>CP125844.1:57040610-58240610 GCA_030408175.1 Trifolium repens
CAGTGTTTGTATTCATCTTCTCTGGTGGACTGAAGGAAGCACCGCTGATTGGTAGGTGCAGTAAACATGATACATCATCAAGTGTGATGGTCATCTCTCCAACTGGTAGGTGAAAAGTGTTAGTCTCTTGATGCCACCTTTCAACAAAAGCACACACAAGCGCGTTGTCTATGACTTTGAAACTGCAACCCAGCAGTGATGCCAAACCAGCTGTATTCACTGCTTGCAGTATCGGCTGAGGTAGCTGTATAGGAATGAACTTCTTCAATTTGTTCCCGTGCACAACCACTCTAAGGGGATTCCGTTCCTACACACAAAAGATTTGTCATGTCCATTGTACAATTAATATGTAAACAGTGAATTAAAGTCAAACTACAGACAGTTAATTACCTCTCTACGCCATATCCGAGCAGCAATGTGATCCTCAAATGATGTAAGGACAGACATGTCATACGGTCCTCCAGGAAATGGTTCCTCAGACAAAGGTTCACGTCTGGCTGCCAAAAGGCTCTTACGCATACAGGAAATAGGAGGATGTCGGGAACTCGAAGCACCTTTCATTTGTGAGATGACTACATAGAAAAAATAAATAAATGTAAAATTAATTAAACAGGTAACTACACACTACAGACCAAATAATAAACATTCATCTCTTCTCCTTATGCTTTCTATGATTTGTCACTCTTAGAATAATTTATGATTTGTAATTAGAAGAATTTAATTAACATTAAAGCTTCTCTTTCCTACAACCATAATAATCCAATGCTAAATGAGTTTATGTTCTTAAGTTGTGTCATATTCATATTACAATTGCAAATTATAATGATGAGTAATGGTATTTTAATGTGATGTGGTTCAATCACCAGTTGAACAAGTTGGACTCATGATATCAGAGGAAAATCTACAGAAACATTCAAAGGCCAAGCTCCCTAGAAATCTACCAAAGCATTATCTAATGATCATCACTTGTATTGAATTCAATATTAATAACGCAACATTACAAAAAAATAAAGATCATTATAAGAAGTAAGAGAATCATGCAGAAGTTTCATACCCGATGATGAAGCACCTTGAGCATTCTTGCTCCTTTTGCTCGGTGGTTCATTTCTTTGCAAAGAAGTAGGCTCCATGGTGCCAATGCCGATCTCATAGTCACCAACATTCTCTTCATCAAGAGCCTCACTATTCTTCTTCATTGATTTCTTCAACTCACTATTTTTCACTCTAAAGATTGCATCTTTGTCATTCTCCAAAACACCAACTTTGATTCTAAGCTCAGCAAGAGCATAGCTATCACCCTTCCATTTTTCCTTCAACTTTCTCAGCTCACAAACTTCCAATTCCAATGCATTGTTCTTTTTTCTTAGCTCTCCAACGTTGTCTCTTTCGGTTAAACTAGATTTTTTCTTGACTTCCTTCAACAGTGTTTCATAATTATTCTTGTATCTTTCACACAGTTCCTCTTTTTTCCTCAAATCTTCTGCAGATTGAAACCTCGTAAGTTTCTCCAATTCGAATTTCTCTTGAAGATGCAGAATCTCTATTTGGAGTCTGTTGTATCTACTAACTAAAACCTCTTCAACCCTATCAAAGTCTTCTGCCATAAACGCGGTTCGCAACACCGAAACCAGTTCCTGAATGTTCATGTCTTCCAAGTTTCTATGGTCACTTGAACTAAACACAGGTTCAGTTTTGGGTTGATGTTCCATGAGAAGCCGGAAGATTGAAAATTTGAAAAGAGAAGGGGTTTAGCACCAATAATGGCGGTGGCTTTTGCCAAAAATGGCGGGAATGTGGGTTGTAACAGATTAAGAGTTGTGGTGTTGAATGAAAAGAGAATAGTGAGGGGAATGTGGTGTACTATAGGAACTTCTTGTTAGAGTTGGTGGCTTCTTGTTAGAGGCATGTACTCACACACCATTGGTGTGAATACATTCCTCTCCCATGAGAGCATGATTTCTAAGTGAGTGCAATGATCATCTTATAAGTGCATTTTGTATTCATAAGAAATGTAATACTAACCAAATATGTATTCATAACTATTTTTTATTTCATACAACATTATCTCGAATGAATGAAGATAATATGCTCTTTGGGGACTTAACTGAAAATGTTGATGATGTATGACTAGTTTTTTACTACATATACTTATGTTAAAGCCAAATTAAATTAGTAGTTTTTTGTTTTTTACTATACTTTTTGTTTACAAAGATATTGCTCATGTTGGTGAAATAGAATGTATTGAAAAAGAATGTATTTGTATTGAAATAGAATGAAACATAAGAGATTCTAAATATGTGTTTTCCTTAAGATAATCTCTAATAAAAAAACAACTTTGGAATGTGTCTGTTGGTGTTGAGAATAAGAAAATGAACGATGGCTCTTTGAACTATTGATCTTAACATGTGAAAAGTAATGAACAAATAAAAGTTATCTGGTAAATACAAAGATACTGTATTATTTTTTTTATCACAAAATAAAAATGATTTTGTTTTATTAGTATTAATAGTATTTTACAATTTGCATATGTGAAGTCAAAATTGTTAGAATCAGAGATACCAAAATATAAAAAGAGATAGCGGTTAGGGTTTCAATAATATGAGAATGGCATAACAACTCAAAAGGGTTAAAAGACAATATATGGTAATACCTAATAACTAGACTACTAACATAAAGCCCAATACTTAAGCCCTAATATATCTAACAGAAATAAATCAACCAATGAAATTAGCAGTTGCATATTGACTCCTAACTTGACCAGTTGAATAGACACTTGTCAGCTAAATGATCTTTTGGTGTTGTAGTTACAGAGACCTTAAGGAGTGCAAACATATTTTTCTATAACAAGACAAGTGTATTTATTTGTTATGCAACCAATTTTAGTTTGAGTTAGTTTTCATGTTCGTTCTAGTTATAGAGACCTTTCTCCACATGTCATGTGTATGAGAAGACATTATCCTCTGCATATAGAAGATTGATTAACCTCCATAATTGCTTCTCTCTAATATTGATAGCTATCCAAACTTCCTTGTCTTCCCATGGTCCTCAAAATGGAATATAATTGACCACATTGTTCTCTAGCCCTCATTGTTTGGGTCCACCAGGTTGCGGAAAATTCACCCCCACCATGGTCTGACCTCAGGCCAAGAGATATGAGAGACAAAGGCCTCAGCAGTAGAGGTAGGATCCTGGATCTGCAGCTGCAACCTGCACATGGAATCATGCATAGAAGTAAAAGCCTATGTTGGGCATCAACAATGTTCCAGCTATGAGTAAAACTGGCAAGGAAGCATGGATCCCGATCATTAAAACAAACAGGGGCAGCAGGAGGTGCCGGAGCATCAGTTGTGCCTCTTCGGTATTATGTTGTGAAGGATCAAGAGCAGCCACAGTTGTGCCTCAGGTACCAAATCCTGTCTCTTGAATCTAACTGAGCTCCCATCTATCTTCCCCTCTTTGAAAATATAAGAAGCTATAAGGTTATGATCCCAATTTCCTCTAGCTACCTGCTTCCCAAAGGCATCTAGCTTGTTTGGAATAGCCTCAAATGGGTCTCCCAAGAAAGTGTTGATAGCGTCTCTATCATATCTTATTTGATGCCCTCTGACCCATGTGACTCTCTCAATTGAATTTCCCTCGGTTGAGTAGGCATTAGCATATAACTCCCGCACAATGTCTATATCGATGTTCCTTTCTGGTTGTGACAGGAGTCCCCAGCCCCTTCTTTTGATTACCAGACCAATACTAGCATATTGCTTATCTTCTAACTGACTATACCTCCATTCATGATTGGTGCTCTTAAACTTTGAAGCATCATGCTGCTGAATGGTCCCTCTGGAGGAGCTTTCAGGTGCTGATCTCTGCCTTGTTGAAATTATGAATCAATATTATTATTATTATTATTATTATAGTTTAATTGAGTTTATTGAGTTTCTTAGGATTCCTATTGTTACAGAGTATTAGTGAGTATGTTACAAATTTAAGGTAGTTTAATTTTGATCTTTGATTATCTTTTTCATGTTATGACTTTCATGTATTTAAAGGATGATAGTATCAATAAAATTATGTGAGTTTTATTCCATCCTTCCTCTAAAAAACCAACAATTGGTATCTAGAGCTTTTTTCTTGAGGGACCTGGTGAGGTTGAGAGTTCCACTAAAAAACCAAACACTTACCCAAGAGTTGAAAATGCATTCTGATAACTTAGCCATAAAATTGCCAATTTTTTAGGGTGAAAATTATCACTTATGGGCAACAAGAATGGAAGCTTATCTTGATGCTAATGATCTTTGGGAGGCTGTTGAGGATGAGTATGTGGTTGATCCATTACCAGACAATCCGACGATTGCACAAATCAGAAATCATAAGGAGAGAAAGCAGCGAAAATCGAAGGCAAAATCTTATCTTTTTTCAGCTGTTTCCGAAGCAATCTTTACAAGAGTTATGACTCTGAAATCAGCCAAAGCAATTTGGGATTTTCTCAAACAGGAGTATGAAGGAAATGAGAAAGTCAAAGGGATGCATGTGCTGAATCTGATCAGAGAATTCGAGATGCAGCGGATGAAGGAGTCAGAAACAATCAAGGAGTATTCTGACAAACTTCTAAGCATCGTCAACAATGTAAGATTGCTTGGAACTGAATTTTCTGATACAAGGATAGTCCAAAAAATTCTTGTGACTGTTCCTGAGCGGTTTGAATCTACCATTTCTTCTTTGGAAAATTCCAAAGATTTGTCAAACATTACTTTGTCAGAATTGGTGTATGCGTTGCAACCCCAAGAACAAAGGAGACTCATGAGGGAGGAAGGCGTGGTTGAAGGTGCTTTAATGGCCAAATTGAAGCTCAATCAAGGTCACAAAGGACAAAAGAAAAATGTCCAATGGAAAAATTTTCAGAAAGGAGAAAGTTCCAATAAAGCTGAAGATGAGCAGACAAATAATCCTCCATGCCAACACTGTGGAAAAACAAATCATGCACATTTTAAATGTTGGAATAGACCAAATTTCCGCTGCAACAAATGCTATCAGCCGAGTCATATTGCAAAGTTTTGCAAAAGTGAAGAACAACCAAAAGTTGAGGCTCAAGTGGCTAATCAAAATGAGGAGGAGTACTTATTCGCAGCAACATGCTTTTCCACAAACAAAAATAATAAAAATTGGTTGGTTGATAGTGGATGCACACATCACATGGCTCGTGATGAAGAGTTGTTCAAGGAGTTAGACAAAACAATTGCTTCAAAAGTTACCATTGGCAATGGAGAGAGTGTTGATGTCAAAGGCAAGGGAGTTGTTGTTGTTGAAACTCCCTCAGGTACTAAATATATTTCTGATGTTTTATTTGTGCCTGAGTTGAAACAAAATTTGTTGAGTGTTGGACAAATGCTGGAAAAACACTACACTTTGCATTTTAAGGACATGAAATGCACCATATTTGATCCGGTTGGTTGTGAACTAATGTCTATTAAAATGAGAATAGAAGTTTTCCAATAGAGTGGAAGCAAACAACAATACATGCAGCTCCAAGTGTAGTAGAAGCCTCAAATAAAGAGAAGATTGGAGTAGAAAATCTCCAAGGCCAAAGCTCTGAAACTGTAGAAGGAAAATTTGATGGTAATGTTAATTTTTCTGATAAAAAGTGTGAACCTCTTGCTGAAATTTTTGAAATGTGCAATGTTGCTATGATCAATCATTTGAGTGATGCAAATGTGGCAAGCATGGATGGTTGGAGAGTTGTCATGCAGGAGGAGAAAAATATGAAAGAGAAAACTGAATCTTGGCAACTTGAAGAGAAGCCAAGAGATCCAAAGTCGATTGATGTTATGTGGGTTTGTAGAACTAAAATTGATCATAATGGTTCTAAGAACAAATTTCAAGAAAAATTGGTTGATAAAGGCTTTCAAGAACATGATGTTCATTTTTCTAATAATTTTGCTGATGTGGCGAGTTATGAAGGGGCAAGTCTTGAAGATGAGAAGATTTACAAAGTTCATTAAAGAAGTTGAGGAGTCCAAAGAAGAGGAATTTGAAGTCAATAACTATTGATTCAAGGAGGAGTGTTGAAATTATGAATCAATATTATTATTATTATTATTATTATTATTATTATTAGGGTCATGCTAAACAGTGCCCCCGGGGCAATGGTTAAGCATACTCAAAAAGGAAATAAAATAAAAATTTAATATTGTGACAACAACTTTTTACATTTCCAATGCGTTGAATGCACACATTTCAAGATAAATTTTCTATTTAATATGCTTAACCATTGCCCGGGGCACTGTTTAGCATTTTCCTTATTATTATTATTATTATTATTATTATTATTATAGTTTAATTGAGTTTATTGAGTTTCTTAGGATTCCTATTGTTACAAGTTTTAACTATTGGAATTATGAGAGTATTAGTGAGTATGTTACAAATTTAAGGTAGTTTAATTTTGATCTTTGATTATCTTTTTCATGTTAGGACTTTCATGTATTTAAAGGATGATAGTATCAATAAAATTATGTGAGTTTTATTCCATCCTTCCTCTAAAAAACCAACATGCCTCTTGGATGTGCAGCTTTGAGATTGCCTTTTTGGTCTTGTTTCTGAAAAACAAGATAAGCATTTAAGATACAAACATATTACTTATGCTTCACACAAGATAACAAGCCTGAAATGGACTTAAACATTGCCTAGAACCAGAAAAAAAAATGGATTTATAACCAATTTTTACACAGCAAATTTAATAAGTCGCAGAGTTTATCAAATTCATTAAGCCACCAAATAGCTCACAACAAATTGTAACTTCCAAGTCCTTGTGATAACCCTTATATTATTCATGCATGCATTTGTTCAAAGTACAATTAAATTCATTCAAGTATCATGTAAAAAGACATTTTATTCAAAATGTATATGTCAAAACTTTCACATTTAGGGTTATATACTAAAATCAAAATGTGTCTGAGAAATGACAATCCTTCATACATGCAACATTCACATCCAATAAATATGAACTTAAACTACCTTAATCACAACATCAAATCAACACAGCCAAATTTATTCATGTTTTTCAATTTTTTAAAGTTACAGTTAGAATCAAGAAATTATCACAAGAAACATGGATTTTCATATTCAACCAATCAACTCACTAATTCAACAAAACAACAAGATTGATTGGTCTAACTAAGAAAGCTGAAAAGGAACAACAGATCCTAACAATGCACCTTGAGCATTATTGCTTCTTTAGTTGGGTGGTTCATTTCTTTGCAAAGGATTAGAC
Source organism: Trifolium repens (assembly GCA_030408175.1). Lineage (NCBI taxonomy): Eukaryota > Viridiplantae > Streptophyta > Magnoliopsida > Fabales > Fabaceae > Trifolium > Trifolium repens. The sequence goes on from CP125844.1 coordinate 57,047,872, forward strand.
TCCATGGTCTCATTTCCAATCTCATAGTCACCCACATTCTCTTCATCAAGAGCTTCACTATTCATCTTCATTGATTTCTCCAACTCACTATTTTTCACTCTAAAGATTGAATCTTTGTCATTCTCCAAACCCAGGTTCGGTTTTGGGCTGATGTTCCAGGAGAACCTGAAAAGATTCGAACTTTGAAAGAAAAGGGGTTTAGCTGAAAATGGGTTTCACCAAAGTTGGTGGCTTTAAAATGCTGGCATTGAATACCAGGAAGGAAAACATTTTTTATTTTTATTTAATATAAAATTTGAGATAACATCTTAACCGTCTAATCAAGATCTATAACTGCATTACTACATCATTTTTTTTGAAAAGTTTTGTCAAATTTTAAATTTTAAAAATAGGGACCAATTTGCAATTTTATAAAATTTAAAGGATTAATTTGAAAAAACTTGTGGGTCAATTTGCAATTTTTGTAAAGTTTATATTGATCAATTTGAAAATTTTGAAACATATGATATGAGAATAGAGTTGCCAAAACGGACTACCCGATCATAAATGGGCCAGCCCGAACAGCCACAAGTTTTACCGGACCGGGCTAACAACTTTGGTTTGAAAATGGGCTCAAAATATACTACTTAAGCTCGATCCTATACAGTTTGCTCACTATATGACCCTAAATCGGCTAAATATTTAATTTTAAAAAATATATTACTATAAAGACATCTGATACTAACAATTTCGGCTTTCTATCAAGTGAGCTAGAATTTGTAAATCGGTTACGAAATGTTTATTGAAGATGATCTCATAATAAATAACAAGATGGAAAAGGAAATACATAATCACAAATACATCAACTTAATGACCATGCATGAACTCTTATTCAAGAGGTGCTGCAGGATTAATATAAGGAATTGGAACTACATATAGACGACTTTTCCTTTTTAATGCAACGCCAAAAGATTCAGTCATGTCAAAACTTTCATGCTCAGTTTCATAGGGAAGCTCCCAATCAAAATGGTAGAGCAACTTTGCAAGAAGAAGTTCTATATTAGGTGTAGCAAATAAGATACCGGGACACATTCTCCTTCCTGCGCCAAAAGGTAAGAACTCAAAATTAGACCCTTTGTAATCAATTGGACAATCCACGAATCTCTCGGGATAAAACTTTTCTCCTTCAATCCAATACTTTTCGTCTCTTCCAATTGCCGATGCATTCACTAACATTTGTGTTCCAGCTGGTATTGTGTATCCATTAATTTCACATGTTTCAATACACTCTCTTAGAAGTAGATGAACAGGAGGGTGCAATCTTAAGGTTTCTTTGATTACTGCTTTTAAAAATCTAAGTTCTTGAAGGTCAGTTTCATTAACATATCCTTTGCCATTACAAACTTGTCTAACTTCTTCTTGTGCCTTTTTCAGCACTCTTGGATTTTTCATCATTTCTGAGAAAGCCCATTCCAAAGTTATTGATGTTGTCTCAATTCCACCAACAAGCATATCCTGCACCACGAGAATGAGATCTCATAAAGCAAAAGAGCTAAATAATTTCTTGTTTCTATTTGGGGCCTAAAGCCCTTGCTTGGGGCGGCCCTGGTAAATTGTATGCTTAGGTGATAGTATTTTGGGCGGAGTTATTATTTGGATTTGAGTATTACTTGTACTTTTTTCATAGTTATGCGCTAGTACTCATTGTACTCGTTTTCAATTTTGTTTATATAATACAAATTTAGTTTTGTACCTATTATTTATTAAAAGAATACAAATTAACCTGAATAACGGCTTTAATGTTGTTGATTGTCAAATGAAATCCAATCGGGTTAGAAGAAACTTCTTCTTCTTTGAGACTCAAAAGATAAGATAAAAGACTTTCATCTCCACCTATCTCTGTTGTTGCTTTGTTGATGATCCTCTCAAGAATCATATCACCATTTCTATGCAATCTCTTCAATTTATGCACCATACAACTAATTACATGTAGCCAATGTCTGGAAGGAAACAAATTGTTGACACTGAAACTCTCAGTGAACCTCATAATTTCCTTGATGAAGAAGATATATGCTTCTTGGTCCTTACATTTATCACCAAAAGATGTTAGAACATTTATTGGGGGTCCGCTGCAAATTCTGGAACAAAAGAAGATGATGAAGAACATGATGATCATTGCACGTAAATTCCAAAGCGTGTGAATCACACTAGGCTTTAGGTTCGATTCGCCCCCACCAGTTTATGTAAACCGGATGCAAAAGGGTTAACCGGCGAATCCCCTTCAGGATACTTTGGAAACCTTGATATGGTTTGCATACTCACATCAAGCATATCGATCAATGATAGTTTACAGAATAAGGTTCCTTCGATTCCTCTCGTGCACTAGAGAAATGAAGAAATGATTTAGATAATTTAGGCAAAATTCTGATTCATGAAACTCATGATTTTCTCAATATTATTCTATGTTTATGCCTCTTAAGTGTCTCTATATATAGAGAAACTTATGCCAAATGGTGAAGGGACATAACCCTTGAAAGGTTTTCAAAAATTCAAATTTGAATTTCAAAATGTAAATTTGAATTTCAAATTAACTATTACAATTTTTCAAGTATATTTTGGAAATTCTCCAACAATCCCCCACCATTTTCAAAATATATCTAAATCCATTATTCCGGAAATCTCATGGTTTCAGATAAAGGTATCTCACGATTTGAACCATTACTTAGTAAGTTAAGTTTTCACTCATCCCCGAATAGATTGGTAGACAAGCTTTGAACCAATTATTCATCAGAACAAGTGTGCATAACTCACACATGAAATCTCGGTACCATTGATCGAATTATCAAAATGACACATTTGTTAAGGCCTTGTGTCTCATATCCTTTTCATGAGAATTTAAGAGTCAAACCCTTGAACTCTATGAAGCGGCCCCACTTCATTCTCATATAGGTAGACTATATCATAAATGCACCCATAATTATGCATTCAAGCAAATATATGCTATATGTCTATTAAGAGGAAAACCTCATCCTACCACTTTACTTTTATGGTCCAAGTACTTTCACCCCTTGGGATGTATTTATTATCAAGTACTTCAATCACTCTAATAGTGTACTTTCGCCATTGAACTCAAGACTTGATTTTACTCAAGTGTGAGTTGAGTTTCTACCATTGGTGATCAATTATACATGGGCTTGTATCACATCCCTAATGATGCTTTCAATGACTGACCATCATTATCCGAAAACATCATATCCTTGTCAATTCCTTCGTCAAAGAATCGCAAGATTTTTCAACTTTTATAACTTTGAATATTCAACCAACCACATAGCTATGCTTTTTACAAACTTTGTCATTTGATTATATTGTGTCATCTGCATAATCTTTATGTCATTCTCCCTTTGCTATTACATATATAATAATCATTTCAATTTGAAATTATATTTCCACTTGAATGTATCTATTATACCATACATTCAATAGATTAAGTATGCATAGCATCAACAAACATGATCATAAAGATTTGTTTTGACCAACTTTCATTTCATAAAATGGGTCACACATGTAAGTAAATATACTCCACATGAACTTAAAAATAAAACTTTAGAATTTATTTCAACTTTATCATAAGAAATCTTTTCATATTAGTTATCACATAACTAATACAGTATCATAAATTCTAAATCTCAAAAGCAAGTTTCATGTATCATATGTTCTATGGTAAATTCAAATAATCATCATATTAGAAAAACATACAATGATTTGAAATCATTAACATTTCCAATAACTTAATACCTCCATGAACAATTATCAACTTACAATAATTCAAAACATACTCAAATCATTTTTAACATCAATAAGCAAGAAATCAACAACAACTTTCATATTATCATGCACATATAATATGAGATCATCACAATTCTAAATTTAAAAACTTCTTGCACAAAATAATAATATCACACAAAATATGCATTTTCATATTCATGACAAGTCATATACACTTCTTTTATTTTAAAATAAGATAACATAAAAATATGTCTCATAATCAAACTTATTCATACTTGTCAATAATCACATATATACTTGAATAGTTTCTATATCATGCATATCATAAATCAAAACAAATTAAATGTGTACCTTTCACCATAATCATAAGTAAATGTGTGTTTATTTTTCCTTCAATAGTACTTGTTGTAAAAATCAACATTCAAACAAATGGATTAAGTTGCAACTCAACACGAACCAATGCATTTTCCGTCAACAACACATCGTTCAGCCAGTAATCCATTTATGATCAAGTGATCAACCATCATTTGAGAACAATTGAATAAGAGAAAAAATATATCAAATATAAATCAAATTATGCATAGGAATGAAATGGTATCAAACTGAACTTCTATATACACACATATTCATTTGCATTAAATATCAAATATATTGTCTCTAACATATATTAAAACCAATTTGATTTCAAATTTATATGCATTGCTTAATACACTTACGTTGTGTATGAATAATAACCCTGAGCATTTTATCTAATTTTCAATCATGCCTAAATTCATTGTTCAAACTTCAAACGTATAAATTAAGAAAGGATAATGATACTTATCTCTTTCAAGGCAAATTTTCACGTTCTCCGCATTTCTTCAAAGTTGCAGCCACGGTTAAAAACAAACAAATTATAATCGAACCTAAAGATTGTTAGAACATTTATTGGGGGTCCGCTGCAAATTCTGGAACAAAAGAAGATGATGAAGAACATGATGATCATTGCACGTAAATTCCAAAGCGTGTGAATCACACTAGGCTTTAGGTTCGATTCGCCCCCACCAGTTTATGTAAACCGGATGCAAAAGGGTTAACCGGCGAATCCCCTTCAGGATACTTTGGAAACCTTGATATGGTTTGCATACTCACATCAAGCATATCGATCAATGATAGTTTACAGAATAAGGTTCCTTCGATTCCTCTCGTGCACTAGAGAAATGAAGAAATGATTTAGATAATTTAGGCAAAATTCTGATTCATGAAACTCATGATTTTCTCAATATTATTCTATGTTTATGCCTCTTAAGTGTCTCTATATATAGAGAAACTTATGCCAAATGGTGAAGGGACATAACCCTTGAAAGGTTTTCAAAAATTCAAATTTGAATTTCAAAATGTAAATTTGAATTTCAAATTAACTATTACAATTTTTCAAGTATATTTTGGAAATTCTCCAACAAAAGATGCCCTTGAAACTATGTTATATGTCATAGATAAGATTTCATCTGTGAGATTGATGGTAGATCCTGTGTTTATAGAAATATAACTAATTAGTTTTGACACCTCTTCTTCTCGAATCGATTGGAATGATCTCACACGTTTAGCACTCAAAAGCTCCAATGTACATATTTTTCTTAGCTCCAATCCATAGTAAAAATTATAAAGAAAACAATAACTAATTATCTTTCTTTAAGGATAAAATTATAAAAACAACATTAATTTTCAACAAATTTAATACAACAATCAACTTCTTAATTTCAATGATCTGCGCTGTTGAGCCTTCTTAAATGATCTGCGTGATTGTCATATATGGATTCACCATTTCCTCATTATTTTTAGGGCAAACCCCTACCATTTCCCAAAGTTTGCTGATCAATGATACATATGCATGGTTGATGTAGCTTGAGGAAGAATAGTTTGTTGTTCCCCAAAGGTCATCTGCTAGGAGACAGGTAATATTCTAGAAACTAGAAAATGCAAATTATGAAGTATTCTAATAACCTATTACAATATGTAGAAACCGTAACATACTCAAAGACAAGAAAGAAATGTTATAGAAAAGAGGAAAAGGGAATGGTGGTGCGACTGCGGACCTGAGGTGGCTAGAATGTTTGCCTGGGTTGAGGAAGAAATGAGAAAATAGTTGAAGCTTAGAAAGAAGGGACTTCAAAAATCGTAAGACATTAAAACAGTTCATAACTTCAACATTCGCATGAGTTTAAATACATTTTACGGCTCTCATGATGTACTCAAAAGAGTTTGTTTGGGCTTGTTAGCAAATTTAATACAACGACAAACTGTCTTAATTATCATGATGTAATCAAAAGAGATCTTATATGAAGGAACGGCTGCGGACTACGCTAATACTGCGGTCCCTGGTGATAGGATCGTAACCAATCTGCGGTGATGGCCCTATATGGCTTCACCATTTCCTCATCCTTTTCAGGGTACACCCCCACCTTTTCACAAAGCTTGTTGATCAATGATGCATGGCTGAGGTAGCTTGAGGGAGAAGAACAGTTGGCTGTGCCCCAAAGGTCATCTGCTAGCAGACGGCCAACATTGACTGGTTCACCCTTAAGGATTGTGATCACTAAGGTTGTTTGCTGAACGGGCAAGGCTCTATTATTTGAACACGGGAGCAAGTTACGCGAAACAAATGTTGCCCATGCTCTAGCAGTGGGTGTGAGGTTAGAAATGCGAAGTTTTTCTGGCATTCCATCTTTGTTCAATATCCAACTGGAAAATTTGGGCTTGCCCAAAATATCCGAATCAGCAACGGAGTAAGGGGACCTGGGCATGGCCCTTCTTGCTTCAAAGGAACACTGCTCATAGTTCTCAAGCCCAAACAATTGATTGATAACTTTATCATCAAATGGCACCATCTTCCCTCTGACAAAACTAGTGAATTGTTTCAGATCATTCTTATCATTCCCATATTCTTTAGCAGGACCTTGATATGCATTTGCAAAGAACTCTTTAGCTAATGTCGTACTAGCCACTTTTGCAAACGATGTCAATTCCACCCATCCTCTGGCCACTATCATTGCTTTAATATTCGCGTATCCACTTCCTTCAAACCGCAAATTTTGTTCTATCAGAAACCTTTTGCTGGCCAGAAACTTAGAATAGCGCTCTTGATGGACCGATGATATGAAACAGAAGTTGTCAAAGGAGTTAGGTGAAGCGTTGATGGCAATTCCTTTTCTCTTTGCTTTGTTTTGTGTTGCAATTTCTTCCTACAAAAATAGTCAGCAATAAATCGAAACATTCATTGTATCGAAAGTTAGAACAAGTAACCATACCATTCACACAACCATGCTCAGGGTCTGGAACTAAGAGAAGATTGTATTTCTTAAAAATGATGGATTGATTAGTTCCTCAGACCCTTTGTCATAAATCATAATATAGACACGAGGCATTACAATAGAGAGAATATTCTAGAAAATGCTAGCTCATCAATGACAAAATAGAAATGAAAATTAACATATTCAAATGCAAATTATGCAGTATTCTAATAACCTATTACAATATGTAAAAACCATAACATACTCGAAGACAAGAAAGAAATGTTATTGAAGAGGGGAAAAGGGAATGGTGATGCGAAAGTTGGCCAGAATGTTTGCCTGGGTTGAGGAAGGAATGAGAAAAGAGTTGAAGCTTAGGAAGAAGGGAGTTCAAAAATCATAAGACATTAAAACAGTTCATAACTTCAATATTTGCACGAGTTTACGGTTCAACCCCATCTAAATTAATGCAATTAAGATTCGTCATACCTGCACGTCTGATGGAGGGACAACAACGCTGTCCATCACGATGACCTCCTCTGGCTCTGACATATGAACATTGTCATTCTCCTGCCGTTCCTCTACTACATGTGCATGTCTAGCTAAAGAGGTAATAGGATGTCCATGCCAAAAATGGGAAGCATCAACCGTAGCTTCTCTAGTTAGTGTCGTCACTGATAAGAAATTATATTAATTGATAAATATATTAGAAAGATGGAGAAGATGGTGCACTCATCTTCACATGCATAGAGAAATAGAGAAGTGAATTATGAATTACAATGGCTCCATGACATTATGTATAGGAAGCTAGAACTAACAAAGTTAGTTACAAGTCTGTTGCAACTTATGCTTTGCTGATAGTTATGACCGCATAGTTCAGTATACTCCAAAAAAAAAATTATTAATTATAATTATAAAAGTAAAGTTACATAAATAAGGGCATTAAAAATACTACACCGGTGAAACTACTTACAGTGAACAATTAAATTTAGTTCTCTGTATTGAAATTCATGTACGGTGAATAAAAGAGACTTGAGCAGGCTTTACTAAACAACCAAGAACAAATAACCTCACTGGTTCAAAGGAATTATAAACATTGATCTTGACCTAGTCATTCCCTACACCACACCATTCGTCTTTATAAAGAAGGAAAATCACATTCTTGGGCCAAGCTACCTAGAAATCTACAAACCATTAACCTATTACTTGCATATAGAATTTAATATTGATAAAGCAACATTTGAAAAAAGGATTGTCATAGTGCCTTTCATTATCATACCATAAATAAGGATTGTCATTCATAGTGCCTAACATATACCATCTGCCTAAATAATTTCTGACTACTAAATTCTCATTATCATGTATGGCTGCTTGAGTATGAAAACCGTGCTTCTCTAGATTGAAGAGTCATTATTCTCTTATCAATAGAATCATATATATCATATCAATTAATACGGCCAAATAACCTCACTAGAACCAACATTTTTTTTAGGTTCAACAGATCCTGACAATGATACTTCCATACCCCGACGGAAATCAGATTCAATTAAGAGAGAACCAATAGTTTGCTTTAGCTGGGGAACGTAGAATCGAGGTGAACCCGAGAGAAAGGAAGAAGCTTCAAAACAAAAGTCACATTTTATGTTCTAAAGTTATGTATCATATTACAATTGCAAATTATGATGATGAGTGATTGTATTATAATGTGATTTGGTTTAGTTACCAGTTGAACAAGTTGGACCAACAATATCACTATCATGATTCATGGAACATAATTACACACACATATGCACATAAGAGAGAATTTGAGAAGAGTTTTAACAACAACTCACTATACTTCATTCAACTCAACTAGATACTATGAAACACGGACAGAGACACAAACACTGACACATCGATACTAATCTTAACTTGAGAATACGACATAATTCAATGTAATCATAGGTGTCAGTGTCCGACACCAATTCATGTCCAACACCAGGACACGCCTAATATGAGGAGTGTCTGCGCTTCACAATAGTTATATAAATTCATGGTACAACTAAAACCCCTTTTATAGGCTAACTACTACAAAAACTTAATCATGAAAGATCCTAAAAACCTAGATGTGCTTGATTTATTTACTAGTAACAACCAAGAACTAATAGCCTCACTAATTCAAAGAAATTATAACATTGTTCTTGAACATGGTCAATCCCTATACCTTATCTCTACTGAGCATGAAAATCATCTAGAAATCAAGCAGAAGCATTTATCTGATCATCACTTGTATTGAATTAAATTCATATCTTTATAGGAATAAGAGATGCATGCATAATTTTCATACCTGATAATTCACCTTGAGCATCCTTGCTTCTTTTGTTGGGCAGTTCAGAAAAAGCATCGATATCATCCATCCATCTTTTCTTCAACTTTCTCAGCTCACAAACTTCCAAATCCAATTCCATGTTCTTCTTTCTCAGCTCTCCAATGATGTTTCTGTCAACTAAACTAGTTTTCTTAACTTCTTTCAACAATGCTTCATAATTATTCTGTGCTCTTTTCCCTCTTTCACAAAGTTCTTCTCTTTTGCTCAAATCTTCCTCAGCTTGAAACCTCCTTAGTTTCTCCAATTCAAACTTCTCTTGGAGCTGTAGAATCTCTGTTTGGAGTCTGCTATATCTCCTCACTAAAACCTCTTCAACTCTATCAAACTCTTCTGTTAGAAAAGCTATACGCAACACTGAAACAAGTTCCTGAATGTTCATGGCTTCCAAGTTCCTATGGTCACAAGAACCAAACCCAGGTTCGGGTTTGGGTTGATGTTCCATGAGAACTCGAAAAGATTCAAAATTTGGAAGAAAAGGGATTTAGTGAAAATGGGTTTCACCAAAAGTTTGGCGCCTAAACTTCTATATCGACCCGCCTAATAGCATCTCCTACAAGGACATCATAGAAATTTTCATAAAGTAATAATGCGTATCTTACTTTTTCTTATCACTTTCCATAACGTGGCTGAGAAGGTATCAAAATTGATGATATGGTACTTAAGATATCATCAATTTAGTGTTATATTTTTTTATATATAAAATTAAATAGAATGGATCATTTGTTAATAATCTATGATATTCGCTTGTTCAAAAGAAATAATCTATGATATTCATAGTTGTATTATCATTTGAGCAAATTATGTATGAGTTGCATAATTATTACATAACATTGTAGAATTCACTTTTTTTAATGATATATGATACTCAAAGTGGTATCACAGTTGGTATGCTCTAAGGGCTCTAACATCCAAATTTCTCTACCAAAAAATAACATTTTTTAGATTTTAAAAATAGAAATTACACAAATTTTAAGATAATTTTGTTTAATTTTCTCGATTACTCTCTTCAGTCTCGTATATAACCAAAAGTTATTTTTTTAAATTCATTAAAAAATGGATGTATGTGAACTATAATATAAACTAAATACATAACTTTTTTAATGAATCTAAAAAAGTAACTTTTGTTTTTATATATGGAGAACGTTAACATGTGCCCTTAAGGGCACATATTAAGAAGATAAATATGGAAAATATTTATTAAAGCATGTATACTATTCAATTATCTAAGCATTAAATTTTTTGTATCATTAAATGCTACATTTCTATTTTTAGATAGCTTATCATATGCTTTTAGGGCACAAGTTAACATGACCCTTTATATATATATATATATATATATATATATATATATATATATATATAAGTCAGGATCCGTTGACACCAACTAGTTTGACACCAAATGTTACACCTCTCAATAACGTTTTAACCGATATAAATTTTATAAAATCCACCGTTGGATTGAAAGTTTATATCATATAGATCATTTATGTAAAGTTTCAGGAAAATCCAAAATCATTTGATATGCTATTGAGACACATAAAGATCAACGGCACTTAAAAAAAGACGCAAACCGTTAACTTTGATGTATCTCAATAACATATCAAATGATTTTGAATTTTTTTGAAACTTTACGTAAATGATCTATATAATTTAAACTTTCAATCCAACGGTGGATTTTATAAAAATTATATCGGTTAAAACGTTATTGAGAGATATAACATTTGGCGTTAAACTTGTTGGTGTCAACGGATCCTGACTCTCTATATATATATATATATATATATATATATATATATATGAGGCTCGAGGGAATATCATTTTAGGGGTATTAGTTACATTTTTCTTATTTTTATTAACTCAACAAAAAAATATTAAAAAGATATTAGTAACTATTTATTTTGTCAAAAACAAAATATTGAATACTAATTTTTTATATTTATTAATATGATTAATCGGTGTTGCAAGTTGCCCTTTAAATCTGTAAAATATAAGTATTGAACAAATTTTGTATTTGTTTGTGGACAAAATGTTATTATGGTATTTTAGACAACTCGTGCAGAGGACAAAAATTTTCTCCAATCCGCATCCAATTTGTCCAATTCTAAAAACAGTTTTAAAATGAAACACAATTCAACTAAATTTGTCCAGCTCGGGCTTTATTTTCTAGGAAATCAAAGGCGCGGGTTCGTTTGATTTGCAAAACGGTAACTACTGGACAGAACAGTACATGACAGAACAGGACAGAACAAGGTAGAACAGGAGAGCACAAAATTGCATCGATGAAAGAAAGAGATAATATTTTTTATTTTTCAAAAATAAAATGGGTATTTTCGTATTTTTTATAGTTGTACTATGAACAAAAAGTTGTCATGTGGTTTAGTGAGAAACAAAAATTCTAGTTTTTGTATGTCCCTTAACGTATATTTTGTCCAGTACCATAACCAGTTTGGATCAAACAGAATATACAAATGTTGTTCAGTCCAGTCCTTTATTTTTTAGCAGATCGCAGTTCACAGTGTTGAAAATGTACAACATGTAACTGCGTGCATATCGGTACTACAACCCAATTTACTTTCACAGTTCCACTTTCGTAGTTCACTTTCACTCTTCCCGCTGTTTCTACTTTCTATTTGGCGAAACCCATTTCTCTTTTCTTCCAAAGTTTGGATCTTTACAGCTTTTTATGGAACATCAACCCAAAACCGAACCTGGGTTAGGTTCAACTGACCAAAGAAACTTGGAAGCCATGAGCATTCAGGAACTTGTTTCAGTGTTGCGCACTGCCTTTCTGACAGAAGACTTTGATGAAGTTGAAGATGTTTTAGTGAGTAGATATAGCCAACTCCAAACAGAGAATCTACTTCTTCAAGAGAAGTTTGAATTGGAGAAACTGAGGAGGTTTCAAGCTGAGGAAGATTTAATAAAAAGAAAGGAACTTTGTGAAAGAGGGAAAAGAGCACAGAATAATTATGAAACATTGTTGAAGGAAGTTAAGAATAAAACTAGTTTAGTTGACAGAAACATCATTGTAGAGCTAAGAAAGAAGAACAGTGAATTGGAATTGGAAGTCTGTGAGCTGAGAAAGTTGAAGAAAAAATGGAAGGATGATGATAGCGGTGCTCTTTTTGAACCGTTTCACAAAAGAAGCAAGGATGCTCAACAAGGTGCATCATTGTCATCAGGTGTTCCTTTTATTATCTAAACTATAAAATATTGTTTGTTTTCTTTAGTTTTCATGTTAAACCAATCAATTTTGGGACCTGTTTCAAATTATATTTGATTTCTTGAGTATAAAAACCCTCACTTCTCTCTAGTCTAGAAATATGCATTGACGATTGGGACCTGTTTGAAATTTTCTGATCTTAATGCTTGTTTTTTCTTAGGTTTACTATTATAATTATAATAAAATCTATTTGTTTATTAGTTAATATGATTTATTATCAGGGACGACACAATCTAGAGAAGCTTCGGTTGATGCTGCCCATTCTGGACATGGATATTCTACTACCGATTTATGCAGGGAGAATGCAGCAAGACATGCACATATAGTAGAGAATGACAACATGCATATCTTAGAGGAAGCCATTGTGACAGACAGTGTTGTTGTCCCTCTTTTGGATGTGCAGCAGGTATGACGAATCTTAATTACATCTAGAATTATGGGTTTTAATTTGAATAGTTGTTTAGTGAACAGAAGGAATTCAGATGGGGTTGAAGGTTAAAATGTAATTAAACTCGTGGCTGTCTGTTGCGATGTGAAGTTATGATCTATTTTAATGTCTTATGCATTTCGAGTGCACAGACATTGAAGAGGAGCTTAAAAGAAAGATTTTAAAGTGTTTTTCTACTACACATGCGCCCAGGCACCCTACCTTGTGCCAGCTAGGTGCATTTCTGATATCCAAAAGAGAAAGCTACAGGTCATCCTACACTGGAGCGCAGCCCAGATGCGCTGGGCGCCTCATTGTGCACTTGTGGCACGTTCTAGATGCGCTGGGCGCCTCATTGTGCACTTGTGGCACATTCTAGATGCGCTGGGGCTCATTTCGGATCGTATGCGTTCCTTATTGACTTGGCCGCACTGGAGAGCCTCTTTGCGCGTGTGGAGAGCATGCTGGACGCAATAGTTTGCGATTGTGGCACATTTTTTTAAAGATTATTGTGCATGAGTGTGATCAAATTATTGTTGAATTTGTTGGGTTAAATTAGCAAAAACTCTGTTATTGTTTTAAGATTATTGTGCATGAGTGTGATGGAATTTTATTTTATTTTTAATTCGTGACTGAGCATGCTTGTGTGAAGGGGATGGTTACTTGCTCTAACTTTCGATACTATGCCTGGTTTTATTTTTTTGTTGACTGTTTTTGTAGGAACAAATGGTAACACAAAACAAAGCAAAGAGAAAAAAGTTTTCCACCAACGCCTCATCTAACTCTTTTGACAACTTTCACTTCATATCATTGGTCCATCAAGAGCGCTATTCTAAGTTTATGGCTGGCAAAAAGTTTGTGCCTGAAAGAAATATCCGGTTGGAAGGGGACGAATTCTCGGATATTCAAGCAATGATAGTGGCCAGAGGATGGGTGGAATTGACATCGTTTGCAAAAGAGGCTAGTACGACATTAGCTAAAGAGTTCTTTGCAAATGCCTATCAGTGTCCCGCTAAAGAATATCGGAATGATAAGAATGATCTGGAGCAATTCACTAGTTTTGTCAGAGGGAAGAAGGTGTCATTTCATGATAAAATTATCAACCAATTGTTTGGGCTTAAGAACTATGAGCAGTGTTCCTTTGAAGCAAGAAAGGCCAAGGGTTCTAACATTGATCATCAGGAGATTCATAGTACTTTGTGTAGGCCCGAGACCGATTGGGTTAGGAAGAAAGACGGAACACCATTAAAACTTCGCACTTCTGACCTCACATCCAATGCTAGAGCATGGGCAACATTTGTTTTGCATACCTTGCTCCCGTGTTCAAATGCGTCAGACTTGACCATTCAGAAAGCATCCTTGTTGACTGCAATCATTAAGGGTGAACCGGTCAATGTTGGCCGTCTCCTGGCAGATGACCTTTGGAGCACAGCGAACTGTTCTTCTCCCACGAGCTACATCAACCATGCCTCACTGATCAGCAAGCTTTGTGAAAGGGTGAGGGTGTACCCTGAAATGAATGAGGAAATGGTGAAACCATCTGGGTCAATCATAGCGAAATGGATAGAAAAGAATTCCACTGCATTGTAAAATATATGTGCATCCCCACAAGTAGCGCAATGCTGTTTATAATGTTTAAGGTATATATTATTGAGTGGTAAATCTTCAAAGTTTTGTTATAAAAAAATTATTGGAAATTGAATCGTTACACATGAACCATATTATTACTGAACATGAAATTGTACTGACAACAGAGTCAAGAAATGATCTAATTGCAATGCATAGTAAACATGTCACTGCATACAATACTTTGCATTCTTTTCTTGTGGTAAAGTGATTTGTCTCAAACATGCTTTTCCTGCATTATCCTTCATCATGTTTTGTTGGCTATCCATTGCTTGTAGTAAAAAAAATAAAAAAAGGCCGTAATCATGGAAAATGCGCCCAATATAATTTTTTTTTTATTAAAAAATAATACTTGTGATAGCCAAATAAATTCTAAGCTTCAAAATTTGGATTCTTTGTCCCTTTCATATAATAGCCTATTATCACTAAACTTTGAATCCAATGTCATACAATTTTTCTCAACTAACAGAATTGGATTTGTCTTCTTTGAGTTTGACTCGATTTCCAAAATTATCAGGAAAACTTTCAAGTTTGGAATATCTAGATTTGTCTAATGAAAAAATTAATGGAAGTGTTCCCAATTGGTTACTTGAAATAATGGATTCATCAGGATTTCTGAACCTCTCTCAAAACTTGTTCACATCAATAGATGAAATCTCGAGGAATAATTATCGGCTAAGTGGTCTTGATCTAAGTTTTAACTTACTAAATGGTGAAACATCTTCGTCAATTTGTAATATGAGTTTACTTCGAATACTCAACTTGGCGCATGTCTTGCAAATTGACCACATCTCGAAGTTTTGGATCTACAAATGAACAAATTTCATGGCACTTTGCCAAGTAACTTTTCAAAGGACAGTGAGCTCAGGACTCTAAATCTCTATGGAACCCAGTTAGAAGGCTGTTTGCCTATGTCTTTGTCCAACTGCACAAACCTGCAAGTTTTGAATCTTGGCAACAACAAAATAGGAGAAAAATTTCTTGAGTGGCTTCAAACTCTGTCATATTTGAACGTGTTGATTTTGCGAGACAATAAGTTTAATGGTCCCATTGCTGAATTAAAGAACAATCCCCCATTTTCAATGAAAATATTAGTTAAATGGCTATTTAATTCAGCATTTTAGTTAAATGGTCATTATGCACCATTCACAGTCATTTCCTACCTTAGATACAATGAAAATATTGACTAATCAACTATTTATAGTCAACAAGAAAATAATGCAAAGAGATGCAGAACCATGTTGCAGCAAAATTCTAGCAGTGAAACTCAAATCCATCTTACAACAATGAACAATAAATACAACACCATATCTGATATCAGTTGTAGAGTACTTAAATACCAGATTCAACTCTAATCAAGGCATAGATACTCAACCAAGTGCTCAGAAGTAACCATTCCAAAGAAAGTCTGAAAGCAATTCTAAGTTCTATCACTGGTTGTTGGCCTCAATTAAAATGAAATGCTATTTTAGTCGGTTAAAATATCTATAATTGATAGTAATTCTTCTATGCAATAACATGTTTGTTACATGCAATTAGATCGGTTTTTGACTATGTCGCCGGTACAATGCTTTTCTATCCATTTTGCGGTGATTGCCCCAGATGGCTTCACCATTTCCTCATTCTTTTCAGGGTATACCTCCACCCTTTCACAGAGCTTGCTGATCAATGATGCATGGCTGATGTAGCTTGAAGGATTAGAACAGTTCGCTGTGCCACAAAGGTCATCTGCTAGGATACGGCCAACATTGACTCTTTCACCCTTAAGGATTGCAGTCACCAAGGATGCTTTCTGAATGGTCAAGTCTGACGTATTTGAACACGGGAGCAAGGTACGCAAAACAAATATTGCCCATGCTTTAGCATTGGGTGTTAGGTCAGAAGTGCGAAGTTTTGACGGTGTTCCATCTTTGTTCCTAACCCAATCGGCCTTATCCCTGCACAAAGTACTACGAATCTCCTGATGATCAATGATAGAACCCTTGGCCTTTCTTGCTTCAAAGGAACACTGCTCATAGTTCTCAAGCCGAAACAATTCGTTGATAATTTTATCATGAAATGGAACCTCCTTCCCTCTGACAAAACTAGCGAATTTCTTCAGATCATTCTTATTATTCCCATCTTCTTTAGCAGGATCCTGATATGCATTTGCAAAGAACTCTTTAGCTAATCTCATACTAGCATCTTTTGCAAATGATGTCAACTCCTCCCATCCTCTGAGCACAATCATTGTTTGAATATCCGAGAATTTTTCCCCTTCGAACCGGAAGATTTTTTCTTCCACAAACTTTTTGTTGGCCAGAAAGTTAGAATAGCGCTCTTGATGGACCAATGATATGAAGTTTATTGCCATTTGTTCCTACAAAAACATTAAATTCAACCCATAAATTGAAATGTGCATAGTATCCAAAGTTAGAACAACTGCAGAATGACCTGCAGACTTCTGTTTTGGAATTCGGAAATGTGTTTGGGCACGAGGTAGGATACTTGGGCGCACGTGTACTAGAAAAACACTACAAAATCTTTCTTTTAAGCTTCTCTTTAATGTTTGTGCACTCAAAAATCATAAGACACTAGAATAGATCATAACTTCACATTGCAACAAACAACCATGATTTGAAATACATTTTACAGGGCTCAACTCCGCCTAAATTTCTCCAATTCACTAAGAAAGTATTCGAATATAACACCAATAAATCTAGATGTAATTAAGATTCGCCATACCTGCATGTCTGATGGAGGGACAACAGCACCGCCCATCACAACGACCTCCTCTGACATATGTGCATTGGCATTCTGTTGTGGTTCCTCTACTATCGGTGCATGTCTAGCTACACACTCCCTACAAAAAGAGGTAATAGGATTTCCATGTCTAGAATGGGCAGCATCAACTGTAGTTCCTCTAGTTTCTGTCATCGCTAAAGAAACATGAGATTCAGAAGCAAAAAAGTAGGTTAACAATCATTTAATTCCCATGATATCTCTAACAATAGGATCCTAACAATGAGGAGTATAAAACAGAAAAACGTTCTATTGCATTGTAGGTAATCTTCAAACTATATACACCAATACTTTCTGAGAGAAAAGAACAAAAACTTAGAACATATTTCTTCTCTAAGCATACTCAGGTATGAATGCTTGAGTATGAAAACAGCCGCATACATAAATTTCCTACCTGATGACGAACCTTGATCTTTCTTGCTCTTTTTGCTGGGTGGTTCGTTACTTTGCAAAGGATTAGGCTCCACAATGTCATTGTCAATCTCATACTCACCAACATTGTCTTCATCTCTGTCTTCAAAATCAGTAATCATAGGAACATGAAGAGCCTCACTATTCGTCTTCGTTGACTTCTCACCCTCATTATTCTTCTCCAAAACACAAACTCTTTTTCTAGGCTCGGCAAGAGCATTGCTATCGTCCACCCATTTTTCCTTCAACTTTCTCAACTCACAAACTTCCAAGTCCAATTCCGCGTTCTTCTTTCTTATAAACTCTCTGATGTTGTCTCTTTCTGTAAATCTCATTTTCAGAATATAAGTTAATAAAACAATATGGAAAATATTAATAATTTGGATTAACATGAAACTATATTATAAAATTATATCTAGTTATGCACAAATTAAAAGTTTCTGACATGCTTTCCTAGAGTCCTTCTGCTAGATATATCAAGAAAGCTTCATGAACTGTTGAAAGTGAGTACTCAAGTAACTACAATGGTTTGAAAACCTCGATGGGTGATTTTACCATGATTCACCCTCCAAAATAACTTAAGTAGCAATTTGAAGCTTTAACCTTTAAGAGTTATTTGTTAGCTTGAAATATATTGTTTGATAATTTGATTCACTTTTTACGTGCATGTATCCAAATATATGCAGAACCAACAATGAATTGGTCCAAGTGGTAAGGGTCTTGAACCCTTTAAGTAGGTGGTCGGAAGTTCGATTATAGGCACCGTATCTAGAAAGAATTTTCGGTTGGGATGAGAGAATCTAACTTGTGTGTCCCTCATATTTCCCGACAGAGATTAGGCATCTCTAATAGCGGTGGAAATTTCATAATATACCATGCTAAACCAAAAAAAAAAAGAGATATATACAGAATTTTCATACCTGATGATGATGATGCTCCTTGAGCATCCTTACTCCTTTTCATGGGAGGTTCAGAAAGAGCATTGCTATCATCCATCCATTTCTTCTTTCTTAGCTCTCCAATGTTCTCTCTTTCAGTTAAACTAGTTTTTTTCTTGATTTCCTTCAACAATGTTTCATAATTATTCTTGTGTCTTTCACACAGTTCATCTCTTTTTCTCAAATCTTTCTCAGCTTGAAACCTCGTTAGTTTCTCCGATTCAAGTTTCTCTTGAAGGTCTATAATCTCTGTTTGAAGTCTGTTATATCTACTCACTAAAACCTCTTCAACTCTATCAAAGTCTTCTGTCATAAACGCGGTTCGCAACACCGAAACCAGTTCCTGAATGTTCATGTCTTCCATGAGAAGCCTTGTAATATATTCAAATTTTGGAAGAAAAAGTGTTTAGTGAAATTTTTTGAAGAAGATGGCCCCCAAAGGTTCAAAACCACCAAACAATAAGAAGAAGAAATCACACAATGTATAGAAACATTGCAAAGAGTTGTGAAGTGAAATAATCAACTTGTCTGTATTTTTACACTATAAAGAATACTCTATTAAATTTTGTGGAACTTAAACGAACGACAAAGTTTCTTAAAAAATTTAGAGAACTTGTGTATTTCTAACATCCACAGTAATAAAACAATAATAATAATATTGTTGTCCCCTCTTAGTCTACTAATGATGACACTGTAACAACCTATAAAACTAATTGTCAAAAAAAGACCCTATAAAACTAATATTATAGTGCAAATTGTTATGTTCATTGAAAAAGGCTTGTGTCTTGTGACTGAAGATTGTGCCTCAATGCCTTGAACAAAAGCTATAAACATAATAAATAATAAAAAACATTGTATTTATGCTTTGCACCGTAAAAAAAGTCAAAACTTCAACATCTACAAACCATACCCCGATGAATTGGAATCATCTTCGTTTACTTTTTTCTTTGATAATGATCATTTTTATCTAGTCTTATTTCCATTTTTTCACATCTACAAACTAAGTCTAAATAAGATTCTCTCTTACAAAACAAGAAAACTTGATAATCCGAAGAATAGAAGAAACTTGATTGACTTGTTGTATGATAGTGTAGGAGGGGTTTGGATTGTTACACAAGATAGTAACAATTGGACAGTCTAAGTAGAGGATCTGCATGTTGAAGTATTCCTGTTGGAATATTTTACTTCTGCTACACAATTTTTTGACATAAACTTGTTAACTGTTTCACCAAGGGTAGAACGGAGACTTAAACTCAGTAGCCGCAAAACAAACCTAAACACAAAATCTAAAATGTTAGTTTCTGCATGCTCTATTATGTACATTCTTGAAAACATTTTGAATACCTACGAATTGACTCAGAAAGTGGCCGAAAGTAAATGAGGATACTCGTTTGGATTATGACAGTTTTAGCATTTCTTTGGCTAGCTGAAGTAAAATATTCCAACTGGTATGGTGCATTGGTGCCTCTAGTTAACATAGGATTGCTTCCATTAGTAGCAACATCAAATTTCATTAGTCTGATAAGTTGAATAAGTAATTAGATTAGTGCTTTCATGTTTCTTGTTACATCACATTTACTTACATAGAGTATCACAAATAAACAAGAGATGCTAGTAAATTAAAATGTTCTAATTCATTGTCTTAACAATAATTTTGGAGCCTTCTGAAGAAGGTTAAGGATGTGGCTTAGAATGTGGCTTATCATAGATACACTCAATAGTTTTCATGTGGCTTAGAATATTTTTTATCCAATAACAGTGACAAAGAGTGATTTCAAATTGTACTTTGATCAGTTTGGGACTATAACAGATATTGTGGTAATGTGTGATCACAACACTCAGAGGCTTTGAAATTTTCACTTATGTTTGACCTCACCTTACTTAAGACGTTTCATGAATTGAACGGTAAAAAGGTTGAGGTAAAGCGAGCAGTTCTTAAGGGGTTATCACCAGGACATACCCTCTCCCATCTTAGCGGATACAACTATGTTCTGTGAATAGGGTCAACAGTTTCTTCAAAGTTTCATATTGTCTCGCGCCGCGTCTGTAGTAGACACTCGTTTTTGTCTTGCCTCTGCAAACACTCGTTTTCATCTTGCGTCTGCAGACACATCTTCAATCATCTGATACTGTTTTCTAAAAGCTGATTCTCCTCTTTGACTAATTCACTGTTATGCGTGACTGATTCACTGATATGCGACAAATTGGTTTTCGGAAGCTATAGGTTGTCGAATTGGTAGTGGTGATACTACGCTTTTTTGGCATGATAAGCATATGGAGAAAAGCTTCATATACAAATGTTTTTATACATGTTCTGAAATGAAACTATAGGTTCAACCAGCATTCAATTGTTTTATGTTATAGGTTGATCAAGCCTCAATGGTGGATGGTGCCATAGAGTTTTTGAAGGCACTTGAAGCTAGAATGCTACAACTTTTATAACAAGAAGTAGCACAAAGCAATTAAGATACCATCAACATTGTGCATATGAAATTATACCATAGTCTAAATGTCAGGGCATAATTATTTTCATTTTTATTATTGTTAACATAGCAGGAGAACTACTAAGATTCTCTCTTACATAACAAACAAGAACCCCCAAATGTAAATAACTCGATTCGAAATTCTAAACATCAAACTGTAAATTATTATTTAAAGACTATACTCTAGATAACATAATCATAAAATTCAGAAATATGTGCAATATGATCCATAGTGTGACTAGGAATCTTATCAAGTTTAATAGGATTGTTCTTCCCTCCAACCAATTTAGCCGGATTCCCAACAACCGTAGTCCTTGCAGGCACGTCCTTAATCACGACCGAACCAGCACCAATTTTTGCGCCATCACCAATCTTAATATTCCCCAAAATACAAGTTCCGGCGCCTATCAACACCCCATCACCAATCTTCGGATGCCTATCACCATGAGCCTTACCGGTCCCTCCTAACGTCACACCGTGCAAAATTGAAACATCATTACCAATAACAGCTGTTTCACCAACCACAATCCCCGTTGCGTGATCGAACAAAATCCCACTTCCGATCTTAGCTCCCGGATGAATATCAACTCCAAAAACTTCCGAAACACGATTCTGAATCATAACAGCTAAAACTTTCCTTCCATTTGACCATAAATTATGAGCTACCCTATGAGCTTGACATGCTAAAAAACCTTTGAAATTCAAGAAACAATGCACATGACTTATACAAGCAGGATCTCTTTCCTTAACTGCTATCAAATCATTTTTCATAGCATCCATAATTTCTTTATCAGATTCAAAAACACCAACAAAAAGATCAGAAAGTGTTGTACTAGGAAGACTTACACTGCTTAGTTTGACTGCAAGATGATTGGCCAAAGCAGTTTCCAATGATTTTTGAGACAAGATTGAAACATGATAGTAACTAGACAATATTGGTTCAACAGTGACATCAATTTTAGCTTCTTCTTGCATCTTCAACCAAACAAAATCTTCAACAACATCTCTTTCAGATTGTTCCACAACTGAACCACTAGTATGCAAAGTGTTGACTCTATATTTCATATTGAAACTTGGTTTGAAGATTTTTTCACATGAAGTGTCATCCTGAGGTAAAAGATTCTTTGAATTTGTAACAAGATTAGAAGAAACAGACATGAATTGTTGAGATTGAGATTTGTGGTGGCTAAGAGAAAATAGGGACCATTTTTTTGGTGTTGGATTGACAAAGAAATTGAAGAATTTTCCCCTCAACATGATAGTTTTGTTTGATTGAAGATCTAAGAAATTTTTGCCAAAGTTGAACACTTAGCCTAAAGTATTTCAATTCATTATATAGTGTATAATATAATGTTTTTTTTTTATATAAAGAAGATAAGACACTAGTCTTAGATAGAATCAAATATCAACCACTCTTTTTTTATTGTGCTTAATGGACAATAATATTTAAATAGAATCAAATACCAATCTTTTTTTTCTTTAATAGGTTTCCTCTATCGAAGACTTGAAAGTTGAAACGTAACAAACGTTAAACATACCTATTTAATTAAAGATGTCAATTTATATTTGTAAGTGCGGATTCTTGTGCGGACCGTTTTGGTTAGGGTGTTGAGAATAATGCTTATATATCTTTTTGAAGATTTTATATTTAGATATATTTTAGATTTTATCTTTAAATATATTTTTAAAGATAATATTAGGATTTATAATTTATATTTTTGTTTAGAATTTTAAAGATTTATTTAGAATTTATAATAGTATTTGTTTGTTATTTAAAGATATGAATTGTTTTTATGTAGCTCTATATAGAGAGCATATCTATACTAATATATAAAGGGGATACAAATTTTTTAGATGACTTTTTTGTTATTCCAATTTTAACCTTAAAAAATAACTTCCACATAAAAATAGATTTTTAGTAAATAATTTTTTTTCTTAATAACTAAACACAACTTCCACCTAAAAGTAGGTTTTCAGTTTCTTTATAGTAAAAAAAAATATAATTTTTTTTTCTTAATAACTAACCACAAAAAAAAAAGGTTACGTAGTTATCAATTAACAAAGTTCAATAAAAAAAAAAAAGATTAAGTAGTTATTTATATTTGCACAATACAGAATATCGATCACACACGAAAAAAAAAAAAGAATATCGATTACACAAACGGGCACGGGCGGCTAGTACCTATAAATTTTATAAAAAAAACACAAAAAAACGGTATATGGGATTAAAAAAAATGAATTTTATTTTGTAAGATGGGAATGGGTAGAAAGTCGTCATAATAAGGGAGAAGGAAAGTGACTATTGGTCGTCAAAGGGATAAAGTTGGATAGAACACTTTTTGTTGCACTAAGTCTAACCTAGTGGCTTAAGACTGCATTTTCTATGTAAACAATTGGAGATCGAATATGTATTCTATAAAATACGATGTATTATTCATAAGAACAAAACAATTATTTTTTTTATTATATTTTTTTTTATAAATAAAAAAATATTTATATTGCTCACACGTATTTTTTACAATCATACCCCTTAACGTCTACTAATTTTTATTTCAAAATGAGCGGTTTTAGACTTATATTTTTTTATAAAAATTGTAAACATTTGGTTCTGAGTTCGATTCAGTTCTATTGTAAACAAGAAAAAATGTAATTTTTTATCCTTTAATTTTTATTTTTTAAAATTTTGATCTCTCATTTTTTAGGCGTTTTTTGTTGATGTTTTATTTTATTCATTTATGAGGTTAGCGACCCATATTAAACATATTTGCTAACATGAATATCCAACATGGCATAATTTGAGTTGTCGTGTCATGAATAAATATGTCTACTATAAAAAAGATGGATTTGAATCCTCTCCAAGTTTTTCTCTCATGTTCTCTCTCATTTTCTTGATCTAATGGTTAGCAATCCACTAAGAGCAAAAAAACACTTAAGTGGAGAGAGAGAAAAAATGAATAAAGGGTTAAGATGGTTGTACATGACCAAACATGAGAGAAAAAATTGGAGAGGATCCAATTTGAAAAAAAATAACTAAAAATTGAGATTATAGACCAAATTATAAAATAAAATTGGGAAACAAAAACCTGATTTTTAAAATTGGGCATCAAAATTTCAATTTTATAATATAGAGATCAAAAGTTCATTTAAGCTAATAATTTTTATTTTATTTAAAAATTTAATGGTCATATCTTGAATTTGAAATATTTTGAATTAGGATTGAATGGCCATATCTTAGGGTGCGTTTGATTTGCAAAGCTGTAAGTACTGGACAGAACAGTACATGACAGAACAGGACAGCACAAGGTAGAACAGGACAGAACAAAATTGCATCGGTGGAAGAAAGAGAGATAATATTTTTTATATTCGAAAATAAAATGAGTATTTTCGTATTTTTTATAGTTGTACCATGGACAAAAAGTTGTACTGTGGTTTAGTGGAGGACAAAAATTCTTGTTTTTGTCCTGTCCCTTATTGTCTATTTTGTCCAGTACCAGTACCAGTTTCTGAATCAAACAGAGTACAACAAAAGTTGTCATGTCCAGTCCTCTGTTTTTTAGCAGATCAAACGCACCCTTAATATGTTATGCTATATGTTTTGCTAATGATACAATACAAGTGCCTTAAGTTAATTTGTACCTGGTTAGAGTGCTTTTGCTCTTCGGCCAATCATCTGCATAATTATGCAGTATAGTAGCCTTATAGGATTGGCATTTGTAAGGGTTATATATTGAAGATTCTTCAGTTGTATTTTTTGCACCTAGTAGCATATATATAGCAGTAGAGAATAGCCTCAAAATGCCAAAGATTACTCAAAATGCCAAAGATAAATGTCACGTGACCACTTTCTTTACATTTTTTTAAAAACTTGTTATGTTATCCAATATAATCAAGCCATGTGTAAAAAAAGTTCCATGTCAGCATTTTTTAGGTCAAAATAGTTATGGGGGCCATGAAATGCAAAATGGGCAAAAGTGAGGGGTTAAAATTGCACGTTTGAAACTAGGGGCCAAAATCGCACAATTAAGAAACATGGAGGGCCAAAACTACAATTTAGCCTTAATTATAATACCTATCATTTTGGTTTAATTAAAATATTTATTTTTTTACAAAAAAAACACATTGATATTGGTTACATAAAATATTATACAAAGGCATAGTAAAAGACAATTAAATATAATACATTAAGAAAAAAGAAATTAAATATTACTGTTATATGTTATATACTAGGGCAAATTGCACTAACCTCTCAAAGTACACCCCCTACAATTTTTTTTAAAAGAAGAAGAAAGAAAAGTCCAGCTTTTTTGCATCATTGTTTCAATTTCAATTATTTGTTGACGGCTCAAATCCAACCCCATTCCATGTAAGTATGTAACCAATGACATCATATTTCAATAATTTTATTAAATTTGTTTGATAAAATAATTTAATTTAATACTCGTTGGCCCATCTCCATATATTCTCTAAACGGTAGACTGACGCAAGTTTCTTTACATACTTCCTTTCTATATTCTATACTTTTTTTAGTATTTGATAAGGACTTTCTTTTGGTACAATGATAGGATTTTGGTATTTAATAATTTTCACAAATTTATGGGATAAAGTGTTTGCTAAAAAGTAAGTTGGGGGTCTAACCTTTAAAGCGTTTATTGTTATGTTTGAGAAGTGATGTTTGAGAATGATGAATTTATTTTACGCAATTTGAGAATGATGGATGAGAAAAAGAGTTTAATTTTAACATTGTATTTAGTAAATTAGTAAATATGAACCGGAGAGTGAGGTTTTGCGCGGATTGAGTAGTTTAGATTCATCTTGATTTAATAAATATGAATCGGAGAACGTTGTTTTGCACATATCGAGTAGTTTAAATTCATCTTGATGGAAAAATTAGTTTGGTATAGAGAGAGGTGTCGATAGTATTCATTGTAATTAGTTATTTGGCCGCTTGTTAAAAGTAGTCGAAAATGATAGAGATACTTTATTCTGGTTTGATTTGTGAGTGGGTGCAGAAATTCTTAAAGAAAAATTTAGCAAGCTTTTAAATTTACCTATTTGCATAAGTTGTAAAGTTGTTGACAGAGGCGAAAGGCGGAACTAGACCACACCAAAAAAATGAGAATAATGCACTTGTAAATTATAGTGAGTAGATTATCTCCCATATAATTATATGTGAATAATGCACATGATCATTTTAAAGAATAGATTATCTTCCATGTAAATTTTCTCCGTTAGACATTGAATCCCTTAGTTAAAATTCAAAAAAATCAAACAAATGAAAGATGTTATTATATTAGAGTTTAATTGTTGTGCACTGTCAGTGTAAAACATTTTTACACATGCATCCAATGATGTGTTGCCACATTATTTAATGAATGTGACACATCATGTGTTTTTAAACACAATACATGATGTGTTGGCATATTATTGGATGTATGTGTAAAAAAACTTTACACTGACAGTGCATAACAATTAAATTCATTATATTAATGGTATAGATGTACGCGACTAATTACACTCCGGTGAATATTGCACTCGAGGCAATTCTTTTTCCTTATTTTGAGACGGGGAGAGGTTATAAGAAACAATTTCATCATTCTTCAAAAAAATCTACATAGGTTTGTCAAAAAATCTACATAGGTATCTCATTATAGTTGCTTTTAATAGCAATGGAAGCATGTGTGTGTTATTATTGCATAGACATAATGGTACTTATCACACCATATCCCCTCCAAGACTTTGAAGCATCCTCATGACTCATGAGTGCATCCTATTAATTGTATTTTTTTACCTTAAATGTACAAGTGATTGTAGAGAAGGGAGAATTTGAAATACTAGTAGTTTGGTATTGAAAAATTTTTAGCAACATGGAAAGGCAATTATCAATTCACTCTAGTTATTCTTCAGTGCACTTATTGATTTCGCAACTGCTGCTACGATCCTATATGATTGTTTTTTTTTTGTACATCAATCCTATATGATTATTTGATAGCTACATTATGTCCTTATTTTTATTTATTTTTTAATCCTCTTATTTCTAAGGGAAGAGGGTTCAAGTAGTCCATAGTTCGACCGCAAAATAAGTAAAGTATGATCGATAAATTGTTCATAAGAATCCAACCTGAAATAAGTATTTCTCATGAAAATGGTGCCATGGTGGGGGTGTGGAGTACAGTGAAGGTCAATGATATAGATAGCTTCCTTCTTATTTTTTGGTGAATATATTAAGTCAATCATAAATTGAAATAGTATAATTTATCATTTTGTTATATATTTTTTTATAAGATCAGTTTGTACAATAATTTCACTTGCATTTTACGTATTTGATCTCTTAATCTCGTGGCATACACGTAGTTATAATAATTGTTGCTTTGTCACTGTCCTTAAAAAGAGTTTACGTGGTGGGACCAACATTATTCTTTTTTATTTTACAAAAACATTATTCTTAATAATTAAAAGAAATATAAATTAAATCAAGTAAAAAAATAAAAATCAAACAAGTCAAATTAAATTTTTTTTTCTTCTAAATAAATAAATAATAAAAAATTGAGCAAGTAGCAACATTTGGTGGTTCATCAAATTTGAAAGGAGGGAAAAAAACAAAATATTTTTCAAAATAAAATTTGAAGAAAATAGTGGGAAGCAGTTGCACCCAATATGCCTAAACTAAACCCCATGAATTATACTCAACCGCTCTCAACCGTTTCCTTATTTTTATGATCAATGTTTAAAAATTAAATCACACAATTTAGACATAGCCCATTTTTATCTACTTAATGTTCCATCAATATCTCTTTATATGTTCCTTCAATTAAACTCAAAAAGTTAATTTAATTTTCATATTCCAAAGTTGTATTAATATGAAAGCATTACAAAGATTGTAACTGACGGTATATCACACTATCTATCTCACAACCATAACGCTCTCTTGATTATTTATTACAATCAGCTACTTCATGCTTCAACTCTAATAATAAAACCGTTACACAATCTTTCTATCTATCTTACATTAGAGTTTCATTTTCATTCATTCATGTATATATATTCCTAACACATTAGAAAGTGTAACATTTTTCTTATGTGACAAACAAAACAACAATGATGTTGTCTTGTAGAGTTGTTGTTGTTTTGTTTGTTTTGGTTTTTGTTATGATGATTGAGGTGGAATTAGCAGAATGTGGTAATGGGGGTGGTGTTAGGAATTATATTAGTTGGGAAGATTTGATGGTTGATGAACAAAGGTTTGTTTTTAAGAAGAATATTAATCATAATGAAGTTAGAGTTATTGTTGTTGATCAGAATGGAAATGGACATTCTAAAACTGTTCAAGGTGCAGTTGATTTGGTTCCTGATTGGAATCAACACAGAGTCAAAATCTACATTTTTCCAGGAATTTACAGGTTTGTAATTACAAATTAGTTTTTTTTTTTTATCGGTAGAAATACCGACCCTGATACATCGACACTTGTAATAATTTTTGTCGGACACGAACACATATCTGACTCCAAACACACATTTGATCAGAATTGTTGGTTCTGTAGAAACATATGTGACACCGAACACATGTTTGATCAGAAGTGTTGGTTCTACGGAGGTAGAAATATGATTTTTTTTGTTTTTTTTCTTTTCTAACTATTGGTTTATATGAAATTTGTGCAGAGAAAGAGTGTTTGTGCCAATCACAAAGCCTTATATATCATTTATAGGCAGAAGAAATGAAACAGCAGGTCCTGTAATTACATGGAACAGTAAATCATCAGATAAAGGTCCAAATGGTCAAGCATTAGGAACCTATGGTTCAGCAACTGTAGCAATTGATTCAGATTTTTTCTGTGCAACTGAGGTCACTTTTGAGGTAAGCACACAATTTTTGACATGGTTTTAAATTGCAATAACGGTTATGTTTGCGATTGTTGGTGTTGCGGACAAATGAAGCCAATGCAACTCAAATTTTGTTTACGGCTGCAATTGTAGTTACAGACCGCAATTTAACATGATTCTTTGTGTGGTGGATGCAGAACACAGTGGTTGCATCAGCAGGTGGACAAGGAATGCAAGCAGTGGCACTAAGAGTAAACAGTGATAAAGCAATGTTCTATAGAGTTAAGATTAAAGGAACTCAAGACACTCTCTTGGACAACACAGGAACTCACTACTTCTACAGATGTATCATTCAAGGAAAAGTTGATTTCATCTTTGGCAGTGCAAAATCACTCTATGAGGTAAAATCATCCCTTTTCTATGTTTTTGACTAATTCACCGATGTATTTGGTCTATAATATAAGAACCAGAGTAAGTAACCGGTGGCATCTTTGGAACTTTGAATGATTCTGTTTGTACTTAACAGAAGTGTAGGCTTCAGTCAATAGCTGAGAACTATGGAGCAATTGCAGCACATCATAGGGATTCACCACTTCAAGATACAGGATTTTCATTTGTAGGATGCAGTATTAGAGGAACAGGAAATGTTTACCTTGGAAGAGCATGGGGTGACTACTCAAGAGTAATTTACTCAAATTGTAACATGGATGATATTATTAAACCTGAAGGCTGGTCAGAATGGAATCATCCAGAGAGAAGAAAGTATGTATAACATTACATGTCAAATTGAAAGTGTGTCTAGTGTCCGACATGTTACATGACACCGACATAGTGATTATATTCAATTATTCTATTTTGAAAAATATTTACTAGTGTCGTGTCTTATGTCCATGTCTATGTCTATGTCGGTGCATCATATTTGATTTGACATTTTATACATATGTATTTGGTGTTTCAGGACTGCAGTGTTTGGTGAATACAATTGCCATGGAAAAGGAGCAGATAGAATAGAAAGGGTTCCTTGGTCAAAATCATTAAGCTATGGAGAAGCAAAGCCTTACTTGGACATTAACTTCATAAATGGAAATCAGTGGCTTAGACTATAGTGTAATAATGCACCAATCAAATGACATATATTACTTCTTCATTAGTTATTTTCTTGTTTATGATCTTGCAACAAATGAAAAAAAATCTTGTTTATATCTTTCCACTAAAACATGACCTTTTAAGTGATGCTTTTTATTTGTATATGTGATAATAGAGACTAGTATAGGGTCCTAGATGTTCAATCTCTATTATAGTTGTAAATGTTGTGGGTTTGATTTGAACTTTGAAAAACTGTCAAGAATAATCAAAGAAGTAGAATAACAGTAGCAAGAACAAACCAAAATTCTAAACCTGAAAATGCAGGAAATTAAAAGAAGAGAAGGATATACGAGATTTGACTTCTCAACAGCGAGTAGTTAGTAAAATGAAAACATTAATGATTAATATTGTAGCTACCTATAATGATTGATATTTGTTTATCAACTTTATTAATTCCTCAGTTTACTCTAAAAAAAAGCTGTTCACTTAGAAGCGCCATGTCCGATCTAAAAAAACCATCCGCGCGCACGCGCACACATATATATATAGGCAACTGAAATCGGTCATCACTAGCTAGCAACTGATATGTAACATGAATAGAAGAATGTTGCAGCAAACAACAGCCATAACTGATAAGCTGAATGCTACATAGCATAATCACTTGAAACAAATTCTGAGACACTTCAACAATAGTCTTGAATCTTAATGTTTAATTACAATTTTAATTCATATAGTACGTACAACTAATTAATGTGCAATATTTTATGAAGAATTATGTATAATAATTTAAATTAACATACATGTTAACATAGAGAACTAGAAGAGATGGTTAAATTTTGATATATAAAGTTTTATGATAAACCATCAATTTAGTCTTACACTATCATTTGCTCTTCGATTTAATTCTTAAACTTAAACTATATAAATATAAAAAGTAGTTCTTGAAGTATATATAAAATTTGTCAATTTAGTCACCACTATAAAAAAATAAAAAATTAAGTAACTAAATTGATGGATTGAGTGTTGTGGGACATTAATGGACATGATGGGTAACCAAGTGTAGTTTTGGAAGTTGTCAATCTTTGGGTGGTGGTAGCAAATGATGGTCATTGCATTAGCTAGTCGCAAAGGCATGCAATCAGTAGCACCGAAGGTAGAAGTAGAAGCAACAAGGAGATCTTACGTAGGCACATACATTTAAGCGTGAGAATCGAATTTTTACCTTAATTTGTTTTCTAGAATTGAAACTTAAACTTTGACTTATAAATTTGTATATTAATCTCATTAAAATGTTTTCCATATAAAGTTATATCAACACAAAAAACCATATCAAATAAATTCTCCAAATTAAATCTCGTTCAATTCATAAACACAGTGCAATTCCATCTCCCACAAACCATTCGACCAATCTCATTCACTTGAAAATCAAGGTAAAAGTTGCTAATTGGACTTTTCTAGTAGAGTTGTTAGTTCAGCAGCAAGGGAATAATTAATAAATAAATAATCTTCTTTTTTTTTATACCAAAATTAATAAATATCTTTTCAAAAATCTAAATAATATTTTTTTGTTATAACTACACAAAAACTACTCAGCTTAGATTAGCGAAGCAGCACTCGCAAAACACTTCTTCCAGACGAGGGTTTTAGGGTTTCGATTACGGAACAAATCAACGGCGATACGTTAATTAGTGTCTTCATTCTCATCTCTATTCACTAATTCAGAAGAAGGAAGAACAAGAAGCAACCGAAAATGGCTCGTAATGAAGAAAAAGCTCAATCGATGCTTAATCGATTCATCACCATGAAAGCAGAAGAAAAGAAGAAACCAAAAGAACGTCGTCCTTTTCTAGCTTCCGAATGTCGTGACCTAAACGAAGCTGATAAATGGCGTCAACAAATCATGCGTGAAATCGGTCGAAAAGTTGCCGAGATTCAAAACGAAGGTCTCGGCGAACACCGTCTTCGTGACCTAAACGATGAAATCAACAAACTCATTCGTGAAAAATCACATTGGGAACGTCGAATTGTTGAACTCGGTGGTCCCAATTACGCTCGACATTCTGCTAAAATGACTGATCTTGATGGTAATATTGTTGATGTACCTAACCCTAGCGGACGTGGTCCTGGTTATCGGTATTTCGGTGCCGCGAAGAAACTCCCAGGCGTTCGTGAGTTATTCGAGAAGCCGCCGGAGCTGAGGAAGAGGAGGACTAGATATGATATTTATAAGAGGATCAATGCTGCTTATTATGGTTATAGGGATGATGAAGATGGGATTTTGGAACGGGTTGAGGCACCGGGTGAGGATGTTATGAGGCGTGAGGCGGCTGAAGAGTGGCATCGGCTTGATATGATAAGGAAGGAAGCTAGGAAGGCTGTTAGGAGTGGGGAGGTTGCTGAGGTTACTACTGCTGCTAGGGAGATACTTCATGAGGAGGAAGAAGATGTGGTGGAGGAAGAGAGGATGAAGGATAGAGAGATGAGAGAGAGGTTGGATGAGAAAGAGAGGGAATTCGTGGTTCATGTGCCGTTGCCTGATGAGAAAGAGATTGAGAAAATGGTGCTGCAGAAGAAGAAGACGGATCTTTTGAATAGGTATGTGAGTGATGTTCTTATGGAGGAGCAGACTGAAGCTAAGGACTTGCTTAACATTCATCGTTAGCTAGGTTCGTGGTTTTTGTGTTTTGCTTCGAATTGGAATATTTTGTTTACGTTACATGTTGCAGCTGATTTAAATTATAGATTCAAGGAACTTGTTGGGAATATGTTTGATGTTCTATGAATGATCTATCTATAGTTGTAAATTGCATTGGATGTTGTATTCGTTGGGTTTTTATCACCCAACATAAGGATATGCAAAATTCTTATGCTTTTATTGAGATATAAATGTAGTTTTTTATTCGGTTGTCTCCGAGCAATATTGAGATATAAGTGTCTTTTCTTCCTGATTTTGCTGAAAGAAGGGAATGTTGTGCTGTTTTGGTTTTGATTTCAGGGATTTTGGGAGATTTTGTTATATAGGGTTTGCAAACCATGCTAATCTGAAATTACATAGCTGAATCAAACTTGAAAATGCTATTTAAATGTTAGTTTAGATCCTATTATTGTTGAATGTATAGAATTGATGAGCACTTTTATTTTAGCTACTGTGTGTTAATGAGGCTCGTAAGTTGGTCGGTATAGCAAAACATGTATGATTCCTTATTGTGTTTTAATGCAATTGTCTATCCTTTAAAAAAAAATTGTTTAAATGCTAATCTGCTCTTTGAATCATGTTTATATTTGAGGAATTGGTTTAGGATAGTTAAGTTTTACAATGATCTATGAGGTTTATAAGGTTCTTGTCATATTTCTAAACAAGACTCGTCTTCTTAGATACTATACTAAATTGAAAGAAGAAACACTCTCTTTGGCATGTGAAATTTGAATGTCATAAACCCTAGTTTACCTTACTTCTTAAGAGCCAGGTTTTACCTTTCCTTTTATTCATACTATTATAGAATTGAATATCTGAAAGGAAATAGGGGAATGGTGTAAAAAAATTAAACACAGTTTATAAACACAATTTATACTCTAGAATTTGCTTTCTCTCATTCATGTTTTGTCTTTATAATTAGTCTCAAGTCTCGGTGTATAATTTGATTAGTTTGTAAATGCTATTCTTGTATCATTTACTTCAAATTGATTAACAAATATGTCAAGGGTAGAGCAGAGTTGCTTCATTAATGTATATGGAGAATTTGGTTTATAGTTTTACTGTGCTCAAGCTCAGATTGATTTGAATAAATTCAAAAGTAAAATTAATTATATACCATGTTTGAAATAATGATTTCTAGAGGATTTTCCTATATCTCATCCATGTCACGATTAAGGTGGTTTGTCTTCAGATATGATTCATGATGGCTTGTCTTTGATTAATCTGTTTTGAATGACTGTGTTTGATTTTGCTTGTATAGATAGTACTTTCTTTATGTTTGTTTCATTGTCATGGCTTTATAATATTTAGCATCTTAGAATAATTATGGTTACTGGTTGTGCTATTGGTTTTTCATATGGCTGTAATATACTAGTTTGCTGCTGTGACATATAATTTGGATCCGTTTTTGTACTTCATCTTGCTTCTGTTTTGCACTTCAAGTTGCATATGATTATGCATTTGTTAAGGCTCAGCCTTTGCAAATGAAGATACATGCAATGTGTTACTGCATAATTGCTACTTCATTACTGGTTTTATGAGTACTTGCAATGCTTTACTGGTTTGCGTGTGTTAGAGCATTAGTTTGTTAGATAAGATTTCTTTAGAATAGGAAATGAAGGAAACTATTGATGCCTCATGGAAGAAGCATAGAATACCTTGGAAATATGACCAACTATAAGACTTATTTTATTTTATGAAAATTCATGGCCATTTGGGGCGCCAAGCAAGTTGCTTGTCCTTGAAAGCTTTGTAGTTTCTTATTTCAATTCTCTTTGAAAAAGAGTGGATATATCATGTATAATCTGAATTCTATTATTGAATATAAAATGATTTGGATGAATGAAATGTGTATTTAAATGGATAATTTTAGGTGTGATAGACAGTAATTAGAAGTCAAAATGAAACAAATAAGAATAAATAACTGCAAAAACGCTTAAGAATATTCTGTTTCTGTATAGTTTGAGTTAGTAATTGGGCTGAGAAGAGGTATTAGTATTTACTAATTAGTAGTGGAAAATGATATGATAAGCCGGATCTTACACATTCAGACAGCATAGTTATTATTTGAGGCCATGTTTATTTCACTGTGTTTCAGACTTCTATTAAAGTTTAATTTTTAGTTTTAAATCTACTACTACAGTTTATTGAGAGTAGAAACAATTCTTCATCTGGCAGTTGAACTTCTTAGTCCATGAAACAGAATGTTTTCTAGATAATTGAAAGATCAACCAAGGTGCAATAAAATGTGTTGATGATAGAGTGTATGAACAGACACTACTCAATTTAGAGGCAATAAATTTCTGAATTTTAAAAACAAATTCATTATCCAAAATATATTTTCTCAAACACTCAATTTCACAATTCAGGTTTTACACTTAAAAACCAGTTTTTAAAATAATTCACTGAAAAAGTTTTAAAAATAATTCATTGAGAAACTGGTTTGAAAATTGATTTGGGAAAACTAGTTTGTGAAAAATTGATTTGAGATGGCGTTGGTCTCTTCTAGCTTAATCAAAGTCATGAGTTTGATCTTTGGCTAGGAGATGTAACGTTAGTCCGCCAGCAAAAACATGAGGTGCTTTAGCAAGTAAACAATTGGAGTTCGACAATATGTAATCGTGTCTGAACGGAACAATACTTTGATTGTTATAATGATATAAAATATATTACTTTGTGATGTAAATTTTTCTTTCAAAGGAATGATTATAATTTCGGACGGAGAGTATTGTTTAATGAAACCCACAAAATAAATTTGATGTAGAATTCACCATTGCAATTGTTCTAAAGGAGATTTTGCTACTCATTTAGTCCCACAAAACTCAAAGATTGGTATCTCAAAGATAGGTTTACGCCGAAAATAGAAAAATAACTAATTTGAGTAAAAAAAATCAATTCATGTAAATAAATTGATTTTTTTTTGGTAAGCCGATCTTGAACTAGACATGAATTGATGTTGCAAAAATAACTGATTTTTTATTAAAACAGGTTTGGGAATTGAGTTGAAGTATAAATTTGATTCAATTTAAATTGGTATATTAACCATATACACACCTAATTACCATATTATTACTCACTTATTTATTGCAATCAGCTCCACCTTTCAACTCTAATAGCAGTCTTCAATTTGACATTTTCTAATACATTTTGTGGTAGAGATGCCAAACAAAGGTTTTGGTTTTCTTGATGTTTTCAGGTGGAATTAGTTGAAAATGAGGAATGGCATTGTCAGGAAGATTTGGAGGAACAAAGATTGGCCTTAAAAAGTCCAATAGTTAGGTTGAGTTATTGTGGTGGTTCACCAAAATGAAAGGGGACTTGTTTTTTACTTTCACTGCCATGATCAAAAGTAATTAGCTTCCTTGAAAGGAGTTGTTTTCAATCCATACATATTCTCATGTTGAAAAGATACATTGCTTTTTAAGGAGTCATTAACAGAAATTCAATCATGCAGCCTTGCAAGAAACCATGGCATTAAGAACTAATTCTTCTATCAGAAAAAAAACAACAAAACCTTTAAAATCAACAAGTGCTTTCCAGCGGCGGAATTATGTAGGCCAAAAAATGATGGTTCAAGACTAGAAAAAAAAATCTACATTTTATCTATTTGGTTTAATCACTCCTAGATTTGCATTGGATTCAAAAAACTAAGGTGACAATCTCTTTTCCTCAGCTTGCGGACAAACTTGTGTCATCCAATTTAATATTATTATTGGATCAACTTTTCCAGAAACTTTTCTGTTGCTGTTTTTTCCTGCATCATTGGAAAACAACAGAAGTAAACTATTAATGTGTAACAAAAGAAAAACCTTCAACAACCAACCCAGCATCCATTTATATAATATGCCAGGTGGATTAAGAGTGATTTGTTGCCATATATTTCTCAAAATTCTGAAATCAGTTAAGAAAATAAAAATAATTAGAATGTTACCTCATATGTTCTTTGGAACGCCTGATGAATTCACTTGGAATATCAAGTCCTTGGTAAGACTGTAGCACTGGTCTTATATCAGCCGGACTACTACGGGCAACAACTGCATATGGATAATGGAGAAGGTAATGCAATATCAACAAGCATAAAATGTAACAATACTTTCAATCATGATTTCATATAAACACATCTTAAGAGGAATCACACTTACACTCAAGGAATGGTATAAAATCCACAAGAGCTGTATCATCTTTATCAGTATGCAGCCATGGCTTAATAGGAACAGCGTTTTCAGGTTGTAAGCAACTTTCTAGAGCATGGCCACTTAAGTACATAACTTTTGCAGGATTCCTGTTTAGTTTTGAAAGATCCTGCCAATGAAGGGCAAGGGAAAAAAATCTAATTATAATTCAAGACACCATATTTGTTGTGCGTATCAAAATAAAATGACACGAAAAACCAAAGTACGTAATACTTGCAGGTCTGCTATTCTCTAGGTGTAAGTTGTATTATGAATAATATTTTCAATCCAAGGCACATATGTTCTTCTCTATTATAAGCAACAATTGGTCGTACGCTTAAGTGTATATACATAATTTGAGAAAGAATAATACAAGAATATAAACTCAGACGTACTCTATAGTGTTTCCCATCCTGATACTTAGTAGCAGGCCTTGATAGCCTGTACCTAATGCAGTGCTTGGGATCAAGCCTTTCTATAACAGGGTCTACAAACTGCATAAATCAACAAAAGCATGAGCATATGAATACTCATAAGTCATAACAATGATACTGATCTGTTCAGAATATAGAGAAAGAAAACCAGATTACCATATTTTGTTCATCTGTATACACCACTATTTCATAGAACTGGGCTAGATGTTCCAAGAAAGCATCAACTCCAGGTCTTTTAAAAGTCTGCCAGCCTGTATCTCTCTTCACATTCCATATTAAAGTAAAAATCAATATTATAAGTCAGATGTCTGCAGCGTGTAAGAGATCCAACTCTTTCTTTTGTGTGACATAAATTATAGAAATGAAATTGTCAATAAAAAGTCATAACATCACCAATCAGATAGTTCATTAAAAAATATGTCATATTTCTCTAGCCCCAAAAATGGTGCATTAGCAGTTGAGGTCTTACCTTCCAATTATAGTGAATCAATGTTTCATTGAGATCTACAACAAGTGTGAACACATGTTGCTCCTGAGGAAGCAAATCTGGAAGGAGTTTGTCTGTGTATGGTTCCGTATAACTCTAGAAGGATGAAAGACTAGAGTATTAAAAGTTTAACACAAATGTGGGAAAGTAGTAATAGGAAAAAGGCAAATGTTAAAAACCAAAATCAGAGAAGTAAAGTATGCACATACCCTAACTTGTTCTTCAATTAACCTTCTTGCATCCAAATAAAGCTCTACTGCTTTAGCAGGCACTGAGATATATTACATAAAGGAGAATCAGCAAGTTGTTAATATGAAAAACATACACATATATAACGAGTTTGGAATTTAATACACCCCCATCCCCCAAAAAAAATGCATACAATGTCAATTAGTCTGCATATGGCTTAGAGGGGCATATAATAGATATTGATGTTCGTACAGAGTACAGTTCCTATGGTACATCTAAAAATTCCCGCTAACTATTCAATTATAAAAGCATTTGTTGTACCTAATACTAATGCAAACAGCAATTTCTCCATGGGACCCCTACTACATGTTGCTTGATTGACGAATAAATCTATAATAAATTTTGCTTATCCATAGCTAAGAGAATTTCACAACATCACAAGAGATATAGCGATGAACTCATCCATTCAATTCATGCCACAGAAACACTCCAGGAGTCCAAGGGAAGAGAGACTCGAAATATAACTTATCATATATTTAAAGGAGCCAAACAATACTGATATAAGATAAGTGATGTACAGAATAGAGCTTAGGGAACCCACCTGTCACTGCAGTTGAGTATAACATCCCTTGAAACTTCTGCAAGCATAAAATCAAAAAAATGTCAACCTACTAATGTTGATGCCTATTAAGTATTAACATATCAAACTAACCAAAGAAAAAATGATAATCTTTCACATTCAATCCATTAGTTCCAAAACTAAGCAACAGTAAGGCCCACAAAGCGCATTTCCAAGAAACAAAACAGTAAATTTTTTAATCTAACACTGATATCACTAAAAATCATTTATGCAAGAAATCAAAAACCACAATATCAAAGTATTACATCCAAAGATACCACACCAACAATACATTGGCAAAATCAGGCAAAAAGATAAAATCCACACAAATTTTGCAATTCATTTCAGTTAATATATATCAAGCACAAAGACAAACACGAACACCTGACACACACTGACACTAATGCGTTGACACCAATAATAATTTGTGAAAATGACATGATTCAATGTAATAACATGTGTCGGTGTCGGTGTTCAACACTAACGGCTGTCCATCAGTAGTCCGAGAGTGTCCGTGTTTCATATTTTCATATTGCATAAACAGCATTTCAAATAACAAGAGAACAACATTTCCAGTCTCAAATTCGTAATAGAAAAAATCAATTGAAATCTAAAATTAGTAAAGAAATTTGAATATCAACACTCACATCGAGAGCAGTAGCTCCATCAGTCGGAGTATATTTAACCGATTCACGAAACGACTTCGTTTTCTCATCAATTTCGTCCAAATTATAAGCTGCACAATGCAATCAAACAAAAAAGAAACAGAAAAATAAAATCAATCAATTCACTACATAAAAGAAATCATCATTTCCAGATCAAAACGATTCAAGAAGAACACAAGAAAACGAGGAAAAAACGAACCGTAAGAGGCGTAACCAGTGAGGACAGTGGTTCCGGTGAAGGCACCGATGACGGCGTATTTGAGGAAATTCCAACGGTTAGGGGAAGTGACGGAAGGAGGAGAAGGTTGAGGAGTAGCAGGAGCTGCATTGGTGCAGAGGAATCGTTTCGATGCGACGGAAAAGAAACGAGATCGGAGAAATCTGAGAGACATGGCGGTTGTGATGGCGATGAAAATGAAGAATGAAGTGAAATAAGGTTCAAGTAGGGTTTTGGGTTGGCTTTGCAGTGACGCCGAGAAACGCTACGCTCTGTTTGGCATTCTGTTATTATTATTGCGTTATTAATCTTTTTTAACTGTTTGGGGACGCCGTTACTGTAACTAACGCTGCTTCTAGATTATTCATTTCTTCATCCAAAAGAAAGATTGTTTATTTAGTTATAAAAATAAAATAAAAAATAATTTGACAAAAAAAGTTGTTTATTTAAGAAACAAATAATACGATAAGTTTGGGTAAAAAAAATAAATGATAAGTTTGTACCCAAAAAAATGAAAATGACAAGTGGCTTGGTTAAAAACTCTCTTTAAGATTATTTATTTGAGAGGATTCAAGTTTGATTTTTTGTTAAAATAATTTTTGATCAGGATTAAACTTAGGTGACTAATAAGTTGTACATTATTTAAGAAAATTTGAATTTGATTTGTTGATAAAATATTATTTTCAGACTTTATTTATCTTATTGGTGAATTCTAAATCATCACTAAAAAAGTAAAAATGAGAAAGTGGTTAGACATTTAGTTGTATTTATGATATTAATTTTTTTTATTTTTACCACCAGTTTAATCTGATTTGAGAGTCATTTTGATATCAAGTGATTTCAGCCCCATTCCGATCACAGTTACAGGAATCAAACTGTGGTCCTCTCTAACAAGTTCAGTGTCAATTATCATTGTACCAACTTAACGATTGGTATTTATCATATTAATTTTAAAATTTGATAGAAAAATATTTAATTATTTGTCAATGTACTTATGAATCACAATTTGGTAAGAGTGAATCACAATTTGGTAAGAGTGGTATGGATTAGTTATTAAGGTGACAATGGTTTTATATTTCAATTTTTGGCCATGCGTACTGGTCAGATATTGTTTCGCCTGTGAATCGAATCATGTATTCTCTGGATACATCTTTGAAAGGAGCTCTTGCTATTAAAGTTCAAACAACTTGGTTAAATTTTACTATATTTATAATTTGATGAAGAACTTAAATTTTGGCGCATGTTTAAAATTAGGAGCTCTCAAGTCTCAATCATTATCAAGAGGAACACTTCCTAAGTCACAGTTCTTCATCAAATTTAATAAATAATTAATTGATATGCATTTTTTTTTTATAAATGTGTGTCAATATAATTTTATGTGTCAATATAAGTCTCAATCCAAACCACGAATGGTATGAATGCTACTTGACAATCAAAACTTCAATTTGTTCAACATCAAGATAGAAGATGAAAGTTGCAAATTTCTATGACTAATAATTCTCATCTGACAACTGGCTACTAGTAAGTATATATAAGTACTTATCGCCATCGTTCATGACAAAATGGCTTCCTGAATAAATGTAACCTTTGTCATAGTGCCTAACATACCATCTGCCTAATAATAATTTTAAAACCATGGACATTTGGAAAAACAGTTAACCCTATGTTTGGTATATCTGGTATCACAGTTCTTGCTAGATACACTAGAATTACAATAATTCACAATGATTTTTGACATACTTTATATTTTATAACTTCTGCAAAATTACACAGAGTTATTTTGATTCTGACATATTTACCGTGACATCAAACATAAACTAAATTAATTCTTATAAAAATAAGCAGAATTTTTTTATCTATAAATCATTTGTTATGCACTTTCACTTAAGTGACAACGTGAGATTGCGTAAGATATCTATATTTAATGGCCGACACGCTTCAAATGTGATTATCTCTATTTTGAGGTTTTAGATTATGATACACAGTTTTAAGTTATTTTCAGATCAGAAACCAACAAAAATAATAATAGAATCACCTCTCCACTATATAATGAATCCTTCATACCTTCAATTCACCAAACCATCCTATCTCACTACAATCTCCATTTACTAACCTCTCTCTAGTTTCTTTGCATTTCTTCAGCAGAGTGAACACTATGGATATGTGTATACTCAAATTCCAAAATATATCAACACTGAAAACTCATCCCCATCTGATTAAATTCACTCAATTATTCATTTCAGTATCATTGCTTTCCTTCATCATTTCACCTTCTTCATTGTTTGCTTTCCTCCATTACTTCAAATTCTATTTCTCTACTTTCCCTTTTCAACTCTTCACTCACAACATAGACAAGAACAACATGTTCCTCCTTGCCAATGGTCTCCTTGTTTTTGTTGGTTTAACTAAATCTTTCTCCGCCTCTTCAAGTGATGATGATGATAAATCTTCTGATAGCTCAGATGATTTATCATCATCAAAGTATATTGAAGAAGAAGACAAAGAAGACGATTGTTCACAATCTCATATCCTTGATGTCAAAGCCAATGATCCAATGTCGGAGAGAGAAGATGAGAAGATAACTAGTGAACTAGATGAACAAAATGCTGCAGTAGAGGAAGTGTTGGAAGAAAATATTGAAAATATAATATTTATAGATGAAGAACAAGGAGAAGAGATGAATGAGGTAGAAGAAGAAAAAGAAGTTGAACTATTTGATGCAGATGATGAAGGAGATAAAGGGTCAGAAAATGATTACATTCTAATTGAAGAAAACAATATAGAAGAAGAGAATAGTATAAATACAGAGGAGTTAAACAAAAAATTTGAAGATTTTATTAGAAAGATGAAAGAAGATTTAAGAATTGATGCTAGACAACATTTAGTGATGGTTTGATTTAAATAACATCATCAACCATGATTTTCTTGAATTTTAGTTGTATTCATCCCTTAAATTTTGCCATACTATTTCTCTGATTTTTCTACCATGTCAACAAAGAGCAGTTTACATGCCAAATTTGTGTTTAAATAAGTTATAGGTTGGTTAGTACATTTTACAACATAATTTTTTTCTCTCTCTAAAACCTTTCTCTCTGACATCTCTCTAAAACCAGATCTACATTTTCTCCCTCAAATCCAAATCTTCCTTTTCATCATGTAGATAAGGTGGTGGTGGTGCGACGAGGAGGTGGTCTTCCCTCCGCACCACCGTGTCAAGAACGGTGACGGGTGGTGGCTCTCCGTTCGTTTTTCTTTCTTCATTTCCGGCTCCGATTTCGGTGTGGATCTGGAGGTTTTGGTTTTTCGAAGTTTGGTTCTATGGATTGGAGCT
Source organism: Trifolium repens (assembly GCA_030408175.1). Lineage (NCBI taxonomy): Eukaryota > Viridiplantae > Streptophyta > Magnoliopsida > Fabales > Fabaceae > Trifolium > Trifolium repens. Next base: position 57,090,876 of record CP125844.1, read on the forward strand.
CCGGTGGTGATTATGGTGGGTTTTGTGGAGGTTCGCCGGTCTATGGACGGAGTTGTTAGTTTTCTCCGACGACGACGATGCAAGCCGGTGGTGTTGTCTTTGGTGGCGGTTTTGGAGGCGGCATTTTGTCCCATGGGCGGACTGTTGTTGTTTTGTTTATTATGTTGAAGAACAGCATATGACTTGCAACACAGGAGCTGCCGCCGCAAGTATTGGTGTGGGAATGAGGATGTACCAAAAGTGTTTAAACATGGAATGGAAGAGCAGCTTTGATTGATGTGCTGCTTCTGTTGGTTAGAAATCACCGCCGCAAGTATTTTGTGTTTTCATAATGTTTTTTATTTTATTTAGTTTTATTTTTGGGTGGTTGTGGACTTGTGGTGTTTGGATTGGAGATGTTGAGGTGGAGGTCTGGGGTACAGTGGTGAGTTGCTGGGATATTGGTTTGAAGGTGTTCCATTTGGCATTGACGGAGGCGAGGTGGAATGGTGGGGTGGACAGAGCCTGGTGGTTGTTTGGGTTTGTTCTTGGCCTTGGTTTTTTTGTCCTGGCGAGCTCGAAAGGGCTAGGTGCGTAGACACTCCGTGTTGACGGTTGTGGTTGTTTATCGTACCTGCAGGACGTATTGGTGTGGGAGAGGTGTTGGATGGTTAATGCCGAGTGTGAGTGGATTCACTACGATACGTGAGTCTCTGACCATTTTCAAATCTGGTGAGGTTTGCAGGACTCTTTGAGTCGCTGAGGGGTGTTCAAATCTGTTGAGATTTGCAGGGCTCTGGTATCTGGTCGAACTCTACTGCATCAGTGTTGATTGTCGGTTCACTGTCTACTGGTGCCCTCAACTTTTGACCTTTGGGGCTGCCTTCTAGATCCTGATGGGCCGAGTAATTTTAATTCGAGTTCGGAAGTTAGTGCCTAGTGGTGTCTCCGAGGGTCGGGTAGGGGTTTTCTCTGGTTGGTTTAGTGAATCATTATTGGTGTAAGGGGGTTTGGGGTGATGATTTGGTGTATTGTTATTTGGTATATGTGTTTTTTCACTTTACCTTTGTTTGTATGTTTCTCAACAATTCCTTACACTTCTTGTGGAGGAATTGTTCATTAATAAAATTTTGCCGATTCAAAAAAAAAAAATAAGTTATAGGTTTAATCTTAGATTTTTTATGAACAGATTACAACAATATTTTCCGCCACATCACGTAAATTTCTTGATATGACATTGAAGATTGAAATATTCTTATTGATTACTCCCTCCGTCCCATATTGTAAAAAAAAAATATTCACACTTATTAAAAAAAGTGAAATGTGATAATTTAAAGTATGACTTTTTGTGTTTTTCTTGAAATAAGTTTCATAGGAAGATGTAATGTTGGATTGTGAGGTGGAGCCTCGCTGAGTTTAATCATCACATTGGGCTAAGAGCAACCACACAAGCGGCTTTATTTTTTTGACAAACCACACAAGTGACTTTGAAACCACATTTTCACACTAAACCTTATAGCATTGGGTTTATCGGTCCTTTCGGTTACATGATGCTCAACATCAACTATTTCAATCAATGTGAGACTTAACTCAGTAATTGATAAATTTTAACATCTACCCTCAAGTGTGATCCTCTCCACATCCACGATCCATCATCAATCACTTATTTCTCATTCTTCAAGTCGAACCAGCCTCTTATAATAGTCTATGAGATGGAGCCACATTGGGTTTGATCGACATATTCGGTGAAAAGCAATTATATAGGTGACTCTAATACTACACCTCCACCTCCACCTAAAATTTTAAGACTTTAAATTTATAAAAAACTTAAAAGGACATATTTGATACTTAAAAAACTTAAAAAATCTATCTTATATAAACGTAAAACTTAAAAGATTTACAGATGTATTTTGCCTAAATCTTATCACTTATCTTTCAACAAAAAAGACACTTTAACTTTAATTCGGTAATTCCTAAATAGATAAGGCAGAAATGATATTAGGATTATTTTTTTTTGACAAAAATATTAGAATTTCTTAGTAGTTAAGAAATAATATTCGGTCAAAAAAAAGTTAACAAAAAAATATGTTATAATATTAATTATTTGATTTTTCCCTTAATAATAACAAAAGAAAAAGAAGCTTTTTTAATTTTTGACTCTTAAATACATTGCCAGTCCAGTAGCTGTTGTAAAACCACAAAACGCTGCTGTGAGTGCTCTTTCCATCTCATTCCAAATTGCAAACTGTGAGATGGAGAAACTTGAACCAGTGGCCGCCGTAACGAATGAAGTTTCAAAGGATGAGGTAAACAATGTTCATATTCCTGATGATATTGCTTTTTCTATTTTATCAAAACTACCTCTTAAATCTTTGAAACGTTTTGGTTGCGTACATAAATCATGGTCTCTATTATTTGAAAACCCCCATTTCATGAATATGCTCCGTAACCATTTCTTATGTAATAATCACCGTCATTGCTCCGATTACGGCGGTGATACGTTTCTCTTCCTATACGAGCCTGTACGGCAGGATTACTACCGTCGCTCATTCTATTTGCTCTCTGATGACAAATTTGAGAATAGGATCAAATTAGATTTGCCACCTCCATTTGACGGAGATGATATTAGAATGTATGTTTTAAGTTCTGTTAGTGTTAATGGCATTTTCTGTCTCGCGAAAGAAAAGAGAGGAATTGTAACTACCTTCCAATTTGCATTATGGAACCCGACTACTGCTGAAGTCATGGTCATTCCTCCCAGCCCTATTGAATCTGTACCACCTTATAGGAACCCCGAGGTTATTTTTCACGGATTTGGTTATGACAATGTTAGAGATGACTATAAACTTATTCGACATATGACGTTTTTTAATTTAACTGACGAAGATGAAGACGTGCCATTGGAAGATAGATCGTATGACGATTTGTTGGAGATATATAGTCTTAGAAGTAACTCTTGGAGGATACTCGATGTCAATTTGCCTGATTGTTATCATGATCAACCTCTCGGAGTATACATGGATGGAGTGTGTCATTGGTGGGGGATAACTGATTTTGATAATGGTGAAGGCTGTTTGGTGTCATTTGACTTGAGAAATGAGGTGTTCTTTACGACACCAACACTGTTAGACACGGATCTAAGCCGTGATCCTATATCTGTAGAGTGGCCGCAAGCTATAGATAGACGATTGGTGGTGTTAAATGAATCTATTGCTTTGATCTCAAACCGTTTCAAGGCTACTACTTTTCACATTTCAATTTTGGTTGAACTCGGTGTGAAGGAATCGTGGATCAAACTCTTTATTGTTGGGCCCATACCTTCCCTTGACTGGCCCATTACAGTTGGGAAGAAGGGTCACCTTTGCTTCAGACAAACAAATGATGAACTAGTTTGGATTGATTTAAGCACCCAAATAATTGATGAGATTGGTGTTAAAGGAAGGAGATACTGTTATCAGATGGGAATTTACAAGGAAAGCCTTCTTTGTATTGGAGGAATTAAAGATTAACTGTTTTTCATGTTTGTCTCAAGAGGTATATGCTATGGTTATTAGGATTTCTACCTGTATACAAAGTGGTTTGTTTGTTTTGCATTTATCAATTTTATCCTCAATCACAGACTCCAAATATTCATAGGGGAGTTCATCTTCTCCACCACAACCTAAGGCATAAATAATAAAGACTACATATTTAAATTACAATAAAAAAATTATTGATGAAGAAATAGCTTATAAGTGGGAAACTTTATAATCTAATGAACAACATAACTCTCTTTGAACTTCATTACATTCAGCTTCAAATATCTATGCCCCTGTATAATATTGTGCTTTAGTTTTTCTTTAACCAACCAAATCAGTTGACAATGCGTATACAATCTTGGTCGCTTTGTAATCTTGCTAGTTACATTGATACAACGGTGTTGTTTATCACTACTGAGTTCTATATCTCTACTTGCCTTTTCTGTATGCCAAATTGGTTCCTATCATATTGTTGCAGTCTTGATGGACTTTCGGGTACTGTCGCTTTGTAATCTTTTATGATGTGGCATATTTATTGTTACAATCAAGAATTGACATTCCCTTTTCCCTTACTAATACACTTGTTTGTCTCCCATGATTATATGTTATTATTCATACTAATATGTATTACAATAAGACATCCAAACACATCCAAAAAGAATCGGTTTTTTGCAGAGTTTTTTGGATTGGTTGCGGTTTTAATTTGGATTGGATTGAATTTGAGCACCCCTATTTATGAGTATGTTTTTAGTTACGAATATGTTGTGAAACTGGTTTAGTATACTCAAGTGTTTAGTGCTTTTATTAAGAGTTTATTGTTATTCATAGCAGAGTTAGTCAAAGTTTCATTGTTGTAAACGATTAGATGATGAAGCCTTCGTGAAATTGAAAAAGAATATTGGTTATTTACTTGGAAGTTGGAACTTAGTTCAAAAGAATTGTAATGAAGGTGTTACTTAGGGCATCTCCAATGGAGAGAACTTAGATGATTGCTTAAGTTGTTTTTTGTCGGCCCAAATTGCCACTTTGCATTTAAGCAATCCATATTTGAACTTACCAATTAATTTTTTTTTATGAGTTTTTTTTTTTACAAAAATTGAGATTGATTGTTAAAATATGATTTTTAATTATTAAGCTCTGAGGAGAGAGGGGGTTGCTTGAGGAAGCTCCAGAACCTATTTTTAAGCAATCTCACCAGCCTAGTCATCATACTCAAATGGTAAAAGTAAATAAGGGACGAAGCTTAACATATAAGGGACCGATAAGAACCTTGCATTGGAAATGCCCTAAGACCACCACAATAATTTCGCTTGGATACAAATCCGAAATTTTGGTTCGCGATTGTCGAGAGTGTTGGAACAATTTAATGTTTAACACTTCTTTAATTTTAAAGAAAGACAGTCAAAGGGGAAGAAGAATAAAAATAAATGAAGTTTAGAGAAAGAAATGAACACACGTATAAAATAATGATAATCAAAACAATTATTCATAAGGAATATTGATTACAAAATGCAGAGTTATTGATTATATACCAAGCAATCCAACGAACTCTAATGATCTCAATGCAACTAACCAGCTAACAACACGAGGTGCTTCGATATTCGGTGGATGAGAAATGCTATGCATACACTCTCTAACACACATTTCCTTGAACACACTCTTGTTTATTGGGCCATGTCACCCATCTTTTCCTATCCTTAGTTCGATTATTTTTTCTATTGAATTTTATTGTTATTATTGTCACCACTAACCACAACCCAACTTTATGCTTCACTGTCAATTAGAGTAAGTGATTGAGAAATATCATAATCGATATCCTGGCACTGACCAAAGGATTAAAGAAGTGACGTTGTTATTAGTTCCGTTTGAAAACACGATTTCGACAATTTTTATATCCTTGGCTATTGGCAAAACCCCATTATTAATATTCCAACTTCCCACCATTTCCAGATCTTCCTGTTTTCCTTTAGGGACGATACAAAACTAAAACACTTGCTTCTTTTTTGGATGTCAAAGGTTAAAAATAGAGTGATATATATTTAAAAGAAAGATCAGATACAGAAACACTTGCTACTTTTTAGCACATTTACTATTTGGTTGAAATTGATATATAGGTCATACTAAATTTATAATATGAACATACTTTAATATACAAAATAGTTTTAGAATGACTTATCTATTTATATTATTTTTAGAATGACTTATCTATTAAGTTAAGAATTAATATTTACTTGACCAAAAAATAGAAAATATTTGGTAAAGAAGTTTATTCAATGTTCTTGTGATGCTATTCAATCCATGTGCCTCTTTATTGATCGATGAGTCTTTGGCAAAGAAGTTATTCTCATTCTAATCATGGATATAACTTTTTCTAAAATGATTTTTACATTCTACTTTTTGTTATAATATTTTCAAAAGATAATGTTTTATAATAAAGCTTCAAAATTTTGATAAATATATATATATATCTCATTTTGACTTGTTCAAAAAAAAAAAAAAATTGATAAAAATAAATAAATTAAATTTCAAAGAAAAAATTGATTTAAATAACTTCTCAAAAAAGGAAATTTTAAGTATATTTTATCATTTTGTTACAATTTTTTAGATGATAAAACTTTAAAAAATCTTAAGAAGCGCCTAACATGAATGTCAATTTTCTTTTTTGACAATGAATTTAGATATGCTACTTTTTTTAATTTAATTTATAGCAAATGAATTCAAAATCTTTTTACTAGTCTTAATTAAATTCTCATTTCAATCTATAACAAACGGATTAAATATGAAATTCACTTTTACAAGCAATCATTTTCTACTTTACGATGAATTGTTCAAAAAACTTGAGTTTGATTTTTGAAAAAAATAATTTTTGATCAAAATTTACTTAAAATTAGATAACTAATACAAAAATATTAAATATTTACAGTTCGTCTAAACACAATTACAATGAAAATTTGACCAATCCTGCCATAATTACTTCCTTTCTAATTCAGTCAATGTATAAATTTTAGCTACTTTATCATTACTTTATTTTATTACTATTAAAGTAATTGTAAAACTAATATATGAGTTTCGTGCAAGTTTTAGCCACTTTCTCATTAATTATCTTTATCTTTTTACTGCTAATTAATAAGGTCATAATATAATCTAATAATAGGAGCAAAATAAGGGTACCATTAATCAGGAATGAGAGAATTATGGGGAGATAATAGTCGTACTATTCATTATATACAAAAAAAAAAAGTCATACTATTGAATTGGATTATTGAAAGCAAAGATAAATGAAAGTCAAAATATAACTTGAAATAAACAAATTTGATATAAAATTGTCTTCTTTCTTTTTTTCCCAAAACAGCAATTAAGAATATTTGTATGTCGTATTATAAAAAAAATAAAATAAAATGTCATATATATTCACCTATATATACTACTAGACACATTATGTGAAAAATATACTACTAGACACATATAATCTTTGATATTGGCAATGATGAAGATAAGTTTGATAAGTTTGATATGGTTTTTGATTATTCCATCAACTCTTGCTACATACCAGTATTTCAAACTGAGTTTGCAATGGCCCCCGGCATTTTGTAGGATTAAAAGCTGCCCACCAAGTATGAGCCAAATTAGAAGGTTCACTACCCACGGGTTGTGGCCCGAAAACAGCACTTGGCCTAAACAGAACACATGTGATACCATAGATCGAAATGCTAAAAATTTCGACCTTACTATGGTGAGTGAGTATACTCTAGAATATTTAATAATTACATTTATTATTATTGTTATATTTACTCTTTGATTATAACATTAATTTATTTATTTTTCATTAATTAGATTAGTCCGATGTTGAACAATAGCCTCAGTATCTCTTGGCCTGATTTAAAGGGAAAACCAAATAAATTTTTTTGGAAATACGAGTGGACACAACATGGGATATGCTCATACAACTCATTCAACCAGACCCAATATTTTCAACTGGCATATGATTATTGGAGGAAAGTTGATATTGTTGCAATTCTTGGACAACAAGGCATTTCTCCTCAAATTAATTCAATTCAATTTGCTCAAGCCATAAAGCCGCACACTGCTGGTTTTACTCCTGAACTTCACTGTGCTGATAATGGTGAATTGCTCGAAATTAGGATGTGCTTGTTACCATCGGGAAACAATTACACGATTTGCCCTGCTGGAACATGTTTTAATAAATATAAATTTAAAAATATGATACTATGGAAGCCATGAGAATGTATTATTAGTATATGATGCATTGAATAAAAAATAATACTAATGAATAAATTGCATCATTATATATCATATACAATTAATTATTATAATATGTAAGACTTTATAATTTATTGTCTAAGAAAATATATATAAAAGTTTATTTTGTTAATTATTTTCTTTACATTTTGTCTCTTATAGTTAGTTATTATTATACATGCTTTACTCTTTTAATTTTAAGTGTCTAATGGAAATAGATGATCACATTAATATTGTACAAACAACACAACACAAGCGTTCATTTTTCTTGCTCCACACTAAGGTCCCGTTTGGCCCGGCTTATTTTCCTCTTTTTTTCTTCTCCTTAAAAATAGTAAAGAAGGAAAAAATTGTGTTTGACTTAATTTTTTTTTATTTTTTACTTCTTTACTTTATTTCTCAAATACTTTTAAGGAGAAATAGTGTCAAATATAATTTTATACTTCTTTATTTCGTTTAAGCTAAAATAAAAAGTAAAAAATAAGCCGGGCCAAACGGGGCCTAAGTACGTACACAAGTCCTCAATCTAGATTCTAATTTATTTTCTTAATCAATTCATTTGTTAATTTTTCCTTTAATGAAATTCACTTGTTAATTAACGCCGAAAAATATGTTCCAAAAAATGCTCTACTATGTGTTTATGAATACGGCCTTAAAATTTAAGGAAAAAGTTCTCGGATGCAAATAGTAAGTAAAAAAAACAATAAAATATGGAAAATATACACAACAAATAAGAATTACTTGTACTTTATAAAATCCGGATACAAATTACAAATATCAATGATAAGACTTTGAACTAGAGGTTACAAGTTTTTTAAAATTGTCACATTGGTAAAAAAAAATTCGCCAAAAAGTGCCGCTTTAATTTTCAATATTAATAGTTTTTTTTTTTCATCTATATCATTGAATTAATATGTGGATCACTCCTAAAATATTAGTATTATTATTTGCAACGTAGTTCTAGTTCAATGGAGTCCCCAGAGATATATCTCAGTTAAACTCACATATTTTTTTATTTTTTTTTATATATTTCCTTTATATATCAATATATTAAGACAAAAAACAAAGTTTCCCTTCTAACTTCTCATTATCACTCCCAAACCACTTTCATTATTTTTTTTTATTTTGTAATCATTTACACTTATAAATCATCAATTTAAACTAAGCCTAAAAAACTTTTCCAATACCCACTGATTCAAAACTTTCAGTGTTTGCTATTCTACAATTGATTAAATTACTTTTTCTTAATGGTTTATCATAAATCGGTGTATATATCCGTGTTTTTCAAAAAAGTCTTTGCATATATATGTTCAACAAAATATTTGCCTCAAATGGATGTATGTATTCAACTCACATGTGAGAATATTTATAATTAGCAATTAAGCATTCATCTACGGCCTTATCCTACTTTATCTACTACTACTAATGGTGCAACCCAATATTTGTATCTTCAAATAATTCATTCAATTTCTTGCTTCAATAATAATATTCTATTTTATAGAATTGTTTCAGTTCCCTCAACAATGACTCACACACTCACCCATTCAATAGTATTATCTCCCCATATAATTCTCTCATTTCCTAATTAATGGTACCTTTTTTTTTATTATACAAAATATGGTCCAATAATTAGTATATTATTTATTATATTATTACTTCAGTAGTAAAAAACATAACGATTATGAGAAAGTGGCTAAAATTGCACGAGACTCATATTAGTTTTACATTACTTTAGTAGTAATAAATTAAAGAAAATGAAAAAGTGGCTAAAATTTGCACATTGACGGAATCAGAAACAGTAAGGAAGTAAATAAATACTGTACACTAGAAGCAAGAGATGAGGTTTTACAAAGAGGTAATAATCAAAACAACTAAAATAGGAAAAAAACTACATATGATGGACGATTGCAATTATGACACTTGAAATTTTGACATCATTTCCATTCCACCCATCTTCCTCAAGAGATCAAATTGGAGATGACAAGTGTCTTTACGAATGAAAACTCATATGACATTCTTATTTGGGAGCATTCTCTATAAGGTACTTTAGCATGATAATACTAGCATGATGTCATTCAAAGATAAAAAGATCTGAATTTTTATGTTCTTAGACCATTTATAATGGTTTCAACATTCAACACCAATTTTTTCATTTCTGAAGTCACCAATTGAGTTGTACATATCAATTAAATTATTATTATTATATTTTTTTTGTAAATATTAGTTTATACTTTCTATTTATCCATGAAGTGTATCAAATAATTTTTAAAAAATTGATTTAAATAGCTTCTCATAAATGTCATTTTGAGTATTTAACTATTTTATTACAACGTGTTTCTATAATAAAATTTCGAAAATAAGATAGCATGGATATCTAAATTAGTGATGTCAAATATACTACTTTTTCAATTAATAACAAATGAGTTCAAATAACTTTTATAATTTTTTATTCATTCTCATAAAAATCATTTTTTGAAATACAAAATAATTTAATTTTTTGTCAAATAGTCTAATGATTAAAAATTTATCCATAAAGCGAATAAGTGGATAATTCCAAGTTAGAACCTCAACTACTGCATATATTAGGGTGTTCACGGTTCGGATTGGATCAGTTTTTAGACAAAAATTCATCCGATCCAAATATAAAATTGCTAGCGATTTGGTTCGATTTTGGATGGCTACCTTAAAAAATCTAATCTGATTCAATCCAATTTTGTGCAGTTTAATTTGGATTAGTTTTTGGATAACCAAATTAGAAGTTGTAATTTTTTTATTAAATATTAACATCATAAAAACAAGATAAAATAATATATTTGATATAAAATATAATATATTAAAAATTAATATTTTGGTATCAAAATTATCGATTATATGTAAAACATATGAAAAAGTAAAAAAATAAAAAAATAGAAATAATAATAAATATTAAAAAATTAAAACTCAGCAAATAATATGAAAATGAAATATATCATACAAACAAAAAATTAAATAAGTATTATTATAGAAAAAGAATTAAATAAGCATTAAAATATATGTATGTGCTTTGGTTTGATTTTGAAAAATCAATCAAAAATATGATCTGATACGTCAATTTTCATAAAAGAACATTAAGTTAATGCATAAAAAAAAAGGTTTTTTGCGAGTATTTTTTTGGATGGGTTTGTGATTTTTATTTGGATTTTAACACGCTTAGCATATTTAATATGGTTGAGTTGTGAGAGGAGCCTAACTTGGTTGGATCATCACATTGGTCTAAGAGCGACCACACAAGTGATTTTTGACATCACGTTTTCACCTAAAACCTTTAAGCCATAAGGTTTATGAGTCTTTATGCTTATATGTTGCTCAACATCAAGTCTTTCAATCATTGTGAGACGTAACTTATACTTGATAAATTGCAACATCTCCCATCAAGTGTGGATCTTCCCGCATCCATGATCCATCATTAGTCTCTTATTTAATTTCTCCTCCACCATGTCGAACCAGACTCTTATATCAACATTGAGCTATGAGAGGAAGCTATTGAGTTTGATCGACATATTAAACTAAGAACAACAACACAAGTGACTCTTACACTTCATTTTAATCCTAAATATTTGAGGGACCTTGCGGAAATAGTATTAGGATGACTTTCTTGGAGAAAAATATTAGAATTACTTAGTAGTTTTTTTTAGAATTACTTAGTAGTTAAGGAAATAATATTCGGTCAAAAAATATTAAGAACTAATATGTTATAATATTAATTAATTTGAATTTTCCCTTAATAAACAAAAAGAAAAAACAGCTTTTCCTTTTTCTAATTTAATTTTTAACTGATAAATAAGACCAGTAGTTGTTGTAAAACCACAAACGCTCAGTCTCTAATCTACATCGTCGCTGCTGCTCTGAGTGCTTTTCGATTTCATTCCAAATTGCAAACTGTGAGATGGAGAAACTTGAATATTCAAAGGATGAGGTAAGCAAAAACAATAACAATGTTCATATTCCTGATGATATTGCTTTCCCTATTTTATCAAAACTACCTTTTAAATCTTTGAAACGTTTTGGTTGCGTACATAAATCATGGTCTCTATTATTTGAAAACCCCCATTTCATGAATATGCTCCGCAACCATTTCTTATGTAATAATCACCGTCATTGCTCCGATTACGGCGGTGATACGTTTCTCTTCCTATACGAGCCTATAGGGCAGGATTACGAAGGTCACCGTCCCTCATTCTATTTGCTCTCTGATGACAAATTTGAGAATAGGATCAAATTAGATTTGCCACCTCCATTTGACGGAGATGATATTGGAATGGATGTTTTAAGTTCTGCTAGTGTTAATGGCATTTTCTGTCTCGGAAAAGAAAAGAGAGGAATTGCAACTACCTTCCAATTTGCATTATGGAACCCGACTACTGCTGAAGTCATGGTCATTCCTCCCAGCCCTATTGAATCTGTACCACCTTATAGGAGCCCTGAGGTTATTTTTCACGGATTTGGTTATGACAATGTTAGAGATGACTATAAACTTATTCGACATATAACGTTTTTTAATGTAACTGACGAAGATGAAGACGTGCCATTGGAAGATAGATCGTATGACGATTTGTTGGAGATATATAGTCTTAGAAGTAACTCTTGGAGGATACTCGATGTCAATTTGCCTGATTGTTATCATGATCAACCTCTCGGAGTATACATGGATGGAGTGTGTCATTGGTGGGGGATAACTGATTATGATAATGGTGAAGGCTGTTTGGTGTCATTTGACTTGAGAAATGAGGTGTTCTTTACGACACCAACACTGTTAGACACGGATCTAAGTCGTGATCCTATATCTGTAGAGAGGCCGCAAGCTATAGCTAGAGAATTGGTGGTGTTAAATGAATCTATTGCTTTGATCTCAAACCGTTTTGAGGCTACTACTTTTCACATTTCAATTTTGGTTGAACTCGGTGTGAAGGAATCGTGGATCAAACTCTTTATTGTTGGGCCCATACCTTCCCTTGACCGGCCCATTACAGTTGGGAAGAAGGGTCACATTTGCTTCAGACAAACAAATGATGAACTAGTTTGGATTGATTTAAGCACCCAAATAATTGATGAGATTGGTGTTAAAGGAAGGAGATACTGTTATCAGATGGGAATTTACAAGGAAAGCCTTCTTTGTATTGAAGGAATTAAAGATTAACTGTTTTTCATGTTTTCTCTCAAGAGGTATATGACTATGATTATTAGGATTTCTACTTGTATACAAAGCCTTCTTTAATGTCCTCTGATTGTATTTTTGTTTGATGACATTTGTTGCTTGGGTGAGTCTGTGTTGGTGTTCCTACTTTAATTTTAGAAAAAGAGAGTCTTCAATTTGTGAATGGGGAAACATTTTATTTTTTACTTGACTTGATGAAATGATCGAGTTATTTTTTATATTTTAAGCAGAGGAGATGATCAAGTTTATATTTGATTTTTATAGTATGGTATGATGTTTATGTTTGACTTGATATAATGATCAAGTTGTTTTAAAGCATGAGATGAGGATCTCCAGGCTTCTCAAAGTGCCTAGTTTACCTTTACATTTTCTGCATTTCTTTTACACTAAACACTGTAATTTCTCCAACAGATTCTGTATGCCAAATTGGTTCCTATCAAATTGTTTTTCACAAACTCGTCTACTAAATTAATAACTCAACAATTTTTTAAATTTTCACTAATTGGTCTTTGCTTCACAGCCTACATTCTTCACTAAGCCTACATTCTTATGTCCTTACATTGTATGAAATCTATTTATCAATAGTATGACTTTTTTTTCTTTTATATAATTTATCTCCCCATAATTCTCTCATTCCTGATTAATGGTACCCGTTTTTTTTGTCCTATTATTAGTATATTATTTATTATATTATGACCTTATTAGTAGTAAAAAGATAAGGATAGTGGCCTTTTACCCTCTTTGTAATAAAAAAAAAAAAAAAGATAAGGATAATTAATGAGAAAGTGGCTAAAACTTGGACGAAACTCATATTAGTTTTACATTATTTTAAAAGAAATAAAATAAAGTAATGAAAAAGTAGCTAAAATTTATACATTGGCTAAATTAGAAAGGAAGTAATTATGGCAGAATTGGTCAAATTTTCATTGTTGTAATTGTAATGAATTTGATTCGAAAAAGAATATTGGTTATTTACTTGGAATTGTGTTTAGAAGAATTGTAAATATTAAATATTTTTGTATTAATTATCTGATTTTTAGTCATGATGATATATGAATTTTAACGGTGAGATAAAGTAAATTTTATCGTACAAAACGCCCGCTTGTAAAAGCAAATTTCATATTTAATCCGTTTGTTATAGATTAAAATGAGAATTTAATTAAAACTAATAAAACGATTTTGAATTCATTTGCTATAAATTAAATTAAAAGAGTAACATATCGAAATTCATTGTCAAAAAAAATTTGACATTCATGTTAGGTGCTTCTTAAGATTTTTTAAAGGTTTATCATCAAAAAAGTTGTAACAAAATGATAAAATATACTTATTTCTTTTTTTTAGAAGTTATATATTTAAATCAATTTTTCCTTTGAAATTTTTTATTATTTTTTATTTTTTATCAAAATTTTGAAGCTTTATTATAAAACATTATCTTTTGAAAAAATTATAACAAAAAGTAGAAGAATGTAAAAATCATTTTAAAAAAATTTATATCCTTGATTAGAATGAGAATAACTTCTTTGCCAATGACTCATCAAACAATAAAGAGGCACATGGATTGAATAGCATCACAAGAACATTGAATAACCTCTTTACCAAATATTTTCTATTTTTTGGTCAAGTAAATATTAATTCTTAACTTAATAGATAAGTCATTCTAAAATAAATAAATAAATAGACAAGTCATTCTAAAACTATTTTGTATAATAAAGTATGTTTATATTATAAATTTAGTGTGACCTATATATGAATTTCAACCGAATAGTAAATGTGTTAAAAAGAAGCAAGTGTTTCTGTATCTTATTTTTCTTTTAAATACGTACCACTCTATTGTTAACCTTTGACATCCAAAAAAGAAGCAAGTGTTTTTGTTTTGTATCGTCCCTAAGCCTTTGCTTGGCAGAGGAAAAATTGGAGAGAAAAAGAGATGAGAGAAAGAAAAGCACGGAAATTAATGCATGAACTTAGACTAGTGTTAGTCTAAGTTCATATTTGGTTTCCGTGCTTTTCTTTCTCTCCTTTCTTTTTCTCTTCTATTTCTCCTCTGCCAAGCAAAGACTAAACGAAAACGGGAGGATCTGGAAATGGTGGGAAGTTGGAACAATGGGGTTTTGCTAATAGCCAAGGATATAAAAATTGTTGAAATCGTGTTTTCAAACTGAACTAATAACAACTTCACTTCTTTAATCCTTTGGTCAGTGCAATGATGCTTTTTCTCACTCACTTACTCTGATTGACAGTGAAGCATAAAGTTGGGTTGTGGTTAGTGGTGACCAAAAGTAACTGTAAAATTGAATAGAAAAAACAATTGAATTTGTTGAATATGTTAGTCGGTCAAGGATAGGAAAAGATGGGCGACGTGACCCAATAAACAAGGGTGTGTTCAAGGGAATGTGTGTTAGAGACTGTATGCATAGCATTTTTCATCCACCGAATATCCTTGTTAGTTGGTTAGTTGCATTGAGATCGTTAGAGTTCGTTGGATTGCTTGGTATATAATCAATAACTCTGCATTTTGTAATCAATATTCCTTATGAATAATTGTTTTGATTATCATTATTTTATGTGTGTTCATTTCTTTCTCTAAACTTCATTTCTTTTTATTCTTCTTCCCCTTTGAGTGTCTTTCTTTAAAACTAAACAAGTGTTAAACATTAAATTGTTCCAACAGTCTCGACAATCGCGAACCAAAATCTCGGATTTGTATCCAAGCGAAATTATTGTGATGGTCTTAGTAACACCTTCATTACAATTCTTTTGAACTAGGTTCCAACTTCCAAGTAAATAACCAATATTCTTTTTCACTTTCACGAAGGCTTCATCATCTAATCGTTTACAACAATGAAACTTTGACTAACTCTGCCATGAATAACAATAAACTCATAATAAAAGCGCTAAACACACTTGAGTATACTCAACCAGTTTCACAACATATTCGTAACTAAAAACATACTCATAAATAGGGGTGCTCAAATCCAATCCAATCCAAATTAAAACCGCAAAAAACCGATTCTTTTTGGATGTGTTTGGATGTCTTATTGTAATACATATTAGTATGAATAATAACATATAATCATGGGAGACAAACAAGTGTATTAGTAAGGGAAAAGGGAATGTCAATTCTTGATTGTAACAATAAATATGTCACATCATAAAAGATTACAAAGCGACAGTACCCGAAAGTCCATCAAGACTGCAACAATATGATAGGAACCAATTTGGCATACAGAAAAGGCAAGTAGAGATATAGAACTCAGTAGTGATAAACAACACCGTTGTATCAATGTAACTAGCAAGATTACAAAGCGACCAAGATTGTATACGCATTGTCAACTGATTTGGTTGGTTAAAGAAAAACTAAAGCACAATATTATACAGGGGCATAGATATTTGAAGCTGAATGTAATGAAGTTCAAAGAGAGTTATGTTGTTCATTAGATTATAAAGTTTCCCACTTATAAGCTATTTCTTCATCAAACTGGAGGACATTCATGAATGGAAAAGGATCATTCTTATTATTGAAATAGAAACCACATGAGTTTGCAAATAGAGAAAAAAAATTCAAAATAAAAATTGATAAAGTAAAATGTCAAATACTTCATAAGAATTATTATAAGTGCATTCGACAAGCCACTTTGTATACAGGTAGAAATCCTAATAACCATAGCATATACCTCTTGAGACAAACATGAAAAACAGTTAATCTTTAATTCCTCCAATACAAAGAAGGCTTTCCTTGTAAATTCCCATCTGATAACAGTATCTCCTTCCTTTAACACCAATCTCATCAATTATTTGGGTGCTTAAATCAATCCAAACTAGTTCATCATTTGTTTGTCTGAAGCAAAGGTGACCCTTCTTCCCAACTGTAATGGGCCAGTCAAGGGAAGGTATGGGCCCAACAATAAAGAGTTTGATCCACGATTCCTTCACACCGAGTTCAACCAAAATTGAAATGTGAAAAGTAGTAGCCTTGAAACGGTTTGAGATCAAAGCAATAGATTCATTTAACACCACCAATCGTCTATCTATAGCTTGCGGCCTCTCTACAGATATAGGATCACGACTTAGATCCGTGTCTAACGGTGTTGGTGTTGTAAAGAACACCTCATTTCTCAAGTCAAATGACACCAAACAGCCTTCACCATTATCATAATCAGTTATCCCCCACCAATGACACACTCCATCCATGTATACTCCGAGAGGTTGATCATGATAACAATCAGGCAAATTGACATCGAGTATCCTCCAAGAGTTACTTCTAAGACTATATATCTCCAACAAATCGTCATACGATCTATCTTCCAATGGCACGTCTTCATCTTCGTCAGTTAAATTAAAAAACGTCATATGTCGAATAAGTTTATAGTCATCTCTAACATTGTCATAACCAAATCCGTGAAAAATAACCTCGGGGTTCCTATAAGGTGGTACAGATTCAATAGGGCTGGGAGGAATGACCATGACTTCAGCAGTAGTCGGGTTCCATAATGCAAATTGGAAGGTAGTTACAATTCCTCTCTTTTCTTTCGCGAGACAGAAAATGCCATTAACACTAACAGAACTTAAAACATACATTCTAATATCATCTCCGTCAAATGGAGGTGGCAAATCTAATTTGATCCTATTCTCAAATTTGTCATCAGAGAGCAAATAGAATGAGCGACGGTAGTAATCCTGCCGTACAGGCTCGTATAGGAAGAGAAACGTATCACCACCGTAATCGGAGCAATGACGGTGATTATTACATAAGAAATGATTGCGGAGCATATGAAATGGGGGTTTTCAAATAATAGGGACCATGATTTATGTACGCAACCAAAACGTTTCAAAGATTTAAGAGGTAGTTTTGATAAAATAGAGAAAGCAACATCATCAGGAATATGAACATTGTTGTTGTTTTTGCTTACCTCATCCTTTGAATATTCATTCCTTCCGGCGGCCACTGGTTTAAGTTTCTCCATCTCACAGTTTGCAATTTGGAATGAGATGGAAAGAGCACTCAGACAGAGCAGCGACGATGGAGATTAGAGACAGAACAGCGTTTGTGGTTTTACAACAGCTACGTACGGGTCTTATTTATCAGTCAAAAATTAAATTAGAAAAAAAAAAGCTGTTTTTTCTTTTTGTTTATTAAGGGAAAATTCAAATTAATTAATATTATAACAGATTAGTTCTTAATTTTTTTTGACCGAATATTATTTCTTTAACTACTAAGTAATTCTAATATTTTTGTCCAAAGAAAGTCATCAATATTATTTCCCCAAGGTCCCTCAAATATTAAGGTTGAAAATGCAGGATCCGTTTAATTTGATGAAAATAAAGAGGAATGAAAAAAAAATTCGGAAATTGATGAATGAAGTTCATGCATCGATTTCCGTAATTTTATTTATTTTCTCTTCCTTTTTTTCGTACCAAACAGACCAGTAGTGTTATAGTCATTTGTGTGGTTGTTGTTAGCTCAGTGTAGCTCCACTCATAGGTCAACAATGATATAAGAGTTTGGTTCGACATGATGGAAGAGAAATAAGTGACCAATGATGGATCGTGGATGTGGGAAGACTCACATTTGAGGGGAGATATTGAGATTTATCAACTATGAGTTAAGATTTACATTGGTTAAAAAAGTTGATGTTGAACAACATATAAACGTAAAAAGAAGGTTTTGGGTGAAGATGTGGTGCCAAAAATCACCTGTGTGGTCGCTCTTAGACCAATGAGATGATCTAACCAAGTTAGGCTCCCTCACGAGTCACGACCCAACCACATTATATATGCTAGGGGTGTCCAAATCCAAATAAAATCGAAAACCACAAAAAACTAAAAAAGATTATGCGTTTGAATGTTCTTTTGTGAAAATCGCCGGATAGTATCAGATTTTGGACTGATTTTTCAAAACCAAACCATGTACATATATTTTAGGCAAAATTACACAGAGATCTTTATCTTATTTATTTGTAGCACTTTGGTATTTTATCTTTTATTTGTAATATATAGATTTTTTATGTTATTTCTTTGCAACCTTTTAATCCTTTATCTTTTTTGTTTCTCATATAAGTCCTTTATCTTTTAAAACTCGATCACATAAACCTTTGTCTCATTTTTTTTACTAAAAAAATGATGATATTTATTTTTATTTTGCCTTTTCCAATTATTTTTTTTTTAAAGTTGGTTCATAAAAAGTCTTGGAGCAAACCTATAATTTGGCATGTTAATTTTCTCTTTGTTGACATGGTGGTATAATAAGAGAAATAGTATTGCAAAATTTGAAGGGATGAATACAACTAAAATTCAAAAAGATCATGGTTGATGATGTTATTTACATCAAACCATGACTAAATGCTGTCTAGCATCAATTCTTAAATCTTCTTTCATCTTTCTAATAAATTCTTCAAATTTTTTGTTCAACTCCTCTGTGCTTATACAACTTTCTTCTTCTCCATCTTCTATGTTGTTTTCTTCAATTAGAATGTAATCATTTTCTGACTCTTTATCTCCTTCTTCATCATCTGCATCAAATAGTTCAATTTCAACTTCTTCATCTTCTACCTCATTCATCTCTTCTCCTTGTTCTTCATCTATAAATATTATATTTTCAATATTTTCTTCTACTACTTCCTCTGCTGCAGCATTTTGTTCATGTAGTTCACTAGTTATCTTCTCATCTTCTCTCACCAACATTGGATCATTGGCTTCAACATCAAGGATATGAGCTTTGTCTTCTTCTTCAGTATACTTTGATGATGATAAATCATCTGAGCTATCGGAAGATTTATCGTCATCACTTGAAGAAGCGGAAAATGATTTTGTTAAACCAACAAAAACAAGGAGACCATTGGCAAGGAGGAACATGCTGTTCTTGTCTATGTTATGAGTAAAGAGTTGAAAAGGGAGAGTAGAGAAATAGAATTTGAAGTAATGGAGGAAAACAAACAATGAAGAAGGTGAAAAGATGAAGGAAAAGAGTGATAGTGAAATGAGTAATTGAGTGAGTTTAATTAGATTGGAGTTGTTAGTTTTCATCCCTTGAGTCATTGTTGATATATTTAGGAATTTGAGTTGACACATCATATCCATAGTGTTCACTTCACTCACTCAATTGAAGAAAGGAAAAGAAACTAAGAAGAGGTTGGTAAATGGAGATTGTAGTGAGAGATGAGATGGTTTGATGAATTATAAAGGCATGAAGGCCTCGTTATATATAGTGGTGATTGGTGTCTTGAGAGGTGATTCTAATAATTCTATTATTACTTTTGTTGGTTTCTGAAAATAATTTAAAGAATATTTTGCATCAATAATTAAAAGTATTTATTATATATTCTTTCATTTGGATGTAAGAAATTGATGTCAAATATATTGTCAAATACTCTTTGGGTGTGTTTTTAAAATATATACAAAATGTAGAAAATAAAAAATGGAAGACATACATATAAACAATACAATACATACAAAATTAATATTTTGATATTCAAATAATATAGTGGATATTCAAATAACATAGCGGAATAATTTAACCATATCGGAATAATTTATTTTTATATATTCTTTCATTTGGATGTAAGAAATTGATGTCAAATATATTGTCAAATACTCTTTGGGTGTGTTTTTAAAATATATACAAAATGTAGAAAATAAAAAATGGAAGACATACATATAAACAATACAATACATACAAAATTAATATTTTGATATTCAAATAATATAGTGGATATTCAAATAACATAGCGGAATAATTTAACCATATCGCATCCTATAAATGTTAGGGATCAAATTATATATTCTAATATTTGTTAGAGTTTTTTTTTTTTTATATTAATCCTTTTCAGAGGAAGGGTCCGGTCATTCTCCGTGAGGTGTCAAGAATTGTTCCCATCAGAAATTGAACTTGAATTCTTTCGAACAATCTGTAATAGGGACGTTTTTTTTTTTTTTTTGTACATGTTTGTAATAGGGACTATTAAAGAGAGATGAGGAAGTTAAGAAAATTTAAATTTAACTAGGCTTACTCGTCAATTTTGGTTCATAGACTATTTTTTTCGATTTATACTTGTTTTAATAAATGTTCATGGAATCATGGTTGAAAATTATGATTAAGCAAATGGCCGCATGTTAGGCACTATGACAAAAGCTTACATATTTAGAATGCATTTTGTCATGAAAGATGATAGCTGTACTTGAAGGGTAAGTAGTAGCCAGTTGTCATCTCATAGAAATTTGCAACTTTCATCTTCTATATATCTTGATTGATGTTGAACAAATTGAGGTTTGAATTTGATTGATTGTCAAGTAGCTAGCACTCATGCTATTCTTGGTTTGGGGCCAACCTCCCCGGCTGATGCGGAAAGGATGATCAGGAGAGAGGGCCAGGGAAGGGAACGCCCTTCAAAGCCAAGTCACATTATTGAGAATTAATGGTCAGCCTCCATGCATAGTGATCTTGGTGGATATTGGATAATAATAATGGATGCATGCGATGGATTCTTATGGCTCCGTTAATTTGGAGGTCCGGTTAGAATATTAAAAATAGTTTCTAATAAAAAAATGCAAAAAAAAAAAAATTAAAAAAATTTATTCATAATTTAAATTGCAAATAATATCAATAAAATTAACAAATAATCATTCTAATCACTAATCTAAAAAAGGTTTGATAAACAAATCAATCTCTACATGTCTCTCTATCTGATAAAACTATAGTATATCAATTAGCTATAAAGCGTTTAGAAAATTTATGTTTAGCACCATTCACAATGGCTTGTATATGACACATGCATAGGAGTCACCCCTAGTGGTTACCTAAAAAATTACTCATGGTCGATGAATGTGATAATATTTTATCTACAATTTTAGATTGAGTCGAGACTCATACTCGACTAATGGATTGAATCATGAAGGTACATGCTATGAAGTTGTATAGACGACGTGCCTTTGGAACCCATCAAATCCTCTTATATATCATCACCTGATCAAGATCAGACGATGCCAAATCCCGCCGAAGTGGCTCAAGATTTTCAATTCGTATTCTTGAAACCCTTTCTAGTTTCTATATTGCTTATGTACGTATTTAATTGTTATTGGCATTAACATGATTTGGCCATACTTGTTCTACTAGTCCAAGTAGGGGACCTCAAAGACCAACCTATTAAATTTTTTTCCTTCTTACATTTCTCTATTTGTATGTATATTTGATTGTGATTGTTTTGAATTGTGAACTGATTGGAAAATTGTACGGTATTCTTTCAAGAACTTATTTGATACTTAGCTTTTTGATGAAAATATATATATAGGTTGTTTTGTTACTTCAAAAGTTGAATGCTTGTGGGATGATTAAGGTTATATAAATTGTAAGACTTAGGAGTACTTGATTTAATTTTGTTCCAAATTAGACATTTAGACCCACTTCATTATTGAGTATATGATGCACTATTATTGGTATATGTACTTGATTCATGCATACACGTTCATGTGTTTAGTTTTACACATGAGAGAAAGACTTCTAAGATCTAAGCCATGCCACATGATACAACAAGACGTAGACTCATAACATTGCGTTTTGCTATATGTAGCTTTCATCATTATTTTTCATACATCTTGGATTTGCTTTATTTGTATTATTGCTTTAGTTATGCATGATGCATGATTGCATGAATGTTGAATCTGTACTTTCAAGGACATAATTCGCGCAAAATACATTTGTGGTTGTTGGATCGAAGTCAGACAATTCATATATATTTCAATCTACGTACTTCAATTTTTAAAAATTAAAATCTAAATATATACTAAAAAATTTAACTGTATGATGATTCAACATGTCACTGATGTGCCGACTATGTGAATGCAGAGAATTTGAATTCAAGAATTTACTACTATAATATAGCTTTTGCCTTGTGAAATAGTCCTACCAAATTTGGAAGTGTCCACGAAGACCTCACCCACATTGATGTTGCTCTCTACAAAAGGGAAAGATCAAACTAAGTCCTTTTCAATTTCATGATGAATTGACTTCACTTTAATTTAGAGGATCACTTGGGATTTATCCTCTCTATGATGAAAATTCACTTAAGAATATGAAAATGAAATGTCCATAATTTTCTACCATGTCTATGTCAAGGCATTTATGGAGTATCTGCCATCAAGTAATTGACAAACTTTTAGGTCTCTTTCAGAAATAAAAGTAAAAGTCTTCATTCTTTTTGTTGGTAGTTGACTAGTTGGTACTTTTTACCAATTGTTTCAATTTTCAAGCCTCCACATTATACTATTATCTAATAATAATTTAAGATCCTCTGTTTTGTTTCTGTGTAAAATTTCTATTTTCAAAAAAACACTTGAATAGACACAAAAATTTGAACATAAAATTTAGACACTCACATTCCAATAAACATTATTTAATTATTTGAAAAATACATAATATTTTATTTTTTTGATTTTTTCTAAACTACCATTTTATAATTTGGAGTATTTATCCATCAATTAATGACAATAAACCACATAAATAGATTTTTATGTGGTATCCACATGTTAAATTATTTGAGAATATAGTATATAGTATTTCTTTTTGACTAGAGAATAGTATAACTTAGGGACTTGAAAATTGAAACTATTGGTAAGAATGAGGACTTTTATTTCTGAAATAGACCCAAGAGTTTGTCAATTACTTGATACAAATGGCCGATAATCCGTAAATGCCTTCACATCGATAGATATGTTAGTGATGGAAAGTTCGGGAAAATCGGAGGAAACAAGAAGTTAGATGTTTTAGGATTACGAAAGAGTGAGCCGTCACATTTTCATCAAAAACTTTAAGGTATTAGGTTAATGAGTCACACATCTCTTATAAATTCAACATTTTTACTATCGCCAATGCTATATACAGCGAAAATATGTCTCACGAAATATAACGAATACACTGCTATCATTTATTGACTAAAAAGCTTTTCTTTTGGTCAAGTTTACTGTGAGCTTATCAAGTTTTTTTTTTTGGTACAACAAGTTATATTTATTTTATTAAATAAAGCAATGAACAATATTTTGGTCCAGAATAATTGATTTACATAAATTTTTCTCCTGTTTTATTTTTTATGTTAGATAGTCTGATGACTACAAAATTTACTTTTAAAATGGATAAGTGAAATGTTCAGAGTTCGAATCTCGATCTACATATAAAATACAATGTTGCTACCAAAATGCTTTAAAGTAAATATGTAGATCGAGATTCGAACTCAACCACACACACACTTAAAATCTAACATGTAGAATATTGTAGACTTTTCATTTTCATAGTCTTAATTGAATTTTCATCATTTTGAGGATAAATCCCAAGTGTTCCTCTAAAATAAAGTGAAGTCAATTCATTTTGAAATTGAAAGGGACGTAGTTTGATCTTTCCCTTTTGTAGAGAGCAACATCATATATTGAAAGGGACTTGGTTTGATCTTTCCCTTTTGTAGAGAGCAACATCAATGTGGGTGAGATTTTAGAGGATACTTCCAAATTTGGTAGGACTATTAACTCACAAGGTAAAAGCTAGATGATAGTAGTAAACTATAGAATTTGCTATATTATATTCACGCAATCGGCACATCGATAGTCATTGAACTGCAATATTACAGTTTATATATTAATGTAGATTTTGATTTTTAAAACTAAATATAGTACATAAATTAAAATTTGAACTGTTCAATTTTAATGCAACGACCACAAATATGTCGACCGTGTGAATGTGAAAATTATGACAACCACCTATGTGTCAACAGCATGATACCTATAAATTCTAAACTCTAAACTTGAATGTATCTTTCTTCTAGAAGAAATGAGCTTCCTTGTGTCCTTGAAAGTACATTCATGCATCATGTACAACTATAGCAATAATACAAAGAAAAAGCAAATCCAAGATGTATGAAAAATAATTATGAAAGCTACATTTAATAATATAATGTTATGAGTCCTTCTGGTTGTATCATGTGGCAAAGGTGGCTCTTGTAATTATAGATAAATAATTCATTTTGCTCTCTACAAAAGGGAAAGATAAAAAATAAAAAATAAATAAAAAAATAATAATTCATTGGCATGTCTTAGAAGTCTTTCTCTGATGTGTAAAACTAAACACATGAACGTGTATGCATGAATCGCATTGATGAAGACAATTGATATGATTTTTCAATATGCATTATATACTCAATAATGAATTAGTTGGTCTAAAAGTTTTGGAACAAAATCATGTACTCCTAAGTCCTATCCTATATATATATATATATAACATCATTATTCACCATCCTTCGAGCATTCAACTTTTTTGCATTAACAAACAATATATTTTCTTTGATCTAAAGCTAAGCTTCAAATAAGTTCTTGAAAGAATACCGTATAATATTCCAATCAGTTCACAATTCAAAACAATCACACAATCAACTCTCCCAAAAAATCAATATACATACTAATAGAGAAATGTAAGAAAGAAAGAAAAAAAAAACTAGTAGATTGATCTTTGAGGTCCCCTTCTTGGCACTAGTAGAACAAGTATGGCCAAATCATACTATTGCTTATAACAATTAAATCTAATAAATACTTGAGGCTATAAGTATGAAACATTATTGAACTCTTGTGGTCAAACAAGATGTGGTTCTTCGAGATGGATCCATACTGACAACTAGTTGATGAAGCGCGAATTGGATCTCCGTCAATCAGGGGGCGTTATCCCTGCAAAGTGTAAACACTCTGACATTTAAGTTAGTTAGTCAAATGGACGAGATGTTTCCGAGATTAGTAGTGAACGAACTTTTAATCATATGTCCTTGTATATAGAAAGAGTTTCAAGAATACGAGTTGAAAACACGTTGAGCATGTTGAGCGGAATTCCATTTATTAATTCTCTGGTCATCGTCTGATCTCAATCACGCGGTGATAAAAAGATTTGACAAGTTCGCTAGATATGTGTCAGTGCAACCTTGTAGCATGTACATTTGTGATAAATCGATTGAATCAACAAAAACTATTGTATTTAGTTCATATTATCAACCAAATATATCAACTTTTGTTGACTCTGTTTTTTTGTCGAGTAATCTAATAGCTAGAAATTTCACCATTAAAGTAGATAAGTGGAATGACTGGTGTTCGAATTCGGACCCCCTGCATATATAATGTGTTCTGGTGAACAAATAAGGGGGGTGATAATTATATAGATCGTATAGGTCAAATGTATATTTCTTAAGATAAAAAATTGTGTCTCCTTTACAATGAAGCATATGCTTCTATTTATAGATTTTTACATATGGCAGTTGTTTTTGACCATGATCATGGATACCCCATGATCATGGCGGTTTCTCTATGTTTCCACCGTCCCCACGTGGTGGTGAGGGGTGGTTTTTTCTCCAGCTCCAGCGTAAGTCGTGGTGGTGGGGGTAGTTATCCTCCCCACGTTGTGAGTTGGTACATACTCTTTGATCTGACAGTTATTTTCATGGCGAGGGCGTCGCCCTTTCAGCGTGTCGTCTTCGTGCGACTTTCCCGTCAAGTTTTCTTTTGAATTGGATGGGTTGGAAGATTGGGTCATCTTGCTATTGGGCCTATGTCATTTATTTTTGGACCTTAGTTCAGTCCATAATGCAATATCTCTGCCAACTGAGATACGCTTACGAGACCGATGAATCATTTATCTCTTGTAAAAAAGACATGAGGTAGTATTAAATAATGTGACTTGGCTTTGAAGGCCGTTCCCTTCGTTAGCCCTATCTCCTGATCTTCCTTGCCGCATCAGCCGGGTGTTTTGGCCCCATACCACGAATGGTACTATATATGAATGCTACTTGACAATCAAACCTCAATTTGTTTAACCTGAAGATAGAAAGTTGCAAATTTGTGACTAATAATACTCAAATGACAACTGGCTAAGGATTGTCATAGTGCCTAACATGCCATCTGGCCTAATGATAATTTCTGGCTAATAACTTCTCATTATCATCTCTCACAATAATATATTGGAAGAAATTATTCTCTGTCATTTGTTTACTTTCATCATACCAAATTATAAATCATTTTACCCATTTTATACAAATTAAAAACTGTAATTCATTTCATGTTAAAAAGAGAAATTATGAATAGTTTTACAAAATTATGGTATGAGAGAAAAAAGAGTAATAAATTGTTAAGGAGAAGAGGAAAACTATCATTAAATATTTCATAGTATTATATAACAACTTATAATTTAAAACAATTTTTTTCTCACAGCAAGTTATAATTTGGAACATACGATATAGGAGGTAAATGTTAATAAGATGGTCGTCCATGTTATTTAAATATCAAAATATTAATACCGTATGTAACCTCATAAATAAGTATATCTATTTCTCTCTTATTTCTTATTTGATACACTTTATAACATATATATAAAAAATAAAAATTGACTATTTGGCATCAACTTTTTGATATCCAAACATCATTTCTATGACAAAATATATAACAAATATTTTATATTATTGATGCAGTACTGTACTCTTTAAATAATTTTCAGAAACCAACAAAAGTAATAATAGAATTATTAGAATCACCTCTCAAGACACCAATCACCACTATATATAACGAGGCCTTCATGCCTTTATAATTCATCAAACCATCTCATCTCTCACTACAATCTCCATTTACCAACCTCTTCTTAGTTTCTTTTCCTTTCTTCAATTGAGTGAGTGAAGTGAACACTATGGATATGATGTGTCAACTCAAATTCCTAAATATATCAACAATGACTCAAGGGATGAAAACTAACAACTCCAATCTAATTAAACTCACTCAATTACTCATTTCACTATCACTCTTTTCCTTCATCTTTTCACCTTCTTCATTGTTTGTTTTCCTCCATTACTTCAAATTCTATTTCTCTACTCTCCCTTTTCAACTCTTTACTCATAACATAGACAAGAACAGCATGTTCCTCCTTGCCAATGGTCTCCTTGTTTTTGTTGGTTTAACAAAATCATTTTCCGCTTCTTCAAGTGATGACGATAAATCTTCCGATAGCTCAGATGATTTATCATCATCAAAGTATACTGAAGAAGAAGACAAAGCTCATATCCTTGATGTTGAAGCCAATGATCCAATGTTGGTGAGAGAAGATGAGAAGATAACTAGTGAACTACATGAACAAAATGCTGCAGCAGAGGAAGTAGTAGAAGAAAATATTGAAAATATAATATTTATAGATGAAGAACAAGGAGAAGAGATGAATGAGGTAGAAGATGAAGAAGTTGAAATTGAACTATTTGATGCAGATGATGAAGAAGGGGCTAAAGAGTCAGAAAATGATTACATTGTAATTGAAGAAAACAACATAGATGATGAAGAAGAAGATTATGTAGAAGAAGAAGAAGAAGAAGAAGAAAGTTGTATAAGCACGGAGGAGTTAAATAAAAAATTTGAAGATTTCATTAGAAAGATGAAAGAAGATCTTAGAATTGATGCTAGAAGGCATTTAATCATGGTCTGATTTAATTTATGTAATTAACATCAACCATGATGATCTTTTTTCTTTTTGATCATGCTTCTTGTATTTTAGTTGTATGTATCCCTTAAATTTTGCAAGACTATTTCTCTAATTTCCCCAACATGTCAACAAAGAGTAAGTTTACATGCCAAATTTCTTTTTAATCCTTACTCTAACCTTTTTTATGAACCTACTTTTCAAAAAATAAAAGGAAAAGAGTTTATTATGATTAATTATTGTGACACTAATGATCATTTTTAAACGGTGAATTTGAATTATGTCATTTGACGTTATAAATTCAATTTTTTATAATGAATTCTCCGATACACATTTTATTTAGATATATACTGGTACATTTTATCTGCTTATTAATTTTTTTAATCTATTAAAATTATCCACCACAATAATATATATCAGTGCATATACAAATAGGATGTGTACCATTGTCATCAATTTTTTTTATAACAAAGCTTACACATGATGGATTATGCTTCTTGGTGACACTCTATGAGCATTTGATTTGATCACAACAATGTTATATATTGGAGTAAATATTAATATTATTATATGATGATTAACATGATGCCATGTATAGGGACAAAAGATTTGGATCTTTTTATGTCCTTAACATATGGTCATATTATTATGAGAGAAAAACAATTTGCTATATCATGATTAATTAGATGATCCACAATTCAAATCAAATTAAAAAGATTGTATGATCATTTCATAAGAGATGAAAAATGATGGCTGTCTTTTGGCTGTAATGCAACAGAGAAATTACTAGTTATATATCATATAGTATACCAAACAAGTGTTGTTATGTGGAAAACCCGTTGACCTATATGGTTGAATATATCTATCTTCACATAATTACACAATATTCCAAATAATTGAAAGATTTTTAGACTGCATTATCCAAAGCAAATGGTTAAAGACCAAATCAAATTACAGATCAGCCAGTTGGTGATGTTACCGATAGCTAAGAATATTTTCAGATATTATTCCACATCAGCATACTGCCTACAAAGTACAAGCACATATACTTTTTTTATGAGCAAAAATATTAGCAATTAAGTCATTGTTACAAAAATACACTATCTCTTTTTTAAATTTTTAGAAGTATTAAATATTTTTTACAAAAATACCTCTAATTAGTTTACCAATTTTGGATAGTCAATCCACAAATTTAATACACTATATATATTTGTGTGAAAAACTGTTAAATAGTGTTTATAATAAGAGGTGAAGTGATATGTTTTTGCAAAGCCAACGAGGGCATAATAGAAATCTTACACTGAAATAGAATTATTAGAGGATAGTAAAACTTGGGGGCTTGAAAGTTGCAACAATTGGTAAGTTTAGTACCAACAAAAAGAATGAAGACTTTTACTTTTATTTATGAAAGAGACCTAAAAGTTTGTCAATTACTTTATGGCAGATAATCCATATATAAATGCCTTGACATAGACATGCTAGAAAACTATGGACATTTCATTTTCATATTCTTAAGTGAATTTTCATCATAGAGAAGAAAAATCCCAAGTGATCCTTCAAATTAAAGTGAAGTCAATTCATCATGAAATTGAAAAGGATTTAGGCCCCGTTTGGATTAACATATTTTTGAGCTTATGCAAACAGCTTATGCAATTTTTATATATTATTATAAGTTTATCGATGTACTTTATGATAAAATAGCTTATAAAAATACAATTTTCACTAGTTTGAACTTATAAAATAGCATAAAATATAATATATATTACATAAGCAATTTGCATAGGCTCAAAAATAAGCTAATCCAAACGGGACCTTAGTTTGATCTTTCCCTTTTGTAGCAACATCAATGTGGGTGAGATCTTAGAGGATACTTCCAAATTGATGGGACTAAATATCTCATAAGGCAAAAGCTACATTATAGTAGTAAATTCTTGAAGTCATGCATTCACACAGTTGGCACATCGATGACCATTGAATCATCAGACACTTAAAATTCTAGTATAGATTTTAAATTTTAAAAATTGAAGTAGGTAGATTGAAATATGACTGACTTCAATCCAACGATCACAAATGTATTCTGTGCGAATGCGGGAATTAGCGTATAAATTACCACCATCCTTGTGTCCTTGAAAGTACAGATTCATCATTCATGCATGCATGACTAAAGCAATAATACAAAGAAAGCAAACATTTGATATGAATGAAGAATAATGAAAGCTATATAACATAGTATTTTATGAGTCCACGTACGTGTGGTTGTATCATGTGGCAAGGGTGGCTCTTATGTATTATAGATAAATTATTGATTGGTATGATTTAGAACAAGTCTTTTTCTAATGTGTAAAACTAAGCACATGAATGTTTTTGCATGAATCCTATTGATGAAGACAGAATTCATAATATTATCCAATAATGCATTATTTATTCAATAATATGAAGCGGGTCTTATAATTCGGTGGCTTAGCCCCTTGAAATTAAGGTGGCTAGAGAGTTTCATGTAGAAAATGAGATGCATAATTGCACCACCGATTTTATGTCAATAATGTGCTTGAAAGAAAATATATATGTGAATAGATATGTTTTGACACATATTTAATTTTAGAAAATGGTTTCTATTTTCAACTTTAGTTACAAAAGTGTACTTTAATTTTCACTTTGTTCCCATCTTTAAATATTTATACAGGTGAAAATTACTTTTAATATTAATTTAAGTAAAGTTTTATTCAGATTAACTAGATCGAATTATGAAAATATATAACTGTAGCAGTTTTAATTAAATAAACTTTTTAAGAAGAGCTTCTTTTTTTTTGACACAATTGAACAAATGATCATACCAAATTTGAGTTTTGAATATGGTGTCTTTCTTTAATAAGCCAACCCACAAACAAGACAACGGTTTTATCTCAACTTAAGCACGATTTTTAAAATATATATACATATATAATTAATTAGCAATGTTAATTTTCTACATTTTTTATTTTTCTACATTGTTGGTAATAAAGTAATATATTTTGATTATTTTTAAAAAAGTTTTTGAATTTTATGTTAAGGTCTCAATTTAAAAAAGAAATATTAGGCCAACAAATACATAAGAACTAAATTTAGTTGATTTATCATTTTAGGGACTAAAATTGGATTATTTTTTTTTAAGGAATAAATTGAGGTTTAAATTCACTCTTAATTGCTACACATTAATTTAGTAAAGGAACTAACCAATCATATGAATATATTAAATAAAATATTTTTTACTTTTTAATATTATAAAAATTAATTTAGTCAAAAACAAAATATTATAAAAATTAATCATACCCAAAACTAAAAGATCTTAATTTTGTTATTTTTATTTTTAAAATATCTCATTTTAAGTACTTGTTGGCATGCCCAACTTTCCTTTAGGGGTCAGAGAAACAAAATTTGGGCTAAAATGATCAAATAAGTGTATTTCTTTTCACCACATATGTTTGGCACCCCCATGCTATAAAACACCCTTGTACTAGATTTGTACTACGTGTTTGAATGTGAAAATTTGGATGTATTTTTATTGGATTACATTTCTTATTTATTGGATTAAACTTTGCCCTGATCCGTTCTACACTTCTACCTTGTTTTGTTTTGTACTGTTATATTCAATGCTAACTGTTTTACAAATCAAACGCACTTAAATTATTTAATTTAAAAAGTTTAATTATTTTTGCTCTTCTATTTTTGCTCCGGCGACAATGTAAAACTTAGATATTTTGAGGATAATCATGTAAATAAGACATATAATTAAAAATTAGTTGAAGTGTATTGCCAATTACTTTTTGATGAATAAGTGTATTGCTAATTAAGTTTATCTGAAAAATGAAATTTCAAAAATCTAATTTACATTTATATTTTCAATTAGATAATTGCTTTATCAAAAGAAAAAATATTAAATTTGTCAAGAAAAAAATTGAAAAAAAATTAAATTATGAATGTAAGATCTAAATTTTTTTACACTTAGAGCTCGTTTGGTACGCAGGATAAGATAATTGTATCATATTCTATCTCAATTCAGTGTTTGGTGAAACAACATGATTAATTAATTCTGAAAATTATTCTATCATGTCTCTCTAGTTATAATTTTTATCTTAAATTTGAGCTAGGTTACTAGTATGATATGATAAGAAAATACGAGTAATTTATTGATTTATTCTATAAAATATATTTTAAAATAAAAAATAATAAAATATATATAATAAAATAATTTGATATTAAATTAAAATAAAATAATTAAATTTTTAATATATACACGATTTTCTCGCAAGGATAACTTTATAATTTATATTATATATAAAATCAAAATTCTATTAAAATTACAACATTTAAAAATAAAATAATTATGAAAAATTGCAAAATAAGGAAGATAAATTAAAATTTTATAAAAAAGTAAATATATTTTTTTGCAGTGATAATTTACAATAGTTTTCTCATTCCTCACTTCACTTTTTTTAAATAAAAAAGTTCACTTCACGTTTTAAGTATCAATTGTTCATAAAAAAATATTGAATATAGTTTTATACTTTTATTTTTTACTCAAAAGACATATCATGTCCCTTTCACTCTCTGTTAAACAACAACTCTGAAAAAGTGAAATATAGTTTTTTTTTTCTGGAGAGGAAAAAAAGTCAGAAATAAAGTTGAAAATCAAAAGAAACAAATAATAAATCAACTGCATCTGTGGATATTTTAATATAAAAAATAATATTTAAATGAACAAATTAATTCATAATAATTAATTAACTGATAGATAAAATTAGAAACATGGGATCCAATACTTGAACTGAATCAGAAGCTTTTAGAAGACTCAGCAAAATTCATCTTCTTCTCAGGATCAGAATCTCTTGAAAGGTGAATACTTTCATCATACAACAAGAATCACATTCACTGTTAGTTCAATATTCATACCCTTTACTCATCATCTAATAAAAACTCCTACTTTATTGGAATTGTTACTTTTAATTTCCCTTTTGGTTTGTTAATGATTCATCACTTAATTATGTAAATTTTTGTTCTTTTTCAGTTTTTATAAAATGGGTTGTTTTTATTATCCTCAATTGATGGTTGAATTTGTATGCCACTGTATGTTTAATCATTAATCCAAATGAAATTTATTTGCATAAGGTTTTCACAAGATGAACATGTTTTGCTTAGCTAAGATCCAACTTATTTATTCAGTTTATCACAAAATTAATGCATCACTAATACTATAAGATAATGGTTTCTATTGAAATGAATGAAGGAACTGAACAGAAAGAGCGAAGAAAATGGTTTCTACTTTAAAGCTATATTCATGTAATTTTGATGTAATTGTGTGTTCAAAATCAAAATAGTTGTTTGTTCAAAGATTTATTGATGTAATTTTTGTTAGAAATTGAAGTATTATGGAGTTATGGTTAGAGAATTTGAGTGGTTGTTTGCAAATGGGAAGTCCTTGTTGATTAGGCCGTTTGATGTATGATCTACTATATGGTTTTGTTCTTCTTTTTTTGTTAAGTAGCCTAGTGACTAAGATTCCACCTTTAAGGTGAATAAGTAGAGTGTCCGAGGTTCGAACTCTGACTGTTGCATATAAAATGCAATGTCCCTACTAACTGAGTTAAACTCACGGGAATTGGTTTTGTTCTTTAGTGGTATCTAGAGTATGACTGTGCTTCAATGCTTGTGCTACTTTTAATGCTTACTATTTGTTTTTGTGCTTATAGCTTAAAGTCACTGTTCTGCTTTATAGGTTAAAGATATAGATGCTGATACTATTCCTTTTCTTCAATTTAAGACAGGGAATTGGGCATAGTCAATTAGAAGTAGAACTAGGATTCATCACTAGTACCTATTCTAGGATAAGTTTGAATATACTAGGTTATTTTTCTTTGAAGTCCTTTTGATGAATTTGTAATATGCTCCATAATTTTAATACTTTGAAGTCTTCTGTGTGTGTTCGTATATGCATAGCCATTATTATTTCGCTGACATCGCTTGTTTGGACTGCTTTGCTTTTGAATCAGGTTACAGATTCTTGCTTTCTATATTTACCTTCATGGCCAACAATGATAAAAATGAGCCCTTGCTATCGGGACCAGAAGACACTGCAGCTCAAAAGGCTAAAGGACGGTTAAATCAAAGAAGGTTCCTCCGTTCTCGAAGTGCTCCTCATACAGATCATGCTCCTCTGGTGACAAAAGACAACGAATCAATTCCTCTTTCTGAGTCCATATTTGGGAATCTACATCCAAGCTTTAAAAATGTGTTGATAACCCTTACGGTCTATTTAGGTGTAGGAACTTTAATCTTCTACCTTGTCAGGAACCAAATCAAGGGAATGAAAACAGATAGATTCCTTGATGCTTTATACTTTACAATTGTGACAATGACAACTGTTGGATATGGTGACCTTGTTCCGAATAGTGACCTTACAAAACTACTCGCGTGTGCTTTTGTTTTCTCCGGAATGGCGTTGATGGGATTAATCCTAAGTAAAGCAGCAGATTACTTGGTTGAGAAGCAAGAAGTTTTGCTAATTAAAGCCATGCACATGCACCAAAAAGTTGGTCCAAGTGAAATTTTAAAGGAGCTTGAGATCAATAAAACAAGATACAAATTTATTCTAGTCCTTTTCCTTCTTTTGATTCTCGTTATTGTGGGGACAACCTTTTTGGTTACTGTTGAGAAATTTGATTTTATTGATGCCTTGTATTGTGTTTGTTCAACAATTACAACTCTCGGTTATGGAGATAAAAGTTTCTCTACTCAAGCTGGAAGAATATTTGCAGTGTTTTGGATATTAACCGGTACTATTTGTTTAGCTCAGTTTTTCCTCTACATGGCTGAACTAAACACTGAAAGCAGACAAAAGGCAATTGTCAAGTGGGTTCTTACAAGGAAAATGACCAATGTTGATTTGGAAGCCGCAGATCTTGACGAGGATGGCACTGTTGGGTTAGTTGATCTTTCTTTCAAAGTCTTAAATTTTATGTTTAATTTCACTTTTGGAGGAGCCGAGATTGATTTTGACATGTCCAAATGTTTTCAAGTAGAAATGATTTTGCTTTCAGAAATTATTCTAACTTGACGCTAGAACTTAGAGCTTTCCTCTATACTTGATTTTTTGCCTCAAATTTATTTGGTCAACTCACTCTAAACATAAATCACTTTACGTTTAACTTACTTTTAGCCAGAATCAATATTTGTCATCGCAAAACCAAACACATGCTTTATTATACTATTATCAACGGTTTAGCTATATGTTTTCGTTTATATTTGAGAATATTGTTCATATAGGGCTGCTGAATTTGTTATTTATAAGCTGAAAGAGATGGGGAAGATTACTCAAGAAGATATAACACTTGTGATGAAGGAGTTTGAAGAGCTTGATGTTGACCAGTCTGGTACACTGTCTAATTCGGATATAACACTTGCTCAATCATCTTAGACTAAAATTATACACGCCAACACAAGTTATTTTCAAGGAATGCTCGCTTTTCACTCCAACGACGAAATGCGCAACAAAGCTTTGATGCAGATGGAAAGTCTGACATTTATAGTCTCGGATTCTTGGAAATTTGATGCTCACAGTTTGAAACCTTATACCAGTGTGATAAAGTGAAAGTGAGGGAGTTACTCTAGATTTTGTGACCATTCACATTCATTCATGCATGTGTATAACAAACTATGAAGTTGTTTGAGTTTCCATGCATGGTTCAACTTACTTTACATGCCAAATTTGTGGTTAATTGTGTGTAAATGATCTGTATTAGATAATACAAAATTATTTAATAGAAAAAAATATTAAATTCTGACTGTTAGCTCTACGAGTATTTTGCGCGCACTCTCTATTGGGCACATGATTTGGGTTATACTCGTATAACATTTTAGTCATATTGTAACCTAGTCGTTGATGGTTTACTGAGAAAGCAGGTTTTATCTCTTTTACCTTATAAGTTGGAGTTTTTATCAGATGTACATAAATTTTAGTTATTTGCTTTAATTTCAAGTTAAGAGTTTGTTAAGAGACAAGTTAATAGAGTGACTCATAGTTTAGCTAGAATCGAGGGCTCACATAATATGTGGAATTAGTCTAGCTTGCTAGTCAATCAGATATATATATTTATTTTGAAACCGGGTATTATGTAAGTGCAACTATAGAAACCAATCTCTCGAGCTTTGTGACACTCAAATAAGTGGCATATAAAAGATGAACCTTTATTAATGGTATGATGTATCACATATTGTGTTATAAAGAAAAAAGAAAATAAAATGGAAAATATTTTATTTTTCTGATTGACATTTATAAAATTAAACAGTAGTCATACCAAATTATCAATTAACTGAAACTAAAAATTCTCAAGGTACAATTATATATCAAAATCTCGTTAATTAAATATTGAAGAGTATTTAACTATTTAATATTTATACAAATTAACCCCATATTAATGTGACATTGTTTATAACAGAGATTTTCTTTCGCCGCTCTAGCTACTTCTCGCGCGCCTTATGCATTTCTATTTTTACTCTTCCGTTACTTAAGTGACGGATGTTATAAAAATGACAAATTTTGTAAATATCATCCGTTACTTAAATAACGGACGTTATAAAAAAAATTGGTTGGGTGT
Source organism: Trifolium repens (assembly GCA_030408175.1). Taxonomy (NCBI): domain Eukaryota; kingdom Viridiplantae; phylum Streptophyta; class Magnoliopsida; order Fabales; family Fabaceae; genus Trifolium; species Trifolium repens. Next base: position 57,127,926 of record CP125844.1, read on the forward strand.
CTTTAGGGGATATCTTTACCTAAATAGCGGATAGAGGTATTTTGATAAATTCGCTAGCGCTCGAGAAAATGAGTGGCAAAAGAATCCAAATTTTATTATTGGTACACATGATGAGATGTTGGGCTGTTGTACTAAAAGTTTGGGCCCAATTGCTGCTATCCCACTAAGGCCCAAATGCTGGTTGCTCTCTTGTTTTGTGACACCAAGCTGACTATAATAATAAGGGAGTTTCTTTTTGCGCACCTACCTTTTCTCAATCACGTTCTGAATTTTTAAAAATATCTCTCTCACATGATAACTATGGAGCGTTGAAAGGGACGCAAAATTTGAAGAAAAAATACAATTCACTATTTAAAGTGTGAACTGAGTTCCTACTTGTATGACTATTCATCAAATTCTTCAAGCAAAAAGCTTACAATTCTCATTCCATTTAGTCAAATTAATGAGAAAAGAAATTGTAATTTTTTGGATGAATCTAGGACAAGTGGACAAAAGATTAGAACTAGTACATAAATAAGCATTTTATTATGGGCATCGGTCCCATAAACAATAATAGAGTAACGTATATATGACTAGATTAAGCATGCAGACACCCAACATCGAATATTAGATGTCACATGATGCATGTACGATCTTCACCTAAAACAATATTAATGTACCACGGTTTTATAAGTTTTCTATTCCAATTAGATTCCCATAAATCTTGTTATTTTTACTAAACAAATTGCATTATTATTTTAATGAGAAAGTTTTAGGTGAACACAGTCATTTGATTTTGGTCTGCACCAATTTTTTAAGGCTATGCTTGAATGTTAAAAATAAACCTCTAATAAAAAAAACAAAAACAAATTTTTTAAAAATTATTCTTTATTTAAATTATAAATAACAAAAAAGGAACATAAACATTTCGATTCATCTGGTTAACTACTACTGTCTACCAATATGGATCCTCTCAATTTCTTTTTCCTCAATTTTCCTCAATTTTCACATCTCAACCATCAATCAACTTTTCTCCATTTCTTTTATATTTAAATATTGTCTTATATTTGTAATCTAATGGCTCATTTCTAACATTATTTCCTCAATTTATTTTTGAATTTGAGAGAATCCACTCTCTACTGTCTACTACTAATTACTACTACAAATTCACAAGTCAATCATAAAAAAGTTATGAGTTAAATAAAACTTTTTTTAACATATGTTTGGATATATATATATATATATATAAAAGTGAGTTGAATAAAATATTTGAGTGTAAAAATCAATTTTAAAATTAGAAGCTACGATTTTTAACTTAAGTAGAATCAATTCTAAAAGCAGAATTAATTCTACTTTTCAAAAATCAAATAAGTTAAAATCAATTATACACATCCAGAATCAATTTGGCTGCTCTAGAATTGAACCAAACATACACTAAGATGAGAGTACTTATAATTATTATAATGAAGAAAAAGAAGATTAAATTGAAGTAATAAAGAAATAATTAGAGTTGGATCAGTACTACATAACCAACCATCCAGATCACACAATCAGTAATATAAAACGATCTCAGCCGTCAATCTAAATACAGAGATGCAACTCTTACAGCAGATAGTCCTTCCTTCTGATGTGTATCTTGGAGAGATTCTAATCAGACTTGTTGTGACTGGGAAGATCCAAGAGCTGTGATTCATGGTCACCAGCAACATAATCAAGAAGACCCTTATGAATTGAAGCATCAGTTTGAGGTAAAGGAGAAGTTTTTGCAAAGACAAAGACAAGGGTAAGGACAAGTGCTGTTGAGAGAAATAGTGGCCAAAAATATGTGAAAAGGGTTACAAGTTTTGGAGCCATGAATATAAGGGAGAAGATTGTTAGAGTTAAGAGTATTGTTGCTATGAAATGGTATCTTAATTTTAGTAGCTTTTCTGAGATCTTCATTAGAGAGTGTGTGTGAGAGTGAGTGAGGCACAAAAGCACAGAGAGGTTGAGGTTGTGTTTGTGACTTTGTGTGTATAGATTTAGATTAGATTCTCAATCAGTCACACACACTCTCTCTCTCTCTGTCTCTCACTAACTTTCCATTTCCACCGTTTTCTGTTTTTTTTTTTTATTTTTTTTTTTATTTTTTTATTATCATTTTGTTTAAAATAATAGGGTAGTGTTGGGTTATTCAATTGATAGTTACTAATGACATTCTTATAGAAGAGTTGAAATTTGAATTTCTAATTTTTTACTTCTCTAGAGTTATAGTTTGTGCGTCTAATCATTAGATTACTGAACTAAAAAAGTTCGGCTAACAAATAATAAGTTCTAAGAAACTATAAAAATCAAATATTTATTGAAATAATAAATAGAAAAAAAATTGTCAAAATAATTTTTTTTATCATTAACGAACTGATAAATATCATTAAAATTTACATTGTGAAGTCTCGAGTTTAAAGTATGGTGAAGGTAACTAGCAACATCAACTATGAGTTTTTTTTTTTGACAAATCATCAACTAGGAGTTGTGTACATTCAAAAGTTACTTCTCTAAGTTAATAAATTAAACAAAGTCTTCATTTACTTATTAAACAATGACTAAGAATCTCTTTGGTTCTAAAAGCATTGGACATAATAATATACGATAAATTTTTAATTATTGAATAATTTTTTATTTTGTATGATATTTAATAGATAGTAGAATTTAGAAAGTTATTATGTACCCAAAAAAAGAATTTAGAAAGTTATTTTGTTATTTTAAATAATTTGTATTTGAAATAGAAATTTATTTTATGATTTAATGAGAGACAAAATTTAATTTCTATCCAACCTTTTTTCACCTAATTTGTTTATAGTTCCAAAAACATTTATAAAATCAAATATAGTACGACTACAATTATTATACATGATTTTTTTTTTGGCAAGCCTATGTTAACGTCTTCAAAATTAAAATACTCTAGAGTACTTTATAGTTTATACTATTGTTTCTATAAAATAATACAAATGGTGTTTTTAAATAATAATACTGATGTGTTGTAAAAAAACAATACTGATGTTGATCAAGATTTTGTACCAAAAAATAAATGTTGGTCAAGATTGAAAGAAAAAACAACAATAATGATGTTGACAATAATTCAAAGTTAGAGTTTTTTTTTTTTTGGTCATTTAAAGTTAGAGTTTTAGTTTGGATAAGATTGAAAGAAAAAACAACAATAATGATGTTGACATTAATTTAAAGTTAGAGTTTTACTTTAGATAATAACAAGACCACTTTACGACATTCGCAACCTTTTCTCTTTTGTCCTTATATTGTGGTAAGATAGGGCGGTTCGCTTGAGTTGTTCAACCGCCCTTTAGTTTAGTGTTCATGACACGTTAAGGGATCTCTAAATATATCTAGGGTTAATGTTAGTGTACAAGTTTAGTATCTTTTACCAAAAAGCAAAGGAGCTCGGCTCAATTAGTAGAATATTGACTATGAGTGTATATTGGTAGAGATCCCATAACGTGTCATGAATATCAATTAGTATAAACGAGATTCCTAAAGTGAATATTAACTAAAAAGCAAAGGAGTCCTTGCCACTTCTATACGTGGCAAGTCAACTCTCTAAAATATATCTATAGAAAGTGATTTATTTTGTTTTGTGGTTTTAATTTTTAAGGTGACTAAAATACTAGTGTCTCTGTCTCATGAACTTTGCTCAAATAATATAATATTGCATGATATATGTAGAGGATTGAGGTTCAAATTCCGATATCACACTTATTCATCTTAATAGCAAATTTTTTAGCCAAAGTACTACTATCTCTTGTACTTTATTCTTGCCTCTAAGCATAGAACTACTAACTGTTAATTAAAAAAAAAAAAAAGGTATAGGACTAATTATACTTTGTTTCACTTATTAATATACAAGTTTGTTTACCGTTAAAGAAAAATAGCGAGATTGAAAACGAAGTTTGAGATTAATTTTAAAAATAAAGTTTGTGTGTGAATTTTATCATTTATTTGTAAGAACCAAATAAAAATAAAAATCTTTTTAATTTTAATCAAAGTGGTGTATTAGAAAGAAAGCCGGTGCAAATAGAACTCCCTATGGTTTTTCATATTAGTAACACAAGCAGCCCAAAGCATGAAGCTCGAAAAAAAAATGGCGCCTGTGGCAGCGAGAAGCGCAGGCGCTGTTGGTATCGGAACCGCCATCATCATCTCTCTCGCCGTCGCTTATTTCTTCTGCGACCGTCGAAACAATTCATCAAAGAACAACAAGAAGAAGACATCAAAGAATGGAATCATTAACGCCATTGGTAACACTCCTTTGATTCGAATCAATAGTCTCTCTGATGCCACTGGTTGCGAAGTAATAATAATTATAATAATCCCTTTTTTCAATTTTCATTTTTTTGTTTTGTTTCAATTGCATGCCCTAATTTTTATAACTTTGCTGTTTACTACTATTTAGATTCTTGGCAAGTGTGAGTTTTTGAATCCTGGAGGGAGTGTTAAAGATCGTGTTGCAGTTCAAATTATTCAAGAGGTAACTAAATCCCTCTTTCAATAATACTACTAATTAGATTATAGTTTTGAAAAGAGCTTCATTTGTGACTTACATTACACCATAAGTGTTTATCATCATAGGTGCTTATGTATAAGCTATTTCTATAACAAAAGATAAAGCAAAGTTAAATTTATTTTGTACAAGATATAAGCTGTTTTTCATAAGCTACCTTGGAGAGATTATGAAAGTAAGCGGAAAATAGCTGATGAACATGAGTCTGTTTGGATTGACTTGTTTCAGCTTATGTACTTGCTTAAACATTTTTGCTACTGTTTTGGAGAATTTGTGCAAACAGCTTACTTTCATGAGCTATCGTAGAGAGCTTTTGAAAATAAGTGGAAAATAGCTTCTGAACATGAGTCTGTTTGGATTGACTTATTCCAGCTGATCTACTAGCTTAAACTCTTCTGCCTGTTTTGGTGAAACTTCTGAAAATAACTAATGACATGATCATAAGCTATTTTCAGCTTATTTCCATAAGCTCTACAGGATAGCTTATGAAAACAACTTATAGATTATTTGAAATCAGTTTGACTTTATTTTATCTTGTAGGTTATAGAAATAGCTTATTCATAAGTGCTATGCTATGCTGTAACTTGTAAGTTGCAAAATAAGCTGTTTATCCAAACAGTTGCCCATGTCATAAACTGTTTTCAAAAGTTCTCCCAAACAGTCTTATAAGTGGTGCTTATGCCAGTAGATTAGTTCAATTAAGTTAATCCAAATAAATGATTTTTGCAAGGGAAAGTCGTGGTTTTATTTTAACTTTAACCTATAAGAGCTTAATTGTATATGTTGGATATTTTGTGTTGGCTGCATTTTGGTAAAACAAAATAGTTAAGCAGGATGTGGTATGAAACGTTACAACATTAGATCCTGACAGCTGTGCGCCAGCTAGCATATCTTTTGTGCACACATTTTATTTTAAGAGAAGATCTTTTCTCTTTCATCAGTCCTTGCGTGTGCATTAAGAAAGGATTTATTTTCTAAACAGATCTTTTATTTAAAGATTGTTTTAGGAATTATTGTGAAGATTTATTTTAAAAACATATCAAATCTTTTTAGATATGGTTTTATTTTATGTTTGTGAGCTGGATATATTTCTGGAATGAATCTCTTGGAGCCCAAGCCACCAGCTATATAAGGAAGACTCAAGACCTAGTTTTCCTCACCGAAACCAATATATCAAAATGTAGACTTTTAGGGTTTCGTGTCTATGTAAGCCTTGTGCTTTAGATTTGTGAGCCTTTCTTGTATCGTTTGATGCAAGCTTAGGACATAGGTTATTGTAATCTGCTTCCAAACCTTTAGGTAAGAAGCTAGAGTAGTTTGCACTCCAAAACCTTTAGGTACGGAGTATAGAAGCTTTTGATATACTCGCATGAGTATAGTTTTCTTGAAGAGTGTCTTCACACCTGTTTTATATACCCCAACCTTTGATAGGTTGGTCAGAACCCTTGTTGGGATTACAAGGAAGAGGAAGTGAGATGGGGCATCTCAGATCTAGGCTAAGACCCTAGGTTGTAAACAATAGGGGAGTTGCTAGATGGGAAGGGCATAAACTTGAGGGTTTTGTCATCAGTCTAGGGCTATTGAGTATTGGTTACATTCCTGGATTGGTATCCCCCAGATGTAAGTTGCGTTGTCTTCTGAACTGGGTTAACAAACCTCTGTGTGTTGTTTATCTTCTTGCTGTTTACTGTTTATACCATTGTCCATTGTGTTTTTACGTTGGCACGATGTTGGAACATCATATACCACATCTATGACCAGCGTGCCAGAATTTCAATTGGTATCAGAGCAGGCATCCTGTTCTGTTTCTGGGTGAGATCCATGGAAGATACTTTCTGGCTTTATGGACAAGGAAGAAGAAGATGTGCTTGTTGCTCCGATACTGTTCTTGTTGTATGCTGAAGTTGAGGGGGAGCATATGTTTTGATATTGAGGGGGAGTGCTCTATGAGGCTGAATATGTCAAATTCCGCTGTTGTATGCCTCTTATGTTGCTAATACATCTCTCCAGTTTATATGGCTTAGTCAAGAATTATTTTAGCCAAAATTTGCCAAAGGGGGAGATTGTTGGATATTTTGTGTTGGCTGCATTTTGGTAAAACAAAATAGTTAAGCAGGATGTGGTATGAAACGTTACAACATTAGATCCTGACAGCTGTGCGCCAGCTAGCATATCTTTTGTGCACACATTTTATTTTAAGAGAAGATCTTTTCTCTTTCATCAGTCCTTGCGTGTGCATTAAGAAAGGATTTATTTTCTAAACAGATCTTTTATTTAAAGATTGTTTTAGGAATTATTGTGAAGATTTATTTTAAAAACATATCAAATCTTTTTAGATATGGTTTTATTTTATGTTTGTGAGCTGGATATATTTCTGGAATGAATCTCTTGGAGCCCAAGCCACCAGCTATATAAGGAAGACTCAAGACCTAGTTTTCCTCACCGAAACCAATATATCAAAATGTAGACTTTTAGGGTTTCGTGTCTATGTAAGCCTTGTGCTTTAGATTTGTGAGCCTTTCTTGTATCGTTTGATGCAAGCTTAGGACATAGGTTATTGTAATCTGCTTCCAAACCTTTAGGTAAGAAGCTAGAGTAGTTTGCACTCCAAAACCTTTAGGTACGGAGTATAGAAGCTTTTGATATACTCGCATGAGTATAGTTTTCTTGAAGAGTGTCTTCACACCTGTTTTATATACCCCAACCTTTGATAGGTTGGTCAGAACCCTTGTTGGGATTACAAGGAAGAGGAAGTGAGATGGGGCATCTCAGATCTAGGCTAAGACCCTAGGTTGTAAACAATAGGGGAGTTGCTAGATGGGAAGGGCATAAACTTGAGGGTTTTGTCATCAGTCTAGGGCTATTGAGTATTGGTTACATTCCTGGATTGGTATCCCCCAGATGTAAGTTGCGTTGTCTTCTGAACTGGGTTAACAAACCTCTGTGTGTTGTTTATCTTCTTGCTGTTTACTGTTTATACCATTGTCCATTGTGTTTTTACGTTGGCACGATGTTGGAACATCATATACCACATCTATGACCAGCGTGCCAGAATTTCAGTATACACTATAAATTAATTCAAATTGACTCTAACTTTAGCTCTAGCATTCGAATTGGTGCCTTACAAATTTCTTGCCAAAAGAGGATTTTCAAAGTTTTGGGTCATTTCTTTATTCTTCAGTCATTGCTCTTTACTTATTGATAATGCATGGCTTTTGTTTCATGCTTCGTGTGATTTGATTGGGCAGGCTTTGGAATCTGGGCAGCTACGTCCAGGTGGAATAGTTACTGAAGGGAGTGCCGGAAGCACTGCCATTAGCGTTGCTACTGTTGCTCCTGCTTATGGATGTAAATGCCATGTGGTTATTCCAGATGATGCTGCCATTGAGAAGGTATATATTTTCAATAATTGTAATCAAGCAACTCTAGTATGCTGCCATTGCTTGTTGACTAAATTATTCCTTGTTTAAATCTCAATAATTGTAATCAAGCAATTCTAGTATGTAATTAAGCAACATATTTTCTTCTTGGTCTTTCCACTTTATTTCCTTGTTTACTGAGGCATTTCGTTTATTCTATTTGGACTATCCTTCAGTCTCAAATAATTGAAGCCCTTGGAGCAACTGTTGAAAGAGTACGACCAGTGTCAATCACTCACAAAGACCATTTTGTCAATATTGCAAGAAGACGGGCATCTGAAGCAAATGAGTTCGCATTAAAGCATAGAAAATCACAACCTAATGGCACAGACGCGCAGCAAATAAATGGTTATAAATCTGACGGAGACACCAACAGCTCACCTTTTCCTAATGATTGTCAAGGAGGCTTCTTTGCCGATCAGTTTGAGAACCTAGCAAACTTCAGGGCCCATTATGAGGGTACAGGACCTGAGATTTGGGAACAGACAAATGGAAGGTTAGATGCATTTGTTGCAGCAGCAGGAACTGGTGGTACTTTGGCTGGTGTTTCCAAGTTTCTTCAGGTTCATCCCCCTTTTCTTCATGTTTTACATACAATCATTTTGATTGTAAAAATTGCCTGAATTTCTTGTCTTATGCTCAACAGGAAAAGAATCCAAACATCAAGTGTTACCTCGTAGATCCTCCTGGTTCTGGCTTGTTTAATAAGGTAACGAGAGGGGTAATGTACACCAAAGAGGAGGCAGAAGGACGGAGACTTAAGAATCCATTCGACACTATAACAGAAGGAATCGGAATTAACAGGGTAACAAGGAATTTTGCAGAGGCAAAACTTGATGGGGCCTTTAGAGGTACAGATATGGAGGCTGTTGAAATGGCCAGGTCATTCCTTACTCTTTTCTAAGCCATCTTCTCTTATTCTTGAAGATGTTTTGTTCATTTCTTTTTCACTTCGTACGTGTCAACCAGAAGAAATGATAAATGGATTGGACTTCTGCCTTAACCTTTCCACATTGTCATTTTTTGTGCATATTAGGTTTCTCGTGAAGAATGATGGGCTCTTCCTTGGGAGTTCTTCTGCAATGAACTGTGTTGGAGCAGTTAGAATAGCGCAATCACTTGGCCCTGGTCACACAATTGTTACCATTCTTTGCGACAGCGGAATGAGACATTTGAGCAAGTTTTATGATGCTGAATACTTGTCTCAGCTCGGTCTGACACCGAAAGCAACTGGATTAGAGTTCTTGGGTATCAAATGAGGATGTTCCTTCACAGATTGCCAGTAGCTGCTACTTATCACCCAAGTGTTTAATGCTTGCCTCAGATAATGCGCGTGGCTTTTTTCTTCATCAACTGAGAGTTACATTTGAGTGAACAAAGCCTTGGGATGTTCATGCAAGAAGCCAACAAATCCAGCATGTTTATGGTTTGAAAAATTATTGGGGGTATTATTTGGTTCATTCATGGTTAGATTATACTACTTATTTATTCAATTAGTGAAGGACGACCTATTTATTTGTTAATAGTTTTGCTCAAATTATTTCAGTAGGGAGAGGAAGTAGATTAGAATCTTGAGGAGTTTGTATGAAGCAAATGGAAGGGCATGGCATTTATATCAATACTGTTATGCTGTTTTTATAAATAGAAATTGGTTCATCTTATGGCAAGAGATAATAAGTTTATATCAACTCATTAGATTTTATTAATTAATATAAAAACTCATTCATCAACATCACAACAATAATCAATAAACCCAATCAGTAAACTAAGCATCTTCTACTTTTGCAAATAAATTGATATAAGCAGCCTTCTAGACAACCTTAGCATATTTTGGGACCAAAGGGACACATCAAAATGAACTACTTCAGTTGGATACTCTCCTCAAACACAATTTTCGACGCACGCAAATTCACACCTAGGTAATCTCTGCTCTTCAAGAGTTGTCTAGATTGCGCAAAATAACGCAAACAATGCTTATAAAGTTATGTTTGATTGTGATCACCGCCACTTTTTGTAATTAAATTCTTGATTATCCCAAGTTCGACGTATTTCTATGAGCCACATCCAAGTGTGTATAATGCAGAGCTAATATGGTCTCTACTAGGACCAAACTTTGATTTGAGTAGGTTTGAACAAATTGAGAATCCACTGCATCCTTACAAATGGTATCCACTTCTACAATTTTGTTTGCACAGGAGAATGAAGCACAAAAAAGAAGCACTTCCACAAACCAAGAAAAACGAACCATATTGTATTTATTTCCCCCATATTTGACTGAATGATTTCCTTACAACCACTACTTACTGGAATCTTATAGTTCCGAATAAAGCAGGAAGAAAAAAAAGTAATATATAATGGAAAATCTATTAAATATACTCATATATCTAAATATAAGAGAGTTTATCAACAAGAATTGATGTATTTGATTTAAAATTTGGACTAAATAGTATTTGTATATAAACTTTTATTGACCAAATTTTGTTATATTTAAGACTAGAAAGAATATAGTGTAAGATTTGTTCCAATACCTCTGGGTCATTATTAAACTTCTGTTTCAGTACAAAAACAGAAATCATTGTGGATGTTGGGGAATGGAGAGTATAATAATGTCCAAGGTTCAAATAAAGCATAAACAATGAAGTTTAAAATATCAAAATTCGAATTTATCAAACTTCGAATTTTACCGATAAAGATTTTAAGGATTTGATAACAATAGATGTAAAAATAATTCAAAGGACTAATTTTACCGATAAAGAAAATTTCCTACTCTGAATGTGATTTGGAACTCTGTACATTAGAATGTTTACGAGCAAATCCAAGACACTCTTCAAATTTCTAATGTTATCTGTTACCTAAAAACACCGTCCCAAACACATAGTGAATATAGAAACAATGGAGTTATATTGATTAGAGTTTTAGGACTTCTAATTTGAAGGTTATGGCACGAATATGCTGAGGATTAAAGATAATTGTGTAATTGTCTCTAAAGTCGAAAGTCATCTTCTCAGAGCAATAATAATTAACAGTTAATTATAATTTTTAACCTTCCCTAAAAAAATGTTCAATCTATTCGTGACAACAATGCTACATATTCACAAGTAATAACATAATAGGTTAATATGTTACAGGAATTGTTTTGGAAATGGATCAAACCTTAACTAAAGGAGAAAAAAATGGGAATGGTTGGTGAACCAATAAAAATGTCCCTCACCATTTATCAGTTACCAGTAGTCACCACATGAGCAAACCCCATGATGAAAATGATGAAACCGGTTTATATCTCTGATAACAATTTCTCGTTGTACAACTTTCGATATCAACTTTATAACAGTATGACAATCTATGCATATACGGAGATTTTTGATGATGCGAATAGAACATGCATGCGGAGTCCGAATTAATCCATAAGCCAATGCTAGTCTTTCACTATGTACCCACAAGTGTCGCTCTTTTTCACCATCCTCTACATCAAGCAAAACAGCATTGCGATCCGGAATATATCCTGCATCCCTGGTTTTCTTGTTCAACCATTCGAGCATTGCACATATTAGTTTAATGTCAGGATGAGAAGTGTCACCCACAGAAAAGTAGTGAACAACACCTTGGTTCTCAACCCAACTTAAGCCAGGTTCCTTCTTCACTTTTTTCCTTTGCATATTTCTCCTAACAAAAGCAACACTATCCCATCTCCCTGCAGTGGCATACATGTTTGACAGAAGTACATGGGTTGCATCATCATGAGGCTCCATCTCAAGTACATGTTGGGCGCAAACACTTCCTAGATCAACGTTCTTGTGAATAACGCATGCACCAAGCAATGCGCGCCAAACCATAACACTAGGCTGAAATGGAATTTCTCCGATGAGTTTCATGGCTTCACCAAATTGGCCCAATCGACCAAGAAGCCAAACCATGCAAGTATAATGTTCTATACATGGCTTAATGTCGTAGTCCCGTGACATTGATTCAAAGTGAGCTCGTCCTTCGTATAACAATCCTGCATTGCTACATGCAGACAGGACACCGACAAAAGTCAGTTTATTAGGTTTGCAATCGGTATGCTGCATCATGTCAAATAAATTTAGAGCCTCCATACTGATGCCATGCATAGAATATCCACATATCATAGCATTCCATGAAACTTCGTCCCGTTTGTTCATCTTATCAAATGTTAGTCGGGCATCATTAATTCTTCCACATTTAGCGTACATATCTATCAAAGAATTTGCAACTACAGTGTCCTTGTTATACATGGTTTTGATGGTAAATGAATGAATTTGAAGCCCCGGTTCTAATGCAGCTAAACTAGCACATGCACGGAGAACACTAGAGTATGTCACTTCAGTTGGCTGCATGTCATGTCCAAGCATATACGTAAATAAATTCATTGCTCTCTCCCCATCCCCTAATTGAACATAACCAACGATTATTGTGTTCCAAGTCACATCATTCCGATCTGGCAATTCCTCAAACAATTTCATGGAGATCTCAATTTCACCACACTTGGCATAAACATCCATGATGGCATTCGACACAAACACATTTGAGTTCAGACCAAATTTCAGCACACAAGAATGAATTTGCTTTCCCAAATTTAGCAAAGCTAAAGAGGCGCAGGCTTGCAGCACACTAGCAAAAGTAAAATTATTAGGGACAACAGATGTTTGCCTCATCCGAAGAAATAACTTCAAAGCCTCCTTACTTCTATCACTCTGAGCATACCGCGATATCATTAGACTCCAAGGAATAAGATCATTTTTCGGCATTTCCTCAAAAAGCCGCTGTGCATCAACAATCTCCCTAGACTTCGCATATAATTCAAGCAATGCAATGCCAACATAAAGATCGTGATCATAACTAATTTTCAAAGCACATCCATGAACACTTTTCCCAACATCAAATGCCTCTAGACCAAGACAGGACTTAAGCGCACCCGAAATGGTGAAATTGTTGGGCATGTACCCAAAAATCCTCATCTGGTTGAAAAGTTGCAATGACTCCTCATAGAAACAATTCTCAGCATAACAAGCAACCATCCCAGTCCAAGACACCATATCCTTGCAACAAATGTCGTCGAAAACATGGCGAGCAATATCAACATTACCACAAACAGAATAAGCATCAATAAGGGCAGTCCCAACAAATGCATCAGCATTATGGCCAAGCTTATAAACACAACCATGAACTGTCCAACACAAGTGAGCCAAATCCATGCTCACCAGCAACTTGAGAAGAGTAGTAAAAACAAATGGGTTCACCTCATGTCCTTCTCTAAATAACCTGTGTTGAAAAGACACACACACCTTAGAATATGACTCATACATTTATACAATCTATCCCTAACAATTCTAAGAAAATCTTCCAACTAATTAAACGTGGCAAAATTTCAGACCGTCATTCCCCCCACCCCACCCCACCACATTTATGCGATCTTGCACGGAATCTTTACTAATCTATCTAGATAAAATGAGATATACACTGTCAATGTAAATTAGTTTTACATTGACATCCAAATGAGAATCAAGTATTTTGTGGTTATTTTTAAAATGTGGTTACAAAATAAGCTTATGTGACAATATGATGAGTTCTCATTGGATATCGGTATAAAACTATTTTACATCAACATTATATCTTTTGGTCTAATAAATTTCATACTTTTATTTTCTGCTACTTTTTTCTCATATATTTGTACAATCTTGTATGATATCTATACTATACTAGTGTTTAAAAAAGAAACTTTACCTGAGAATGAAGTGAAGTGCTTGATGGAATTGATGGTCACGGGAGTAACCTTGAGCTAATGTAACAAAAGTGATGGTGTTAGTCAGAGGCATTTCATCAAACAGTTTGGAAGCATCATGCAAACAATTGGATTGAACATAGAAGTTAAGAAGAATGTTTTGAGCAAACAAGTCAAGAGAAGTGCCACTCTTGAGAATGTGGCAATGGAGATGCTTTCCGGCATTTGGGTCGGCGCCGCTTCGAATAATTTGTTGAAGCATTTGGGCGTAGGAATGAGAATCCAAAGCAGTAAGACATGGTTGGTTTTGGTGTTGGATATGGCGGCAGTGATGAAGTAGTTGTAATGACAGTTTTGAACTGTCACGAATTGTATTCCTAATCATTTCTCATAATGTGTTTTCTCTTACTCTTTTAATTCATTTCTTTAGAGAGAAAGTGAACCAAATAAATATGCATGATATATTAGTGAATTTGCATGTTTCAGTTCATTCAGTTGAAAATGTTAAAAAGTGCAATTTGTATTCCACTTTTTTCAAATTTGAAAATTTTCTATTTTTTGTTTTCTTAACTAATTTCCTTTAGAGAGCAGGGTCTCATGCATAGGTTTGAGGGGTTCAATTATACTTAAAAAATACATACAACTATACCTTTATATATTTTGCATTTTAAACTTTTTGAATTTCTTTTTTTGCACCATTAACCCGAAAAGTCTAAAGACTCGAAAGATTGAACTTCTAGGCTAGGGTCCTGTACCACCATTGTTTTACGGCATTTGTTAGCATGATCCGTGCACTAATTGTTCGGCACACGAATGACTTGAGAACAACCGTTTGTTTGTCGGATTTTTTTATCAACCAGTGACTACACATTTATTTTTTTTGCATGACAAAAGTAGCATAATTCTTTAGAGTGTAGCATATAACTTGACAGGTTTGGTTATTTTTTTAGCTCATTCCTAAATAGTAAATAAACATTAGTACATTACACATGACAATTGAGTAAAGTGTATCCTTAAATTATCCCTGGGCAATTCATTCAAACATCATGTATTTATCTCTCTGTTTCATTTGCTTAGCTTATTTATTTTTAGCATAAATTAGTAGACAGAATTCACGGTTTCGAGCCTATAGTTTCCACAAAGAACTATAGTATAGTATAATCACTGACTACTGAACATAATAACTTTATTATCCAAAGACCGAGTGATGAATTTATTGTCAGAGTACAAAACTTCTGTAACTCGTATCTTGAGTGATGCATCAAAACAAATTATAACAAAAGGTGCTAAAATGGACTTTCTCCAAGAATAAATAACTTGAGAAACTAAAATCTTCAATGTGTGAATCACCTCCTCTCAAACTCAGCTTCATGACAATGTGGATCTAACCAGTCCTTAGGGGAGGATCCCTTTGCCATGCCGCCACTAGCTTTTCCTCCACCCACAAGCTCCCTTAAGTTATCCACTTTATTCTCCCTACCTGTCCCGCTATTTTTCTTATCAGCTTCTTTCAGCTTTTGCTTAAACCGCTGCTTCCGGTTTGATGAAACTACCTCTTGTTGTTTTGACTGCGAAGGAGGCGCTCCGTGTGGGCCAAGATAGATGATCTCTTCCTTCTTAGCCTACACAAAAAAAATACAGTAAGCAAAAACAATGTCAGCTCAACCAGTTCCAATATTTAAGACTACATGTTATCAACTCATCCTAATCCTAAGAAGAAACAATTCTTTCAACCGACCTTTGCAGCAGAACTTGTCGATTCTATGCTTGAAACATTATCTTTACATTGATCAGATTCTTCAATTCCCAAACTTGGAATCACAAATCCATCGGTGTCTACAACCAGAAAGAAAATCCATGCATTCAAGACCAAAAGTAAAATGCTATCAAGATGCATTTGTTAAAAAATCCCAACTATGTAAAACAAAAAGTATTATCTAACACGAGAAAGCAAAATAAAACAAACACAACTCTTTCTAATCAAAGCCAATAAGTCTCGACAAAGACATGTTAATTTTGATAGCAAATAAACAGAAAATTAAACTACAATCAGAAACATATAAGCATAAATATTAACATACACAACACATAATAATAAAGAGAGAAACCATGGAAAGAAGAAAGGAGAAAAAAAGCTTACAAATCCATTATATTGATGAAAAAGATAGTACAAAACTACAAATGAGTTAACCCTGTGCCTTATACACTAACTAAAATTGTATAATAACTGACAGGTCAACCCTAACAAAATACCCTAATTTGCATAACAAAAATTGAACCAAACGACGTCAAATCGAGCTAGAATTAACAAGCATTCGACAAGGATGTGATCCTAATTACATAAAGTACAGATGCATCAATGAATTACTCCAGAAAATAAAGATAATTGTCAATTGATAACTCAAAAAACAAGAACAGAAAACAAATAAACTGATCCAATTGAAAAATATTCGGAATCGTGATTCAAACGAGTTCCACCTAAATGCAATAAATCAATAACACCCAAAAACTCCAATAAGCTAAATAGTAAATATCCATCAACGAATCAATCAGTGAACAATTCAAACCAGTTATTATCTCAAAAACAAAGAGGAAAAAATAACACAAAGATCCCTCTTTTCTTCAATTTTCAATTGATTCTGATTAAAAAAACTAAAATTGAAGGGAAAAAGAAATACCCCATTCGTCATCTTGTTGAATTGGGAGATTGGAATGCACGGAAGAGGGTTCCATGATAGAACAGCGATGACCATGGATTTGATTGGGCAATGGGCGATGAAGCCCAATTGAATGAAGAGAGGGCAATAGAACCGATCCTTGAGAATACGCCAATACCGATCTAGAGATTATAAACAAAATCAATTCTTGAGGAATCAAATCAAATCAAATCAAATCAAATTGATAAAGAGGAATTATTAAACCCTAACTCTATCTAGGGTTTGGTGTGCCTGAATTACCCTTGTGATTTGGGGGGAAATTGTTCGAATATGGAACTAAGTTGTTCTCCACCACTCAAGGATATTTTTGTCTTTCTCACCTCCAAATTGGGATTCATATCATATTATTCTTCATTTTTTATTAAAATATAGTATTCTCCTTTATAAAAAAAAAAATTATCCTCCAATTTCTTATTGATTGATTAATTTTTTCTTTAGATTCTCTAAAAAAATTATATTTGTTTATGTTAATCTAGGTTATACTTATGTCTAAGTTATTTTTAAAAATTAACGTACTTTGTATAATGAGATATATAATTTTTTTAAAAAAATCTATTTAATATGGATTAAAAAAATGGTGATTTTGATATTTAATTATTTATAGATTAGTTTTTAAAACAACTGGACTAAAAGAATTATCATGTCTATAAGTTGGTTGAAGTGAGGAGATGGCTTATTTTTTCTTTTTTAAATTAACAACACTGTAAAATGATTTTTAAAATAATCTAAATGTGATTGAAATATTATGTGATCAATTATCATGTTTTTTCTTTAATTCTTTTAAAAATACATTTTATGATGATCTTAATTTAAAAATGAAAAATTTAAAAATATATTATCCTTTTACCTTTTTTTTGACAAAATATATTATCCTCTTACCTATCCTCTAAAGACTAAAAATAACTCCTAAATAAAGTCTTGAGGCGCTGGTTCAAACTCTAAATTTTTTTTTGTACTTCTCAACATTAGTGTGTGTGAATTTCATATTATACAATGCCTCCTTATAAAAAAAAAGTGGCGACGATGAATAAATAAGTAGATTTGATTCTCTACCTATCAAAGGAGTGAGGAATAAAATGAATGGTATGGGGCCGAGAAATCTATTTTTCTTTGACAATAAACAATTAATTTGTTGCATTTCTTTTTTACTATGATATTGGGTTCTTCCCAACCAATTGAATATTTTCGGTAAGTATGAACTAAGAATTGAATCTCTGACAATATACTTAAGATGATTAAGATTTTTATCATTTGGAGCAATTCATTGTCAGTAATTTGTTGCATGTTAATTGGAACTTTGGAGTTTGGATTTGTGCTTAAAATATTTAAATATATCCCTTTCACAAAATATGCTTGCTTGAAGTCCACAAATGCTTTGGCTTCTTTTCATCTTTGATATATAGATTCTTTTCTAGTGAAACAAAAATTGGAAGCCATTAACAAAAAGTAAATGATTATTCAATTTTGTTCTCAGCCGTTGTTTTTTTGGTTAGATGTTGAAAAATGATTGGATATAAAGCCTTGAATGAACAATTTAATTAAGTGTGTATAATATATAGCATCATGTTTATTTATTATATATGAGTTATTTTTATAAACTCTCAAATAATTTCATAAGTAAATAATTTCATAAGTGTTTATAATAATAGATAATGTTTTTCGTGAGTTTAGCTCAGTTGGTAGTATATTACATTATATATATAGGGATCGAAATTTATTTGAACTACGATCATCTCACTTATCCATTTTAAAGATGAAATTTCTAGTCTCTAGAGTACTTAACCAAAAAAATAATATAAATATAAAAAATGTTATGACAGACATTATGACGGCGGAGTTCAAACCCCCACTATTTCCCTTACATGTGCGAGTTTATAATAACTTTAAACTTATCACTTCTTCTATCTAATCTAAAAAATTGCAGCAAATCATGCTTTGCAATTGCAAGTTGGTATACACTCATGTACAACAACATGAAGAGTAGCTCCGAACCTTATGAATTCGAACAAAATATATTAATTAGTAAACTCTTAAGCAATTATTTATTAATTATTAAACTCTTACGCAATTATGAAAGAGTGGATGTAGCAAAAAAAAATAACATTATGAAAGAGTAGACACAATAATGTTATTCCATGAGATTTTCCACCAAGCATGACATTACCAAAGTCAATACAAATCTTCAGCAGAAAACCCTCATATCCATTATCTATACCAAAGATTTCCTTGTCTCTATAACATAATTTCTTTGCAAACAATACTTGCATTTTGCATGGTCACACAAAAAACTTAATAATTTATACACAGCCATACAAATTATCCTTTCTTCATGAATCGTGCACATGAACAAATGATTCAAGTTGTAACAATACCGTGATTTTTTTACAACATACTTTAAAAATTTAGGCTGAATAATCAAACATAAACGCGAGAAACATAGACCCGACATTGGATTGGTATAAGTGGTTACAAAGTTGAGTCTTTAAACAAGTGATTATGAGTTCGATTTGTGACTCTTATGTATGACAAAAATTTGATTTAAAGTAGAATATCCACCTTAGGTGTCCAATAAAATGTACATAGATAAAAATTAAATACGGTGGTTGAAATTTTGTATGTATAAAATACTAAAATAAAGTGACAAATATGAATTTGCTCATGTATTTTGTTAATTACTGTAGTTTTTCCAATAGTATATACTATGTTGCCAATATTCACATGTAGAACATAGTTTAATTTTTGTTTATTTATTAGTATATAATTATGGGAAAAGTTAATATATGTCCAAATGGTAAGGTGCTTAATGTAGAAAATTAGTTTTAAAAGTTGCGCATTCAATTTTTTTAAAGGCAAAATTATATTTTATTTTTTAATACAAAACTTCTATTTTTAAATTCTTTAACATGTGCCCTTAGCAAGACCCTATAATTATGACTTAAAGAGTATGTCTGATGTTTCTAGGACTACCTTAAATTTCAATAATTTTATCAAATTGCTCTCACGTTTCATATCTTCTAGCTTGTGTAACTGTATAAGGTCAAAAGTACAAACTATTTTTAATCAATGCAGGGATAATTTTTCTAATAGCTCATAATCACCAGCACCATCTAGTTTAATCCATTATTATTAACCAACATGTGATGTGAGTGTGACTTGTTTGCTGGGAAATTATGTGAACAATGGAACTCCAAAGTCATGGAGTGTTATGAAACGTTTGCTAATAACCGTACAACCCTTTGACGTATATGATTGCATGAATGTGTGGATTTGTTGACTGCAATAAATCCATATCCTTATTTTCACAGAATTTGTTTTAGACATAGTCACGATAGCTAGACACCTCTTTCAAAATTCGAACACTAATTTGCTACATTATAAGACACTACAACAAATCTAGGTCATTCATTCCACGAAATCGGTTCAAGGGCATGATTAAAATAGACACCGGCCTCTCTCAAAATTCGAACATTAATTTACTACATTGTGAGACAGTAACTCTTTCACGAGACTCAATTCCAGTTGCTCCAAAACCCTTTCCAAGTACTCCACATCCACAATGATTTCTCTTTCATGAGAAATGTTAGAAATTATTAGAAATAAGTATGAGTCTAACTCATCCTCACAGAACCGGCTTGTAAGGTGAAGACTACCACTTGATTATATACACTTGTCAAGACTATCTCATATCCGATGTAGAACTTTTTAACAAGAAAAATTGTTTTGAAGGGTCAACACAAAAGTATCGTGGCATGTGTTGGTAAGAAGTCAGATTATGTCTCTAGCACATGCATTCGACGATTCCAAGGCTTTGATCTTATAAATATTTATTTATGCAAAAAACAAAACACCTTTGCTATATCCAAGAGAATCAGTTTCATTGCACATAAGAAATAACAAAAGGTTTCATTTCATGTCAGAGCAAGAAAAAACTATTGCATTTGAAGAATCTCACACTTTCATAGTTTTTGCTTTGTAAGTTCAAGCTATGATCTTCTATCTATCTACAATGCTTCTTCTTTTCACTCTATTCATTGTTCTTCTATCTTCAATGCTTCTTCTTTT
The DNA here is from genome assembly GCA_030408175.1 of Trifolium repens. NCBI lineage: Eukaryota > Viridiplantae > Streptophyta > Magnoliopsida > Fabales > Fabaceae > Trifolium > Trifolium repens. The sequence goes on from CP125844.1 coordinate 57,148,395, forward strand.
CACACTAACAAAGAAAAAAGGGTCCCTATGTGAAAATTTAGTCCAAGATAATAACATGCAGAAATCAGAGTTCGAACCTTCATTAGCAGATGGTGCTCCAATTGAGGATATCCAAGAAAGTGAAAGTTCTAAGAATCAAGGTGAAGAAGAGCCATATCCTTCATTTCCATTAGAGAGTGAAAGTAACAATATCATTGATAAAGTTTTTGAGCTCAATGCTCAAAAGTATGAGCAACAAGATGATCCATACTCAGATTCTTCATTTCCATCGGATAGCGAAAGTAGTACTGGCTCAATCATTGGTGAAAGTTTTGAGATTGATCTTAGGAGAAATCAAGACATGAGTTTATTTAATAGTTTTGCTTCTGACAATGACGAGGAGGAGGACGACGGCGAGGATGAAGAGGAGGATGGCCTTATTGAAATCAAACTTCCAAGTAGCAATTTCTCTAGTTTAAATGAAGAGTACTCTAAACAGAATTTGAATTTTATTTTCAAGGAGCAGGGTCTCATGGATCTCTTAGCAGAAATTAATGATGAGGATGAAAATTTAATTGAGATTGATATTTTCAATGGATCCACCAAGTATCAAGATTTTAGATTTAAGGAGTTGGCATGTTTAGAAGATCAATGTGTTCTTAGTGATTGATCCTTATTTTATTTTTATCTTTAAGTTGACTGCAGGGGAATCTCAACCATCTAATTTTGATTGGTAATTTTTAATTTATTTATTAGTGTTAATTAATTATACATTGTTTGATTTCAATCGTAGGGTCTACGATATACTAAATCGGAACCTAGGTCCAAATTTTAGCCATCAACTATTTTCCTTCTTGATGCTTGGTAAAATTTTGTTCCCTGCTATTAACTTGGCATTTTAATCTTAAGCTACTTTTTTCAGTGTTGTGTTATAGTTTTAATTTTAAGTGAGCCTCCTAATTATATAAGTTTATTAATCTGCATTGCTTTTTTTTTTTTTTTTTGGTCAAAATTAATCTGCATTGCTAATGTTGAGAATGACTGAGTGCTGTCCTTTGACACCACCAATCGATTGGGCTGTGTTGTTTTGTCTTGCGCATACGGGCTCCAAGCCCATTTTTATTGTCAATATTATTTTACCATTTTGCTTAGAATCCCTTCTTCTCGCGCCCCTTGAGTCTCACATGCACCCCCGATCTTCCGATACTACCCTTCTCACAACGCGAATGAGGACTTGTGGGGTGCAAGAAGAAAATTTCTTTTTCTTATTTGTGTTGATTTATGAGTTTAACAACATTTTTACTCTTATTTACACTATGGGTTAAGTTGTTAAGTTTTTTTTTCCTTCGTAAATTCGAAATCTTCTGCGCACAACTGCAAAGACTAATATTTGAGCCTTGTGAGACTCAAATTAGTGGCAAACTCTCCCTAAGCCAAAGATCGAAGTCATAGTCATAATACTGGTTAAGCTAGAAGAGACTCGCACCATTTCAACTATGTGTTCTTGGGTTAGGTTGTTAAATTACTTGACCAGACAAAAATTAAACATTTTAAAAGACAACAACAACAACAACAACAATAATAATAATAATAAGGATTAATTAATTGGAAGTACATCTTTTTAATCCTCCGGTTTCTAGAAAACAAATTGTGCAATTTGGTCGTTATAAAACTCGCAAAATCAAAACAAAATATTTTAAGAGGGTTAACTAGACGTGACATCATTTTAATTCTCGAGTTAGTGTAGAATATAAGTTGTACAACTTGATCGTTCTCAACTCACTTTTAAATAGGGATGACAATTTACCCATACCCAGTGGGTACCCATAAAAAAATACTCATAATGGGTAGGGTAAAAACCCGCATTTTTTGTATGGGCATGGGTAATTACCCACAAAATTGAACGGGTATGGGTGCGCGTACGGGTACCTTAGTACCCACCCCATATACCCATATGATATATATTTATTTATTTTAATTATATTATTATATAATAATATATGTAAACAAATTTTAAAAAATACAACATTATTATACTAATACACATTTTTAATAAAAAAATGTTTATTTATAATATAAAACAAATATATCAACAGAGAAATAAACTTTAGCAGGATATTATTAATAAGTTTGTTTATGATTTTCATGAGTCGACATTAAAATCTTTGAGTTTTTTAAATTATATTAAAATGATATGATATTTTATAATTGATCAACTTATTTTTAGCAAAAATGCGGGTAACGGATACGGGTATGTGTACTTAGGTACCCAGAGAGTATGGGGACGGGGACAAAGATTGTCACCCACACGGGTATGAGTATTTTTTTAAAGTGCGGGTATGGGGATGAGAACTATAATACCCTACTCATACTCTACCCATTGTCATTCCTACTTTTAAAATACAATTAACTCATTGCAACTAATTTGTTCTGTGAAAATGTTAGAAATTAATTTGAGTTTTAGTTATTATTTGAGATTGAATTGAGTTGTAAAAAATTGCGAAAAACAATGTCTCATTGTCATATGAATATAATTTAGATTTTTCCCCAAAAAATAAAAATTTATTTTTTATTATATATGGTTTAAGTTGACATTAAAAAGAGACAAAACTTATGTGTATTTTCTTCTTAAGTGTTTTTTCGTATGATTCTTCACATAAAAATCACATTTTATGGTTAATAACAAATTTTGAGTAAATAAAATATAAGGAAGATTTGATGGTTGAGATAAATAAGTAAGCAAGGGAGTAAAAAGAGGTTAATAGTTCGATTCTAACAACCCACTTAAATTGATCTGATGTTATTGACTTTGGACCTAAAAATGTTCTATTTTATATATGGAAATCAAATAAACACATTAAAAACAACCCATCAATTTTGTCATCTAAAAAAAAGGAAAAAAATGAATGTGCACACATAACATAATTGTAGTCTAGTGTGGCCATATATTAAATATTGCACTTATCAAATTTTTAGTCAAACTTGTTATCCAATTCAATCATATTTTAGTCAAACTTGTTCATGAGTCAATTTTAGTCAAACTTGTTATCCGATTCAATCAGAATTTTGTTTGTCTTTAGTTAAAAACCTTCTTTTTTATATTAAGTTTGAACAAATTCAACTCATTGAAGATTGATAAGTTGGTTAGAGTTGAGTTAATAAGTCATCTGACATAATTTTTTAAAAAAAAATCTAAAAGAAAAATATAATTAAATCACATTTTATTATTTCATAAAAATCCCAACATTTAGAGTAAAATTTATAGTTTCAAATTTTATCCTTTAATTTACTCGAAACACTTCAAAATTTCGCATAAAAACATTAAACTATATCATCAAAAACAAAACAAAATAAAATAAACAATTTTTTGTATAAGCAGGTTCGTATACAAACGAGTTGGTTCAAATTTGACCTAAACATAAATAGGATCGAACGAAATGAGATTTGCATTAATTTATGCACTTAGTTAAACGAATTTTCTAGATTCATAACACCTATATCCCTTCTATCACAATCAATAAAAAAAACATCAAATATTACCGGTGAGTATTATAAACAAAAATTAACTACTTTTAATCTATTCAATTTTATTGATTTAATGGGGTCAATTGAATGAACAATATTTAATGTGGTCAATTAAATGAGCTTTTATATTAAAAAATATCCAATAGAGATATTTTAATAAATATTTAACATAAGATCTAAAAAATTAATCACACTTACATAACTTTTTTAGTTAATTTTCTTTAAAAAAATAATAATAACAGTGTATTTTTCTTTTGGCAAGATAATAACATAGTGGATAATACAAGGAGAAAAAAAGGATGGAGTCTATAAAAAAAGAAAAACCGAAAAACATAATAAAATCCAAACGGTTAATCTTGCACGTTACCTATGTAGACCACATCTCCACCGTTTGATACCACAGTTTATTTTTTTCATTTAAAATCCGCATTTGAAGTCCGAATTGTATATTTACAGAAATAACCTTACGAGTCAAATCAGAAGACCAAACATAAAACCAAACATCCTATAGTTAACAAAAACAAGTTGCTTCAATGTTCTCTTTCAACCTCTGAATCTGTAAGTGTTTTCCTCCAATTTCTCTATTTCTTGATTGCTTTAGCTGTTTTCAAGTTCAAAGTTTTCATTTTTCTGTTTTATAGCTTTCATTGTTGGATTATTTAGAACTTAAGACCTTTGAAAATGATCACTGTCGAGGGGGGAAAAATTAAACTTTGATGGTTTTGATTTGATTATTTGTGAAAATATTTGACCCCATTTTGTTTTTGGATACTGGGGGTAGTTCTTATAATCCTTAACTACAAATGTTGCTGTGTTGTTGTGATTTTTTTTTGTTGTTGAATATGGTAGCCCTTGTTTTGCTTGAGCTTGATCTTTTGATTTTGTTTGGAAATAGTTCAAAATTCAGATTCATAGTTTGATTTAGTACTGACAAGTGGGCTGGGTCGGACGAGCGGAGTGCGTGAGGCCTGCCCTTGAGCTTGGCCCAAACATTTATTGTGGTGGAATGGGGTTGCCCCCGGTTCACATTTCATTTTCGTAGCTCAATCATATTCTTGCGCCCTGGCTGGAGGGTTCTCTTTACCTTGTTTTGTTGATTATGGCTCATAGGTATTGACAAGTGGGTAGGGTCAAACGAGCGGAGTTAGTGAGACGGAGACCTGCCCTTGGGCTTGGTCCAAACATTTGTTGTGGGGGACTAAGGTTGCGCTCGGTTCAGGGGTAATGTTGTAGTCACTATCGCAGTATTTAAATACTAAGTACATTGTAAAACCTAATCTTTCACTGATAGGAACTGCCGCTGCTTTGCAGTTGAAGATGCATGCAATGTTGGCCAAACTTTGTTACCAAATACCATGTGTTCATTGTTTGCGTTTATTTTTTCTTTACTCTTTTGAACCGGATTATTGTTCTTACATGTTTTTATTGTTTGTAAACTTGCTGTCAACTTGTCATGGCTTTGAATATATTTGGTTATTTCAGTTGCGATGGCAATTGAGTTTTTTTATTGTGTGGACCTATTTGAAACAGTGATGTAAATTGCGAAAAACAGTGGTTTGCTCAAATTCCACTATGCAACAGCACTATAGTCACTATTTCACAGTATTTTGTAGTAAATAGAAAATTGTAGAACATCATCTATTCATCCAAATTCTACTATACCTGCTATTTAATAACACTGGTTTGAGACAATCTCTCATTTTAGGAAAAATGATAATTTGTATGGATATTGTGTATTCTAGGATTGGAAATATTAATAGCTTAATGAAGCTCACAAGAATTTTCAGTCTGTTTTTTTTTTCTTCTTTTTTTGCATGTTACTGTTGATGATGTTCTTAAACTAAAGTTTTTATGTGTTTTTTTTGTTTTGTTTTGTTACATTGATAGGCGTAAGTTGTTGAATTCAACGAAACCAGTGAAGTGCTTAGACTGTGCTGGAAGAAGTAACTTATTGATTCAGTGTAGATACTAGATAAGATTGGTATGGGTGAGGAAGAATCGGTTAATACAGTTTCCAAGACTGACTCAAATGGTAATATCACTCTGGAGAAAACTTTAGATGACACGAGTGAAAAGAAAGACTGCGATCCTAAGGGAGGAAAAATCTTGGAGAATAATTCAGTCAAAGACTTGAAAGAGGATGGTATAAAAGAAATGGAAGTTGATAAAAAAGCTGATGGGGAGGAAGCACTAGAAACGAAAGAGGATAAGAAAGCTGATGATGGTGAGGTTATAAAAGACAATAACAAAGTTGGCGACGTGGAAGTATTAAAAGGCGGTAAGAAAGTTTATCAAAGGGGGAAATTAAAAGCGGATAGGAAAAAAGTTGGCACGAAAGAATCAGAAGTTGATAAGAAATATGATTCTGTGAATGAAATAGAAGAAAATAAGAAAGATGATAACGGGTTTGAGAAGGTTAATGAGAAATCGAATGAAGAAGATAAGGTAGAAGATATCAAAGTTGAGAAACGATTGAAAAAATGTGGGAGAGGAAAGACTGTTGGGGAGAAGGCGAAAAAGAAAATAAAGGAAGGAAAGGAGACAGAGGGTATCTCTGAAAAGGAGAAAAGTCAAGAAGATGGGGAGGATGATAAGGTTGACGATAAGTCAAATGAAGAAGATAAAGATGATATTAAAATTGTGAAACTATTGAAAAAGCGTGGGAGAGGAAAGGTTGATGTGGAGAAGATGAAAAAGAAAATAAAGGAACAGAAGGAAACAAAGGGTATCCCTGAAGGCAAAAATGAGAGCAGTGAAAACGACGAAAGGAAAGAAAGGGAGGAGGATGGTAAGGATAAGGTTGACAATAAGTCAAATGAAGAAGATGCGGCTGAAGATATTGAAGTTGAGAAAGGATTAAAGAAGCGTGGGAGAGGAAAGGTCGGTGTGGAGAAGACAAAAAAGAAAATAAAGGAACAGAAGGAGACAAAGGGTATCCATGAAGGCAAGAATGAGAGCAGTGAAAAGGACGAAAGGCAAGAAAGGGAGGAAGAATGTAAGGATAAGGTTGACAATAAGTCAAATGAAGAAGATGCTGCTAAAGATATTGAAGTTGAGAAAGGATTAAGAAAGCGTGGGAGAGGAAAGGTCGATGTGGAGAAGACGAAAAAGAAAATAAAGGAACAGAAGGAGACAAAGGGTATCCCTGAAGGCAAAAATGAGAGTAGTGAAAACGATGAAAGGCAAGAAGGGGAGAAGGATGGTAATGATAAGGTTGACAATAAGTCAAATGAAGAAGTTGGTGCTGAAAATGTTGAAGCTGAGAAAGGATTAAAAAAACGCGGGAGAGGAAACATCAATGCGGGGCAGGCGAAAAATGAAATAAAGGAAATGAAGGAGACCGAGCCAAGGACTCCTACAACAAACAACCGTCCTGTACGTGAAAGGAAATCAGTTAAGAGGTTGATAGAATCAGATGAGACAGATGTTTCCAAAGAATTTCACATTGAAAAGGTAATCATTTCAGATTCATTTTAAGCCTTAATTGTGTGTTATATTGAAACTTATCTTTTTCACATTTTTTCTTTCACTTTGCAGGGTTGTGGTACGCCTTTAAAAGATATACCCAATGGTATAGTATTCCATTTATTTTCCATTATGGTCTATGAATTCTCTTTTATTACTTTCCGTGTCTATAATGCATTTAGGCATGAATTCACTTCTATTACTTTTTGTGTTTATAATGCACTTAATGCCATAGATACTTGTTTTTGCTTCTTCAAAACAACTAATAACTTTATAACTCTTGTATTTAATTTTTCAGTGGCATTTAAATTATCTAGAAGGACAGTCGATGATAATTTAAAATTACTCCATACAATCCTCTTTAATAGGAGAGCAAAGGTATATCCTACTTCATTTACAATCTAACTTTTTCATTTCAGTCATTTTTTGCCGCTTATTTTGTGTTAACATATATAGTACCTTGCCTCTATATATATAGTATAGTTCATCCTTAGACTGTTAAAAAGGTTACAATTATCTGGAAAAATGAAAATGTGTCACAGATGTTATTATGCTTCAATTTAATTAAAATTATTAAATAATGTTTTACTGTGTAATTCGCAGGCCGCCGAGATTAAGAGTAACATATCAAGTTTTTCTGGTTTTGTATGGCATGAAAATGAGGTATGCTTGATAACTTGTGACCAAGTCATATACTATAACAAAATGAGTGCTAGCTTTTATCCATCATATAGCACTTCCCTATCTAAGCTTCTAAAACCAAATATTGTTTTGCGTCAAAAAAAAAAAAAAAATTGTTTACGCAGGAAAAGCAAATGATTAAAGTAAAAGAAAAATTTGACAAATGTAATAAAGAGAACTTGATGGAATTCTGCGATTTGCTTGACATGCCAGTTACGAACGCAAATACAAGGAAGGTTTGTTGGTTTAACCCTGTTGATATTAATAAATATTAATTATTGTTATTATTATTCTTATTAATCTTCTACATATGTAGGAAGATATTATTGCAAAGCTAATAGACTATCTGGTTGCTCCTAAAGCCACTAAAACTGTGTTACTTGCAGAACAAGAAAAGGTTTATTATATTTCCCTTTCTTTTCAACTTTGTTCCCTAACCTAGTGTGTTATTTTATTCAAGACAAGTGTTTCTGCTGCAACTATTCATATTATTTATGTTTGCCCTTTAACAGTCCATTAAAGGGAAAAAGCGTACAGCGAAAAAAGGTTCATCAAGATCTGAAACAGCAACGCCACGTTCTGCTAAGGTGAGATTTCATGGTTTAAATTGCAGTAATTTGAAATGTAACTTTAGATATATACTATAAGTGGTGTAGTTCTTTATAACCAATAAATTTGCCTCTCTTACCTTTATGGTATATTTTTCAGAGTCGGAAGAAAAATGAAGATTCTTCAGTAGCAAAGAAGAGAATGAGCAGAAATGACACAGAAAATGAGTCTGTGAAAGAAGATAAAGTTGAAGAGAAAAATAAAAACAATGTTCCTGACAATTCCAAAGATAAAAAGGTCTATTATACTTTTCTTTTCAACCTTTTCCCCTGGTGTCATTTTATTCTGTTTTTACTCAAGACGAGTGTTTCTGGTGCAACTATTTATATTATTTATGCTTTTCCTTTTATCAGTCGATTCAAGAAAAAAAGCGCAAGCGCATAGCAAAACAAGATTCATCGGAAACTGGAACAGCAAGATCAAGACGTTCGGTTAAGGTGAGATTTCATGGTTTTAATTGCTGAAATTTGAAATGTAATTTAAGATATATACTAGAAGTTGTAAAAAGCTTTAAAATCAATAAATTTGGGTTTTTAACCTTCATGGTATATTTTTCAGAGTCGAAAGAAAAATGAAGATTCTGAAGTAGCAGAGGTGAGAAAGAGATCAACTGACACAGAAAATGAGGCTGAGGAGGGACAGAAAGATGAAAAAAATGAAGCGGAAAATGGAAAAGGCGTTCCTGACAAATCCAAGGATGAAATGCCTGAAAAACCTGAAAATGAGGATAAAAATGATTCTGGTAAGGAATCTGAAGATGTGAAGAAAGTAAGTAAAACAACTAGAACATCTTCAAGACTGAAAGAATCTGCTGCAAAAAGTAAAGCAAAGAAAACAACAGTTGAAACAAAACCTCGCACGGCACGTAAGAGAACTTCTAAGAAACCATTGTCTACACACTCTGAGTCTGATCATAATGATAATGAGGGAAGTCCAAAGGTCTTTTCAAGAAAGAAGAAAAATGTAAAACAAGGAAAGCAGAAGAGCTCGAGTCTCACCAAGTCTTCCTCCAAAGACAAAACAGGTACTCATCGCGAACTCTTTGACCTTTTATGTTCCATCGATTAGTGAAATATAGCTTAAGACGGGTATTAAAATCTTAGAACTCAACATATTAACTTTTGACATTAGCTTAACATCTTCCTCTTTTACGTACTTTATGAATCGTTCTCTATTTATCAAGCAGAAAAGGTTACTGAAAGAGAGGACACGGGCAATGAGAAGTCAAACCCCAGCGAAGATCAGTTACGGAAGGGAATACGTGATCTTCTCAAAGTTGTTGACTTCAATACGGTAAGATGTTTCATTATCTTCGAAAGTTGTTTGATTTCTTCATCACTACAAGTGGAATTTATAGAGAACTAGATTAACATTGCTGTTGTGTTGATTGATCCTACCTCTTAATTCCGTCTCTAGTGAAGGTTTTCTTTCGTTCAAAATTATAACATTTTCCCCCCGCTTTTGCAGGCTACATTTGCCGACACTGTAAAGCTACTCGGTATGTGCTATTCAGTATTATTACCTTTTTGTCCTTAGTTTAAGTTTAATAATGATATCTTTTTCAGTTGCAACTATCAGAATACAAATGAGTGTAAGTTTTGAAAATAATTAAAAATGAGTTTTGTTTAAGTTTATACGACTAATAAAATTTCCGACCGTTGTTCAGGTAAGCGATTCAACGTGGATCTCACCCCAAGAAAGGCATCTATAAAGACTATTATTCAGGAAGAGCTGACAAAACTAGTTGCAGAAGAAGATATATAGACAGGTTTATCAATATATACTTTTTGATTGGTTATGCATTTTAGGTACATTTTGTAGAGCAAAAGTTGCTGTAACTTGTAAATCTGATCATCCATAGAATCTATGGGGGATACAGGCCAGTAGTTTCAATATTTTGTGGTGGCCTTTGTTGTGCTATCAGTAATTATGCAGTTTCTTGCTTTGCTTACACATGAACATAATATGTAAGGAAACTTTTGTGTAGGCTTTTTGTTGTGGATATAATTGTCAAATACTAATTTCAACTATTTGTCTAGTTTAATGAATATTATATATTTGAAGTTGTCAACTTTCTATGCATAATTTAATCAAAACAAGAAGAAAAAAAAAGTTTCTATGCATACTGATATGCTGCATGGCCAAGTCCATTTCATTTTAATATTCATAGTTTGTTGTAACATCATTTGATCATGTGTTTGACTTGTTAAACAACAATGTCATAAACTTTTTATATGACTAAACACTTATTGAATAACTAGCTTTTAATTAAATTATTTACTCAAATACTTACTTGTTAATGGTTTGGAGACATTAATATGTTTTTATTTGGTTAATATTATTTATCTCCATAATCTAGACAGCTGAGAGATATTGGGCAATCAAAATTGCTGTCAAAAGTAAAGTTAAAGTCAAAAACTCATAATTTTTGTATGGTAAAAAAAATTGAAATTTTGTTCTCAACCCTTTTGGAAGGATTTTTTTTTACCTTTAATTTATAACCCAACTCAATTGAATTTTGATATTTATCTTTTTTGCTATTATGGAAAAAATTTGAGCAAAAAAGTGTGTACAAAAGACAAATGAGAAATTAAAGTACATCACATCAAGATAATAAACCAAGATAATAAAATTAAAACAATGATGCATAAGTGACCCACTCAGCACTCTTGATAATGTTTAATAGTGGAAAGCTTACATGCAAAGTCACTGTTTATATGACCACTGATTATAACCAGTAGTGCCACTCCTTTGTATAAGTGAAAAGCATGTCTCCAAATTATTATTAAATTATTTTGTGAGTGTGGGTTTGTACAAACAAGTATAATATTCTAATATTCTTCTGTCTCTTGCATGATATGATATTATGATCACTTTGGAGGCCATTGGGACATCTTCACTCTTAATTTAAGCTATGGTGCTAATTTTGATTCAATTTGTGGAATGAGGTTCAAGAGTAGAACAATATTTAAATAGGCTCAAACATAAACTTTGCACACATATAAACTTTTTTTTTTTGACAAATGATTAAGATAAAAGAATTTATTAATATTAAATGATGGGATTTAATTTCTTACAATTTAATTTTTCTTATCTATTTGTGTGTCAAAATATAATTGGTTGGGTTGTACGTGTCTATAGGATAGTCAATCATGACTTTGAGGGTTGGAATAAATTGCTACCCTAGTTTTTAATATAGTTTGATATATTTTGATATAGTTTTAAAATTTTTATAAAAAGTTTAATCAACAAAAATTGATGTATTTGGTTTAAGCTTTGAATCAAATACTCCAACTTTTGATGATCTAACTTTTTATTAATAAAGTCTTAAATATTTGGAGTTTGTTTGATCCCAATAATTTGTAGGCAAAATTGATTTAAAATTTAAATTTACTTTAAAATAAATATAAATCTACTATTTGACTTTGAATTTTGTCTACATGTTACCGGTATCCAATTAAAATATAAGGTATCAAGTGCTTACATTTTTCTTATATTTAGGACATGATGTCTTAATTACTACATGGGAGCTTCTATGGTGAAGTTGCCCTTATGACTTTTTTGGTGAAGTTGGCTTACGTGGTCCAATAGGATTAAAGTATTTCTTTGTCCCCACCAAATCATTATTATATCATTATTATATGATGTGTATTTTTTATTATGATACATGGTACACCTTCATAGATCAATGGTGTATTTTAAAACTTCTTTATTCTAAGATCGAGTTATGCTCTGATACCAGAGTTTTTGGGAGAAAATATAAAGAATTTTCCTCTAGTTTTATATTGAAGATAGTTGAAAACTTCAACTGCTCCTAAATGTTTAAGATCTTCGTTTAACTGGATTAACACACTATTTGTATTATACCAATCCCTAAGATCTTTTGCTGCATCAACACTGCAGTCTATATCTAAAATTCCTTGTCCTTGAAATGGGTTTTGCGAAGGTACATAATAATGAGGTACTTTCTGGAATTTTTGTTTAGTGAATTCTCTTTCAAAATCTGCAGGTCTTTTAGTTCCTGAAGTTTCTCCTTGTTCTTCTATTTTTACATAATGAGGATTTTCGATCTCATTTTCATTAGCTTCTTCTTCTGAGCTAAAGTCATAAATAATCTGATTATTATCTTCCGATTTGTTATCATAAGTTTCTTGACTTTTGCCACTAATATCTAGAGAGACCATTAGTCTTTCTAAATTTTCTAATTGCCTATTGAGGGCTTCTTCTGTGTTATCCATATCTAAAAGTAATTAGATGGTGGTTTAATTCTTAATTGTGTGGACTCAGAAATTTCTTCGAGTTTAGAAATCTTTTCTTGAGGTTGGGTTTGTGATATTTTTAGGATTTCTATTTGTTTTCCCTTATCCTCCTCCAAATTCTTAAGAAATTGAGATAATTCATCCAGAAGAACTTCTAATTTAATGGAGATATTTTCTACATTTCTTTTTTGTTCTTCTTGAAATTCATCCATTCTTTGGTGAAAATTTTGATAGCAACAATTTTTTATTATATAGGTTAGCATACATGCTATATTGTTGAGTTGTGGATTTGTTGTATGAAAAATGTGAGGATATCTATGCAATTCATCCTTTTCATAACAGACAAAGTTTTCTTCATGAAAGTTCCAGGTTTCATGAGGTTTATATTTACTTTCTTCAGATTGTAAGCTTTCTAAATATAATGTTTGTTTTTCTAAGTTATCTAAAACTTTCTGTAGAACACTTGTTATACTTTCTTCAGTCATCTTGCCATTGACTGAAGGTTTTTCCGAAGGCTTTTAGCTAGTTCCTTATATTCTCTAGCTAAATAGAAGTTTCCTGAGTTTCTAAACCAATAGTGTAGTCTTTCGAACCATTTAATTTGAATTTTGTATAGAGCGAGATCAGCCGGGTTAGGATTAAAGCTGATTATTGGATAAATTAATTTTCCGCATGGACTTCTTAGGAATTCATTCCCGTGTCGTTTTACTATCATATTATTTATTGAACTTGGATTATTTGCCATAAAATAGCTACCAAATTTTTGCTACTAAATTTGTGCTAATAGGCTACTTGGTTTCTGGCCATTAGATTTGAGATTTGCACATAGAAATTTTTGTGCCTTTGCCACACTAGATTTTGACTTTTTTGGAGAAGTCATTTTAATGACTTCACGTTAGAATTTTCCTTACTACATAGATAATATCGATCCAACAACTAAAATTAATATTGTATCATACACATTGTCCTCTAATTTTAACTCAACATATAAAATTGCCAAAATTATTAGATCGTGACCGTAATTCAAATCCCTATTTTCAATGAATATTATCATTGTCTATCTACTAAAAAATATATCATGCACGTATTGCAAATTAGTACCAATGCCATCAATAGTATATTGCCATGCACGTTTTATACAAAATATCAAATGAAGAAAAACTATAGTGATAAACTGTTAATTCATTCCAAGTCCTTTGCCCTACAATTAATAATTCACGCATAAATATGACACTCCTACGTACTATGTACGGTTTACCTTCAAAGACCACAACATTGCAATAAAAAAGGACCCCATAAATAGATGATACTACTATACTATGAAAGTGCCACTGCCAACACCGACACATGTAATCCAATTCCTGTTTTTAAACAAAATAAATCCAGGGCATTAGATTCATAATTAAATGCAAATGATGGAGATGCTCCAAACCAAAGAGAAGCTTCTTTTAAAAATCAAGGCAGTGATGAAGTCAGATTCTGAAATCTGAAGTACTAGTGGACACTGGACAACTTGTTTTTCATGCAAACATAATATTGGATTGGACATCTTGTTTGGTATATATAGTATTCCTCTATAGGTAAAGTATTTTTATAATTCGATATTCTTAATTGTACTTCTAATGGAAAAACTCCAATAAATATGTAACATAGCAAATCCATTAAGGGCCCGTTTGGTGCGCATGATAGGGAGACAGGATATGATTAAGTTATGCTATCCTATTTTTATCTTTTGTTTGGTGCACCAATTGGACATGATAAATTTAACCTATTACTAATCCTATCCTATTGAGCCTTTGTATTTCTAATCCTTATTTTGGGCTGGGTTAGCAACCTGATATGATAATATTAACCTACTCCTTATTATTATCGCGCGCTAATACTTCACCACTCATCAACTCCTCTCTTATTGCTGCTTGCCGTCGCTGCCTCATCAATCAGGTAATCCCCATCGATCTCATCTCTTCTCCTTTCTTGTTTCATAATCAATTTCTCTATTATTGTTATTATATTATTATATACCTATATGATTTCCTTCTTCTTCATCAAGGGATCATCTTCCTATTATTATTGTTACTATTTTATTAATTATTATTATATATAAATCCATCGATATGTTTTTGTTAATGTAACATGTGTAATTTGTTTCTTATTGCCTAATGTGATTGCTATTATTTTAATTCCTATTATCATATATAAACTCATTGATTTGCTTATCCTTTTCTTATTGCCTACTGTAATTTGTTTCTTATTGCCTACTCTTTGATACATGTGTTTGAATGAGTAAATATCAAGTCTCAAAACACTTGTTTTGTTTTATAGGTAAATATGGATGATTTACAGAGACAACAAAATTTGATGCTATATCAAATTTTGCTGCAATCATTTTTAGAGATGATTGATCTTTGTTTTACAATTTTAACGATAGTGAGTCATTCTTCGATGTGGTTTTATGAAAATAATTGCATTAGGCAACAACCGGTCGATAGAGAAGGATTGAGGGGAGAATTTTTAGAGTGTTTGATCAATAGAAACGATGTCATATGTGTTAATCACCTTCGCGTGGATATTAGATCATTTCGTATATTGTGTTGTCTCCTCCGTAATGAAGGTAAATTGAAAGAAGATGGACTAGTATGTATTGAAGAACAAGTGGCTATTTTCTTACACATAATTGCACACCATACTAAGAACCGTGTAATTAAGCTTCTATTTAAACGATCGGGGGAAACCGTTAGTAGGTATTTTAATTTAGTGTTGAATGCAATCTTAAGATTACACGAAGTACTTCTCAAAGCTCCTGAACCTGTCCTTGAAGATTGTTTGGATGAAAGATGGAAATTGTTTAAGGTACTTTTTGTTATAATATATTTTGAAATTTTATCCATGTTATGTTCTTTTCCATAGAATATGCAATATGTAACTAGACATTCATTGCTTGTAGAATTGTCTCGGGGCACTAGATGGAACACATATCCAAGTTAATGTACCAGCAATTGACAAGCCCCGATATCGTAATAGAAAAGGGGATATATCTACCAATGTCTTGGGTGTATGTTCTAGGGATATGCAATTTATTTATGTGATGCCTGGATGGGAAGGATCAGCATCAGACTCAAGGGTATTGCGGGATGCTATTTCTAGGACGAATGGTTTAAAAGTTCCAACAGGTTAGAATAATTACATGGATTAAAAAAATTTAATAGTGAAAAAGTATATTTATTTGACAAGTTTCTTTTATTATAGGTTATTATTATCTTGTGGATGCTGGGTATACAAATAGTGAAGGATTTCTTGCTCCATATAGAGGGTGTCGTTATCATCGGAGTGAATGGAGACAAGGATACACACCTTCTAATAAGAAAGAACTCTTTAACATGAAACATTCTATGGCAAGAAATGTGATAGAAAGAACTTTTGGATTATTAAAAATGCGTTGGGCTATACTTAGGAGTCGTTCTTTTTACCCAATCAAAATTCAAATTCGCATTATAAATGCTTGCTGTCTGCTACACAATTTCATTAGAAGAGAAATGCCAACAGACCCCATGGAAGAACAATTAGGCATAAATATGGAAGCACAATTACATAACGAAGATATTGCACACGCTGCTCCTATAAATACGATTGAGGGAAGTGATGCATGGTCTACTTGGAGAGAAAACTTAGCAACAGGATCATGGAATGAATGGCTTGCTAGACACATGAATTGATTGTATTAGTATTAGTTTATTTATTTAATATTTATTTTATGTTAATTAAAAATATTATTTTTTTTGTAAAATAATGTATTTGTTTTATAATAAATATTTTTTTCATTTAATCTTATCATGTCAATATCAAGTATGCACCAAACACATGATATGATTAAATAATGATATCCTCTTTCTTATCCTATGTGCACCAAACAGATGACAGGATATGAGCTTATCCTATCACTATCATATCCTATCCTTATCCAACTTCTTATCATATCCTATCTCTATCATATCCTGTGCACCAAACAGGCCCTAAAGATTCTCTGTACATTAACTTTTGAAAAACTAGTGAAACTATTAATCCTAAGAAATGTTTTATGGGTGCTGAGGCATATAATGATGAGAAGTAGAGCGGGTATAAGGGTCAAGGTCCGTGGGCCGGCCCATTTAACCCACAGTTTTGACGGGTTTAATTCCAATTTTTTTGGTCCGTTTATATTTTTACCCGTATGGGGTTGTTGGACCGTTAAAATCATGGGTTATGCGGGTTAAATCCGCAAGTTCGTGGTTTGGCCCGTGACCCGTTTTATTTTATTTTCTTTATATATAATTAATTACAAATTTTATCTCTTTGGTTGTATTACTTAGCTAAAGAAGATAGATAAATCCAAAAATGTCACAAACTTTATTTTTTTATTTGTTACTTACGATTTATATGATATAACATAAAATTATTAACAATATAGTTTTTTTTAGCATTTATTATATCAATATTTTTGTTTTTTCTTTGAAAAAAGTGATTTTTAATTTTTTTTTATAATAGTATGTGGGTTAAATGTTTAACCTGCGGACTTATGCGGACCGAACTCGGACTTATATATCTTAACTCGTTTACATTTACTGACGGGCTTGCTCGCCCCGTTTAATACGCGGATTTATGCGGGGCGGGTTAAATGGGGCGGAACAGCCCGTGTACCCAGCTCTATTGAGAAGTACGAAATAGTAACAATTAAGAATATAATATGACTTAATTTTTAAAAAGAGAAAAATTACTGTAACTCCTCTTTTGAAGAAAATTATGGATGAGTTAGTATTGAAATTGCTCTCTCAATTTTACCTTGTATTTTTTTTTCTTTCACTTTTTGTAATAATAATTATTTTCCTATAATAATAAATAAATTTTGTATTATATAATATAAATAATTAAATATTTTAAAAATTTGAATATACAAGTTTTAATAAAATATGCTCTTTTAACATGTGCCCAATGCACATGTTAACAATCCTCATGTCTTATTATTTTGACAAGTGAAACTATTAGTTATATTTGATCGATGATTAGTTAATATAAATAAAATGTCGTAATTCATTAATCAATATCTAAACACAATTAATAAGTTATGACAGAATACTAAATTTATTAGTTAGCTGTATATTTGAACTTCATTAACCATATTTTCATCCACAAGTATAATTCAATTAATAGGAATATTGTATTTTATATTCAAAGTCGAAGTTTAAATTCGAAATCTTTCATCTATTCACTTTAAGAGATGAATTTTCAGCTATCGAACAACTTTACAAAAAATAATTATTATTAACCGTTTAATTTATCATTGGATTTTATATTTATAGTTAATAATTTGTTTTTTTAATAATATAGTCAATAAATTTTAGTAAAGAATAAATTATTCATGAGAATCTAAATTTAATTTCAAAGATATAAAATAATAAAATGAAAATGAATCTATCTATCTATCTATATACTCTATGTAAAGCAAACTATTTTTTGCTTATGTGTCAACTTACCAAAGCTCCTCACATTTTTCTCTTTTCTAAGCAAAAGTTGGTGCTTATGTGTCATCCCTCATGTTGTTGTGATGATGTGTCATCTTTTAATAAGCTAGGCAAAACATGTCATCATATGGTATGGAATGCTAAGGGACAATAATCAAGAAGAATTAAAGCACATAATTCATGAATGAAAATAAAGAGTTTTTATGTTTATGTGTCATATTCATATCTATGTGTACTATCTTTCTAATGCTCAATTAAATTGCTTATTATTCATTAAACTATATAACTACTTAAATAAAACATTTCTTCACGTTTTCTTTCTTTTCTTAGCCTTTAAAATTCTTCTTCACATTTTATATATTGCATTAATTAAATATTTTAACGGATGTTTACCTTACACTAACCAATTCTAATATTTTAATGAAAGTTTAGTAGCAGCTTCCATATGAAGAGTTAGAATGTCAATGGCTCCTCTAATTGGCTCATATATAATAACCGTAACAGAAAAGGTTTGAGAGATCATATACTATTTTTGCAATTGAAACTCATTTCTTTTTATTTTTGCAAATTTGCTTTTGGTTTTGATACATAGCATTTTAAAATAAAATGATTTGATGCCTTCTATATTTTTTGTTTGCAGATCACCAAATTGTGCCAACTCCAAATTGTGCCAACTCCTTGAATAATTTTTTTTGAAGGTGATCATATACTATTTTTGCAATTGAAATTCATTTCTTTCTATTTTTTTTTCTTCCAAATTTGCTTATGAAAGTTTAGTAGCAGCTTCCATATGAAGAGTTATAGTGTCAATGGCTCCTCTAATTGGCTCATATAAGGTTTGAAAGATCATATACTATTTTTACAAATTGAAACTCATTTCTTTCTACTTTTGCAAATTTGATTTTAGTTTCGATACATAGCATTTTAAAATAAAATGATTTGATAGCTTCTTTTTTTTTGTGTTTGCTGATCACCAAATTGTGCCAACTCCTTGAATAGAAAAATTCTAAGGTGATCATAGACTATTTTTGCAAGGAAACTCATTTCTTTCTATTTTTGCAAATTTGCTTTTAGTTTTGATACATAGCATTTTAAAATAAACTGATTTGATGACTTTTTTTTTTTTTTTGTGTTTGCAGATCACCAAATTGTGCCTTTGTATCTCAATCTTTGTTAATGCAATTATTTGGAAAGCAACAGAGGCGATAATATACTATTTCTCTTTTTTAAATTTATTATAATGATCTTATTCCACTATTTCTTATGAAGAATTAGATTTTTATATAATTTGTAGTACCGAGTATAAGGTCAATTTTTATGAAGCATACGTGTGTTACTAAAATTTGAATGGATAATTTTATAGAAATTCATGTGAAACACAATGTGAAGTTTATACGGTTATGATAACTTGATTCTATTGTATCTTTTGAAGGTATAGACCAAATATCTATTCTCAACATTCAACATTGCTATTGAGAGCATTAGTATATGCGATACTGATTTTAAGGTCATTTTATATAAAATATATGTATGGCATTAACTTTTGAATAGATGATTTTTGAGAGATTCATGTTAAATATGCTAAGTATTTTTAATGTGAGCCGCACTTTTTTAAGAAGTAATTTTTCTATCTATTTTACTTTAGTAGTTTTCTTCTATTTACAATTGGCATTCTTTTGTTGTTTGAATATGAAGTGTTATTCTTTTTAATACTTTAGCTTATCATTTCTTTATGAAGAAATTCTTTTTAACGTACGGACGAGTTATAATTTGTTTCTCTAAAGAAACTTCAATGAATATTTAGTCTATTTTTTATTATATAAAATTAGACGATATTTTTTGACAAATATAGATATATATAAGCTTGAAAGTTGATGTCAATTTCATGTATTTGCATTTTAAATTTAAGGTATTCAGCCTAAATGCTATTTAAATCTTTAAAGGTCAAGATAAGTGTCTATGTACCATTTTGAGATATATAGTGAATAGTGCTAATTCTAAAAAGATATAAATAAGAGCGAAGTACATAATTAAGTTATATATTTAAAGTTTATATGTGCCTAGAAAAACACTGATAGAGTTTATACTATGAAATTTAAAATTTATTTCAAAGAAATGTCAAGACAATTCATTAAGAAAAATGATTCAACAAAAATAAATTTAAACAATTGACGGAAATATAAATTAAATTATTAATACATTAATATAATTATCTTTATCTGATCATGATTTCTCTATTACTACAAAGTTTATTTTAAATAGCTACAAAATTTATTAATACATTAATAAATTCAATTATTAATACATTATTAATATAAATTTATTTCTATTACAACAAAATTAAGTTATTTTTAATTATTTTTTTGATATTATATATTCAATTAACAAAATAAAAAATTTGAAAATATTTTAATAGTACGTCGATTTTAAGAATAATATATCTAACAAAATTGTTATTTCTAATAATTTTTTCTTAAAAACCATTCTAATCAAACCGTACTATTGTAAAACAAACTTCTAATTACTTATGTGTCAACCTAACAAAGCTTCCCCCCCTTTTTCCTAAGCAATAGTTGGTGCTTATGTGTCATATCTTATATTATTGTGATAATGTGCCATCTTTTAATAAGCTAGGCCAAACATGTCATCATATGATATGAAATTCTAAGGGACAAATTAAAACATTTGATTAGGAATAAAAAAATGTTATGAAAGGTGAAAGATCACCCTTTTATGATGGTTTTTTGTATACTTCTTTACAATTTCTTGCCTACTAATTAATTGAATAACTTATAAAAAAAATGTTATGAAAGGTGAAAGACCATCCTTTTTAATGATGGTTTTTTGTATACTTCTTTACAATATCATGCCTCTGTGTTTCTTTGGCATCAATTATAAATATCTTATGGTGCTCCCTTCAATTTCATATTTTCTCAATTTCTTATTCTAAACACCTACTCCAAATTTCCAATATTTGTTGAACAATTCTTCTTTCTACTCACTCTTTATATATGAACCAACAATTTGTGTGATTTTTCTTTCCAAAGTAATAGTACTATGTGAATTACCTTTGATTCATTTCCCAAATATTCCACGGTGATACAAGTTTTTCTAAATGTTTCTCATTTGTTACAAGTGGTGGAGATTATACGTAGATTTCTATTTATTGTAATATATCTATAGAAGATTAACAGTGAAAACTATTAAAACTTATTTCTTACAGGTGGTGGAGATTATATGTATGATTTATCTTTACAAGAGGTTGATATTTTTAGTCTCCTTTGACTAATTTAATTTGTGTAAATGTCTGTGAGTATTTTTGCAATATATCTATGGAAGATTAGTAGTGAAAACTATCAAGACTTATCTATTATACTATTTAATCGTTATGTCACGATATAAATATGTTATATATGATGAATGAGAAAATTGGCACTAGAAATATATATTGTAATTTCATTTTGACTAATGCTATTTTTGGGTCGCAATATCATGATGATAAAAAAATGTTTTTTTTTCTATCTTCCATATATACATTTATGGATCAATCTATCTATCTATACATATAAAGCAAGGTACACTAATGCATTAGTGTCTTCCTAACAATAAGCTTTCCATTTTTTTAACTTTTTTATAAGTCTTAGTTGTTGTATTTTGTTTATGTACCATCTTATCAAAATTTTCCAATTGTTTTCTAATATTCTCTACACTCCTATATTTCCTTTACAATTAACTCTCAAATAACTTTTTGTAACTTTTTTTATCGCCATTAACTTAAAAACATTTTCCCTACTTCTATAACTTCATTTACCGTTATTTTTAGGAGATATTCTTAGATGGTCACGTGACCAAAGAAATTACATTTGGTCATACTCATAAAAAATATTACATCATTTAATAATTTAAAAAGTAAATATTATTTAGTTGTTTTTAAAAATATTTATTTCACTTTTTATAAGTGTGGCCAAATATAATTTTTTTTTTATCATGTGAACATTTAAGAATATCTCTATTTTTAACTACCTTTTTGCATTCCCTAAATTACAAGACATGTATGTCTATTTAGCACTAGACCAAACTTTTAAAGTTACCAATATAAAATGTTTAAATGATATATACGAACGTTGTTTGAATACTTTTTTTAATTGGGTAATTTCATTTAATTTATTGAAAAACAAATAATTTCATTAACTAAAGTTAGAATAAAACTTTGATAGTACCTATTTTTAATCGACTATTTTTTTTTCTAAAAACAAACAAAAAATTAATTCCTTACGAAAAAATTATTTTTTAAAGAGTTATCAACCAAACTAAAAAGAAGAAGGATACAAGAAGTTTTTTTATAATCGACTATGCAAGTGCAATTCCATTGATTCTTATATGAAGATGAATGACACATTATTTGTGTCAAAAGCAATTTCTATCTATTTCTTTATATTATATATTTAATTAATGAGATTTAAAGTTTGAAAATATTTTAATGGTCATATTTAAGAATAATATATCTACAAAAAATATATTTCTAATAAATTTCTTAAAAACCATTTTAAAATCAAATTTGTGACCGCATTTGATGGCCAGCGAAGAGTTTCATGCTGAAACATGCTCAAGGACGAGAGATGGAATAGGATAAAACTGATGGAGCAAGAATGAACGAGAAAGGGAATAAAGACGCTCAAGGACGAGAGAAGGGATACTGCGCGCACGTCGTGTTTTCCAAAACTAATCTTTTTTTAAAAAAAAATTTGCCACATAATCTTTTTATTTTTGAGTAAAGGTTTATTTGGTTTTTTTTTAATTTGTGGTCGATATACGTAATAAATTTACTTTTAATTTGTTTATGGTTTTTTTTTTGGTAACAATATTCTTTTTTTTTAATCTTTTTTTGTCTTTGTTGTTACTATTATCTTTTTTCGAGATTTTATCCGAATATTGTGTACATCACTTTTTTAGTTTATTGTTAGTAAAATAATTATCTGTTAAAAATCACGTCTTTACGTAGTATAATTTTTTTAATTAATTTTTTTCTTAAATATATTGTTTATGATAAATTTTTATTAAAATATCAAAACTAAGATGAAAAAAATTATAATTACCAAACAACTTCAATTTTGACTTTGAATTTTTTATTTTCAACTTAATTCTTAAAGTAGCTTTTAAGTCTTAAAAAAATAGGATTAAACATAACTTTAAACTATACTACAAAATTGAAGGAAAAAATAATTATCTATCAATAAACATATTAAATTATAAAATAAAAAATTTTAATCAAGCCCGTGCAACCCACGGGTTTAATAACTAGTGTATAATGAAAAAAAGGAGGGTGATAAGAGAGTCCAAGTCAGACTAACCCACGCGGCAGATATCAAAACAACGATCCAGATCATCACTACCTCATCCAATCCAATGGCTTAAAACCCCTCCACTCAAAGAAACACTTATCTACTAACAACGGCCAATAACATTCCACGTGTCCACCAGATAAAGCCTTATTAACCCACCCAATCCAACGGACATTCCATTCCATTTCCCTCCACTCTCAACTCCTCACCGGAACAACCACCGTCACTCGCCGGAGAAGTTCCTGAATCGAATGCTTCCAAATCGTAATCAGATTCCTACTAAAACCACGAAATCGAACGATTCGAAGTGAGTGACTGAGTGAGTGAGAACGAGTTGATGGCTGATTCAGACAACGAGTCAGGAGGAGTACCGAACGCCGGTAACAGCGAGTTATCACCACGAGAACAAGATCGATTCCTACCGATAGCGAACGTAAGCAGAATAATGAAAAAAGCTTTACCTGCAAACGCGAAGATCTCGAAAGACGCGAAAGAAACGGTTCAAGAATGCGTATCGGAGTTCATCAGTTTCATTACCGGCGAAGCTTCCGATAAGTGTCAAAGAGAGAAACGAAAGACGATCAACGGTGACGATCTACTTTGGGCGATGACTACGTTAGGATTTGAAGAATATGTTGAACCGTTGAAGATTTATCTTCAACGATTCAGAGAGATCGAAGGTGAGAAAACCGTTGCTGCACGTGACAAAGACGTTGCTCCTTCTTCTTCATCATCTTCTGTTTTCGATTACGGTGCTCCTCCTCAGGTTGGAATGATCATGCATCATCAACATCAGCATCAGGGACACGTGTACGGTTCTGGTGGTTTTCATCAAGTACCTGGTGGGCCAGGTTATCCTAATGCTGGATCTAATGCGGGTAGACCCAGGTAGATTTGGTGTGGACAAGCATTTTAGCGTTAATTAAGAGTCTTGGACTCATAATTGTGGGACTAATGGTAATTAATTTGAACATTGTTAAGCTAAAGTGGGATTTGTAGTTATATTTGTTTTGATTACTGATTGGCAGACACACTAACTAACACACGGAGACTAGCTCAGTCATGAAACAGAAAGTGGGTTAGTAGTTGTATTGCAAAATGTTGTTGTAAATTAATAGTGATTTCTTTGCTTTTTGTATGTTAAATATTTCTTTTTATTGTTAAATGTTAATTGATTGTATATCAAGTTATCAATTATTATATATTATATACTATCATTGACTATGCTAATTATTTTTTGTTTTAAGAATTTAGTGGTAAAACTTACACATATAAGGTATTGAAAATCGGAGAATTACATATTCGAATCTATGTCACAACATATTTTTACAATCTTTTACGTTCTTTTCCATCTTTTAATGTGTTAAAACAGTTACTTTGAAAAGAAAAAGAAGTTTATGTCACGATATATCAAAGAAGTACTAAAACATGATTAAAAAGATAAAAGGACTTCCTCTAGTCTTTTTTTAGGTATTGGAATATAGGATGTTGAACCATGCATATGTAATATGTTCATTCAAAGTTGGCTTTCTTTGTTTGGCAAAGGTACTTCCTTCTTTGAACATCAGGAGACAATACTAGATAAATATAGATATTAGATACCAATAATGAAGAACGGACATGTCATAAATTTATGATGTTCATATCATGCAGGCATGAACACTAATCAAATTGGTCACCCTAGTTAATTTATCACTTTCATTAAAAATAATGTACAAATGTCAAACCAACTGATTGATTTAACTGGTAAGAGTTTTGAATTCCTTAAATAATTAGTTAGGATTTTGATTTTTAACTTGAGTATGAAAAAAATTTGGTTGTAAAAAGAAAATTCACCTTGTATATCTCATTGATTTCCTAAAAGAGATTATCTATCGCTAGCGATGGTGGAAAATTCATACTTATATTATGGTAAAGAAAAACTACAAATGTCACTAATTCATGAGCTACTCTTGAATTAATAAGAAGCACTTTAAAAAAATAATAGGGAAGTAAAACTAACATTAATTAATATGTTGGGCCACAACTTTTTTTACAGTTGATTTTGTTCCTACATATATTGGTTGTTACAAATTAATCAACTTTTATTGCTCCAAAAACAAAAATTAATCAACTTTTTTTGTACATATATTGGTTGTTACATTTTTTTTTTACATTTAGAGTTTAGTTTGTTAGTTTCCCATATTAAGTTATTATTATGTATGAATCAACTTTGAAGTTAGGTTTGTTAGACGGCAAACGAGGGAGAAATAACAACAAAATAAATACAAAAAATATATTAAACCATTTCCTTAAATAAAGTAGGAACCATAAAAATATTTTTTAAACAAAAATTAAAATACTCCTATAAATTATATATTATTTTAATCTTAAATATATTTTAAAATAAATATAATTTTATAACAATTTAAAGATATTTAGACGTTTTCTTCTATTCCAAAGTTTTATTTATAAACATAGTCAAATATTGTCATTAATTTTTTTTTATAAAACTTGTATACTTTTTTTTTCTTCCAGTTTGTAGAGTGTAGGAAAAATGACAAATACCACTGAAATTAAAATTGATTCCTATGCAGTGAGTATAAAAATATATTTGTCGAGATATGTTAACCTCTTAAATGAATTTAAATTATTTCGATAAATTAATTTTTGTAGTATCACACTGAAATACCTTAATAAAAATAAAATCACTGAATTCAGATTCGAATTTCGAGTGAATACATTTAACCTAGCAATATTTATATTTGTCAGTTGAATTATAATTTATGAACTTTCATATATTGTCTTAAATCATTTAAATTTATTACAAAATAACCGAAAAAGTACATATTTAGTTTCTTAAAATTTGACTCTGTTTATTACAGTAATTTTTTCTAAGTAAAAAAATATCTTCTCTAAATTTGTTTTGTTTAGGCTCCGTTTGGATTGATGGAATGTAATGGAATTGAATGGAGCGAAGCGGAATAGAGTGGAGTGGAATGAGATGGAGCGGAATTGAATAAATATTCCGTTCCATTATTTGGATATTTTAAAAAGTAGAGGAACAAAATTGATGGTAAGTGCTGATATTATATTAAATTCATTCCATCTTATTCCATTCCGCTCCGCTCAATTCCATAATTATTTTTCAAATCCAAACATTGGAACATTATTATATTTCATTCTGTTCCGCTTCATTCTATTATATTCCATCAATCGGAGTATTGGAAAACTTATTTTCTCTAAAAAAAAATTGT
Organism: Trifolium repens; assembly: GCA_030408175.1. Classification (NCBI taxonomy): domain Eukaryota; kingdom Viridiplantae; phylum Streptophyta; class Magnoliopsida; order Fabales; family Fabaceae; genus Trifolium; species Trifolium repens. The sequence continues at coordinate 57,174,986 of CP125844.1, forward strand.
TAAAGCTATTTTTTAATACTTAAATAAATAATGAAAAAACAATACTAGTTTGAAAGAGGAACACGTCCTTCTTCTCTTCTTCCAGTTCCTCATCTTCATCTTACCCTCCCAAACTACCATTCATCCATTCACCAAAAATCAATCTTTTCTTCAAATTTCCAATCTTTAACAATGGCAAGTTCAACCCTTTTTTCCTCTGTAGCTATAGCATCACTCACTCTCTCAAAAAACCCACTTCAATCATCCTTTCTTCATTCCTCTCCAAACCCTTCTTCTCTTCTTACTCTTAACGTTCTTCCTAAGAAACTCACAAAATCCAACAAACTAAGAACCCTAATTGTTGCAAAATCTAATGACAGTGATTCAGTTGATGCTGGTGACCGTTTAATTTCAGCTATTTGTTACTTTTACCCTTTTTTTGATGGTGTTCAATATGGAAAATTTGTAATCACACAATTTTATCCAATTCAAGCTATTATTCAACCATTGATTCCTGCAATTAGGGTTTTTAAAAGTTTTCCCTTTAATGGGTTTCTTGTGTTTTTGACACTTTACTTTTTTGTTGTCAGAAACCCTAATTTCAGTAGATATGTGAGGTTCAATACAATGCAAGCTATTGTTCTTGATGTGCTGTTGATTTTTCCTGATCTTTTGGAAAGAGGGTTTAATCCAAGAGGTGGAATAGGATTGGATTTGTTGATGAGTTTGGATAGCACTGTGTTTTTGTTCTTGTTGGTGTGCTTGATTTATGGTTCTTCTTCTTGCATTATTGGTCAATTGCCTAGATTGCCTATTGTTGCTGATGCTGCTGATAGACAAGTTATGTGAATTCAGTTCATTAGTATTTGGTAATTGTATAGAAACTTATTTGGTAGTGGAAAAAAGATTGCTTTTTCACTTCATTATTAGCAATCCTATAGAATGTTGTAAGGAAACAGATTTTATTTGCTTCATATATTTATGTGCTGCTGTTATGATTTTCAAATTCAGAAATTTCTTAGTTTTTGATGAATTTGAGGCTAAGAATCTTTATCATTTTGACTATATTGTTGTTAATTGAATAGAACTTATGATTTTAGTTCTTATTACATACATTGTTGCTTTTTTAGTTTGAGGTATACTTTGGGACCAGAGTGTTGTTTTTCGAGAACACTAAGGAACTCGAGGCCCTTTGTGGTTATTACATATGTTAGTTTGCAATCACTGCAGTGATATTTGTAGATTTTTCTGTAGTTTTCAAACCTACTGCAATTGCCATGTGATGCAGAAGTTGTGAACTGTGTTCGTATCAATTTTCGATGCCATGTTATGGAAGCTTGAAACCAAGATGTTAGGTTTGTTAGTTATTTTGCAAGGGAAAGTTAAGACTCAATAACCTTGGTCACTTTCTCACATCTGTTTTGGATTCTTAGCAGTCACGGTACCGCACATCTGCCAATTAGTTAATCTACACTGTCAGATTAGTCTTTTACTTGCATTTTTTTTTTCTCTTGAAACCAATGATTTGTGTGAAATCTAATGGTGTAAGTTCACATACTGCATGAATGCGCGTTAACAGTAAGAAGCCAATACTAGTCAGTGTCAATGCTTGGAGTTGGCTAGGGCTTTGGGATAGAACAAATCTATAGGTGTTTCATCGATCTTCATTGTGATGTCTGATGGCAAGTGTTTGTTGGATGAGCAGCTAAACTGCGTCATCAATGTGTGTCAAATAAGAAGCTACTATTAGACACTTCTTCATGGTATCAAACATAAGCTAAATCTCAACACATTTGGGATCTAGTTGCAAAATTTAAAAGCTAAATTAATTGTCATCAATTAAAGCGTATTGGATAAAAATTAATCATATCACCTTCCATATCACGTATCGGAGGAATTAATTCTAGACACTATCAATGTTTATGATATAATAATTTTTTGTAAGTAACAAATTGACACAATTCATTAAACTTGTAAATTATTTTTGAAATTTGATATCAACTTTGCGGATAAAAAGTATTGTAACTGATTTCTCCTATCTATGATATCAACTTGCTGTATTTTAGAGGAGTTATCAGTTAAGCACTATTAGAGGAGTTTTTTATTTTTTAAGATCCAATATTACAGGAATTAGTTATAGTTCAAAACCAATATCCGTGTCTATCCTTAATTTCTCCTCATCTTCTTCTTTGCGTACTAACCCTTCAAACTAATCTTTTTTAATAAACCCTTCAAACTAAAGACAGAGAATCTCTCAAACATTTTGTTGCTTCCACAAAAATCAACAATGGCGTCATCCTGTCAAGCTAAAAGAAGAAGCAAAACAATGCTTGCTGATTTATATTTGCCGGATGAGTGTTGGGAACATGTCATCACTTTCCTTATCGACAACAATAGTTGTATGGAATCTCTCTCTGTCGTCTCCAAACAGTTCCTCTCCATCACCAACCGTCTTCGATTCTCTCTCACAATGTCCCATCAAATTCTCCCTTTTCTTCCTCTTGTCTTCCGTAGATTCACCAACCTCGCCTCCCTCAACCTCTCGTGCTTCCACGGTAACCTCAACGAGCTTCTCTGCCAAATCTCTTGTTTCCCATTGAAACTCACATCACTCAATCTCTCGAACCATAGCAACATTCCCGCAAATGGGTTGCGAGCTTTTTCCAAAAAGATTACAACTTTGACCTCTCTCACTTGTTCCGACATACGTAGCATCAATAGCACAGACATTTTCCTTATCTCTGACTGTTTCCCTTTGCTCGAAGTCCTCGACTTCAGCTACCCACACCACTACAAACACGAGGAGGTAGAGCCTCTTTTGTTGACACTTTCTAAACTCCGCAAGGTTAATCTCTCTCGTCATCATTACATTGACGACAAATTGATTTTCCATTTGTTCAAAAATTGTAAGTTTCTTGAAGAGGCTATCATGTTTATATGTTTTGGCATTACCTTTGACGGTATTGCTTCTGCTCTCCGCGAGAGACCAACATTGAGGTCTTTATCCTTTTCCAATTATTATTTTAAAACTTCCGTTACTTCCCATTTCATTGCCTCATTGGTGAGTTTAAAGTCCTTGACTTGTCTTGATTTGACATCTTCGAATATTTCCAATGAGTTGCTCTACTCTATTGCAATCGAAGGTCTTCCTTTGACGAGGCTTTGCCTCTTCAGTTGCAAAGGCTATAGTTATGCTGGAATATTTTGTTTGTTATCCAAGTGTCGACATATTCAACATTTGGATCTTCAAGTTACTGGATTTTTGAATGATGAACATGTTGTGGAGCTGTCTTTGTTTCTTCATGATTTGGTATCTATAAATTTGAGTCATTGTCGGAAGCTTACAGTATCAGCTTTCTTTGCACTCGTTAAGAATTGTCCTTCACTTAGTGATATCAAAATGGAACACAATGATATCGGAAGAAAGAGTCTAGAGAGTTCTAAATCTTTGATGAATTTTACTCCACGCCCTCAATTAAAGTATCTCCGTCTGGCTCATAATCGATGGTTAACGGATGAAAACATCATAATGATTGCTTCCATATCCCCAAATTTACAGCTGCTCGATTTGAGCAATTGCTGTGGCATAGAAGAAGGTATTGTTCAAGTTTTAAGGATGTGTTGTAACATAAGACATTTGTACTTATCCAACTGTTTAAAAGTGAAGCTACTTGAAATGAACTTTGAAGTTCCCAATCTGGAGGTTGTCTCGGCCTTTTGCCACTATCATAAAATGGGAGTCAAACATGTGATGTGGTAGAAAACTGCACGGAACTGAGAAAGAAAACAAGTTGTTTTTGTTTAGTGACATAAAGAAGAAATACTTCTTGCATCATGGATGTCTTGTTTGCTAGCATTCTTCAAAGTGTTAAAGTTTGAATGTTTTTGTTTTTAGATTTACTTCTCTGTGAAACAACTTATGTTATTTTGCAATCAATGCAGTGAGTGTTATTTGTAGGTTTTCTGGTAATTTCCAAACACACTGCATTTGTCATGTGATGCCAACAATACTGCAGCTGCAACAAACTTTTCTATATGTTTTGTATAATTTTTCTAGTTTGCAACACTGTTTGACTTGTTATGGAAGCAATACACTGCAATTGCCATGTGATGCAATTTTTCTAGTTTGCAACACTGTTTGCATTCACGAGATCACACATTCATGAAGTTAATTAGTTAATTTATACCGTTATATTAGTCCTTTACTTGCATCTTCTTTCTCTTGAAACCAATCGTATTAGTTCACATACTGCATGAATGCGCGATAACTTGGCAGCAGAGAATTTGGTTAACAGTAAGAAGCTAATACTAGCTAGTGTCATTGATCTTTCTTCATTGTGATATTGGGATGTACATGTCTATGTATCATTGTAAGTGGAGCAGAAATTGCAACCCACTGTAACGATGGTTTCGTTGTATGCATAGTTCATGTGAACAATTGGGAAGAAACTAGTTATTTTGAGCAATGCAATGAAGATTAAATGAAGCTAAGCGCGTGTTAGATGAATAGATACACCAATGCGCGTCAAATGAGAAGTTACTATCAGAAGCTTCTTCATGATAAGAAGATCAATACCAAATATAGGCTAAATTTCAACACATTAGAGATGATCTATTTCATTGATTGATGAGACCTCTTACAATAAATATTTTTTCATAACTCTTATTCAAATGGTTAAGAGATTCAAATATCTCTTTCATTGATTAGTTTGATTACTCCTGTAATATATGAATAAGTGATACTTGCTTTATTTTATCTTCTGTTGTTTTCCATGTTATTTCTATGAATTTTCCACACCGTTTATTGGTGATTAATCATTTTTTTTTACTGTAAGATGAGTTCTTTTCTTATAACTTACGTAATATAATACTGTAGTTTTATGAGATCCAATAATAAGTAATTATTTTTAAGCACTTTTAGAGAAAAGTTTTATTTTTTTAAGAAACACTATTAGAGGAAGAGGAATTAGCTCCAGTTCAAGACAAACAAGAGGAATTAGCTATGATACGGTACAATATAGCAATGTTCCAAAAAACTTATGGTCTTCTTGGTGTACCTTAAACCACAAGCCGACATAATTGGAGATTTGGATCCTCTCCAATATTACAAGTGTATACAAGTATGTTTATTAGAGATTTAAATCCTCTCCAATTTTTTCTCTCATGTTTGATCATGTTTTGGAAAATTTAAAATTGCAAACAATTCAAATTATTGTATTTGAATTACCATAATTTTTAAATATGTGTTTGGATATTGTAAATATTTTGGGTCACTTTCATAAATTATCATCGAATTCCTAATTTTTTAGTGCTTAAATTTAACTTAGACAATATTTCATAAATCTCCATCATTTTGAAAGTTTTCTAAATTAATTATCCAAACAAGGGTATTTAGACCAATGAATGTGAATTTTCTCAAAATATTACTTTATTTCAAAACATTCTTCCATTTAAACGCACTAAATTTTAGACAATACTATTATCTAGGTTAAATAAGTTTTTAGTCTCTAAAATATTATCAATTTTTTTAATCGGCTAATTTTTATTAATCGACAATTCCCTAAACAAGAAGTATAATGAATTGTTGGATCATACAACGAGAAGCAAAGTGGTGAAAACACTTTAACCACTCAAATAATACATAAAACATCACCCAATCTACCCTTACCGTACATCATTTAAAATTCACCAATAACCACCAGAGAAGACACCAACCCAACCCGTAGAGATGTCCTAGACACTAACTTCCAAACTCGAATCAAAAGTGTTCGATCCATCAGAATCCAAAATCAGCTCCTTGAATCGAAAGTTGGTGGACATCGATAGAAAGGAAACATAAAAAATATTATCGAATTTTGTTTTTGGTTTCTTAAAAAATTGGCATCTTTTGGTTTCTATCAAATTATCATGCTACAATTTTGACCAATAATCTTAATATATATTTATAAGGACTAAAAATATATTTATATTTTTTAATAAAAAGTATATTTTGCTTGAAAATATGTTTTATTTTATTAACCACACAAATTCCAAATGATTATATAATTTAGGAAAATGCTAACTAGTGTCACCGCGACACTAGTTAAGAAAGCAAATATAATATAATTTTGTTGGAATTTGTGTAGTCAACCTTTAAAATATGTAAAATGTGTTGTTTTCTATGCATAATTTTCTCTTTTTGGTATCAATTTATTGATATAAGCTTGAAAATACTCCCTCTGGTCCTTAATATAAGAAGAAGTTGATTTTTTAGATATATTGAAAAGTGAATGTATCTAGTCTATAATATAGTCTAGATACATCAATTTCTTAATGTATTTAAAAAGTGAATTTCTTCTAATATTAAGGATCGGAAGGAGTATTTAACACTATTATCTATGATAATTGATTAATTATACATAGTTATTCTATTATATCTTTAAGGGTCCGTTTGATTAGAAAAAAGAGAAGTGAGAGTAAAGAAAATTGCGAAAATTGATGAATAAATTTAGACTTAAAATTAGTACAAATTCATTGATTAATTTCTGCAATTTTCTTTTCTCCCATTTTATTTCATTCAAAACAAACGGACCATAACTTTTCAAACTTCTTCTCCTTCTTTGTAAAAACCCCCCAAATTAACCTAACCTAACCTAACCTAACTCTCTCAAACAACAATGTCATCGTCCAGACAATCAAACAGAAGAAGAAAAACAACAACAACAATGGCGTTGTCCAGTGAACTAAATAGAAAAAGAACAAAAACATCTGTTGTTGCTGATTTTTATTTACCTGTTGAGTGTTGGGAATGTATCATCGGTTTTCTCAAACATGAAAACCGTTCTTTGAAATCTCTCTCCGTCGTATGCAAACAGTTTCACACTATCACCAATCATCTCCGATTCTCTCTCACAATCTTTGATCAAACAATCCCTTTTCTTCATCTTCTCTATCGCAGGTTCAACAACCTCACCTCCCTCAACCTCTCGCGCTTAAACTGTAATAACCTCGCTAACCTCGACAGCCTTCTCCATGAAATCTCTTGTTTCCCATTGAAACTCACATCACTCAATCTATCACATAAACGTGGTATTCCAGCAAATGGGTTGCGAGCTTTTTCCAAAAAGATTACAACTTTGACCTCTCTCACTTGTTCCAAAATGAGTTATATCAATATCACTGACATTTTCCTAATTTCCAACTGTTTCCCTTTACTCGAAGTCCTCGACCTCAGCGATCCATACACCTACAAACGTCGTCAGGACGTAGAGCGTCTTTCATTTGCATTTTTCAAACTCCGCAAGGTTAATCTCTCTGGTCTTTATTACTTTGACAAAAAATTGTTTTTCCGCTTGTTCAAAAATTGTAAGCTTCTTGAAGAGGCTATCATGTTGAACTGTTATGGCATAACCTTTGACGATGTTGCTTCTGCTCTCCGCGAGAGACCAACATTGAAGTCTTTATCCTTTTCCAATAATTATGGACAAGCAGTTGAGGGAGGCGAGGAATCTTACATTACTTCACAATTCATTACCTCATTAGTGAGTTTGAAGTACTTGACTTGTTTTGATTTGTTGTCTTCGAATATTTCTGATGAGTTGCTCTTCTCAATTGCAAAGGAATGTCTTCCTTTGACGAGACTTGTTCTCCAAGATTGCGCTGGCTATAGTTATTCTGGAATATATTATTTGTTATCCAAGTGTCAACATTTCCAACATTTGGATCTTCAAAATGCCGATTTCCTGACTGATAAACATGTTGCGGAGCTGTCTTTATTTCTGGGTGATTTGCTATATATAAACTTGAGTCGTTGTTCGTTGCTCACAATATCTGCCTTCTTTGCACTCATTAAGAGTTGTCCTTCACTCAGTGAAATCAAAATGGAACGCACAAGTATTGGTAAAAAGAGTCCAGAGAGTTCTATATCTTTGATGGATTGTACTGCACACCCTCAATTAAAGTATCTTCGTTTGGCTCAGAATCGATGGTTAACAGATGAAAACATTATAATGTTTGCTTCCATTTCCCCCAATTTACAGTTGCTCGATTTGAGCGATTGCAATCGCATAGAAGAAGGTATTGTTCAAGTTTTAAGGATGTGTTGTAACATTAGACATTTGAACTTATCCGGCTGTTCAAGAGTGAAGCTATTTGAAATGAACTTTAAAGTTCCCAAAATGGAGGTGCTGAACTTGTCACATACAAATGTTGATGATGAAACACTTTATGTGATCTCAAAGAGTTGCTGTGGACTTTTGCGACTTTTACTGGAATGTTGTCCCAATGTCACAGAGAAGGAAGTGGAGCATGTGGTAAAAAACTGCATGCAACTCGAGAAAGATCAAGTAAGATGGTTGCCATAAAGTACATAATCATGATTGAGAACGATAACAAGTTGTTTTATGTTCAGAAATACTTCTTGCGTATTGGATGTAGCATTACTATTTATTGAAGTGTTATCCTGAAGTTTAAGTTCTGAAATGTTAGATGTTTTTGTTTTCAGATTTACTTCTCTATGAACTAACTTATGTTATTTTGTTTCACATCCTTAATAGCAAGTCTAGAATGTTGTAAGCAAACAAATTTTATTTGTTTCACATTTTGCTGTGTTCTTAATCTTGTATGACTTCCTAAAATCAGTAATTTCACTATCAGGGGCTTTAGTTTCAGTGAATTTGAGATACTAAGAAACCTCCCTTTTTATTTTGTTGTTAATTGAAAATAACTTATGCCTTTAGTTCTTATTACATTATTGGTTTTGAGCTATACTATACTATGGGATCAGAGTCAGAGTGTTAATTTTTTAGGGCCATTGAGTTTGATGTGTTCAATACTAGGTATGTTATTTTGCAATCAATGGAGTTTTATTTGTAGATTTTCTTGTAATTTTTAAACACACTGCATTTGTCATGTGATCCCAACAATACTGCAGCTGCATCAATTGATTTTGATGTAGTCCACAATGTAAACAAAATATAGGTTATGCATTATAGTTTTTCTATGCTGCAACACTGTTTAACTTGTTATGGAAGCAACCTATTTGCCTCAGAAAATGTTTGAATTTTGATTAAAGCATAATCAGATTTGGTCATGTCTCAGCTCTTTCTAAATACCAAGGGATTGATTCATCCTGATATCATAATAATAATAATGTGATTTAGTGTTTCAAAAGCCTATATATGAATCTATCATTTTAAGTAACAAACCTCATAGTCTCATACAATAGCTCCCTAAGCTGAAAATGATGTTTTCTTTATCAAGAAAGTGACTAAAATATCAACTTAAGTGGATATACAGTTTAAATCCTGATATCTGCATATTATTTGTAATATCCCTGTTAATTGACCTTCATCCTGATATCTTCTTAATGAATAATGAAAATTTATTTTAGTGTTTATCCAAATGAGTTTGAAGTAGAGAATTTAATGTATTCATTATTCATTATGTAAGTAGCATTTAATATGAACCGGTGATTTTTGTATTCATATGCAAGAAAGCAGAATATTATTGAATGGAGAATTGATAGGTATTGAATTTTGTAGAGGATTTTGCCATATTATCATATACCACAATAATCTATATACTACTACAACATTTGAGTATTGACAATCTAATTTACTATTATTACATAACATGTCCAATTTATAAAATGATCAGAACAGAATAAAACAAGAAAAGAACATCAAAATAGGTACTACAAATTGCATAACCACATAAGTTGAACGTCCACCTTCACCATAAGGCACATATGTGTAAGGATTAGGAGGTCCAAAAGTGTTAGGATTAGGTGGTCCATAAGTATAAGGAGCAGGAGGTGTACAACACTCAACACCACCACCAGCTGGAGGACACTTACTCTGTCCTTTCTCATGATGTGGCGGCGGCGGTGGTGGAGCAGTATATATGGAGTAGCCAGAAGGTGGTGGTGGTGGTGGAGGAGCTCCATATGAAGGATAACCAGAAATAGGTGGTGGAGAGTATTGTTGACATGGTAGATCACATTTAGGATTCTCTAATGCATTTCCATAAGCTTCAAAATTAAAATAAGGCAATGATAACAAAAGGGTCAAAACAACTATAAGATGTAGTGACTTTGCTTGAAACTTTTTTTTTTAGAGATGAAGGTTTCAATTTATTTCAATGATTTTAGTATGTGACTAAGGTTTTATAGGAAAATAGTGTTTTAGATGTTCCTGTTTTTGATGTGTAATCAGCACCTGTCTAATATAGTCTTGGATCTTTCTTCTCTTATTTGTTCTGCATAAAAGGATATGATGCCACATGCCATAACATTTGTCACATTTATATTGAAGCAACACATATGGATCCATTTTGCATAATGTGTAGAAAAAATTGTTAATTTTTTGTCGAGTAGTTTAGTAGCTAGAAATTTTAACCATATGGATCCATACACTTTCTTTTATACAATCCTTGTATAATAAGGAAAATAAATTGTACTGTGGTTCTTATAATGTTTAATTTTTTAGTTCCTCTTTCAATTCCATTTTATGAGACCTAAGTTTGTCTTCGAAAGGTCTCTTTTTATTTTAATTATGTTTTTGTGATGAGGTTTACCTATCATGAGAGATAATACGAATTCCTTTAGATGTTTAGTGTGTTTGTGAAACAGATCTATTAGGAAAAGAGTAAGACAAAATATAATGGAAGAATTCCTTTATAAAGTTTTTATTGATAGAGTTTGAAAAGAAAACAAAGAACATAAATCTACCATGGAAAGAGATCGCAAAGTCGTAAAAAACATTTATGTTTGCCCAGAATCCCAGATAGTTGCTCACCTGTGTATATCTCTCATTCATACTTTCATAATCTCATATATAGAATCAAGTCTCAAAGTAGGAATTCTAATAAATTGAATAGAATTCGCTACATATGAGATTATGAAAGCTAAGCATAAATGAGAGAATTTTTTTAGAGAAGAGAAGTTTCTGTTATAATGTTTGATTCCTTTTCCCAAGTGAGGCACTATGCCTTTAAATACAACACCATAAAGGCTAAAAGAGTAAAATGACATAAAATAAACTATTTATTTAAAATAAACTATTAAACTATACTTAATTCCTGTCACAATATCATAGACGAAGGTTTTACTTGAGAAACCTAATTTTAAAAAGAAAAAAGAAAAAGAAAGAATTAGGTGGGGAGGATGTAGGTGTTATTCTCTTTTATCTGAACCCTTCGTATAATGTAACAGATTAGATCATATTATAAATTAATAGTGACACACCGGAGGATTTAATAGTTCCCTCATCTTATCTTATCTTATCTTATAAACACCTTAAAATTAGGGTATTTTTTTTTGGTAGTGTTATAAACACCTTAAAATTAGGGTATAATTATTTGATGTTACTATATTAATATATTTAAAAAATATTTTTTTTTTTAATTTGATGTTACTATTTTAAAAATGACAAATAAAAAAGGAACATATGGAGTATAAAATTGTGGAAATATTTATTGGAGTAAAAATGTGAGAGAGAATTTTTTTAAAAAGTTAAGATTAAGTTTATCCGACATGTTTACAAGATAGAAACAAAATTTGTTGAAATATTTAGGCTCAATTAAATATTATAATAAAATTAATGATAGAAACAAAATTTGTTGAGATATTTAGGCTAAATTAAATAATATAATAAAATTAATAATAGAAACAAAATTGTTGAAGATTTATTTTGATGAAATGGTTGAAGATATTTATGCCATATTAAATACTACAGTAATAAATAATAATAAAATAAATCTATTAGAAAGATAGAAACAAAATTTGTACCAAAAAAGAGGATAGAAATAAGTGTATTGAGATATTTGTAGGTGCAAAAAAGAGAGGAAACTGGAATAGCCCTTAACTCCTCACGCAACAAGAAGAATTTTTTTAAATTTAGGGTTAAGCAAAGATTGAAGCTTATTATTATTATTATTATTATTATTATTATTATTATTATTATAAATATAAGGAGTTTTAATTTTAATTGATAATAATAAAAGTAAGATGTTTTTATAAAAATAATTATGTTTTGCTTTTGACCAGGCTCTAATAACTAAATATGTTTTTAACTATATTAGAGTGTATTAATTAATTAGATTTGTACCCAAAAAAATAGAGTATATTAATTAGATGTTTTCTAAATTTGTCAAAAAAAAAGAAAAAAAAATTTAAGGACAAAAAAATAAAAATTAGATACAACACTTTTTGTGCACAACGTAACAGCATTATACACCATACACTTTCTTTTATAGAAAAAAGAATAGTGGTATTGAATCTTTAATTTTTTGAAGAATTATGAATCGTGATAATTGATCATATCACCGAGATCTAACCACAAAATTATATATCAATGTATGATTTGTAAAAAAAATGTATAAGGGTTTAAGTTAGATAGAAATAAAATTGATGACATATTTATGGGGAAATTTTTTTGAGGGAAACATAATTGAAAAATTAAGGTTAAGTTTAACCGACGCCTTTGTAAGATAGAAACAAAATTTGTTGAGATATTTAGACTAAATTAAATAATAATAAAATTAATGATAGAAATAAAATTGTTGAAGATGTTTATGCCATATTAAATAATAAATAATTAAAAAATAAATTTATTTGATTGATAGAAATAAAATTTGTACCAAAAAAAAAATAAAAAAAAATTTCTGAGATATTTATAGGTGAAAAATGAGAAGTGAATTTCAAATTTTTTGTAACTCAGTTGATAGAAATATTGCATTTAATATTTCATTAATTCACTTTTTATAACCATTAAGATACTTGATAAATAAAATATTCTTTTTTATAAAAAAGTATTTGTATAGAAAATAAAAAGATTTGGATTGTACCAGAATTAAAGGAGTTGGCTTATTTTTCTTAACAAATAAATAAAAAGATTGGGCTTAACAAGAATTTTGATTGGCCAAGTACAAAAGATTAAAAATAAAAAGAATTTAGATTCTTCACCAAAAAAAAAAAAAAAAAAGAGATTCAGATTGTAAACAAAAAAAGAAGTTTATAAATAGAGGTCCTTAATAGAAGCAACAATTCCATACACCTTCGTTTCCTCATAATTTATTCTACTCCTTTTTCTTGTTTTCTATATCTCAATTTTTTTTGTCAATGGAGGTAGATTGGCAAAATTTAGAAGCACTTCCTTTAAGTTTGATATTTGACAAGTTGGTTGAACGTCTAGATCACATCTATTTTGGTGTGGTATGCAAGAATTGGTATTCAATTGCAAAGTTTAATTATCAAAATCGGCAAATAAAAAATAATGTATTGCCCATGCTAATGATTCCCACAAACATAGAGTGGAGAACAAAGAGAAGTTTATATGGGATTTCATCTAACACAATTTACAACTTCCAACTACAAGTGCGTCATAAGAAGAGGTTTTGTGGCTCCAGTCATGGTTGGCTAGCAAAGGTAGAGCGCTCGAAGGTTGCAACTATAACCCTATTAAATCCTTTCAAAAATCTAGATTCCATCCGTCTACCACGTATCTATATGCCGATGATACAGACAAGAAGAAAGAATAATTATGAGGGCAATATACATAAGGTTATTTTATCTACTAATCCTACAATTAGGCCTCATGATTATGTTGTTGCAGTAATCTATAGCATGCGTAAATCTCTTGCTTTCATAAAAGCCGGACAAGAGGTATGGACTTACGTTGATGACATTGTTAAAGACCATTGTTGTTTCAGTGATGTTATATTTTATAAAGGTTTAATCTATGCTGTGGGACATTGGAATAACATAGTCTCTTTCGATATATGTTACTCAAAGTATAAGGGGGTCATTCCCAACGTTGTTTCTTCTGGAGGGGATGTTTATGCTCATCGGGCTTATCTTGTCAAGTCGTTGGAGGGTGAATTGTGGCTTGTGAAAAAATTTATTGATTTTTCGCATAATGGATATGTCCATATTAGTAGTGGTACTCGAAGATTTGAAGTGTATAAGTTAGAATTGAATCTTCAAACTGGTAAGCTTATACAAATGTTAAAACTTGATAGTTTGGGAGACAACGTTTTATTCTTGGGTGATAATGATTCTGTGTCTTTGTCGGCTTCATATTTCTCTAAATATCTACAAGAGAATTCAATTTATTATACCGATGATTATTACGAAGATCTGCTATCTCCTTATCCTAATGGACCATTTGATATGCAAATTTATAATGTAAAAGATGGAAGTTTTAGTCAACATTATCCATATCAACAGTGGTTCAAACATATGCCACCTGCATTATGGGTTTTTCCACCAATTCAGTGGGAATAACAACATCAAATTGAAGCATGTTACTTTATTTTGTTTTTATATATTTTTGTCTATTTATTTAGTTTTGCTAAAAAAAATATTATTTACTGTCTATTTTTCTCATTTCAAGTTTGTTTATTTATCCAACAATAAAATTGTTTATATTATATTGTTAACACTGTTATTTTGGTACACTGTATTATATTTATTTCTTGTCGAGTGGATTTTTCGCGTTATAATTGGTTCATTTTCCATATCGAGAATGGTATGTGATCATGTTTCCAAACCACCATTTCTCATTTAAAAAAACTGACTTATTTTTTCAAGATTAATATCCTAAACAATGTTGGTTTAGTGATTTTCCATTGATTATTTATGACATATAGTACTTGTACAGTTGTACCTCAAAAAGTAGATTTTTTTTAATGTGCATAATAATTTGTCTTAAAATTAAATATCATATGCTTCATGGACCAATGGTTATAAAATAAGAATACTACCTCCATATAGTAAAGAATCATCAAGAAAGTTGTAGGTTTTGTGGGTCTGGAAACTTCCATTGATATCATCAATGAAGCGACAACTACAAACTTCAATTTAATGCGCGATAATCAGATGTGGTACCATAGATCTTGATTGTATGTATGGTATCATATCATTCAAAATCTACTAAAGTGTTGTGTGTGATTGGGTGAATGCATGGTAACAAATTAGTATTAACTCTCTTTTGAATGAAATATAAGAGAAAAATGTATAAATTTGCTCCAAATTTCTACTAGATACATGCACTTTTTTGTTTGCATATATTTTATTTCATCTTGGAGGTTATCATTTTAGAGAATTTTGTACAAAATATGAGGTCATATCTTCATAGTAAATTGATTTTATTTCTTAGTAGTAAATAACAATTATCTAATCCTGAAACAAAAATTAACAAAATATTAAATGTCTTTGAAGTCGTTAAATGCATATTATGACGACAAAAACGTTCTTAACATTGACGATTCTTCCATTTTAAAATGAATTTCGTTTATAAAAAAAATTAAAGTAGTAAGTTAATACTTCTTCTAGAATACTCAAAATCTCAAAGACAACCATATCTACCGTATTATCAATTATCAAATATGCACATTAAATTGGGCACATCGTCAATATTTTCAAGGGCTTAAAAAACACCACATGATAATATATATAGACGATGGATTTGCAAGGGCCAGAAAGACACCAACTAAGTTGATAAACTAGATTAATTGCAAAATAAACCGAGTAAGTGAAATACACTATAACTTGTTTGATTGCAAAGAAACACATATGACATACGGACAAATAAACTTGACTAACATTTTGCAATTCGATACGTTCATTTAATGATGTGACAACATATTATTAAATGTGTGTCTAAAATAACTTTATACTGACAATGCATAAAAATTAAACGCTTTAGAATATTGATAATTTGGGGGACTAAATTGATATTACAGCTTTATATTTTCAAGAGCCAACACATTTACTCGTTCTATAAATATAAGTTGAGTTCACTAAAACCATTGTCCATTCAAGAAGCCAATTATTCATTTCAACCTTTATATTGTCAGTCTTTTGTTTAGGGACAAATATCATGGCTTCTGGAGGTCCAGATCATCCTGGAGGGTCAAGCTCAGGTAAGCACTTCACTTAAAAAAAAAATAAACTTGTTAAATATATAATGTGTTTACATTTCTACTATTCATTTGCCTTCACTCTATTATATATGATATTGATATCAATTTTCTACTAAAGTTCTTTCAACTTTTTTATGTGATTCCATTTTTTATATTATTTATAAATTATTAGTTTTTCTATGAAAATTGATTTTGCTAATTTTCTTTCCCCCTCTCTTAACATCCCCTCCTCAAATTTTGTTAATAATCACGAAATGAATCTAATCAAGATATCAAAGTCATTAGAAAATGACTTTGGTCCACCTACGAAGGTACTTCACGGATCTAGATTGGATGTAGACAGTGAAATCAAAACCGTTCGATCAATCAAAGGTCGAACAGTTAAAATTTTGGTCTGTTCAAATAAAATTTTTAATTTTTAATATCTTAAAAAATCAAAACTGCATTAAAACCTAAGTTGTCTGATTTTAATCGGACGATTTTAATACACTGACTACATCAAATCGATTGCTCAGAATCGATTTTCGTAATTCACTCGCTCTCTCTTTGTCTCCCAAGCATGTGTGTTTTAATTTCATTCTTCTGTTTTTTTTTTTTTTGGGTACAATGTTTTAATTTCATTCTATGAATGAACAATAGTTATTATTATTTTTTTTAACTAAAGTTTTTTATGAGATTTATGGAAAAATCAAGTGACATAACATATCCCCTAAGCATATGGATCTTTTCCTTTATTTAAGAGAGAAAAAGAGATAAAAGAAATTGAACGAGAGAAAAAGAAAGATAGACAAAGAATATTGATGACCGTAGTAGAGAGCGGAAAGAGGGAGATGAAGACAAAATAGAAGAAGAGGATTCAAATTTGTACATTAGCGAAAGAATCTCAAAATTTGTTTAACTTTTCATTAACGTAATATTTAATATTTTGTTCTTAACAAACCATTATACTTATATTTTATATAATCTAGAAAATTAGTCATGTATAATTACATAATGATTCATATTTTGAGCATAATAAGTTCATAATATGATATAGTATTTTTTATTTTGTAAAAAAAAAGTTAAATTCACCAAGAAATCAAAATTAATTATATTTTCTTTACAAAGATGGAATTGTACTTCTTTAATTGTTCTTCTTCTTTCTTTAGGGGAGGATTAATTTTATTTTTTTTTACTAATAAATAATTGTTTCTTCTTCTTATCATGTAATATAGTATACTCATCCATAATATGTTTTACTTATGGTATTTATTTTCTTTGCAAATCCTTTGTTCTTTCTTTTCATGTGATTGTTGTAACGTATTAAATCCTCAACTGATTTGCAAGGCACATTTGAGTTTTCCAAAAGTATGTGAGAGGTCTTCTTTTTTTGACAGAAGGTCTTTTTTTTGTCCACAAGCTAGTATACAACTATATATGACGTGAGTTTTTTAGACTCTGCATGAAAAATATACCAAAAAAAGTGACTCTCATTATTTATTTTTTTCATACTTATCTTTCATTAATTATACAATTATTATTTTTTTGATAAAATTATATAATTATTAATTTACACATGTAAATAACTACAAAATTAACTATTTTTGGTGTTGTTAGAGGAGGAGGTGCAACCAGCTGCTTTGAGGGTGCAAAAAGATTTTTGCATTAAGAAAGTGCACAAATTGATGAAAACAGTTCTTCCAAAAGGTGCAAAGATAACAAAAACAAGCAAGCAATGTATGGTGGAATGTGCAGCTGAATTCATTAGCTTTGTTACAAGTGAGGCCAAATATTACTGCCAATTGGATCAAAGAGACACAATTACTACTGAAGATTTGATAGATGCTATGCGAAAAGTGGGTCTCAACGTCATCGCTGATTATTCCTTCCGCTACTACCAACACTATCTTAACCATGATCATGCTTGTGCGAGCGGTCAATACGCTCCTCCACCATGTTCGCTGCCACAAGATGTTCATACTCGTGTTAGCGGCCAATACTATTGTCCTCCTCCACATCCACTACCATCACAAGATGTTCAAGCTTGTGTTAGTCGCCAATATTATGCTCCTCCTCCTCCACCACCACTGCCATTACAAGATGTCTCAGCTCGCAATTTTTCAATAGCTCCAAATTTCATGTTTCCGAACACAATAGGAACGGGTACATTTTTTGGAGGTGATTATCAAGAACTTCCACCACCACTGCTGCAACAAGATGTTCCAGCTCATGTTAGCAGCCAATATTATGCTCCTCCTCCTCCACCACCGCCATTGACATTACAGAATGTTCAAGCTCACAATTTTTCAATGGCTCCAAATTTCATGTTTCCGAACCCAATAGAAATGGGTACATTTTTTGGAGGTGATGATGGTGAAGAACTTCCTCCATCACTATTGCCACAAGATGTTCAAGCTTGTGTCAGTGGCCAATATGGGCCTCCTCCACCACCACCACCACAGGATGTTCAAGCTCGCTATTTTCCAATGGCTCCAAATTTCATGCTTTCGAATCCAATAGAAATGGGTTCGTTTTTTGGAGATGATGATGCTGAAGAACTTCCTCCACCATCATTGCCACAAGATGTTCAAGCTCTTGTCAGTGGCCAGTACACACCTTCTCCTCCACCACTGGATGTTCAAGCTCGTGATTTTCCAATGGCTCCAAATTTCGAGTTTCCGAACCCAATAGGAATGGGTGCATTTTTTGGAGATGGTCATGGTGAAGAACTTCCTCCATCACTATTGCCACAAGATGTTCAAGCTTGTGTCAGTGGCCAATATGGGCCTCCTCCACCACCACCACCACAGGATGTTCAAGCTCGCTATTTTCCAATGGCTCCAAATTTCATGCTTTCGAATCCAATAGAAATGGGTTCGTTTTTTGGAGATGATGATGCTGAAGAACTTCCTCCACCATCATTGCCACAAGATGTTCAAGCTCTTGTCAGTGGCCAGTACACACCTTCTCCTCCACCACTGGATGTTCAAGCTCGTGATTTTCCAATGGCTCCAAATTTCGAGTTTCCGAACCCAATAGGAATGGGTGCATTTTTTGGAGATGGTCATGGTGAAGAATTTCCTCCACCACCACCACTACCACAAGATGTTCAAGCTCGTGTCAATGGCCAATATGCACCTCCTCCTCCACCACCAACACCACTGTCACCGCATGATGTTCAAGCTTATGATTTTCCAATGTCTCCGAATTTCATGTTTCCAGACCCAGCAGAAATGGGTTCACTTTTTGGAGATGGTGAAGAACTTGGTGGCGGCTGGTGGTGATGGAGATGGTAATTCAGATGATGAAGGCTTTGATCTTATTCCTTTTCTTAATAGTGATGACTGATATCACTTCTTTGATTATAACTTATAAGTGAAACATTAACAATGTTGGAAAGAGAATGCTGGTGAAGTAGAGAGATTTATGAGAGTATTATGACGAGTTTGTTAGGTTTTTCATGTTTTCAATATTTATGAATTAAAGTTTTCCGAACAAAATGTAAGTTTCCTGTAATAAAAGTTTATGAGTTGCTTTGTGGTTATATATATTACAAGACTTTGGTGCTCGTACCTCAATATAATGGGAGTGGAACAAAAACACTGCCATATAAATTCTTAATATCACTTGTGCCCTACAGTTTCAAGCCAACTTACCAATTTCTAGGGCGAATGCATTATTTCAAAAAAAAATTGTTTGACAAAAAGATACTTATAGCATATCATTAATCAAAATGTATTCAATACAATCTGATATACTCTTTTGTTTGTTTTGCCTCCAAGAGAGTCCTCATGACCAAAATAAGTTTGCCACCTATCTTACTGCTAATATTATGACTTGCTATAACTTTTCCTGCTTCCCGTCTTGTTTTCTAACTACATTAACTTTAGGTCTTGAACATTCATGTTTCTGCTGTTCATGATTCTTAATATAGCATGATGCCATGCACATGATTGAGGCTCTTGAAAATAATGGTACAATGGAACATTGAAGATTTTTCACCTAGCTAGAAATTTATTTAATGTAAATGGGTGTACAAAATCAAGTACTAACTTAACTCTGAACTCTCATGGTACCATAAAACGTCACAAATCACGTCTCCTTGAACGACATGATAACATTCTTCATATTCTTGTATAAGTTGATTACATAATTATTTGAAGAGAATGATTCTAAGGAAATTTCTAAATTCAAAATTTATCTTGGTGTTTGATTTCAAATGAAAAATATGGGAGTGTTGAAGTATTTTTTTATATTGAAGTAGTACAGGAATTGGGACATTCTTTATATTATTTTCTTATACGATAATAATCCATCTTTCTCTTCCTATTCCAAAATCACCAGAAACAAAAACACACTCTTAATTATATTCAATCTGAAAAAAGGCCGAAAAGAGAAGATGGACATGACAATGTTGATGAAGTACTTGCTTCGATTCTGGTATGTGTTTCTCATCAAATCCTCTTTTTTCTATATCTCACTATTTTTTACAAATTATTATTATTTTTCTACCAATGATAGTGGGATCACATTCTTACTTCCTAACATGAAATGCAAAGCAAGAAGAGATAGCCACTGCACCCTCAAGTTTTTCTACCAATCTTGATGAAACAATTTGTTGTGCTACTAATTATAACCAAAATATTGTAACCAATAATGCAAAACATGTTTCTCAGTTAAAATGAATCGTTGTTGAAAGCTATTTAGTCAAATCCTCGGTTAACTTTTAAGCTCGACAACAATACCTAATTCAAATTCAAATAATAATAAACAGACTTGAACAGCCGCAAACTCTATTATAATAACTAGGACTAGGATAACAAAACCAAAAACAAATCAAGGTTCACATTAAGCAGGATTCAATAGCCGGAAACCTTGTGAATTGTGGAATATTAATTTACCTGTAAGTTTACAACACCAAATCAACTGTTTATTAAAAACTGACCTAGCATGTAGCTCTATAAGTAACGACTCTTGCATAGCGAATAAAACATATGATATCCAATTTGTAGGAATTATTTATCATCTGATTTCAAGTATAACTTATGTTCTCTGATATAATCAATCACTTCATCTGCAGTAAGGTATTTTATTGATAATCCTCTTGCAATGCATTCCCTGAAATTAACAATAAAAAAGGCAATAAAATTTAAACATGTCAACCCTTTGTTAAGTCACCATAATTTATCTATTAAAGTTAATAAAGTGACAGTATTATTACCTTACTCTCGTTGAGCTGATTTGATTTGGTACAAGTTCGTCTACAACTTCAATATTAGCCTAAAAATGTAGTGGGAAATTTTAATTCACATAAAACTCACTAGCAAAACAATTCACTCAAAAGCTTTCCAACAAAAAGCATGGAAAACTGCATGAATTGATGATAGAGCAAACCATGTTTCAGAAACAATGACAAAAAGATCTCATCAGCCTATAGTTTGACCTTAATGTGATCAAATACAAGTGAAAAAACAAGAAATAGAAATTTGAAAATGTCCACATTTCATTTTAAACGCATATCTGAAAATGCGGCAAAGCTTGAAAGATGATGTACCTGATTCTCATTCAAAATATTATCATCAGATATAGTCTTCTCAACATCTTGTCCTTCTCTGCGAATGGAGACTACTCCATAATCTCTGCATATACTCTCAACCTAAAGTACAAATCCAAAATAAGAAAATTATACTCCGTTTTTTCCACAACCAATGGCAAATCACTTAACATACAGAAAATAGATTTATACTCCATCCATGCCTTGTATATGTTGGAAGAAGAAAAATGTCCTAACTTATTAACCATGCCAATTCTAACAATAACATTACAAAATCAATTATCTATTTTGTATAGAGAAACAGTACCAAGGATCTAAGACGATATTAGGTTTCTCTATTCTACGTAATTGATAAGTACCTGGTCGGGAATCCAGAATCCAGGAATGCTAAAGGAATGGAGGAGATCAGAACCACAAACAAGCATGACCTTGAGGGATTCTACACTAATCAATACAAAAACAAGTTATTTTTATGCTTTTATATCATCATGAGGAACATGTATACAGAGAAATCAAATCTTAGCGCAAATTTAGAATCAAATGAACAAAACTATTAATGCATCTTTTAGACTAGAGTCACATCTCCTGACACTGAACATACAGATCATTTTTGAAGGCTGTAGTACCTACCATACAGAACCAAATAGCCTAGCTAATTATGTCCCACATAGCTCCAAGAAATTATAGATATACCAGTACCAATTGACCACCTAGAACCAGAGGGAAGAAAATATACTGAAATTAAAACACATATGCTACTCCCTCCCTAAAAATATATTGAAAAAAATAATGTTCAATATACAGCCAATTATATGCTCTGAAATTACATGTTGTAGAAGATTAAGAAAGCTTGTGCTTTTTCTTTCCCTTGTTTTTAATTTACGTTGGGGAGGGGGAGCATTCTGAGAAGGTAACTAGACTAATGTGCTTTCATTGAAGACTTGTCTGTCAAGCATACCTCTAGATACCAACCCTGTCTCACAAATAGAAGTGTGGACTCTGGAGAGGACAGTCAAAGTGCGTTGATATGTGCTTTGATTTGCCTGTAAGAGTTTATAAACAGATAGAAATGAAATGTAAGAAATCAGGCCAGCCAGACTGATATAGTTTCTCTTCATGCAATACATATAATATCAAATTTTCTCCAAAATTCAAATGTTTCAATGTTGAAGTTTTCTCCATGCAAAAGGAATAGAAAATCATGTACTAGCAGATAAAAAAAGTAATATACCTCCCATGGATCAACCATTACGAATTCTGAACTTTTGCAGGCTAGATGACATAATTGTATTCGATGGTCAGCAGATATTAGATTCTGAATCAACATATAAGTGAAAGACAATTAGAAAAAGCTGGGTGAGCCGATGCATTGTCGATGCTTCAATTCCAAAGGGCTTTGGTGTTAGAAAAAAAAAGTAATGTAAATAATTTAAGTAATGTTTTAAACCACACAATATATTGCTCATTGACTCCTAAACCTCAGTGTTCCCCACATGCCTAGCATGTATTTTCCTTATTCAATGATTTGATTTTCTTACAAGTTTTCCAGAGATATGTATAGATATGATAAAGCAAGGATTTTTTTCCGTCTTGGTTAGACAGCGACATACCTTTTTCTTGTATGCATCATTCACAGGTGACATGTATCCTCCAATTACACAGTAATCTTTGGAATTCAATGCATCTCTTGCAAGCTCTATCAGAAAGAGAGAAAAAAAAAAAAAAGCAGAATATAAATGATGACATTGAAGCACTCAAAAGTCGAAAAAATTGTGCCAATGACATTCCATCAAGTGATACTTAAAGTTAATTAGAAGGAATATTCTACATGTATATCTCTCTCCGGTATACCTTCATTTACAAAGCACAAACTCAGATAAGAACTTAATGAAGTTAATAATGCGAAATCAACTATCCAACTCTTTAGAACTCCGTTGGCAAGCTAATTTCAATAGCAATTATTTTATGTATTTTATCTGTATGGTGTGGTATAAAATTGATTCTGACATACACCAAACCCTACATAGAGTATATTTTATTCATGGTTAACATTTGTTTAAGAAAGAATTTCAGTACTGGAATTTTCAGATACTTTTACCAAAAAAGCACCGCAAATGGTAGTAAATAACTATCATGCCATGCATTTATACACTAACCCAGCAACAACTCACTCCTAATATTTTTTCACATGAGAAAACATGTCAAATCATTTAACAATCAACATGTTGAATAATGAACTTAAAATCAAGATGTCATTTCATTTTTTTGAAGTGATTAAATAAAATAATTTAGATTGGACTACCAAAACAGTCATACATGTCTAAGGGCAATCACATGACAATTTTCCACGAAGCAAGCTTGAAAAAAGAAAACACAATGAATGAATCAAAGCTTCAAATGAAACTCACCAAACATGCGTAAATGCATAAAAGTAGGCGGATTGAAGCTTCCAGTTGCTACCAGAACTACATATATCTTGCCACTGCAGAAAGAGTGTTACATAATTCAGAATAAGTTCAATAGAAAACTCCCTCACACAATTACAAAACTAAATAATAGAGTACCCTACTTGCTTGTGTTTCCAGGAGAGGATTCATTACTAATAAGTTTCAAAGCTAATCTATCCAACGGCAATGGAACATCCATGACCTGAAATCATAAGAAAAACAATCAATAATTCTTGATTAATTCATTCATGCATCAAGGTCCTATTAATTTGCTTATTTAAGTGTATCTACTAGCATAAACACTTGTGAGAGCGAGCTTATAGAAACAGCTTATAGCATGTCCATAAGTTTCTTTTCATCTTATTTTCATAAGCTCTCCAAAATAGCTTATAAAAGCAACTTATAGCTTATAGGAAAACAGTTTTACCTTAGTTTATCCTTTGTTATTGAACTAGGGTCATTTGGATTGGCTTATTTTCGAGCTTATGCAAAACAACTTATGGAAATAAATAAAATTTTGGACCTGTTTGGATTGACTTATTTTTGAACTTAGGTATAACAACTTATGCAAATAAATAATCTTTTATATATTATTAAGTTTATCAACATAGTTTATGAAAAAACAACTTTTGAAGATACAATTTTTATTAATGAGAACTTATGAGTTAACTTAAAAACTTATTTATTTGCACAAGCTAATTTTCATAAGCTCAAAAATAAGTCAATCTAAATGGCCCAATGTATTATTCATAAGCTTCTCAAGGTAGTTTAAGAAAAACAGTTTATGAATATACAATTTAGAATGAAAAATCAATCGTAATATAAAATCACTTTCAAAAAAGAAGACAACTTAGAATTTATTTGTGTGTGTAAGAAACTCAGGAACATTCAACATTACTAAATGGCCAAGATCCATACCGAGTTGTAACCTAACGCGATAAAATCAAAATAAAAAACCCCTCCTCTTCCATGATATTGGTAAGCGATTCGTTAAGGAAGAGAAAGGAACGCACCTGAGTGATGGAACGAACAAGTGGCTGTGAGGGAAGGTTCTAGCGGTGGTGATGTGGCACTTAAAGGGATACCGCATCTGAGTAGTTAAAGAGAAGCTTCGTTGTCAGATACAGAACGAGAACGATGGGTAAACGTGAATAGGAAGCTTCGTCATTCCAGAAATTTGGAGAACAAGTTTGTTGATTCAGAATCTTAGTTAAAATCACTTATCCAAATAAGTTAAAGTCTATGTTTGGTTGAGCGGCAGACAAGGCCAAACGCACGTTAGCTACATAAAAAGTGATTTTACCCTGTTATTTTGTTGTTTGGGTTTTCAAAGTAAAATTGATTTTCCACCGCAGACTCACGTTTACTGGAAGCAGGAATTAGTAGCTTCTGCGTTTTCTCGAATCAATTCTGAATTTTAATTTTTGTTTCTCAAAACCATCTTCCCTTATTACCCTTTATGGCTGCCATGGTTGTTGTTTAATTGAAATAAGTCAAACAGAGAACAAGGACGGTTTCTGGTAAAAAATTGCAACTTGCGATTAAGAGTTTATCGCTCATATATGACGGTGAGTAAGGGATCAAAATTAATTGACGGTGGTTTTGTGTGATGATAAAGATTTGGTAGTTTTTTCTTTTTTTGAAAGTATAAAGATTTGGCAATTGGTATACAATATTATTTCAAAATGATGCTTAAATGCCTAAATTAAATCCAATTAAAAATTAATGTTACAGTATAAAATTATATTTAATTATGATTAAGAGCTTAAATTATGATTAGTTTGATTATTTAATCTTTAATTTAACAATTTAATCTTTAATTTAAAATTATATTTTAAGATTTTAATATGATATGTTTTAAAACCCATTTTGGTCATTTACACACCAAAAGCAATTTTGATTCAAATTATCCAAACAACATTAAATTTTGAGAATCACTTTTATATTATTGTATCCAAACATAAATCAATTATGTCAAACTCAATTTTGTCAAAATCAATTCTGCCAAACTCAATTCTACCAAAATCAATTCTAGTCACCGCCAAACCAAACGCACACTATTTTTTTTTTTTTTTTTTTTGACACAAACAAAACGATATTCATTCATTCAAATCGACAGATACATCAAATACAACCACATATTCAACTTCGCTAAAAACGTAAAGGATGAATCTGCGAACAAACTCACAGCATCCGAGTTAATAGCATACAACGGCATAATGCCTACAACAAATAATATGATAAAATTAAAATCACCGGAATGTCCATGCTTCCGGATCTGCAACGTTGATGCCCAAATCATTGATTGAATCTGTAATTGACCGAAGATAATCTTTCGAGAAGAATCAAAAGAACACCGCAACAATACGGGAAATCAAATAACGCCGCACAAGACGACGACTAACACAACGCCGCACTTAGACGACGAAATCACAAAACAACACAAAAGAAAAACTTAATCTATATGAGAATCACTTATTTAAATTAAAAGAAAAGAAAAAAAGGTGTAGAGGGGGTGATTCTAGGCCAAAAGTGACCTAAAATCACCCTTCTATGATGAACAAAGAGAGTTTGAAGACAAGAAAAAATTTGGAAATTAGGGCCGGCTTGGAGAAGTTTCTGAATTTAAAAAGCACCCAAACGCACACTATTTTATTAAGTAAAAAAAGTGATTTTTATTAAATAAAAAAACACAGTACATTCTAGTCCTTCCGCTTCTTTTTAATTGTCTTTTATTATCATATTTATTATTTCTATTTAATTGTCCTTTTTGTATTTTACGGGTATAATTTGTCAATTATACCCTTTGTCAATTGCTTTTATCTTTTTCAATAAAAGTGATTATTTTTATTAAAAAAATTTCACATTTTTAAGTGAGATCAATATTACGGTGGACCAGTGAAGTAGTCCATAGACAAATAGTCCATGGAATAGTAAAATAACACCAACTCCATTACTTCAAAACATCCCAGAACCGTTTTAACTGAAACTAACTTTAACTAACTTTCCCGCCTCGATACACTCTCATCTTCTTCCACAATTTCCATTCTTGTTTCTTCTTCTTCTTCTTCTTCTTCAAAGAACAAC
The DNA here is from genome assembly GCA_030408175.1 of Trifolium repens. Lineage (NCBI taxonomy): Eukaryota > Viridiplantae > Streptophyta > Magnoliopsida > Fabales > Fabaceae > Trifolium > Trifolium repens. The sequence goes on from CP125844.1 coordinate 57,201,935, forward strand.
AATGAATCCCTTCAAACCAACCCTCTTCACACTCTTCACCACCTTCATTCTCACCGCCGGAAATATCCAACTAGACTTCCCTTATTTCACCACCACCAACACCGCTACAAACATCACCTTCATCGGCGATTCTTCTCTCAGAAACCGCGTCATTTCGTTAACCAAAGACACCACTTTCAGCACTGATTCTATCATCTATAACAAGCCCATTTCTCTCTTTGACATTTTAACAAACACCACGTCTTCATTCTCCACAACCTTCTCTTTTTCCATTACAAACCCCAATAACCCCACTTCATTCGGTGATGGCATTGCTTTCTTTCTCTCCCCCAACAATCTCTCATCATCATCATCAAGAAGCACATTTGGTCTTCCAATAAATTTTGTTGCTGTTGAATTTGATACTCGTTTCGACCCTCGATTCAATGACCCGAATGAGAATCATATAGGTTTCAATATTGATACGTTGAATTCTATGAAAACTGTTGATCCTATTTACAATGGAATTGATCTGAAGAGTGGGAATACTATCACTTCTTGGATTGATTACAAGACTGATGTGAATACTATCATATTAAATGCTGCTTACATAATGAATAACCACCAGTTCATATTAAATTCTCTACTTGAAACTCATTTGGATGAAGATGAACACTAGAATAAATGTTCATTTCAAACTGTGTCCCTAACTTTTACTCAATAGGGACATTGCAAGTAATAGTCAGGTATCGACATTTAAATTCTGGTACACCCACGTATTTGACAAAATAAAATTCATTTCAAGCTTATTTTTTAAGAACCTCAAATTAATATAGAAATTTTAGAGCAATGTAATATAAATTAGGGAGCTATTGTATGAGATTTATAGGCTTTTGTAAGAGCCGAGAATAACCAAATTAACCAATCATGATTTGAATTAGCATAAGGGGATTATCTTTTGCCAACATTTAGAACTGATTATGCTTTAATCAAGACAACAATACATAGGACAAACCTTAAAAAACCCTGTCTATGTATGAAGCGATTAATTTTCTGAGGCAAATAGGTTGCTTCCATAACAAGTTAAACAGTGTTGCAATGCAACATAGAAAAACTAAAATGCATAACCTATATTTTTTTTACTTTGTGGACTACATCAAAAGCAATTGATGCAGCAGCAGACAGCAGTATTGTTGGCATCACATGACAAATGCAGTGTGTTTGAAAATTACCAGAAAATCTACAAATAACACTGCATTGATTGCAAAATAACATACCTAATGAACAATATTGAACACATCATACCTCAATGGCCCTTAAGATTCTTAGTGCTCTCAAAAATTAACACTCTGATTCCATAGTATAGCTCAAAGTTTGAGGCTCAAACTAAAAATCAATAATGTAATAAGAACTAAAGGCATAAGTTCTATTCAATTAACAACAATATAAAAGGGAAGTTTCTTAGTATCTCAAATTCACTGAAACAATAAGATTAAGAACACAGCAAAATATGAAACAAATAAAATTTGTTTCCTTACAAGTTACCACATTCTAGAGTTGCTATTAAGGAAGTGAATTGAAATAACATACGTTAGTTCATATAAAGAAGTAAATCTGAAAACAAAAACATCTACCACTTCAGAGCTTAAAACAATGCACTTTATGTCACTGAACATAAAACAACTTGTTATCATTCTCAATTATGACTGAGTATGCACTTTATGACAACCAGCTTACTTGATCTTTCTTGAGTTGCATGCAGTTTTTTACCACATGCTCCACTCCCTTCTCTGTGACATCGGGACAATCTTTCAGTAATAGTTGCAAAAGTCCACAACAACTCTTTGAGATCACATAAAGTGTTTGATCATCAATATTTGTATATGACAAGTTCAACACCTCCAGTTTGGGAACTTCAAAGTTCATTTCAAGTAGCTTCACTTCTGAACAGCAGGATAAGTTTAAATGTCTAATGTTACAACACAAACTTAAAACTTGGGCAATACCTTCCTCAAATATGCCACAACATCCACTCAAATCGAGCAACTGTAAATTGGGGAAAATGGAAGCAAACATTATGATGTTTTCATCTGTTAACAATGGATTCCGAGCCAAACGGAGATACTTTAATTGAGGGCGTGAAGTAAAATCTACCAAAGATTTAGAACTCTCTAGACTCTTTTTCCCAATACTTGTGCATTCCATTTTGATATCACTAAGTGAAGGACAACTCTTAATGAGTGCAAAGAATGCAGATATTGTGAGCAACGAACAACGACTCAAGTTTATATATACCAAATCACCCAGAAATAAAGACAGCTCAGCAACATGTTTATCAGTCAGGAAATCGGCATTTTGAAGATCCAAATGTTGGCAATGTTGACACTTGGATAACAAATAAAAGATTCCAGAATAACTATAGCCGGTGCAATCTTGGAGAACAAGTCTCATCAAAGGAAGACCTTCGTTTGCAATAGAGGAGAGCAACTCATCGGAAATAAACGAAGACAACAAATCGAGACAAGTCAAATACTTCAAACTCACCAAGGAGGCAATGAATTGTGAAGTAATGTAAGATTCATCGCCTCCCTCGTCTGCTTTTCCGTAAGTATTGAAAAAGGATAAAGACTTCAATGTTGGTCTCTCGCGGAGAGCAGAAGCAACATCGTCAAAGGTTATGCCATAACAGGTCAACATGATAGCCTCTTCGAGAAGCTTACAATTTTTGAACAAGCTGAAAAGCAATTTTTTGTCAAAGTAATAAAGACCAGAGAGATTAACCTTGCGGAGTTTGAAAAATGTGAATGAAAGATGCTCTACCTTCTCATCATCTTCGTAGTTGTCTGGGTTGCTGAGGTCGAGGACTTCGAGTAAAGGGAAACAGTCGGAAATGAGGAAAATGTCAGTGCTATAGATATACTCCATATTGGAACAAATGAGAGTGGTCAAAGTTGTAATCTTTTTGGAAAAAGTTCGCAACCCATTTTCTGGAATACTGTGTTGATTTGATAGATTGAGTGATGTGAGTTTCAATGGGAAACAAGATATTTCGCGGAGAATGTTGTTGAGTTTATAGAAGTTACTGTCTAAGCGCGAGAGGTTGAGGGAGGTGAGGTTGGTGAACCTGCGGAAGAGAAGATGAAGAAAAGGGATTGTTTGATCAAAGATTGTGAGAGAGAAACGGAGATGGTTGGTGATAGTGTGAAACTGTTTGCAGACCACCGAGAGAGATTTCAAAGAACGGTTTTCATGTTTGAGGAAAGTGATGATACATTCCCAACACTCAACAGGTAAATATAAATCAGCAACAAATGATTTTGTTCTTCTACTATTTGGTTGACAGGACAACGCCATTGTTTAGGTTAGGGGTTTACAATTTACATGACCCGGATTGGGTTGACTTTAGCCAAAACCAAAACCCAAATCATATATGGTATTATATATTGGATTGAGCAAAATAACTACCCACTTTAATACCGGAACGGATTGGATAAAATCACTTATTTCTTGGTTGGGTTGGGTGGGTCAGTTGGTTACCCAATTTTTTATTTTTATTTTTTAATATTAAATTACTAAATAACGAATCATCATTATTTTTTTATAAAAATAACAAGTTTTTTATTTTCTTAAGCAATAGTATAACATATTTTTACTACTTTTTTAGCTTCATAAAATGATAATATATCACCATATTTTTTTATCAAAATACCCTTGTTCGCTGCTTAAGTAGCGGACATCCTCAAAAACATCCGACAATTGTAACGTCTGCTACTTAATTAGCGGATAATATTTTTCAAAAGTTTTCATTTTTATAATATCTACTACTTAAGTAATAGAAAGATAAAATCGAAAACACATAGGACGTGCGAGTAAACTGCGGTGCAAAACTGCTAATTGTCTAACTATTTTCCTATTAACACCCACTTTGTTACTTCAAAACATGAGAGATCACAGAACCGTTTAAACCGAAACAAACTTTAACTAACTTTTCCCGCGTCAACACAGTCTCATCTTCTTCCTCAATTTCCATTCTTGTTTCTTCTTCTTTTTCAAAGAACAACAATGAATCCCTTCAAACCAACCTTCTTCACTCTCTTCACCACCTTCATTCTCACCGCCGGTAACATCCAAATAGACTTCCCTTATTTCACAACCACCAACACCGCCACAAACATCACCTTCATCGGCGATTCCTCTCTCAGAAACCGCGTCGTTTCTTTGACTAAATCCACCACTTTCAGCGCCGGTTCTATCATCTATAACAAACCCATTTCTCTCTTTGACATTTCAACAAACACTTCGTCTTCATTCTCCACAACCTTCTCTTTTTCCATTCCAAACCCCAATAACCCCACTTCATTCGGTGATGGAATTGCTTTCTTCCTCTCCCCCAACAATCTCTCATCATCATCATCAAGAAGCACATTTGGTCTTCCTAAAAATTTTGTTGCTGTTGAATTCGATACTCGTTTCGACCCTCGATTCAATGACCCGAATGAGAATCATATAGGTTTCAATATTGATACATTGAATTCTATGAAAACTGTTGATCCTATTTACAATGGAATTGATCTGAAGAGTGGAAATACTATCACTTCTTGGATTGATTACAAGACTGATGTGAATTCTCTTTCTGTTTTCTTGAGCTATTCTCCGATTAAGCCGCGTAATCCAATTCTTTTTGTAACTGTTGATCTTTCCGAGTATTTTAGAGGTAATGATGGTGTTTACGTTGGTTTTTCTGCTTCTGCTGAAAAAAGTACTGAACTTCATCAAATTGAAAGTTGGAGTTTTTACACTGTTGGCTTTGAACCTGCAAGACCTAGGTTGCGGAGTCATAATGTTTCGGATAATTCTGTTACTGTAAGTACTGGGAATGAGGTACACGTTAATGGGTCGCGTTCGCGTTCATCTTCTTTTTCTATGAAGAAAAGGTTTGGTCTTGGTTTTGCTGTTGCAGGTCCTATTTTTTTCTGTGTTGTTTTTTCATTGTTGGGGTATTATTCTTTTGTGAAATGGAAAGGGGTGAGAATAGGGGTGTCGAAGAATTTCAAAACTGGGTTTGTTGCTTGTCCTAGAGAGTTTAATTACAGAGAATTGAAATCTGCGACACGAGAGTTTCATCCTAGTAGGATCGTTGGTCATGGTTCGTTTGGTACTGTGTATAAAGCTTTCTTTATATCTTCTGGAACCATTGCTGCAGTGAAAAGATCGAGGCATTCTCATGAAGGAAAAACCGAGTTTCTTTCTGAATTGTCTATCATTGCTGGTTTAAGGCACAAAAATTTGGTTCAGTTGTTAGGTTGGTGTGTTGAGAAAGGAGAGTTGCTTCTTGTTTATGATTTCATGCCAAATGGAAGCTTAGACAAGATGCTTTACAAGGAACCTGAGAGAGGGAAATTGTTGACTTGGCCTCATAGGGTTAACATTGTTGTTGGTTTGGCTTCTGTTTTGGTTTATCTTCATCAAGAATGTGAGCAAAGAGTGATTCATAGAGATATAAAAACTGCGAATGTTTTGCTGGATGGGAATTTAAATCCTAGGTTGGGTGATTTTGGATTGGCTAAACTCATGGATCATGATAAGAGTCCTATTTCGACTTTAACTGCTGGAACAATGGGATACCTTGCACCTGAATATCTTCAATACGGGAAAGCAACTGATAAAACCGATGTTTTTAGCTATGGAGTGGTTGTGCTTGAAGTGGCTTGTGGTAAGAGACCTATTGAAAGAGAAGGTCCAAAGATGGTTAATTTGGTGGATTGGGTTTGGGGGTTGTATTCTGAAGGGAAGATAATTGAAGCTGTTGATAAGAGGTTGAATGGTGAATTTGAGGAAGAGGAAATGAGGAAAATTTTGATGTTAGGGTTGAGTTGTGCTAATCCTGATAGTGCTGAGAGACCTACTATGAGAAGAGTATTGCAGATTCTTAACAATGAAGCTGTTCCATTTACTGTTCCAAAAGTGAAGCCAAGCCTTACATTCTCATCTGATTTACCATTGACTATTGATGAGATTGTTTCTGATGTTGATGATGGTGAGTGTGAAGAGTTCAATACTAGCCAGTCTATGTGTGAGATTAAAATTCAATGATAAGCTTTTGACCTTATTCATTTCATTCTTTTGTAAATTTTCTATTCTGTAGTGAGAAAAATGGTCATAGTTCATTGACTGTAGTTCAGTTCAAATCTATTGAATTTGGTGTTGTAAGGTTAGGCTATATTTGAGATACACATGTTACAATTTTGCTGTACAAAAATTGACTGTTTTTATGTTCATAATATGATCTGTTTCTCAAGTTTCATTCAAGTAACAATCAACTTAGTGTTTTCCTCTTTTGGATGCTCTCTCAAACTCATATTATGTTGAAAAATTCTAAGAGTCCAAAATGAAAAAAATAAAATCTGCAATTGGGTTTTGATGTTTTAAACTTTTTGGGTGTGCAAATAATGTCCAAGCAATGTTGGACAACATTGTCAATGGTAACTGGCAAGTCCATGTGTGAGGTGGTTGATCTGTTTAAATGTATTGAGTAGCATGCAATTAAGCATTGTTCATAACCCTTATCCATGTTCTCTTCCCCAAGGAACATTAGCTAATAATGTCCACCCGTTAAACGTTACTCCGTCCGTCTCTCAGAATGAGTATCAGTATCACAGTTGCTTACTGTGACTAGACTCAAGTACATTTCTCAAATTTACTAATGGAATGTATAAAATGAGTTATTTTTACAAAAGAGCTAGAGGATTAAATCTTGATATAGTTTAACTATATATGAATTGTTCAGATTAAAATAGTAAGGTTACTTAACTATAAGTTCTTTAAACTTTAGTGGGCTCCACAATCAAACATAGCAATATTATTTTGCAGAAAGAAACTGGATTTTTAATCATAACATTTTAAATTAGAGAAAAGTGGTTCTTACACATAAAATGATAGAAACCATGTGATCCCTTCCAATGAAGTACGTAAAACATAAGAAATGCATATAAGGAAGGAACAACAGTTGAAGATGTGCACGCCTCTAAGAAATGGGTAATATGATATAGGACATACTGTGTAACATTATTTTTATATTAAATGTACTCAACATATAATTAAAAATTGAAATATTTTAATTTTGATTTCATAAAAGGGATGGAAAATATTTGGTCGGTGTCATTTTATTTTGTCCACATGCAGATAGTGGGCATAATTTAAGAATAATTCTCCAATTTACAAAGATGACTTAACTTGGTACTTTAATCCAATTAATGAGAATTCTCTTTGAATTGGTGAATTTGATGGTGCACGTGTATCAATTTTGACATTCAAGTATCACTGCACCTGACTTAATGTGTATATATATAGATACACTATGTCTCTTGTATCATTCAAAAACCAATATACTAAGGAATCCACAAATAATGAAGTCCATTTCCATTCAAGTCTTGTTCCTTGTCTTCTCTCTTCTCATGGTAAGATTTTCTTGCTAAAAAAGCTCTATAGAATTGAGTTCAATTGTTTTTGTCATTCGTGTGTGTTTGATTCTGCAGTGATAACTTGATATTGAATTAGTTGTTTCACATGTGTTATATTCATGTAAAACTTGATATTGAATCAATATGTATAGACCAAAATTTTAAAGTTAGAATCAATTCTGAAAGTAAAACTAATTATACTCAAATATGTTAAAATCAATTATTCACCTCTAGAACCAAATTTTTCTCGTCTGAAGTGGAACCAAACATACGCTAACTATGCTATTATTTTTTAGAAATTTGAATATGTTTGTGACTATATAAACTTTTATTTTTAATGTTATATATGTTGAAATTAATAGGTTGCAAACATGAGCTATGGAAGAAAAGATTTGGGAGACTATTGGAAGAATAAGATGAATGAGCAACCTATGCCAGAAGCAATTAAAAACCTTATTCAAGTTCCAAAATCATTATCATCAGATGAAGGAAAAGAAAATCATTCTTTTAATAGGGATTTTGATGTACATCCTAATGTCATATTATATCACACTCATGTGCATGAGGAACATAAGCCTTTTGATGAACCTACAGTAAGGAAAATGGAGTCATTGTTACCAAATAGGGGTTGAAGTTAAACCTTCCAAAAATATAAATGATTAACTAGAAATTATGGATATAAGAATTATGGCATGATATGACATAGAAAATCATTTATGTATTGGCACCTAGTCTTGTATAAAGTATGCCAAGAAATTAAATTAAATAAAAATATATTTGCCATGATATATGCCTTCTTTGCTGTATATTATTTATGCTTTTTTATTTCACTTTCTAATTTTCTCAATGTTTCAAAGTAAAAATTATGCTTTTAATTTAGTTCAAAATCTTAAACAGGATTCAATTTTCAGGAGTGCTGATTTTAATTTCATTATGGGATGAATCACTTACAAATTAAATAATTAATATTTTCCATCCATAATGTAGAGTTACCTATGCAAATTGTCTTGGATTCAAGAATGTAACTCTATCCATCATGCATTGTTTGACTTGATCATTCAAAAAAGGCTGAAGATTTTGACCAAGAGTCTCAAACTCAAATCTTAACCTTTAAGTTAACTCTTTGAATTTAGACTTTTTGGTCTCTTAAATTAATTGTAGGTTCTGTTTTAAACGTTATCAATTTAATCTTTAAAAATTTTTTCATTTCATTTTAGTCTCTTAAATTATGAATATTGGACACTTCGATCTTTTAATTTATAAATTTTAGACAATTTAATCCTCCTATCATGTGCCGAAATCTCTTAATATATAATTGTAATTTAAAGGACCAAAGTGTTTAACATTTATAATTTAAGAAACTAAAATGAAACAAAAAAAACTTAAAGAACCAAACTATCTGAAAGTTTGAATAAAAGGAACTAAAATAAAACAAAACAAAAAACTTAAAAAAATTAACTTGAAAGAAACAAAAGTGTATTTTATCCTTAAATTTACACAAAGTCCTTAACTCACATTTACATTTTTTTTTCCTCACCTCATGTGCATGGTATTGATGGGTGCATGTGATGATACAACAATTTTGTCCTGTAATACTACCTGGCTGTAGTAGTTCAATAATTTAATGGTGATTTTTAAAATTTTTTTTATTCAGCTCTTAACTTCTCTGAACACGAGACTAGTGTGTTTTTTTCTTTGCTTGCATGTACGAGGAATTTAAATGTGACAGTGGATACATCAAACTTTAAAAATACATAAATTATTGTATCTTGTTGATGTGTATAAAATTACAAATGCTCACCATATGGATCTTTTTGAAGAGAGAAATGTATTTTATGTTAAAGAGTAAAATACAGTCAAGCCTCTATGAATCAATAATGTTGGGACTATACAAGTTTATTAATTTAGAGAAGAGGTTTTTATTAATAAATCAATAAATTAATAATTTATTCAAATTTTTTATTTAAAAAATTATTAACTTCAAGAGTCCATTTTTATTCAGCAAATACAAATTTAATTACATAAAATACCATTGTATGTATGTGTCACTGGCATAACAATAGAAGCAGCTTTACCTTGTTAGCTGTTTGAACATAACACTTCAAGGAATTTAATGGAGCTGCAGAAAACTTTGATACTTGGACATTTCATTCAAAGATTTAATAGTCCTAACATATGTACTTCTTTTAAGCTTCATCGATTCATCATCCTCTGGAATCGCCTGATGAAAGAGGACTTGTTGACAATCTCATTCTTTTTATCTTTTCTTGGGAGAGAAATCAGAATGAATGTTATGGAAGTGAGGTATCTGATTGAATGCAATTTGGTAAATGCATTATTTCAAAGCATTAAGAAATGAAGAGACAAATCATCGCCGATGCAACTCGTAAGTGGCCTCTTTTGATTTTCATTGAATGTCATCCAATTCGAGATAGAGTAACCAAGGACTTCCCTGAATTTTGTTTTATAAAGCACGTACCAAACGAGCTGCAAAGGAGCCGTCTAATGAATGTTTTACCGGGTTGGAGAAATAGAAACCATTTGGTGTCACGAAATCAGGTGGAACATATCTGTCTACAGGATCAATGTGAAAATCCTGAAACTCGGAAGGATAAAATCAGCATTTGAGAAATGATTAGAGAGAGCAAGTGCCAAAAAATAGAATATTTGAAGATTAGTGAAAAGTTACAATACTTACCGGATGTCTTACTAGAAATGCAGCTACCCTATCATCATTCTCTTCAGGATCTATGGAGCACGTGCTGTAAACCAATACTCCTCCGGGTTTTACCAATCTACAAATGCGCAGGAAAGAAACTCGATGAGGAAGAAACAACATACCTAGTTTCAGCTACTTTTATAAAACTTAAAATTTGGAAATTGAAGTTATCATCCAAGCATACAACCAGAAGCCTTGATCAGCTTCATGATTAGCAACCAGCTTTGATGTAAAATATTCACACTTGGCCAATCATGAAAAGTTGATAACTGATCTTCATGGCCAAACTGACTCATGAGCAAAGCATGGTAGGAAAAATCAAAACGAGAGGAAAAATCGGAGAAAGATTCTGGCTTTACGTGGATGCTGCATCAAGGAGCTCATCCTGTAAGTTTCTCAATTCTTCCATGTCCTCTAGCTTCCTGTTCCACCGTAAGTCCGCTCTCTTCAAAAGCCAGGTAACAACAAACAAGGAAAAAAGAAATGCAGTGAATAATATGTGAAAACGATGAAAGTGAGTAAGCATAAAACATTTAACACAATCACCTTTGAAAGAACACCAAGTCCTGAGCATGGTGCATCCAACAAAACTTTGTTACTCTTAAGTGGTGCACCGTCCTGGGAAATACAAAAATTAAAAAAGGAAAAAGAAACTTAAAATAAATAAACAATTGCAGAGTTAATATTGCATAGAATAGGGAATGATATAACATACAGTTAATGTACGAAGATCGGCATGGACGGTGGTAACGACACCATCTACTTGGTGCAACTTTGCTGTCTCTTTAAGAATTCTCAACCTACCGCTATTTACATCAACTGCATATACCATACCTGAAAATAGAAGTGTTTTCTTCTTAATGCTCAACATCCCTCTTTAAGATCCAAAATGATTTTAATAAATATATGTCGACCAATTAATACCTTGTCCACTTAAATGAGAGGCCATGTAGAGGGTCTTTCCACCAGGAGCAGCACAACAATCAACGATGGTTTCACCAGGTTGAGGATCCACAATAGAAACAATCAGACCTGCAATCGAGAATGTGTTATACATTGAATGAAAGCAAAGCCCTTCTAACATAAGAACCTCTTATGATTTAAGGGAAATAAAGGCACAGCTTGAAATCTTTTTACTTAATTAGTATATTGGCCTAAGCGTGGCATGCACAAAATGCATGACTTCTTTGTAAGGATTGCTAATCCAATTACCTAAGCGGTGCTAGTTGGTGACTCGTATACTCTATCATGCACAAGAGAATATCAAGAAAAAACTAAATTCCGACTAATATATAGCATAGCCTAATCTTCAAGGTAAAACAAGAGAAACGAGAAAAGCGAAACTTTAGATATTATAGTTTCACAGTTATTCCTTCTACGAGAAATGATGACAAGTTGACCTGCACTCTCATCCTGAACAGCACATAAACCCTTTTTGAGTAGGCCGGCGTGAATGATAGACTGAAATATGAAACTACAATCAGTTAATGACTGCAACGAGAAAGTCGTGCCTACTCTCGTAACTGAAATAACAGCAAGATACATTTACATAAAGTAGGTTAATAACCTGCTATAACACAATTTCACACTAGCTAACCTATTATGCTATTACATAAAGTAGAAGAAAAATAAAACATTATACAATACAGTCCTCGCAAATTTTCTCTTCTCCACTAGAATTCATCACCCAAGTTAAATTATCAGATAAAAATAGCCTTATAGGTTATAATCAACTCATTGCCTCGATATCATACCTGCAACCCAGTTTTGATGCGAACAAAGTCATCCAAATGCAATGAAAGCTTGTGTGGGACCTGATATTTGATTAAAGGGAATTAAATCCGGTGGCGAGTAACAGATAATACAAGAAACGAGAGTTAAAATACAACTGTTATTTGCACATGTTACATAAACTTCTGCTCTGACCCGTAGATAAAAGAAAGTGCAAGTAGGAATTTCAAAACATTATTAAATAATAAACAAATAGATTAAAAAAAAAGCTAGTATAACACTTAATCATGGAAGTGTAGCACCTTCAATTCATTAAGCTGTGTCACAAGGTCATCTCTTGAAAAACCTATTGCCCGGTTTGCTCTGAAATCAGAAAAATATAGAGATTGAGTTCTTTATTGTCTGTCTTAATATGCTACTCTGGAGGGAGGCACAAAAAGAGGAAGAAGAATTTACTAGCCTTAAGCTAAAACTTGGTTCACTGTTGTTCCATATCATCAATTTAATGGTTTCTTCCTGTCCAAGATACTTCGTCCATCTCCTCACGATCCACTACAAAAGAAGTGAAAACAAAGTGTTACCAAATAAAGTGTTACCAAATTTAACAGTGGTGCAGAAAAAGTAGCAGTAGATAAACACTCACAACTGGATGTGAGTAGAGAGTTGCCAGGGCACGTGCTTGAGAACGATCATCGCCCTCCACTTTGGGCAAAGGAAGCATTTCATTTTCCTGCAAGCCAGATATCAACGGATTTGAGAAATTCTTAACAATATCACACTCATGCAATTAAGGGATATGTTGTATGCAAAAAGTAAAACCTTAAGCACAACTAGTTTTCGGAGAATTCCATTGACCATGTTGCCAGCACCCGGCCTGAGAGCAGCTTTGGCAAGCTGCACATTCTGCATTTCACATAAGAGATTGGCAAAACAATTAAGAGAATATTGGAGTTTGAAAAACATTTATTGTCATATCACAGTAATATTCAAAACTTTCAATGTCCTCAATAATCATCAAACAGTTACAAAAAATGAAGTAATCTATAACACCCTACACAAACACACAACCAAATTAACCAATCAAACTTACAATCACAATATACTGACATCATATTTTAGTTTTAAAAGATAATTTTTCATAAAATATAAGTTGAATTCAAAACAATAATCAACGGATAATCATAAAAAAGAATCCCTAACAGCAATTAACTTAGACAACATTAATAAAAGAAATGTAAACTGAACAAATGAGAATCCTTTGCAAGTAATATAATATCATTCGGGCGAAGAAAGTTCAATCCAATCTATTCCACAAGGAAACAATGAAATACCTCATCTACAACAGCATAAGGTGGCATATCTAATTTCACAATCTCATAGACGCCAATTCGTAGAATCTGACACAAACCAAGTAATAAGATTAGTAATCCGGTATTGAGTATACGACCACAAAACATTTAATTCATAATTATACTGGGTATTTCACAAAGTTCGCCACAAAATATTTATCAAGCATTTCCGAACTGTATTCGAATAACAGGTATAAAATTCTTCTATTCTCAATCAGTTTGTACAATACATGAAGTATTTATTTAATTGATAGCTCATGCAAACATGCTTAAAAGAAGTATAGAGCCCAAAATACCTGTAATAGAAGAGGTTCCATACTAGATATATCTTTTATATGACACACTGAACTGATTAAATGATCAAGGTATCTCCTCCAACGAATTGCGCCGCCAACAATGTCTGTAACCTATGTCATTTGCAGTATAAAACAATATAAAAAAATAAAAAAAAATTGCTCATGAATGTAAATCACATGAAAGAGTTTTAAAACTAAAAGCACTTCCATGTTTCACCCTAGTTAACTTAAGAGTGATAACCTATGTAGCACTGACATTTCATATTGAATGGTCTCCGACACAACCTACAAATGTGGCACATTCAATAATTCCATTTTCTCAAATTATTGTCAGTGTTGACGTGTCAGTATCATGTCTAGAGGACAACAGATTCTAAGTTTTATCTTGAGTGTGAATTCAATTGACCCAAACATAAAATTTTGAAGTTATTTGATATAATAAAACATAAATTATGATTATGTAAAGCTGAAAATGAGTTGAAAGGGATAAATAACCAATCTAAGGTCTTGATTATTTAACTCTCGAGTGCGAAATCCAAGTGTTCTTTGAACATAACCCATCTCATTTTCACCAGAACCTTTTCCTTTCTCATTGAGAAGATCAGCAAAAGCACCACCAAGTTCAATTCTCATCAATCTCACAGCTGACACTGCAAAAACATTCAACAATTGAATAGGAAAACAAAAATTAGAAAACCCTTTAAGCATAAGCACCAAAAAAGTGCTTTTTTGGTCCAATTCACGTTGAAGCAAAACATAAATGGATAAATATACCAGCTCTGTGAGGAGAAATATCTGAATTAAACTTCTGGGGTTTAACAGAACGGTTTGCAGAACCTGAAAGTTTCAATTTTTTTTGGTAAATATGCATGAATAAAAATAAAAATGAGTAGCATTGTAATAGAAATGAAGTTTGTTTTGTTTCTAACCATTGGTGGATGAGGAAATGGATATGTTAGTGCTGCGTGTTCTATGAGGAAGCTTCAATGGTTTTGAAGAAGGTGATGAAGAAGAAGAAGCTATGGTTTTGTGGGGTTCTGAGAGGAAAGGTAAAGACATGTACACCACTTTCGCCATGTTTGTATTTTCAGTGTTCTTTGCAGTTTGGATATGGTGCTTGTTTGGGGTTTAAGCTAAAAATGAGTCTAATCATTTTGGTTCTATAGATAATTAATGATTAATTTTATCTTTTAATTATATTTTTGTCCGTTAAATACTCTCTTTGTACCAAAATATAAGTTACTTTGAGAAAAAAAATTTGTACCAAATTATATGTCACATTACATTACCAATGAAGCATTAATTTTCTTTTTCCTATTATACCCTTAACTCTTTTTTTTTTATGCAAAAGAAAACTAAATAAGACAGAAAAGAAAAAGAGACAAACTACAATCTAAGAAAGGCAATTCCCATGGAATCTGCAAGAAGAGAAGTTGAAAGAGGAGCTGTACACCGGTTCCAAAAGGTCGAGTTACCATCCAAACTTGCTCCGTACTTTGCTAACCAATCCGCACAACTATTATTTTCTGTCAATGAATGATGAAAGTACAAAAGCCAAGGATAATCAATAAACCTCTTTATAAGATCAATAATAGGTGCATACCGGTGGGTTGTAGGCTCCTTCTTTAATCAATTTTAATGCCAACTGACAATTAGATTCACATTCCACATGTCGGTAACCATGACTCCAAGTCTTCTCAAGATCGTAGAAGATAGCTTGCAGCTCTGCGTTAATATTGGTAGTAATACCACAACTGTCTGAGAAACGCAATAACCAATTGTCATTTGTGTCACGAATCAAGCCTCCAAAACCAGAGCGTTCTGTATTACAAAGAGAGCTATACCATCAACATTTAATTTAACTGCTGCACCTGATGGAGGTTTCCAAGAAACCAAACTTGCTTCCTTGTGATTGTGGATTGAACCGAAACTCCTAATAGTTGCATCGTGAAGTGTATTAATAAGATTCAAAACTTACCAATCTTCCCAAGATGTGTCAGAAAATAGCTCTTCATTACGAGTTTTCCAAATGTACCAACACGAGATCAAAAAAAAGTTGTTCAGTTTGCTCAGAAGCATAGTGAGTAAACCAATCATAACAACAGGATACTAGAAAACATTTGAGAATCAGAGAAACGCATCATATTCCAAATTCTTTTGGCTTTCGGACAATCCTTCAGAGTGTGCAAAATTGTCTCCTCATCCGCCCCACATCTCGGACAAGAAGCATCATTAGTCATATGATGATTGAATCTGAGAGAGTTGTTTGGTATTTTTCCATTAACTATTTATTTCTTTTTTTTTCTTTTAATTTTTCAATTTATATTTTTCATACTATTAAGGAAGAACAATTTTATAAACTAACTCATAATTTCTCTTTTTCATACAACATTGATTACTTTTCTTAATTTGTGTAAAATAACCAAAGTAACTTACATTTTGGCATGGAAGGAGTAAATTATTTATGTTAAATTTTGTAAAAAAAAAAATTAATCTTTTTTGCCATCTTCATCACCAAATTCATCATTTGATTTCCTCTCCAAACCTTTAACTATTTAACAATTTTCCTCTCCAAACCAGAGTTGTGTGGTGTGAGTGCATTAAGGAAGAGGAAGACTATTTGTTTACTTCGTGTAACTTTGCGATGAATATTTGATTTAATATTTGTTGTTGGATTAGTGTTGCGTTGGTGTTGCCAAATGATCAATTCCTAATCAATCCAATTATTTTGTTCGCACTTGACATCCTGAAAAGGGAAGAAAGGCTTGTTAATTTGACATTCGGCTCTTTAGACAATTTAGAAAGTTATGAATGATTTAATTTTCGCATAAAAAAATAATTCAAAAGTGGAAGAGTTGGTAGATTTAATCGAGAAATGGTTATGAGAGTGAATTTATCAAAACAAATGTATTTGCCTCTCTCTTTTATAAATGACTCTGCAACCCAATGTAGTGTATTATGAAGTGAGTGTTGTTTTTTACCATTTTGACCAAGGCTTAAGAGGACCAAAACACTTATATTTTTAAAATCGGAAATGCTCATTGTTACGGATTAAGGTAAAGACGAAACACACGATCTACAGTGGTAGTTGATTTTCATTTATACACAGAGGTGATTTCTATCAAAGTTGGAAGTTTATATTTTTATTATTTTTTAAAACAGCACAAATGTTATTCTTGTCTTTCTAGTATGAATTGCTTCGGACTATTTAAAAGTGCAACTTTAAAATTCGGTTGATATAAGATAATTTGTAGGGCCGGCCCAAGGGTAAAGCAGCCCAAGCTAGGGCTTTAGGCCTTCCAAAAAAATTAATTTTTTTAAAGCCCATTAGGCCTCAAAAATAATTTGTAGTTTGATATATATAGGCCTCATGTCCGAGAATAACAAGATTTGCGAGGTAGCTTAGATGGCGCGGATGCGTGTTGTTGCTTCTGAGGTCGCGAGTTCAAAACTCCCAGCCAACATATTTGGTTAATATTTTTGTTTTTGTCCTTTTTATATGCTGTGGAGGCCTATAAATAAATAGATAATTTGTTATTGTTTCTTCTCTTTGTCCTATTTTACTATTGTGGAGGTCCATGATTATTACTTTGTGAAAAAAATGCTTTTCAAATGTTGTGGAGGTCTATAGAATTTTATTTATTTTAACTTTAATAAAAAAAATCATCTAAATTACAATTTTTTTATAAACAAGTTTTAAAACAACTATTACCAATTTTAGTCAATTTTTCTTTTAGCTTTCTTTTATGAGAATTATAAAGTTGTTTTCTAAATATAAAATTTAGTTAAAGTTGAATAATATAATTAATATTTTTAAATTGAACTAAACAAATTAATTATAGTTAAACTTAAGCAATAAAACATATATAAAATAACATGCAATCATGTTTATCTATTTGTTAGTTCATATTTTATAGTAATATTTTTATCATCTAAAATTAATATATAAAAAATAAAATAATTTATTTGAGTAAATAAAATAAATAGCATACTTTTTTGCGAAAAAAATTTGTTAATTTATTTTTTAAAAAAAACAAAAGGCCTCATATTAATGTTTGTTTTAGGCCACACAATTTATTGGGCCGGCCCTGATAATTTGTCTTGTGTGTTCCACAAGTTCTCCAACGAAGATTAGTTATTGTTAATAATGGTATATTTGTACGAATATTAGAGTAACAAAAAAAATCAAATTAAGATATGTTATTAATAAAAAATAAAAATAGATTAGATTAGGAGCCATCTCTAATTTTATTTATTTTTTGACAAAAAGATCCATCTATAATAGATTCGCATATTGCAAAGAAGTGGGAACACACCACCGTATCATGTAGGGGTGATCATAACCGAACCAACCCAAAAGTAAAAACGCAAACCGAACCAATCCAAACCACAAAAACCGCATTTGGTTTGGATGTATTTGGATGACCTTTCTATTGAACCGCGAACCGCAAAACCGCGAACCGTAAAAACCGCTAAAACCGCGGTTAACCGCTAAAACCGCATTAAGCTTCTATTATATTCCAATACCACTAAAACCACATTAAGATTTTATTATATTCCAATATACATAGTCTAATTACCAAGTCAGTCCACCAAATTAATGGAACTTTAATTATTCTTATTTTTTGTATTGTAATGTTACTTTTTTGTTGTAACATTATTTTAGATCAACAACTTTTATCTGTACTATGATGTTATTTTGAAACTTTAAATTTATTTTCTTGGATATTTAAAATTGTAAGGTATTGTGATGTTATTTTGGATAAACAACTTTTATTGATACTGTAATGTTATTTAGGAAATTCAAGTTTTTTTTTTGGATGTTTAAAATTGTTTGGTACTGAAATGTTATGGAGTAAACCGCAACAACCGAACCGATCCTAACCGCATTGGTTTGGTTTGGTTTGGTTTGGATGACCTTTTAAAAACCAACCGAACCAAACCGAACCGCATGCATTTTTATCTTGCGGTTAGGATGACTTTTATGCTCAAAACCGAACCAAACCGCACCGCGATCACCCCTAGTATCATGTTCAATTCCAATAAATACGGTGTAGCGTTAAACCCATACGGACGCGTCGTATCTGATTCCTTCCCTCCCATTCAACACCGTTACTGTTTCATTACTGTCACATTCATTCCCTCCTCTGTCAACGCATTCTCCGGAGTTCCCGTTTAACACGTAGTAACGTTGTATATATTAACGTCGTTATAACATTCCTTTTCTCAAAAAAATAAAATTTAAAAATAAAAATAATTCACCACCTTTTCATTTTTTCTTTTTTTATATATCAACACATTTTCCATCTAAATTTTCTCTTCCTTTCCCACCCATTTTCTTTTCCCGGAAAATCTCATCATTCCAGAATTCATGTCGTCGGTGGTATGTCCCTCTCGATCATATCATCTGCTTTCTATGATTCCTGATTAATCGTTTTTTATTTTCATTTTCTCATTTTGCTTAATCATTTTACCTTTTTTTTTTAATTCATTTTTCATTCATTTTAATCGTATAAGCTTATTTACATTTTCTTAGTTTTCGTTATATGATTGTGATTCTTGTTTCATTGCTTGAATTTTGGATTCAAAAAGCCTTTGATCAGAGGTTTTTTCAATTATTATTTTCATGCTGTGGTTGGGTTTAATTATTTTCAATTGCAATTGTTTACTTGATTATTTGTATTAATGATATTAAATTGTTCTTTGCAATTACGATTATCGTCATAATATCGAGGTTTATTACTGCAATTGCGGCCACATCGGTAATATCGTAATATTATTGATATCAAATTTTTATGATTTCCTTTTTATTTGCAAAACATTGAGTTGAAATCTGTTATTGTTTGTAATTTGTATATGGAGGTTCATTGTGTAAAAATTTGGTTGAAAGCTTGTGTTTTTTTGAAAATGTTTGGATACCTTGTGGTTTGATCCTAAAATGTGAAGTGAAAGAATAAAGGAGCTTAATTTTTGTGTTCTGGTTTTGTCTTTTGCTTGTAGATGATTAATAAATAAGTTAATGTATTGCTATTATTGGTTTAGCGTATGTTTGGATACGCGTTTTTGCCCGGCAAACGTGCGTTTCAGCCTCTCCAACGCAATTTTTTACTTTTGCAAGATGTTTGGTAAAATAATGGAAAATCGATTTTACTCCCCAGACTCGATTCTACACGAAGCTGGTATTTGTAGCTTTCACGTCTCATTGAATCGATTTTCGAGTTTTAATTTTGTGTGGAAAATAGTATTTACCATCTTTCCTCTATTGCCCTCAGTTTCCTGTGTTTGGCGGCTACTTTTGTTACCCATAGGTTGAAGAAGATAAACAGTATGGGCTCAATTTAATTTCTCACCCGGCCCATTTAAGGTTTACTTGAATTTTCCATCTGTCTTTTATTGTTGTGGCTGTGAGCACGTGTTCAAATTTTGAAGTAATAAAATATCTCTATTTATTATTCTACTAGTA
Source organism: Trifolium repens (assembly GCA_030408175.1). NCBI lineage: Eukaryota > Viridiplantae > Streptophyta > Magnoliopsida > Fabales > Fabaceae > Trifolium > Trifolium repens. Next base: position 57,221,932 of record CP125844.1, read on the forward strand.
TTTACTGATTCAGAGTATATCTTTTTACAAAAAGTTGCTAATTTTTTGTTATGTTTCAACTTTCAACTTCCGCAAAATTAAATTGCTATTTTACCCCAAAAATAAAAGTTGCTATTTATTTTTTAATACTTACGAGTAATTTTTTTTTATAAGATAATATTTATTTCATTTTATATTTGACAAAAAGTTGCTATTTATTTTTAGGCTACAAAGTCAAATAACTTAAAAAGAAAAAACTATTATAAAAAAAAACTACATTATGGAATCTAGTGTTTTTTTTAAAATACACATTAAACCCATTTTGGTAATTGCACACCCAAAAGTAATTTTGATCCAAACTATCCAAACAACATAAATTGATGAGAATCACTTTTACGTAAAGGTATCCAAACAAAAATCAATTTAGTTAAACTCACTTTTAACTAAAATCAATTATGCCAAACTCAATTCTACCAAACTCAATTTTTACCACCGCAAAACCAAACACACACTTAGTGTTTCTAGGATATAATATTGTTGAGTAGTTGCTGCTAATTGGATGTTTTACCTTAAATTTCGGGGAATAAATGTTAGGAGTAATGGTTGATCATAAGAAAATTGTAATAGTATCAGTTAAATGTTGTTCTGAACATTTTATGAAAATAAATGGTTTTTAGTTGTACACTTTAGTGTAATGTTGTTAACTCTATAATGATTATGGATTTGCTTGGAAAATCATCAAATTTAATCATTTTTGTTTGCTATGGTGTACCAAACATTATTATTCTTTATTCTTTGAAGGATGAGGATATCAAATTACTGTAGTATATATTTAAAATCATTTTTATAATCAGCTATTGTTTATAATTATAATTGGTGTCATAGTTTGCATTATTAAGCTCATAGTAATAAAAATGAGTTTTTTTTGACTAATCTGATTATCCCACAGGACAAGGGTAGGCCACTACCAAAGTTTGGTGAATGGGATGTCAACGATCCAGCTTCAGCTGAAGGTTACACAGTGATTTTTAACAAAGCTAGAGATGAGAAAAAGACAGGTGGCAAACCTGATTCACCTGCAAAGAAAAACCCTCAAAACAGGGCTCCATTAGAGAATGGCAAACCTCCTGGTGTAAGTCCTCCTGATTGAACATATTTATCTTTTGCCCACATGCTTATTGTAATATATAACATATATCTTTCTGCGTATATATGTTGTGTTCCTGTGTATTTTTCCTGAATATATATGATGCTAACATAGGCCTCTAATAAAAATGCAACTAGATCCAGGACCTATTGAAATTTGAAACAATGATTTAGCCAACTCCCACCACTCTTTCCTGTATCGCATCAGTGGCAATCACATTTGAATATTTTATATTTTGTAATCATTTTTTTAGGATCGATGTAGTCTTTTGCATTTGAAATTTATAAAATTTATGGATCTCTTATATAGTCTTTCATTCAATAAATCTATAGCTTTGCATTTGTGTTGGTAGTTACTTGTTAATGATGTCTTATCCTTTTGTCTATTAGAATCACGAAGTAAATGCTGGGCCCTCTGCTTAATACACAGACTTAATGCATATACCTTTTTTCTAATGAAAAACTTGTTTGATTTTCAGAAAAGTTGGTTTTGCTGCATACATAATCCTCCAGCAGAATCATAGTAATGGTTCGTCCTATGTATATGGTTGATCGAAAGTTGTGTTTATGTGTAACTAGCTGCCAATGTTATCAGGGATATGAGCTGTTGAGCATAATGAATTCTGCTTGGATTCAGTTTTCATTATGTAAAAGTGAGTAGCAGTGGGGGAGATTAAAGTTAAAATACTATTTTTTGTATGTATCTATATATCACTGTCGTGGTTTATATTATTATGAGCAAAGGTTGCTCCCTTTTTTGCTTTTTCTTGCTCTACTGGCCGTAGAGGTTTGCTTGTTCCATTATATTTCATGTATTACAACAATACATTTCTTATTTTGTGAACTGATTTATTTCCTTTGTTTTGATTGCCTGGACATAACTTATTTTGATGTGTGCCTTAATTTACTTAGCATAATCATTGGTTTGAGTTGCCAAGTCTCATATCCATCAGAATCCTCACAATCCCCCCCTCCCCCCTGCCCCCAAATAGACAAAAAGGCTTAGCAATGTCATTGTTGCTAATATAATTGAAGAGCCCCCAAATTTCCGTTGAGGTGCCAGTTTAGCGGTAAGCGCTTAAGTCTAAAATCAGCAATAAACAATTGACTAAACTGAAACGAACATGTCTCTCGAAAATCTTATGAACATTATGAGAATTACATCTCAGATTACCAAAAATATGAGCGCAAATTTGTCTTATGAGTCCATCTCAATAAGTCTTTGAACATGCTAAATAAGCCTCTTATCTGTGATGGTGAAGTCTGTGTGAGATTGTGATAGTTTTAATTGATTGGTCAGTGTCAATGAAACCAAAGAGATGCAAGGTGGTCCTTCAAATGAGTGTCATTCTTGGCAGGTGTTACCAACCCCTTATTGGTGACCCACAAGTACAATTCATATATACTTCTACAAGCTATAGCCATTCGTGGCAAGAAATGTATGCAAAAGGAGGGAACCATAGGCTTAAGATGCAAAGTACAACACGTTTAGATCAGTCAAAAGAATGAGAAAGGTTGGCAACAACATTTTTTCTTCTACCACAGTCTTATAAGGAAACAATTCATGTGGAATGGATCCCACCAAACATGAAATGTATAAGCAAACATAAATCCCAAATGATAAAGACTGTGGGCCCCACGTGAATTTCTTAAGTTATCCATCAAAAAATTGTACTCCATCAGAGAATGTTGTCACATTTAGATTCAGGGCCGTCCCAAGCAATTTGGAGGCCCGAATCTAATTTTAGAAATATTTTTTTAATAAATATTTTTTTTAAAAAAAATGTATTATTTATTTAAATTATAAATAACATTAATAACGTAAAAAGTAGTTATTTTTATAAATTGGTATTTTTTTCTTCTTCCAAAGTATCATAAGATATAAATAAAATCATATAAATTAGTGTAATTTGTTTTTTTTAATATATTTTCATGTCAGAATTATATTTATATAAGGTTCAATTCATAAGATAGTGTATTAATGTTTCATTGGTAAAGTGCATTTGTTACAGTCTAGAAGTCCTAGCTCAACTGGTAAATGTCGAAATTGCTAGGCCGGACGTCATGACCCGGGTTCGAACCCGGGACCTCACAGTTGTGTGTGAGTTTAATTTCAGTGGATTACCACTTCATCTAAAACAAAAAAAAAAGTGCATTTGTTACATGTCAGGGTCATGTGTTCCGGGTTCGGTTACTGTCCATAAATCAATTTATGGACTGTCCATAAATTCTTGGACCATAAACACGGATACACAGCCCAATTGCTAACTTACACCACGTTTTGCTATTTCCACCGCACAACCCAAATGAAAAAAGAAACAGTATTGTCTTCTCCGTTGTTCATCTCTTCTACATCTCGTCTTCTGTGTTGTTCGTTCGCCGTTGTTCGTTCGTGAATCTCAACCCAACCATCTCGCCGTAGTTCGTTCGCCGTCGCCTTTCATCTTTAGTTCCATCACAGTTTATCAACCATGGTTAAAAGAAAACATATTAAGGTAAATTGATTTTGATTTGAGAATTAGCTTTCATCATTCATTACCATTTGCTAATTGAATACTTTGATTTTGATTTTGCTATTCTAAGTTGATTTTGATTTTGATTTTGCTTTTGATTTTGATTTAATTTTGACCTGAGAATTAGGTTTCATCATTCATGACCATTTCCTAATTGAATGCTATTCTAATTTGATTTAGATTTTTATTTTGCTTTTGATTCTGATTTTTATTTTCATTCTGATATGCATGAATGAATGAATAGGCTTGTTATGATTATTATGGTGTGGAAACCATTAGGCAAGTATTATTGTTTCAATGTTATGTTTCTCTTTTTTTAGGTGTTTTGAGGGGGAAAATGAATTTAGCTTGTATTGATTCTAGCTTGTACATGATTTGAGAATTAGGTTTCATCATTCACCACCATTGATTTTGTTTCTAATTTTGAGAATTAGGTTAAACTAAACTGAATGTTGTTTCTGATTTTGCATGCTTAAATGCTTGAGTACTTTGATTTTTATTGTTATATTTCTGGTTTTTGATTGAAATGTATATTTCTGGATTTTGATTGAGTTTGAATCTCATATGGATGAATGTTGTTTTTGCCTGAAACCATTAGGCAAGTATTATGGTTTCAGGGCAACTCCATTAAAGACGGTGTTTCAAGATCGCACATACCTTGACCGTAGACGAGCTTTGAAGAAATGAAAGTACCTCACAAGCCCGTATGATGAGGCTATCTACGACTCAATTGCAAGTAAGGTGCAGAAGGATATATCAACATATGCCTGGAGCACTTCGCATGATAGGTAAGTGAAAATACAAGAAGTTTCAGTCCTATAAAAGAAAAAGAAAAAACTGTTTTGAATATTGTTTATTTTCAATAATTACTCAGGTCTTGTATCAACTTAATAGCAGTAGATTTTCAAGTAATTGAATTTAGATTTGATTAGTTTTGGTTTGAATGTTTATCGCGTTTGTTCTATAGTTTAAGGCAAAAATGGAAATGCATTTGTGAATAAGTGTGTACTATAGGTTGTGAATAATTGTTTGAATGTTTATCACATTTGAATATTAATGATTTAAAAAATCTATTTTACCCTCATAGTCAATATTAATGGGTTCACAACACTGAAACCATTTAACAAGACTAATGGTTTCGGTGTATAACATGTTGAAACAATTTAACAAGAGTAATGGTTTCAGGGTATAATCTTTATTTAAAATCATTTAACAATAATAATGTTCTATTACATTCACTTATAATCTGTCAATATTAAGTATTTAAAAAATCTATTTTACCCTCATAGTGTATATTAATGGGTTCACAACAGTGAAACCATTTAACAAGACTAATGGTTTCAGTGTATAACATGTTGAAACCATTTACCAAGAGTAATGGTTTCAGGGTATAATCTTTATTTAAAATCATTTAACAATAATAATGTTCTATTACATTCACTTATTTATAATCTATCAATATTAACCATTTAAAAAATCTATTTTACCCTCATAGCCAATATTAATGGGTTCACAACACTGGAACCATTTAAAGTTATAGGTTATTTAATATGACAAACTTGTAGCAACCAAGCTTGTAGCTTTCTGGTATTTACAGCTATAGGTTATATTTAATATGACAATCTTTGTAGCTTTCTGGTATCTAAAGCTATAGTTTTTATCGGTTTTATGCCATTGAAGAATTTGCTCTAGTCTTGATCTGTTGTTTTGTATATTTTCTAATGAACTCTATTTTCAAATATTTTAATCTAGTTACTATATGCTGATGATATCCCTGATTTTCGGATGAAACAGATCATGACGCCTGCACTAATTGGGAATCTAGGTAGTCATTATGTGTGCTTGGTTGTGAACCTGAAGAGTCACAAATTTCAACTCCTAAACAGCTTGTGCGGAGAGGGAGAGAAATTGCAATTGAAGTCCGGATAACCAACTGTATACAAGAAAATGTTTGATGCATGGCTGAAGGAGGTGGAAGCATTTGTGATAGGATTGTATAGTCATAGAAAAATCACAATGCCTTTCCAATTTAGCTCATTTAAGTGAGAAACACCAAAAGTGCATACTCAAACGGATAAAGACAAGTGCATAGTCTTTTGCATGAAGTTCCTTGCTGAATGGGGAGGTGACCATAAAACCCCAATGGAATCTTTCAAAGATTGGTCCCAACTTAGGAAGCATGGAAAGAATGACAAAGTTGCAAAGACTACGGATTTCAGAATTGAAATATGTTCTTCAATTTTAACCAACACAAGCAATTCAAAAAGAGAATATGTGGAGAAGGAAGAAACTTCATATTATGAAGAAATGCTCCAAAAGCTAGCATGAGATGTAGCTTTTGATTAATTCTAATGTTGATGAATTTTTGGATTGTAGTTCTTTTAATCATAAATTTGTGTAGAGATTAATTTTTGGATTGTAACTTCATATTATTGATGGTGATTTCAGTATGAAACCTAATCAAATTCATATGTTAGTCTTTAGGTTTGCTAAGAAACAATCCCGTAACTTTGGCAGATTATAAGTGAAACCATAAGTATGGTTTAATAGTTTTGATAGTCTTCTATGAGAAACCAAAATACTTGTCTAATGGTTTTGTAATAGAACATTATTATTGTTAAATGTTTTTAAATAAAGATTATACATTGAAACCATTACTCTTATTAAATGGTTTCAACATGTTATACACTGAAATCATTAGTCTTGTTAAATGTTTTCACTGTTGTGAACCCATTAATCGGTACAAATAAGTACTACGGCAATGACCATTAATTAATTAGATATTACGTACTATTGATTTTTTCATTTAGAAAAGGATTATAGGATAATAAATAGTTTATTTATTATAGGCTAAATTTCAAAAAGTTGCGATTTTGACCAAGTCAACAATGATGTGGCAAGTTACTTAAGGGTAAAATAGATTTTTTAAATGCTTAATATTGGCAGATTATAAGTGAATGTAATAGAACATTATTATTGTTAAATGAATTTTAAATAAAGATTATACCCTGAAACCATTACTCTTGGTAAATGGTTTCAACATGTTATACACTGAAATCATTAGTCTTGTTAAATGGTTTCACTGTTGTGAACCCATTAATATACACTATGAGGGTAAAATAGATTTTTTAAATACTTAATATTGACAGATTATAAGTGAATGTAATAGAACATTATTATTGTTAAATGATTTTAAATAAAGATTATACCCTGAAACCATTACTCTTGTTAAATGGTTTCAACATGTTATACACCGAAACCATTAGTCTTGTTAAATGGTTTCAGTGTTGTGAACCCATTAATATTGACTATGAGGGTAAAATACATCAAATAGTTATGATTTAAAATAATCAAAACTAAAGCAACACGGTATCCCAATTAATCATCTTCCTGTGTAACACAACCACCACCTTTGTGTCTTGAAAGATTAGCAAATATCCCTTGGTTAATGGGTGGTAAGTAGCATAAAGTGTTGCTACCTTCAAGACTGTTGCTGCACATATAATTGACAATAGTACATAAATTTGAAGCACTCTTTCAGCCACATCCATATATCCATCTATGCACAAGAATTTATCCCCATTCAGCACAAGTCTGTAATGTCTCCCCATCATCAATGAAACCTGCCCTATGAACTTCATAATAGGTAGCCTGGTCTGGTGTGATTCCAGAGAAGATTGATAGTGCTTCAAAACAATTGAAGCAATGCAATTTCAAATAAGCATACAATAGAACCTTCCAATATAGTGTATCTCCTTTAACTAGTTTTCTAAATATTGTCAAAGACCAGTTCAAATTTCCACAATTGGCATACATCAAATACTTGGGAAATTTGCAAAGAAACTTTTGAATATGAACCATGTTGTAACATGTAACCAAGAATATGTTTCCTGTGACTCAAGGCTGAAGTTATAAAACAAATTCTCAAAACAAGATTGTAGGAATATGCATTAAGATTTTGCAAATTCTTGAGCCATAGTGCAAAAAAGTAATCTTCAATTGACATGTGAGAACTTACAATGATGAAATTTCTAATGACAAAAGGAATAATTTCAAATGCATAGCAAATTTTGACTAAGAATGTATTGAGCTTCATGCAATGTTTCAGACAAACAAAAAATATGGCACTTTCATCTTGTTGAAAATTAAACTTGAACATTACCAAACTAGTTGAATTCAGTAACTTGAGTACTTGTAAGTTATTTTTTCTTCACAAAGGGCCACACAAGAGAACACACCATTGATGGTTAATCATCTGAGATGATTTTGTCAAAAGCTCCAAGGTCAGTTTTGGATGTGCAAAGTGGATTTGCATTATTTCAAAACATAACAAGCCAATCTTATTACCACCAACCTTAGAAACACAACCTCTGCCATCTGCCTTGTCACCAAAATAACAATGACATTTTGTCATAATATAACTACACTCATCATGAAAAAAACCATTCAAGCAGCTCCAAGAGTGAACATGTTGCAATTCAATTACCATGTGAATATTGCAAGTAGGTGTCACTATCCTCAAGCATGTGACACTTTAGCATTTCATCAAACATTTGGAGGACAATAAAAAGAATTGGAAATGAATGCATATGTAGATACTGTGTAGTTCCAATACCATCGGTACACATAGAGGCAGTTTGAGTGACGATGATTGAACAGCAACCCAATCCGGCGGTTCTGGAGGTATCGGCAATGACACTCTTGATGGAAATTGAACCGAAATAAAAACAGGTAGTTGCACAAGATCGTGTTTGAGAGACGGAGAAGAATTGAGAGTTTGTAGTTGCGGTGGCGGAGACGGAGAAGACGAGAATCTTGACGGAGAGCTTCAGACGGAGAAGACGAGAATCACGACGGAGAGCTTGAGAGTTTGAAACGGAGAAGACGAGAATCACGATACAGAGAATCATGAACGAGCGAGCAATCTAAGTGTGTGAGATCCAGTTGTGAGTGTGTGAACTGAAGCAGGCTAGGATTAGAACACGTGGAGTGTGTGATCTGATGGTTGCTATTGATTTATGCACCATCCATAAACATTTGGTTTATGGATCCTATCCTTTGCCCATGTGTTCCAATCCCTCTTAATACAATTTTTATAAATAAAGGTAAAAAAAGTTTAAAAAAAAAAAAAAACAGGCGTGTCAGGGATTTGATAGCAAGACCATAACACATCAACTTTAAGTCAAATACCAACAACCACTAGGCCACTTGAAATATATTGAAAAGAGTTGCATATTTAAATATTTATCTCATCTATCTTAATTTTGGCCCCAAAAATATCACAATTGGGCCCCAAAAAATTGGAGGCCCAGTTCCATAGAACAGCCTGCACGTGGGCTTGGCCGGCCCTGTTTAGATTGAACAGAGTCAATTACGACTATTTGAACACAAGATAACCTCATGGAACAATGGAATGTTGTGAATCAAAGCAAGTATAGGAGGAACAATGAATTTGTGTTAATGCTACATTCTCATTTTATTTTGCTTAACTATATACATACCGCACTTACATGAATATAACTTCATGTATGTTTGGTTCAACTTTTGGACGTTGTAAAATTTAAAATTAGTTTTAGAGTCTAAAATTAATTCTATCATAATGTTAGATTTGGAAATTTTGTCACACACCTTAAGATTACAGTATTAACATATTGGAAAAATGTGTAAAATACATATTTTACGGATTTTGAATAGGATGGGCTTCAATTTTTTTTTAATTGACATTTGCTCCTCATCCCTCTAAATTGATCATAATCCATGTGTCCGACATTTATTAGAAGATATCGCTCAATAATACAAATTTTACCAAAAGATATTTCTTAGTAGTGCAAATTTTATTAAGAAATATTTTCTAATAATGTATTTTTTAATGTGAGCAATTCAGTAAAATAAAGAGCAACTGTTGATAAATAGAAGGCTCGGTTGAATAATAAGGCTACCAAACAAAAAGTAACCTAATAAATAAAACCATGAAATTATCTTCCGTTAAAATTACATTTTTATCCATGTAAAAAATATTTTTCGAAATTTTTCTAATTCAAATATCAATTTTTATAGCAAAAAAGAATTAAAAATACATTCAGAAATTTTGTTTTGTTTTAACCACCAGGTTCGGTAGTCAGTTCTGACATCAAGTTGTTTCAGCTCCCTCCCGATTGCAGTTGCGGGGATCAAACTGTGGTACTCCCTCGCCAATCACCACTGAACCAACTAACAATTGGTACATTCAGAATTTCTTTAGCGTGGATAAATATGTAATAATTTTTGTACACTAAAATAAAAGAGTGTCGGGTGGAGAGAATTTTTCAAAAATCACCACTTCTCCTTCCTCAGTATCGTAACACGAGTATCTCTCTTTCAACACAGAATCATCTCCTCAGTAACTTTTCAAAAATCACAGAATCATCTCTCTACTTCAACCTCCACTATCTTTACTCTTCACTTCAATTTCCGACGAAAACCAGAGAAATCATAACCCATCTTGTTGAATGCTTCTAGGAAGAAGAAGAATCCAAACTAAGTGAGAGTTTTCTTCAGAAATAAAGGGCTTCACCATTTTTCTCTTTTCTACTTTTTTAACGGTCAGTATTACTATTATTCATACATTCTCTAGTCTTTGATTTGCACACAAGATGTTTGTAAAATGTTCTCTGTGAATTTTCCTTTGCAATTAAAAATTCATGCTTTGATTGAATTATATGTTGGAATGATGTATGAAGCTACTCAACTAGCATTTGAATTTTGGACAGAAAAATGAAGTGACCATTTTTGCTTGTGATGGAAACTTTTTTATCATCAACCATGCGTATATACACTGTTTGTCTGTTAAATTGGTGATTTTGGAATGTATGATCGCCAGATAACTTTGAACGAGATAAGAACTTAACTATGATGTTAGTACTTTTGATTCATAAGAATACCATGTATGAACTGTGGGAGGCAGTATCTTAGTTAAGAAGGCATCATATAAATTCATGTTCATTCTTATTGTTTCAGAATTACAAGGTTTTAAGTCATTCATTGAATACTCGAGCACAAAAAGTTCTAAAGTAGTCCCGTGCGACAGTTATATATGCCTATTGCCTAGGTTCCAACAAAGGGGCCTAAGTGCCCAGTATGTAGGCCTAAGCAATGTTGTGAAAATTGAGATTCTACCTAGGATTGGAAGGGGATTGGAAGTTTTATTGCGTGAAAAGTGAAACCCGTGGAAAAAACAATCTTTTCTTTTTAGTTTTTATGTATCAGTTTCATTCACCAATAAAAAAATCGTTTGTGCTTGTTCTATTTTGCATGTTGTTCATAATTCATACTTGTGGATTCATAACAGGCAACTATTTGGTCAGCATGGATGTAGCACATTGCTATTTAGAAGGTAATGCAGACGCTGTGGAGTTTTGCCCACATAATGGGTACCACAATGTTTTAGCAGCATCCACTTACACACTACAAGAAGGTGATCAACCCAGTAGATATGGAAGTATTTCACTTTTCAACACTGATGGGGACACATGCAACCTTGACAAGGTTTATAGTGAGGAGACAAGTGGGATTTTCGACATAAAGTGGAATCCACCAGCAGGGCACACTAGTCCTCTTTTAGGTCAAGCAGATGCTGATGGATACTTGAGAATTAAGATGCTGGATGGTGGCTCTGATGGAGTACAAGGTGTGAAATTTTATCCCTTGATTCATTCATTTCTATTACAGTATTTTCACTGGTGTGGTGAGTACACAATCTAGAAGTAAATTATTCAGTACTTATCCTCATTGTTGTCAAATAGCGGCTGTAGCGTAGCAGAATTTAAACAAATCGATATTGTTCTGCAATACACAACTTAGTACAAAGTGATTTAATAGCAGCTACAGTGGCGCTATAGCTTTGTAGAAAAGTGGAATTCGAACAAAATTACTTTTGGCGATCTGTAATTGACAACAGTGCTTATTGCTTACCCTTGATAAATTGGCAGTGGAAAGCACCACAGATCAACAAAAGACATACATTCAGTAATCGTTAACTACTTCATGGTGAAAGTAGGAAATGCCAAAGTTAACATCTTAATTTTTTTAACACAATCCAAAAGTCCCACCACGACACTGATATTTATCACATCCTTGTATCAGGTTTGGTTCACATATTTTTGCCTATTTCAAGGAATATGCAGTTTCTGTTTATTTACCTTTACCATCTCTTTCTAAGTGGAAGGCTTTTTTCCTCGTATAGTACTGTATGAATATTTAAGTACTGCTTACTACTATTATTTGACCCTATAAAATTCACAATTATCTTCTAATTTGTTAGTGCCTATTGCGTTTAATTATATCAAAGATTTGAAGAAGAAAAATAATATCAAAGATTTGGTCTCTCTACATGTAAAGGATATATATGTTAAGTTTATAGCTAGCTGGATATGCAATTGGGCATTTTTTCAGGAGTATTGGTTGTTTATTTAAATATCCATTACAAAATACACCTTCTTCTTTGCAGTTAAACTTTAAGCATTATCTTCCAAATATCAAAGTTTCTTTGTTGTACATAAAAGTAGTGACACGTGCCTTGCCATGAAAATATTGCATTCCTTTGCTGAGTTATTACATTGTATTAAAGAATTTGTTATTGATTCAATGGCAGGGACTTATCTAAAAGAGATTACAAGTGAGAAAATCAGTGACTCAATGTGCTTGTTCCTGGATTGGAATCCTTCAGCCACATCGATCACAGTAGGGCTTTCTGATGGCTCTGTGTCTATTGTTTCTCTTCATGAATCCAAGCTAGAAGTACAAGAAGAGTGGAAGGCACATGATTTTGAACTTTGGACAACCTCTTTTGATATCCACCAGCCAAATTTGGTATATACCGGCTCTGATGATTGTAAGTTTTGTTGTTGGGATCTGAGGGATAGTCCTTCCAATCTTGTATTTAAGAACTCCAAAGTCCACACAATGGGTGTTACTTGCATTGAAAAGAATCCTCATGACCCAAATAGCTTATTAACTGGCAGCTATGATGAGTTCTTGAGGGTGTGGGATTTAAGATCAATCTCGAAACCAGTTAATGAGACTTCAATTAGATTAGGTGGAGGAGTTTGGAGGGTGAAGCACCATCCCTTCATTCAAGGTCTTGTTTTGGCTGCATGTATGCACAATGGTTTTGCGATCGTTGCTATTAAAGATGACAAAGCTGAAGTGTTGGAAACCTACAAGAAGCATGACTCACTTGCATATGGAGCAGACTGGCAGAAAGGAGAAGCAAATCATATAGAAGGTAGAAGTAAACCGGTAGTGGCTACATGCTCATTCTATGATAAACTTGTCAGGGTATGGAGACCCTGTAATGATATTATCTTGTAAATCTATGTTTAACTTTGAGCCCTCAGTTTTGAAATGTAACAATAACAATTTATTTATTCGACCACAGTTGCATTAAACATAGGAATATGACACTTTTTTTGCAACTATTAAATATTAGTATTTCAAACTCATTCTATGTACCCTGCTGTGCAACTATTGATAGATTGAGCTTAGCATGCTTAATTCACTTGCCATTTTTATTGTTTATGTTTAGCTTATTCTTTTTATGAACCAAAGCTTGGCCATTCAAGTGGATTGTGATGGAATCAGAGCTTGATTACGCGCTTATTTGATAATAACACGGCAGAACAAACCCCGAACAGACCGCTTATGGGATAAAATTCATGTTTGTATAGATTCTGGTAACACTACAACAGTAAACATGTTTGGAAGCTAAGAAATAATCAAGTATGGGAGCAGATTACAGACATGAGCCAGACTGCTCGTGATCGAGCAAGTAACTTGATAAAGAGTTGGATGAATGCACAACAAATCCGAAGTTCAGCAGATATTATGCGTACCCTTTTCCCCTCTCACGACGTGGATCAAGCCAGTCACAGGAAGATGCAAATGCAATATAGATGGTTCATTCTCAAACTCTTAACAAGATCGGAACATTTTGTCTTAGCTAAGACGGAGTGGCTTGAACCTATTCTTGATGTTGAGATTGCTGATACTATGGGTCTATCGAGTGCTCTCACGTGGGTTAATGATTTGCAACTCTTTGATATGAATTTTGAGATGGATTGAAAAGGTTGGTAAACAACCTCTATAGCAAAAATATGTATGCCTCCGAACTCGATATTATTATTAGTGATTGTAGGCACTTAATATCCATTAATTTAGTGATCATAGTTGCTAGGATGGCTCAATAATTAGTTTTCATATTTTAATCGATATTTCTACATGTATCCATACTATACTTATGAATGAAATGAGATAAAGACAAAGTAAAATAAATAAATAAAGTAATTAAAAATGTACACTACAATATGTAAAACTAAATTGAAAGGCAACTACATTTTTATTTTTAAATGGCCAAAGTTATCGAAGGACAACTATATACTTGTTGTGGGAAACTACTAGAGTGTGTGAAATCATCAAGAGTTTATCATTCATCGAAAGAAGATTGTCTTTTGTGGATTATTGTTAGTTTGGACGGTGGTGCAACAACTCTACACTAACGTGGCAACCCATATATCTCCAAACTAGCTATTTTTTCTTTAATAAAGTTTTTCTTTAATGAATAAATAATTAATTCAGTCTCCGACTCATTATAACATATAAATTAATTTGTTCTATGTATAAAAATGCTAGAGAAAATTGTGAAGAATAAAATCAATGTTTTGTCCATCTTTTCATTACTTATTGAGCCTATTGTGACCGATTACTAGATATAAATAGTTATAAGTGGTGTATTTTACGGTGTTAATGTAGGTGTCAATGTAAGTATTAATTTTTAGTTGTTCAAATAATATTATATTTTTTATCCACGAAAAGAATATATATCCAAACTTAATTATAGATAGCGTCAAAAAGAAAAATATAGAATATTTTTCTCTCAAGGAAAAAGTAAATTAATTATATTACCTTTTTTTTGTACAAATTTATATTACCTTATTTAATAATATTTTTTGTTCAAAAAAATAAAATATTTTGATGTAATAAAATTAATTGTATAGACTTGACCAAGAAAAATAATTAATTGTATGGATATTTTCAAAAAATTATTGAAAAGTATTTACATAATCGATACACTCCTTAAGAAATTATTAAATTCGTCAACAAAAGTTAATGTATTTGATGTAAATTTTAAACCAAATACATTAAGTTTTTTTTTTACTCATTTTTACTTATATTCCTAAACAAGGGAATACAACTTAAGAAAAACATAATATAAAAAAACACAATATTAAATAAGATCATTAAAAAATTATTTTCCAATTTTAAATCGAGAACATTTTTTTAGGTAAATTAAGCATTGAGAACATCTTCAATCGAGTTTTAGTCGGAAAAAAAAAACTTCAAATCAAGTTATAACTCAAAAGTTCAAAATAGTGTGGATTTTATGTAGTGGTTTTGTTTTTTTTTTTTTTTACAAACTTATGTAGTGTTTGTTACTTCATTTAAAAAACACATTTTCATTTTTCATGTTGATTTCTATTTTCCTCTGAACCGACGACATAATATAAATTATTTTTTATTATTCTCGTTCAATTTTGTATTAAAATAATATTGGTTGAGAGAGACAAATTCTTTAAATAAATCTCAATTATAAATATTATTTTTTACAATTGCACGTGAAGTATATTTAACTTTTTTTTTCAAATTGTTTTAAGACTAGAAATTTTATCTTTAAAATGATAAGAGGTGTTCGGATTCGAACCACGACATCTACATATACAGTGTTGTGTCTTTATCAACTAAGTTAAATTCATAACGACGGAATATCTTTTTAATTTATAAAACAAATAATTAAAATTTAACTATACTTGACCAAAAAACTAAAAAGATTTAACTATAAAAGATATTATTTATTTTTTTGACAATTAAAAAAAGACATTATTATAACTTTATAAGGTTGCGACACATATTAAATTGAAATAAATATTGGTAGTGTAATCTTAAGATTGATTGTGCATGATTACCTCCTTTTTAGTTTACACACTCAAACTCTGTCACTTTGCTTGCTGATGCAACATTTTCATTTTCACCACAAACAAATCAAGATTCCTCGCCGCTATTTAATTCCACAATTCAATGCCATTAATTCTCTCATAATCTCCTGAAATTTTCAACATACAGAATCACCACTTCCAAGCCTTCAAAGGTCAATTTTTTATTTATTTTTTGGTATTTTTTCATTGTTTTTATTGCAAATTCATTCAAAGATTGAAACTTTCTTGTTTGTTGTTGGAATTAGCTTTTTGGGTATTCAAGGTTTTTAAGTTTCTAGGATCACGGTAGTTATCAATGGTTTTCAAAACAATGTTTTATTATTTTTGTAGAAGCTTATACAACGTTGTTTTTGTCCTTTTAAGGTTTATCTATGATTCTGTTTTTGTTCACTGTAAGCTACACCATGTTTTTCTTTATGTTGATTTGAAATCATGAAATGAAATATCTAAAATGTGTGATAATTTTGAGTTTGATATTATAATCTATTTCATTTGATTTGATGATGATGATATATTTGCTATGATTTTTTAATGAAGCATGGATTAGGCGTATCCTGATTGTCCGACACGACACTTATAATTAAATTGAATTATGTCATTTTTTCAAATTATTATCGGTGTCAGTGACAATGTGTCTTGTCCGGTGTTTGTGTCTGTATCTGTGCTTCATACTTTTTCTTATATTGATTTTGAAATGAGATATATGAAATGTGTGATTCATAATTTTGAGTTTGATATTTTAATGTGTTTGAAGTTTGATGATGATAATGTAACATAATGTAATTGTAATTGTAATTGAGCAGGTTTTCAAAGCTCAAAAGCTATTTATTTTATATATTGAAAAATCTTTCAAAGTTCAAAGGCACAATGGTAGCTAAAATCAGGCAAAGTGTTAATAACTCTCATAACTCAACAAAACCAGTGGTTGGAGAGATTGATACTAATTCACCGATTCAGTCTGTTAAAGACGCGGTTTCTCTCTTTGGTGAAGTTGCTTCCTCTGCTGAAAATCCTACCATTAAGAAGTCAAAATCAAAACCTTATTCTGTTGAGGTAATTTAACTTTTTTTGTTTTTGTATCCGTTGTGTTATAAATAAACTGCAAATCACATGTTGTAATTGTAAAACTGTATCCCGAAGTTTGCAAGTCAATAAGTATGATATCGTAATAGAATAGTGACCTTAGTGTAAAATTCTTTCTTAGAATTGGTCTATAAGTAATGAGTCGAATCGGGTGAAATTTAAAGGCATGTTATCAGGTCACTGAATTTCGACAATTCGATCAACAATATCCGGTTTTTGTATCTCAATCGATAGCTATAATGGCAAGCAAATACTTATTCACAAGTATAAGTTGCACTGCATCAATTACTTCCTCTCATTTATCTCGCTAGGTAACATTGTTTCTACGGTTTATTTTAGACTGAGGTTTAAGCGTATTTTTAAGGTCCTAAACATGTTTTTAAGATATACTATGTAAAACTATCACTTTCAAATTGGATAATTAATTATTGGAGAAATTTGTTCAGGGTGTTTTAATTAGACAAGCTGTGTTCATCACTTAACTAAGTTCTTCGGTTATTATTTTCATGTTCCTAATTTTCAATGTTAGCTGTAAGCAGTGTTATCGGTCACGGAGCCATAGCAATTAGTTCAAATTCCGCTACAATCTCCCCGCTATGAATAGCCGCTATTTGACAACACTGACTGTAATGCAACTTTACTTTGTGACGTGTTTAATACTGCATCTTACAAGCTTTTATTATTTCATTAGAGTGTTTGGGCAAAGGAGGCACAACTTCACTTAGCAAAGGTAGAGCTGAACAAATTAATGGCGCGTCTGAAAAATGCGGAAACTACCAAGGGTCAACTCCTAGTGGAGCTTGAAAAATCTAAAACAACCGTTACGGATCTGAAACAAAAACTTAAAGTCATCACTGAATCTAGAGAGTTAGCAATTCAGGCAACAAAAGCTTCAAAGTGTCAAGCGAAACAGCTTCAAGAAAAAAAACACGGCAGTCTTAACGCGACCAATTGTAGTTCGAAAGAAGAGTCAGAATCTGCAATTCAAAGGTATAAATCTATAATTGCAGAACTTGATCTCGCAAAGCAAGAATTGAGGAAGATTCGTCAGGAGTGTAAGGAATCGATGGAAGTGAAAATTTCTGCCTTCAAGCGAGCAGAAGAAGCTAAAGATGCGATGGCAGCCTACACGGAACGAGCGTATGAGCTTTCGAATGAAATTTTAGCTGTACAAGAATCAATTCAGAAAATGAAGCTTTCATCTGTCGAAGCCAATCAACAGAAAGAAGAGATATTAGTTGAGAAAAATATTCTGGGCCAATCATATAAAGCCACCCTTGAAGAATCAGAAAAGAAATTGCTCGCTTTAAAGAAGGATTTTTGTCCGGGACTTGTCGAAAATCTTGAAGTGAAGTTTAATGAGACAATGAACGAAATATCGGCTCTTCAAAAGGAAATGGAAAATAAAAAGAAATCAGACTTTGAATCGCTGAAAAGTGTCACTTTTGTGCTTGATGATGCTAAGGAATCATTGCAGAAAGTATCAGAAGAGGAAGACTCTCTTAGAAGCATGGTGGAAGCTCTTAGGGTGGAATTGGAGAATGTAAAAAGAGAGCACTCAGTATTGAAGAAGAAAGAATGTGAAACTGAGTCCATTGTCAGGAATCTGCGTGGCGAGCTTCATAAAAGCGAGTTGGAGATTGAAGTCTACTTGGCAGAAGAATCTAAAGTTAGAGGAGCATCTAAGCAAATGATCGGGATGCTGAACCAGTTGTCCACCGAAACTGAAAATGCACGGCAGGATGCTGAAGATATGAAGATCAAGGCAATCGAAATGAAAGTGGAAGCTGAAGTCGCCGAACGTGCATTAGAAGATGCAGAAATGAAGCTTAAAGTAACATGGGAAGATGCAGAAGCGGCGAAAGCAGCAGAGGCGAGTATACTTAATCAAATTAGAGACTTGTCTGAAATGACAAATGCTGATCACGCCTCAATGTCTGAATCCGGTGCTAGAATCACAATCTCGAGGGAGGAATTCGAGTCCTTAAACCGCACGGTTGAGGAGTATGATAAACTAGCGAGCATAAAAGTGGCTGCTGCGACAGCGCATATTGAAGCCGCGATGGTTAGTGAAAATGAGGCTCTCAAAAAGTTAGAGGTAACTCAGAAGGAGATCGAGGAGATAAAGAAAGCAACACATGAGGCCTTGAAACAGGCTGAGATGGCTGAAAAAGCAAAAACAGCAGTGGAGACTGAGCTTAAAAGATGGCGCGAGAAACAGCACAAAAAGGCAGCAGAAACTGCAGCTCGAGTATTGGTCGAAAATCAAATGCCGTCGTCTTCATCATCATCATCACAGCGTTACAGGTTTAAACATCAGAATTCAATTCGGAAAAACACGGAGGTGAAAAAGTTGGAAAAAGGGAAGGTTTCGGTTTCAAAGAAAGTTCTAATGCATAATATCAGTGGGATCTTTCACAGGAAAAAGAGCATGCAGGTTGAGAAAGGATTTCCTTCTTACCTTCCAGGTGAGAATCCTTTGTGAAATTTGTTCTAGTTTTGTGCAGCTCTTGAATGTGATTTATATGGATGTTGAGGGAAAAGTATTTTGTTTTAGATTATTGTACATTGCTATTTTGTTGCTGATATTGAGGTTTCATGTTTTGTAGTTTGATAGACTTTTTTCAATAAGCATTATGAATTATGAATTTATGATGAGTATAAGCATTTGGAAAATTGTACCCTTTTATATCATTATTTTGTTGAGGCACTTTGTATCTTATATTCTTGATGTTTTCTCCCTAATTTCTGATAAAGAAAAAGAGACATTGTTTGAAGCAATTTCAACTAGTAGAACATGCAAGAAATAAGAAAAAATAAGCTATAAATTCTCAAATTAAAAATGTTTCACATTAAGTAAATCCAGGGAAAGATAATTTGTTAACTTAATGTAAAGATACTTTTATACAAGTGAAGTTATTAAAAATGATTCGGGTTTATGATAATTTAATGTAAAGATAGTTTGGGTGATGTATGATTTTGATCTCTCAATAAATTTATTAATGATTTTTTGGGATAAAGATGGCCATATTATCAATTTTCTTTCTGAAATATTTCAAGTCTTTTATTTTATTTGTTGGGTTGAAATATTTCAAGTCTTTCACTATTGGTAGGAATATTACATTTTATATATAATTGGATTGTTTAATCATTTTATCATTATATACTTCAAGCCATTTTATATAATTGGATCTTTTAATCATTTGGTCGTGATTTGATTTTACTTTTTTTCCCATCGAAATATTTGAGTTTAATGTTTGATTTGAGATGTAAAATAATCCTTGTTATTGGGAAATTAGTGAATTTTGTAGGTAATGGACTCATGGTTCATGGACCATCACAAGAAACTCTGAATGATTAGCACATAATTTAACAAGCATATTCGCGCAAAATTTTCCTTCCTGAAAAATGTGAGAGTTAATATATCTTAATATTTGGACTCCGACTCTCAACATTATAAAACAAAAATCATTTAGAGACTAAAATTCACAAAAAATTGTTGAAAGTTAAGATCACATGTAAAACTTAAATTATAAGTTTATAACAACCAAAAGTGTATTAGTAAAAAAAAAGAAAACCAAAAGTGTATTATAAGTTAAAATTTATGAATATTTGGCTGAAAAACATAATGGAACCCAAGAGTTTTTAGTTGGCTGATAGGTTAGACAAAAAAACCAAACATCATCATCTAACATCTATTAGGATCTTGGTGTCTTGCATTATTTTTACTATTTATATTAAAAAAAAGTATTTCCATTTGACAAAAAAGAAGATGGTTAGGCCATACATGAAGAATATTAACAAGGCCCACTACAAAACATAAATAAAGTGGGTTAGAAATACCAAAATAATTATAAAAAAAACTATTCTATAAGAGAATATGTAGAACACATAAAATGTATTCACCGTTTCTAATTAAATTTCTTTCTTATGCAAGAGTTATGAATTGAACTTCTAACCATATATTTAATGAAAAAAAAGGTCAAATAAATATTAGAAGAAAAAAAAATAAAGAGCCAAATAATTCAAATTTATCAATCGTTAGTTGGTTTAGTAGTGATTAACGTTGAATTTGATTGGGATGACCACAATTCGATCTCCACAACTGCGATCGAGAGAGGCCGAAACTACTTAATACAATTGACAGATTAAATTAGCAGTAAAAACAAAAAAAATAATACAAATTTAATCTTTAAATAATTCAACTTGATATAGAAAAATAGAAGAAAAAAAATTAGGAAAACAAAAAGGACTCTTTTTGGTCGGTGCATTATGTAATTACAAAATAATTCTTAAATGCCACGTGTCATTTGACCCAAAAACTGACCCGATTCTACGAACAACAAAATAGTATCGACAACACAATAACATAATCTCTCCTCCAACAACATCATCAAACCCCTCGAAACAGGAAACAAAAAACACTCACTCGTTTCGCCACTTTCATTTTCTCTTCTTCTTCATTTTCATCACTCTCAAAAAATTTCGAAACTTTTTCATATAAACGATGATGGGTAGTAACAATAACAGCAGAGAAAGAGAAGAAACACTCACATTCACAATCCCTTCATCATCTTCTCATCATTCTTCACCAATTACTGTTTCTGACACACTTGATAGTTATCTCACTGACCCAAGAAGCGCTTCTGGAAGTTTCCAGAACGATGGTGTTCTTTCTGGTGGTGGTGGTGATGCTACTGATGTTGAGTTTGGTTTCTCAAGACCTGATTTTCGACAGAGTTCTCTTGTTGGTACTGTTGAGTTGTACGAACGACATGTTTTTCTTTGTTACAAGAATCCGAGGTTTTGGCCATCTAGGATTGAAGCTGCTGAGTTTGATCGGTTGCCTAGGTTGCTTTATGCTGCTGTTAAGGCTAGGAAGAATCAAATGAAGAAGGAGGTAGTGGTTTGTTTTTTGTTTTCACCCTTTTTGATTTTTGGAACATTTATGAACAATTATGCCTTTTTGTTTATTGTTGATAATCCGTGTTGATTTTGTGAGTTTTTGGTGATTGATTGGTTTTTATGTTGTAAAAATTTAAGCTTTTGGGTTGTTTTATTTGTGGGGTGATGAATTGTGAATGAATGGTACACTTGAAATTAGTGAGGTTTTGGTTTTTTTAAGTTAATTGTATGATATGTTTAGTGCTTAATTGGATTTGTTGTGAAAATGTGCTAATTGATTTTGATTTTTCGTGAGTTTATGGTGATTGATTGGTTATAAACTTGTAAAGATGTAAGCTTTTTGGTTGGTTTTTGTGGGGTGATGAATTATGAATGAATGATCCACTTGAAATTGGTTCTTGTCAAGTTTTTTGTGCTAATTGAATGTGTTGTAAAAATGTGCTAATTGTTTTTGTGATTTTTTGTGAGTTTATGGTGATTGATTGGTTATAAATTTGTAAAAATGTAAGCTTTTGGGTTGTTTTTTGTGGGGCAATGATATATGAATGAATGATCCACTTGAAATTGGTTGTGTCAAGGTTTTTTATTATTGAGGTTTTAAGTTTTTTTGGTTAACTGTATGATGTGTTTAGTGATAATTGAATGTGTTGCGGAAATGTGCTAATTGGTTTTTGTTTTGGTTTCTTTGCTAGACCCGGTTAACGATATGTGAGGGTCACGATGGAACTGAAACATCGAATGGGGATGTGTTAATTTTCCCTGACATGATCAGATACAGGTTAGTGTTGAGTTTTTGGTTTGCAATTTTTTATTCCCTTGCGAAGGTTTTTCTGTTTTTCGTTTCTGCAGATTGTTGTCAATTACAATGTGTTGTGTTAATATTGCAGGAGATTGACTCATTTTGATGTTGAAACTTTTGTTGAAGAAGTTCTTGTGAAGAATGGAGAATGGTTACCTGGAACACCTGAAACCTTGAAAGGTTCATATGTTTTTGTGTGTTCACATGGCTCACGTGATCGCAGATGTGGGGTTTGTGGACCGGTTTTGGTTAGTAGATTCAGGGAAGAGATAGAGTTGCATGGTCTACAAGGTAAAGTATTTGTTAGCCCGTGCTCGCACATTGGGGGACATAAGTATGCAGGAAACGTCATTATATTTGGATCAAGCGTGAATGGAGAAGTCAGTGGCCACTGGTAAGGAGAAGACCTGCACGGTTATCTAAATTCATTTTAATCACTGAACCGGAACTTTTTTGTTTATTAGTTTATATGATGAAGTGTCGTTGTTTACCATACTGATTATTTAGCTGACCTATATTTTACTCAACTAAAATAACCAGGTATGGATATGTTGCCCCGGATGATGTACCTTTATTGCTTCAACAACATATCATGAAAGGGGAGATTATAGACTCGTTATGGAGGTGATTATATTTTAGTACTCGTAATATTTACTGTTTTGGTTAAAAGGTTCTGGTTTTTTGTTTTTAAGTTTCATGCTCTAAATGACAATAGCCGGTTGCTCACTCTCTATCTCTCTCCTGCTGGCTTTTTGCTTATTTGTGTGGTTAGAAGTTAATGTTACATAAGTTTGCAATAGTAGGCCAAGAAAGGTGAAATTTTAGTTATATTCACAAGGCATTTTGCAATATTCAAGTAAAAAATATAGAAGTTCAGGAAGAAATGTAAGGTTAATACTTGAGAAGAGTTGACTAGCAAGGTTCAAAGTTTTCTCAGAAATGAGTTAAAACTTTATGTTTTTCCATATTTTCAAATTGAAATTTTGTTCTCGAAACAAATGATATGTTCAGACTCTTTATCTTTAGCTGATGATATAATATGATTGCTTTGCTCCATATGCATTTAAGTGGCATCTTTAACCTGCAAGCCAATGTTAGTAGGACCGCGAGTATGATTGTTGGATCCAAGAACCTCCGTTTCTTTGTTTCTTCACTTCCATGCGTGTGTGTGATTCCTCCGTCTAAGTAACTAGAATTGTTGTTTCTAGATTGATTTCATTTGAAACTTAGTTTTTTGAGTTATTTAAGAACTTATGAATTTATGGTTATAGTTATTGACTTAGTTTAATGTTGTGATTTAGAGTTTATTTGATTCCTCTATGATAATTTTTATGCATATCCGGTTACTGCTATCGCCTATCGGTCACTCGGGTCACGCTCCATATGTCCAGTCCTGGGCGTGAGGATGTGTGTTAAGAGTCCCACGACAATGTGTTTATAAGCGGGGGCAATTTTCACCTTACAAGCCGATAAGGTTGAGTTAGGCCAAACCCAAATTCTAATAATCATAAGCTTTTACTAAAACCAAGTACTTGTGATGAGTAATTCAACTACCATTGGTATTTATTACTCCATCTCAAGATATCCAGAAACCCTAGCTTTATCCATAACTTGCCAATATCATATCTTTTTGCCCCCTTATTTGTGATGGATCCTTCACGCGACAGGTTCTCCGCCTTTTGAAATCTGATATTTGCCGACCGATAAAATGCAAATATGCATCTGGCTGACTAGTTAAGTAAAACTTCCATACATATGTCCGTGGAACATATTCTGACGTGTAATTTTTGTTTATCAGGGGTCAGATGGGTTTATCAGAAGAGGAGCAAATAATAAAACAAGAACAAAGGCTTCTGCTGAATGGCATAGGAATATTAGAAGAAAGCACTGCACTGAATGGATCCCTAGACAATTTCACAAGCTGCTGCCAATCAAACGGAGTGAGCTGCTGCCAAGAAAACGGAGACTCTTCCTTTTGTCAGAGCCAGGTTTCAGTGGATAACATAATGAGCTCCGATGCCATTGAGACTGAGGCAAAGCTCTTAGCCGATAACAAGAGCAGCAGCAAGCCCGTGATTTCTCGGACCAGCAGCGGGAAAGGAGCTTCACGGAAGTTTCATTCCATGACAACATGGCTTGACGGCTGGGAGCAGGAAGATACTTATGCCGCTCTTGCTGTTGCCTGTGCTGCAGTATCGGTTACTATTGCCTATAACTGCTACAAACAATTGACATAGGAAGAATTAACATTGTCAGTGTTATTATTTAGGTCAGCTTGCTTAAGCTTTAACATATTTTTATATCAACTTCATCTTTTCTGATACTTGTGCTGTCATTTAGATCGAACATTATTCGACATGCAGGGATAAAGTGAGATCTAAGTCATTGATGTGAATGTGTGTACTCTACTGATTGTGGATTATTATTATTATTGGCTAAGGCATTTATAATCTGCCAGTTAGCTTGTCTCTGTAAATATAAGAAATATTAGCCTCCGAATATGAAGTATTGTCAGTTTGTTTTGGCAGAATTTGATTTGTAATATTTTTCAATTTAATCTAAAGCTTTGGTGTTCCTCAAACTTGCTAGTTAATCCAAGATTTGAGGTGCACACAGCATATTCAGAGTCCCTTGCGGTGGCTTTGAACTCTACACTCTCACTGGCCGTGTCTGGGATCGAACTGGCTGCTCATACACTGCCAGCAACCGCTTCACCTGTGTTATCGGTGACAGCGGTGGCTGTCTCCAATGCAACTGCACCGGCAGTTCAACCCCTGACACGCTGGTGCAGTTAGATGTGCATCACGGTGACAGCGATTTCTCTTACAGCGGATGGTTTTTTCAACAGATGGATGGTTGACAATAATTTTCTCCGATATTTTCATCCAGAAAGTTTTTGTTGATTTTAAACATGACCAAATACATTTATCAAGCATTTTTTTTATTGACTTTTTAGGTTGATTAATAATTAATGGTTCTGGTCTATATGAATCGGATACATTAATTATTAATGAACCTAAAAGGTGAAAATTTGCTTATAAATGATATCAAATGAGTATTCATCACAAAAAATGGAAAGAAAAGTTTCATGATTAGGGAGTGCCAAACAAAACAATCCATGTTAGAGAAGATTGGACATGTGACCAATTATCAAACCCAAGACATGGATATTCTTGAAGTTGCACATCACGTTTTAGAAAAGGTTACTATCAAAGAGATTTTCAAAGACAAAAACAAAAGTGTCAAAGATTTTTTCTTTGGTTAAAGGACCACTAAATTTAGGTGGCATTTATAAATGGGAAAGTTTGTAATTTAAGAATAGAGAATATCTATAACACCTAAGATTTAATATGAGATATTATGTCAGGCCAATATCATTGAGTTGGACACTTTAATTCAAATTTTAATTTTTTTTTGTCCATTGACTAGATAGAAAAAAAATAGATGTTTGGAGTTTGAATCTTGAATTTTGCATATATGATACTGGACTTTGTCATTTAAACTAAGCTTATGGAGACCAAATTTGAAACTCTTAATTGTGTAAGTTTTTTTTTTTTGTTTTTGTAATTGGCTTTTTTTATCTTCCTAAATTTGAAAATTCACTTCCTTTTTCTAACCATAAAAGTAGAAAATTTTAAATAATAAACTAAAAAATGCAGTGGTCTGAACATTACTTTTGACTTTTCAAAGGGACATTAGGCTAAATTAACAATTCATTTCCCATTTTTCAAACACAATTAAATAACAGTAAAATTCATTACTTCAAATAGTAATGTTGAAGAGTATAAACTATAAAATAAATAATATGGGACATTAAATAAATAAAAAATGCAATTACTTTTGATTTTTCAAAGGAACATGGGGCAATGTTATTTTTATTTTTATCAATTGGCTCGTGAATCTGAGTTTGATTTTTAGTTAAATTTAATTAAAATATCATTTTCCGTCCGATTTAATTTGGTGTAGAGTCTATACATAAAAAATTTAAGTCCCACATTTTTATAAGTTCTTCTATTGAATATAATTTAATTTGAAATTTGAATCTTTGTTTAGAGACCGACATTTTCTTCTAAACAAATATTCAAATTCTTGTGCAACAAAATCTACATTTCTACTTATTAAGTAATTCCATATTCTTGACCAAAAAAAATAGTAATTCTCATATTAATGTTCTTTTTATTAACTTTTTTGACCAAAATTAATGTTCTTTATATTATTATTATTTTTTACTATTATATACTTATTAAGTAATTGGTATATATACAACATACAGTTGCACAATCACCATAAAAATCAAAAAGCATCAAGCAAAACATTAGCAAAAAGAAGAAACATGGAAAACAAATTCACCCTATTTTTGGTCCTATTCGTCTATATCAACTTGGTGAATTGTGAATACTATCAATCTAAGACAATAGTTCCACATGATCTTCCAAACAAGGTAACTCACCTACACTTCTACTACTTTGATATTCACACAGGCAATAATCCAAGTGCAGTTATTGTGGCACGTGCCAACCAAACAAGTGAAAAAAATCCTAAGAAATCTTCATTGTTTGGTACTGTTTTTGCCATTGACAATCCTCTTAGGGAAGGTCCTGAAGAAACATCAAATGTGATTGGAAATGCACAAGGTTTATATGTTTCATCTAGCCAAACTCAAGATGTGACACTAACTATGTATGTTGATTATGCTTTCACTTCTGGTGAATTAAATGGAAGCTCTTTTAGTGTTCTTTCGAGGAATCCGGTGAGGGAACCGACAAGGGAACTCGCGGTGGTCGGAGGAAGAGGAAAGTTTAGGATGGCCACTGGCTTTGCTTTGATTAGGGCTCATTTTCTTAATGTTACAACTGGTGATGGGATTATTGAGTATAATGTAACTATTTTCCATTATTAAAATAAATATCATATGTTAGTGATTAGCTAATAAAAAGTAAGTCTTTAATTTTATTCAAAATAAAAAGTATTTAATTTTCTTCTTTTCAACTTTCTATTGTTTTTTTTAGGGTAAAAAGTTTAACTCATCTCATTCATTATAATATCTTAAATACACGTTGGAATATCAATAAATAATTCATATTGTAATCTGCGAATTCCCAATTCCGATTAAAAAAATCCGCAACATCAATTGTTTTGATTTAGTAAAGAAAAATCAATTGTTTCTGATTATTCATAATTAAGATAAAAAATTGTAAATTCACTAAATTTGATCATGATTATAAAAGTAAGGCTAATAAGGCAATCATCTTCAAAAATCTATAAAAACTCACTTAATAAAAACCTTCACATTCTTGTTGCCCCATGTACTACTACTACTATTTTCAAAACTAAATTAATAGAATATTATCTCAAATTATATATTTTTATTAAATAAACGATATTCATTCAAAATACAAAAAAAGTGACTCTGCGAACAAGCTCACAAGTCACAACAGCCATGTTAATAGCATATAAAACAACAAATTGCATAATCCTTCAAATGTAGATATTTATATTTGAACTACAATAAATTGAAAATACTAAATTAAAATATGGAGAGTATCTTGACAAAAAATAAAAGTGGATCGAAAAGATGAATTAATGACATGTGAGATTAGAAACAGAGAGTGGATACTTAAAGGTAGTGGCATAAACAAAAGAAATGATATTCCCATTAGGAAAAGGTTTGCCATCATTAACCAAACAATCACTATAGTTGAGACGCTTGAATATTTTAGGATTGATAAGACGTGCAGAACTGAACATTCCACAATCAACATGAATGTCACTGATATTGCAACTGATGCATGTATTATCAATCTCAACTGTGTATTGAGGAGTGCCATCTGGAAGTGGAGTTGTTGAATCTTGTCTTATTTCAATAGTAGACTTGCTGCAATGCTCATCAACTTGTGATGGTGGTGGTGCATTTTCTGCATTAAGACAATCAACAAAAACATTAGTACTACAGATTTTTTTTTTTTTTGGGTACATAGTACTACAGAATTTTATTCATATATAATTAGTGAATTTTAGTTTTAATTCTATAGAAAAAAAATCACATATTTTGCATCCCTAAAAATTCATAT
The DNA here is from genome assembly GCA_030408175.1 of Trifolium repens. Taxonomy (NCBI): domain Eukaryota; kingdom Viridiplantae; phylum Streptophyta; class Magnoliopsida; order Fabales; family Fabaceae; genus Trifolium; species Trifolium repens. Next base: position 57,250,454 of record CP125844.1, read on the forward strand.
TTTGATTTTAATCTTTAATGACTAATTTATGTTCATTTTACATGTTTATGATCTTTCATGTTCAAGATGTGACTATATTATGTCAATCAAATCTATATAAGTTCATACAATATTATGTTAAAAAAAATATCAAAAACAAATCAAAATTTTGTTAATTAGAGACTAAAAATAAAACATATTTTTTGTTTTTTTGACACATAAAACATAATTTTTGTTAGATATGAAAGTATGTGATTCTTTTTAAAGAGATAAAAATCAAAGTTCGTTAATTTTGTATGGACAAAAAATTATAAAAGAAGTCCAAAGGTGGATTCTTTATAATCCCTATAGTCCTTATTATAAAAGAATTGACCAGATACGTCATGAAAACGCAGATGGATGTGAAAGAATTAAAAAAAAAAAAAATTACTAAAAAAAAATAGAAGGATACTGTCCTACCATTAGACGGGTTTTGGTTTTGACCCTATTTTTTTCGTTCTACCCTTGTAATAACAAGATTCTTCTCTTTTAGTCCATGATGATTAAGAATCAAAACTATAGACCTATCCACTATTCACTAACATATCTATTTTTGATTAATATTTACTAAATTAATTTCATATATCTACAAGCCACACTAAGTTTGATCTAGTGGTAAAAGATTTACGTAGTTCACATTGGTTTCAATGTAACAAAAAAAAATACCTCATACATCTACTAACTAGCAATTAAACTGTATTACAATAAGAGGTAAATATTTAAATCAAAGAAGTTGATAATTGAATAATTATTATCTATGAGAATTGAAAGTAAATTGCAAAGTAACTAACTTGTAGTATTATTGGTTGAAGAAGTCTCAGCCAGCTTCCTTGCTTCCCCATTAGCGAACATCAAAACAACCATGGCCATCAAGAGGCTTAGAAACAACAATGTTTTGTTGGCCATGACTAAAGATTGAAAATATTGTTTAAGCAATTAGGTTTAGGCTCTAGGGTTTGTTAATTTTGTTTTTCAAACATGGCATATATATAGAACAAGTAGTGCAGGCCCAATGATAAAATTAAGCACATTAATTCTGCAGTCAAATATAAAAAAAAGATACGATGTAATAATATGATAATTATATTTGATAGAAAAAAATAAGGAGGGGAAGATTTAGAATCAATTTATTATTTACGAAATAATGAGTGTGTAGTTAAATAAGATACTTCAATGTAATAATATGTAATAATTATATTTGATAGAAAAAAATAAGGAGGGGAAGATTTAGAATCAATTTATTATTTACGAAATAGTGAGTGTGTAGTTAAAAAAGATACAGTGTAATAATATGATAATTATGTTTGATAGACAAATATGGAGGGGAAGATTTAGTCTTTTTCTCATTCATATAATTTGGAGATATTTAACCACTAACCAATAAAAACAAACCATATAAGTAAATTTGCATGTGGTGTTTACAACTAACTTGTAACCGACTTTAATTACACGTGAATCTATATTTATATGACTTGCTCTCATTGGTAGATGGATAAATACTCCAAATTATGAAGAGGTAGAGTAGACCTCACCGAAGATTTAAAATGAAATATTTATATTTTACAAAATATTGTACTTTAGTTAAAAAAATAATGTACTTTTTTAAGTCAAGGGTAGCATTAACAAATTCAATCTATGTGAAGATTGGGCTAAGCTACACACAACTAATGACAATAGTGTCTAAATTATCAAGTATTCAGGCACACACAAAGCAAACTTAATTTGTATTTATAATTATGATTATTGCATGTTCTGAAATTAAAAGTAAATCTTCAGCTTATTCTATGACAACGAGAATAGAATTAGAATGTTGTTGAATAATCTTTGTCTTAGGCCTTAACGTACGATAAGAAAATTAACTTATTACTCCAATTGTCTTTTAACTTCCTAGCCCTCTCCAATTATCCTTTATATAGGATTGGTCCTCATAAAAAATACTCAAAGTCAAAGAAACACAGAAACTCATATAAAGTGCAAATTTTTATTTACAAAGTTACAATTCCAAATAAACTTACATTTCAAACAGTAAAATACTCTTTGATGGCTTCTAGAATCTGTTTTGCTGCTTCAGGACCAAACAACCTTGGAAAGCTTGAACCAAGATCAACCTCAATAGTCTTGTTTCTAATAACACCATCTCTTTTTTTCAGATAAGCTTTATCTTCCTCTCCGACTTCTCTCTCGGCACAGGCACAATGATCCAACCATATCCCCAACACTTCCTTTGAAATCGGGTCAATGTGGTCACTGATGATCCCATCTATCCGCTCACCTCCATCATCTTCAGTCTGAATGCGAATGAATATAGCGGTTGGAGATGCAACGGTGCGGATGAAAAGCGAAGAAGTAACATACGGTTGAACCTCCGGAATTTTTTCCAAAGCCTGCCTATGTGTATCGAGTTTAGTGTCCTCGTAAAAAGTTTTAAGGTAATCTGGCCAAAGAACAAGGTCTTTTCGAGGTGGCAAATCAAGAACAACAATTAGCATTGTTGGACTGCTTCGGATCAGCTCGAACACGAAATTCGGCGCATCATTTGAACTGTTAAGATAGGCCGAAAGTGATGTTATATTTAACGATCCTCCGGTTGGTAGCTCAGCATGCACCCAACTTCCCATTACAAAATCGATCTGAGATATACAGAAAAAATGAAGAACAAACACAATTAAATGCTTATAGCATAAGTGTTTATCACATAAGTACTTATGCATAAGCTATTTCTTTAATGAAACATATAATAAAGGCAAACTAATTTTATAAGCTTTATGGAAATAAGCTGAAAACAACATATAGACATGTTATAAGTTGTTTTTATAAGCTCTTACTTATGCCAGTAGATAAGCTCAAATAAGCTAATCCAAACAGGCCTTAAATTCATTATTTTTTCTTCAACATAAGGAAATTCAATGAAATAACAAACTCTTTATGAAGAAAAATAGATGTCATGACTTCAGCTGACTATTTGTAGACACAAAATAAAGAGATAGTTAAGTTAATGATTTTTGTAATTAGTAAATAACATAAGCTCAACAGCATTAAAATAAAACCAAACAATTGACAATGAGGAAACTATTATATCAAGGCTTTGGCTACAATATTAAAGGACAATTATTCAAATTCAAGAAGCATAGAAAATACAGAATAAAAATTTACACTGCCAATTTGATTAAGTATCCTTCATCCTCTAAAGTAAGCAACTAATTTACTTTTGGAGAGTAAAGTTACTATTGTCAAAATAATAATAATATCCACATACATAAAAAATCCTAAGTGGATCAAATGCAAACTCCTGATTTTCTCAATTTAGAGGAGACTGAATTTTGACCGAGTGTCTAAACTGTGTTTGGAAAAATATTTCATTGTAAAGAACATTAAAATAATCTTATGATGTCACATAAGTCTAGTTTAGGTTGTAGGGATTAGAGAAATTATTAGAGGGGTCGGAGTTCCAACTCCGGATTCCCAATTTTTCCTCACTTAAAGTGTGTGAATCTAGCCACCAGACTATCTATTATGAAACAGTACAAAGACACTGGACGCGACACAGACATTCACACAAATGATAATTTGAAAAAATGAGATGATTTAATGTAATCAAAATATTGAACATGACATGTATCCGACACCAGGAAACGCCCGGAAAAAGTGTTTTAAGATGACTATAATTTTTTAAAAACAACAATTATTTAATTGATGAGTTTGAGTGTACTTAGCCTAATAATAACATAACAATAGATTAAGTACCTAGTTATCAAGTCTCAACCAAATAAATAAACTCTAATTTGATTAACTAGAATAGAAACAAAGGAATTTGAGGGAGCAAAAAGCAGAGGAAAAATTACAGGGGAATCAGTGTTGCCTGGTGTAATATGCAATGAAACTTGAGAAGTACCACTATTGCTCTTGTAGTATTGAACATCAGGAGGAAGTGAGCAAGGAAGAAGCTGAGACTGAAATCGATCTTCAACTTTTGAAACAAGATCAAGCATGAGATTCTTGTGGGGTGATGAAACATATGGAAATTCTAAGAATTTGCTACGGCCTTGTTTGTGGGTATCATCCATTATTGAGCAACGAGGAGCTGAAAGTTGAAGCCTTGAAGAAGAAGATGAAGATGATAAGATGGAAAGTGGTGAAAGTAGGAAATTGCCACAGATCATCACTGCCATTGTACAATCAAAGACACATGTTGTCTTTGTACAATGTTGTTTCATTTTTTCTATGTTCTTTTTTCACGGTCAATATTCTTTTTCTATGGTGATAAGGTGCAATACGTAAATCATTGTGGGACCGGCTGGTTAGATTTTGAGCGGTTAAATTATGATTTTTTCTAAAGTACCCCTTATAATTTGGATATTTACCCCTTAGATTTGCACGTGGTTACAAGTTAATTGTAGGTACCAGATGCTAATATACTTAGTGTATGTTTGGTTTCACTTCTGGAGCAGCCAAAATTGATTATAGACGTGTAGAATTGATTCTGACTTGTTTGGTTTCTCAAAAGTAGAATTGATTCTGCCTCCAGAATAGATTCTACTTGAAGCTAGAAATCGTAGCTTCTGATTCTAGAATTGATTTTTACACTTAAAATTTTTGTTCAACTCACTTTTACATGAATATATCCAAACATAAACCACTTTAACTTAAAATCAATTTTGGCCAGAATCAATTTTACAAAATCAATTCTATCAAAATCAATTCTCTTCACCGCAGAACCAAACATACACTTACTCCCTCCGTCCCATTTTAAGTGATATATTTGACCATTTCACACATATTAAGAAAAATGTATAATTAAATGAGAGATAATATTAATTTTACCAAATTACCCATGTATGTATTTTTTCTGCCCAATAATGATTAGAAAAGCATATTCTGAAAAAGCATTTATAAGGGGTAGAAATAGAAAAGTAACATAAAAAATTAAAATGAGTCAAGTATTATGGGACAATTTTTTTTGCAAATGTGTCATTTAAAATGGGACAGAGGGAGTATGTGATTTGTTTCAATCGAGTAATGGGTAAACACCCCAAATTATGAAGAATAAAGTATATGTCTCACCTTAAATCTTATGATGAAAATAATGTTGAATTTATTAAATATGTGATTCATTAATTTAATGTTTTAATATTTTTGGATAGAGATATAGTGTCTCCTTGTTGTGGTTTTGAACCATTTCTCTCGAGTTTCATAGAATTCCTCAACAACGTTCCCGTGAATAGATAGAGTATTCATCTTTTTTATTTCTTGGAAAATGATAAACAATGCATTAGTGAAAATTTTATCTATGAATTTGTGCATTAAACATTTTACAAATATAAAAAGTTACTATTTTGCAACATTAATTTTATCTCTCTTTTTATCTATGTTTAACAAACAAGTAAGTGTGCTAGAGATACTATTTAATATAATATTTTTTTATTTTTTAGAAAGCATGACCTTACTTTTAAAGAATAAAGTTATTGATGTTTCATTTGTCATAATTCAATTGATAATGTGTTATGTAGTTAAGTTTGAAGTTTTTCATCCACTTTGAACTTAGAACTTCTCATATATGTATATGAGATTCAACACTATTTGTCATTTTGTCTATTTACAAACTGAAACAAAAATAAGATTGTCAGTTCGATCATGCAATAACTTAGTTATGTTGATTGATATATTTCCTTTCATTTGTGAGGTCTATTACTTGTTATACTTGAAATTATTTTTTACACATAAATATACATAAAAAGAAATTGGAAAAAAAATCCTAAAACTCTTATTTCGTTGGCTTAATCCTGGACTATCCCTAATAACCTACATAATCATGTTTTGAATTTCTTCAATTTTACATATTTTACGCATTGTTTAGTTTAGAATAAAGTAGAAGGAAAGATAGTGAGGACGGAAAAGTGGAAAGAACTTAAAGACTCCTTCGTTTAAAATGACAACATAAATCGAAGAAAATAAAATATGAGTCTCATAATAACTTTCGTACTTCGATTTTTGTGCTCAATAAAATATGCATTAATCTTTCTAACGAGTGCAACAAAACAATTAATACTCCCTTCAGTCTTTTTTATAAGAGACAGTTGACTTTTTAGATTCATTCAATAATTAATGTATATAAGCTATAACATAGACTAAATACATGAATTATTGAATGAATCTAAAAAACGAATTGTCAATTAATTAAGAATTTTATAAATAAAAAAATATCTTGAAAATACAATTATTAAATAACCAATGTATTTTTTTTTATGAAAAGGGGACCAAGTCCAAGATAATTCCAATCAGTTATTTAAATAATAAAAAAAAGCAATAATAAAGCTTAGAGGATATAATATATTTGATATGTTGACTATTTATGATTGAACCGAAAAAATTGATAAAATTATAATAAAATTGTACTCAAATATTCCCTTTTTTACAATCAAAACCTGATCAAAATTAATGAGATTAAAAAAAAGTCAAAAATAATAATAATTTATGAAAAAGTCAAAAACAATACTCACTTTTTATGCTAAGTATTTATTATAGTTCTATCCACTCCTCATCTTTCAATCGAATATATAAAGTTCACCGCCATCGGTAATTTTATATCTTTTGTCACAAAACTTGCAATTAACTCTATATGATTTAGAGTTAATTTGGGAAAAAAATGGTTTTTAACATGAACTTAGTGGTCTTGGGTTTCTTGGCCATGGTTGTTTTGATCTCCACAAATGGGGTAGCAATGAATTTGCATGAGACCTCTTCAAAATATGATAAAACAGGTCTGTTTGCACTTTGATTTAAATCTCTATTCATTCAAGCATATATATAAATGAGCTCTCTTAACACTACAAAAATTGTTATTACAATATGAGCCATAGAGTTTATTTCTTAACCTCGGCCATACAAATTTCCAATGTATATTGCACTGCCACATTGCTAAACTCACATTTTTAACATTGATTACAATTTTAATATATATTCTGTTTTAGTTTAATCTATGAAATAATATTTTTATTATTATTTATGTATAGCTTTGAAATAAAAAAAACACTTCTGAATTTTTTTGAAATAACGATGAAAAATAGAGATGAATAAAATAATATCAATAATATAATCAAAGTTGGTGTCTCTAAAATTCGATACAAAGATAGAGATGAATTTCGTATTTTTTTCGTTTCTATCTAAATTTTCTATTCTAATTCAATTTAATCGAATGCTAAATTCGAATTATATTTAAAATCCATTGTCATTTAAATATTTGTTGATATACTAATTTGATTGAACTTAGTCATAAGTTTTTTATTTTTTTCGACTAATTACTTTCCAAATTAATTTTTATAAGAAACAATTAATTTTTTAAAATAATTGTATATTTAATGTTTCCAATGAATTTTTTTTCTCAGGAAATATTGATGACAAGTGCAGCAAGGCAAGTATTGCAATAAGACAAGGTCCAACTGCCCCAATTGGGGGTATTCCAACATACACCGTTGAGATTCAGAATACATGTGTGAGTGGTTGTGACATCTCTGACATTCATGTTGCATGTGGCATGTTCAGTTCTGCGATACTTGTCAACCCATTTAAGTTTAAGCGTCTCCAATACAATGATTGTCTAGTTAATGATGGAAAATCTTTAGCTAATGGAGCTGTTATTTCCTTTAAGTATGCTACTACATTTGAATACAATCTCACTGTTTCCTCTGTAGTTTGTCATTGATCTTCATATTTTATATGTTTTGAATTTACAAAAGTTCAATAATAATATCCAATATGTAAATTCAAAAATTATTTAATGAAAATTTTAATAGTATTAATTTATAATAGAATATGGAGTTACTCGATGAACTTTTTGGTCAAACCGGCAAGGTCTCGTCTTGAATTGTACTCCCTTCGGTCTTTAATATAAGAAGAATTTCACTTTTTAGATTAATTGAGAATCTAATGTATCTAGTCAATAATATGGGCTAAATACATTAGATTCTTAATGAATCTAAAAAGTGAAGTTTCTCTTATATTAAAGATTAGAGGGAGGGAGTATATTAAACTGGTCATTAGATTTAGATTCTCTATATTTGATTTTTTTAAGTTCAAGGGCACGTTTATTTAGAGGGGTTGGAGTTCCAATTAAGGATTTCCTTTTTCTTTATAGTCTAAAGTGTATGAATCTAATCACTAGACTATTTATTATGAAACATGTACAAAGACACAGATCGTGACACAAACATTCACACCGATAATAATTTGAAAAAATGATATAATCTAATATAATTATAACGTTGGACATCGGCACGTATCCGACACCAAATACGCCAAATTCCAAAAGTGTCTTAAGATGAATATAATTTTTCAAACAACAATTTTTTAATTGATGAGTTTGAGTGTACTTAGCCTAATAATAACATAACAATAAATTAAGTACCTAATTATATCAAGTCTCAACCAAATAAATAAACTCCAATTTTATTAACTAGAATAGAAACAAAGGAATTTGAGAGAGCAAAAAGCAGAGGAAAAATTACAGGGGATTCAGTGTTGCCTTGTGTAAAATATGCAATGAAACCTGAGAAGTACTATTTTTTTTTTTTTTAATCGGTTAAATTTTATTAAAAAATAATTTCTTAAATAAAAAGTATAAGGAATTGTTGAAACATATGAGAATTGAGAAGTACCACTATTGCTCTTGCAGTATTGAACATCAGGAGGAAGTGAGCAAGGAAGAAGTTGAGACTGAAATCGATCTTCAACTTTTAAAACAAGATCAAACGTGAGATTCTTGTGGGGTGCTGAAACATATGGAAATTCTAAGAATTTGCTACGCCATTGAGCAACGAGGAGCTGAAAGTTAAGCCTTGAAGAAGAAGAAGAAGAAGATGATAAGATGGAAAGTGGTGAAAGTTGGAAATGGCCACAGATCATCACTACCATTGTACAATCAAAGGCACATGTTATGTCTTTTGTACTTGTTTGATTTTTTCTATGGTCAATATTCTTTTTCTAAGGTAATAAGGCTCATATGCATAATTGATACATAAAATTATCTTCTCGGAGATACTGTTTAATATAATTTTCTTTTTTCAAAAAGCATAATCTTATTTTTAGAGAATAAAATTATAGATTTTTATGTCATAATTCAATTGATAATGTGTTATATGGTTAAGTTTGACGTCTTTATCCACTTTTACTCATTGTACTTAGAAATAATTTTTTACACATAAATATACATAAAAAAATTGGAAAAAAATCCTAAACCTCTTATGTCGTTAGCTTAACCAGTTAACCCTAGGACTATATCCCTAGCCTACATGATCATGTTTTGAATTTCTTCCATTTTCCATCTTTACGTGTTGTTTGGTTTAGAAGAAAGTGGAAGGAACACAAATGAAAGAAAATAAAAAATAAGTCCCACAATAAAGCTCGTGCTTCGATTTCTGCCCTCAATAAAATATGGTTTGAGTCCTGCTAATACTTTTAGAAAGTAAATATAAATATCCTTGTAAGTATTCTTTAAATTTAATTTTTTTTAAGCCACTAGATTTGATCTAGTAATGAGGGGGTTAGGTAATATGTTAAAGATTCTGGATTCGATTCTCAACTTCTTATAAAAAAAATTAAAAGTTGGCCCCGCACCCGAAACCACCATCAGAACCCGAACCCAAACCACTACAAGAAAATATGGGTTTAGCTACGACACTATTTGTAGCTAATTCGTAGCTAATCGCTAGCAAAACAAAGTTTGCTACAAATTTGTTGTGAATTAGCTGTCATATAGGTCCTAGCATGGATTGGGCGGCAAATTATCCACCAAAATATTTCCTAGCTAATTTGCAACTAATATATAGAAACTCCTAGTTAATTCCCAATTAATACATAGTTAAAAATTGCTAGGAATTATCACAGCAATTTTGCAATAAATCTCTATCTACATATTCCTAGCTAATTCGCAGCAAAATTCAAGCTTTTTAGAAAAAAATTAATAATTATAAAATGCTACTTATGAAGCCATGGCCAAAACTAAGCTGATTATAAATTATTTATCACCCATGAAATAATAATAATAATAAAAAAAACTAATTAAATGTGCATGATATACACTAATTAAATCTTATTACTGACAAATAAAGCAAATATGCATGTTATAGTACTTAAAGAAGATATTGATTATACATTAAATCACATTAAATCCAATCTAAACTACACATATAAATTAAATCGTGACACATTTCATATACATTACATTGAGGCTATAGAAAAATTTCACACTCTTCTCTTTTAAGATTTGGATTCAACCATATCAGTTATCAGATTTCTAGAACACATGCACTTGAAATGATGCATTGTGGTCTGAATTGGAATAAAAAATGAAGGCAGTCATCTAGCTATAAATCAGTATGTGTATGTACCTTAAAAGTGTAGCCATTTCCTTCAGACTTCGTGTATTTGCTTTTCTTTTCTTCTCTATAAGTTCTGGATCATCAAAAATATTAAAAGTTTCACTCCCTAGTTGGTGAGACACTAGTAGGATCATCAAAAATAAAAAAAATAGAACAGCCTCATCAAAGATGCGAAAACAGAACAACTTAAAGATATACCAAATTACCCTCCACCTTGATCTTGTGGAAAGTACACCAAATAGCCATAACCTTGATTCAACATATATGGTTCTTCCTCACGCTCCTAGCATTCATGCTCTTCTGAATGTTGCACATCCATAATGTATAATCAATGATGAGCAATAAAGTGTAAAAACTACAAAGTAGGAAACTACATGCTCTTTTGAGTATCAAACAATGTACTATACAAAGTACTAATCTTAACAGAGGCATAAGGCATCAAATATGCAACACAACAGTTTTTTGGGCATTCAACTGGAAAATGAACCGTATGCGGAGTTTCTTACTTTGAAGAAAATAAAAAACTATAACCACCAAACTAGAACTTGCTTGTAGTAGAAGAAATAATGTACAAGTAGACAAAAAAAAATGTTTCATATAGAACCTTCTGATTTAACACACAGAACATGCATACCAGAAGTTGGACTTTAAACTCCTTTAAGTGTCTCCAAACCAGAAGTTTTCATAACTTTTTCCAAATCAGCAAAAAACTCCTTTTGGATCACCTTTCATTACTTCATCATCTTCAAATCAGCAATTGCTACTTGGTGTGTCTTCATCTCCCTCCCCACTTTTTTAATTGAAGTCACTGATCAACTAAAAAATAATAAGTTATCACAATAACAATAACGATATTAGAAGTCATCAAAACTTGAAACTTGAAGATTCCCTTACAAAATAATGAAAAGCATATGAGAAAAGACAAATGAAATAAAGAAGTAACATTATTGAGCAAAGTAGCATACAAGTAACTAGATACAAATATAGCAGTAAGATTTCATCTCATAGACGTCTCTAACAATATTTTTCTCACCATTAATTGAGTTAATTGCATGTTATTGCTAGACCAAAGTCATACATGAACTCCGTTGCTGAATACAGACACACAAAAACATCATAAAGAAACCATTATTGAATATACCTTACTTCTAATCCATTGACAACTGTGTGCATAAGGATGCCAGATGTCTATGATTTTGATGTCGTCCTTAACCAAGTCAACTTCCTGCAAATCAAAACAAGGAACATAAGCATTGTGCAAATAGATTTTCAAAAAAAGCACAAAGAAGAAACATAAGTATTATGCAAATATATAGCTGTGAAACATTAGTTAAGATAAATTGTGTTACTTTGAATTTATCAACAGAAAAATCCCAAGACAATTTAACCACATCAAACAAAAACATAAGGAAAATAATAAAAAAGACTAGCAGAAAGATAAGAGTAAGTTGAAAAAAATTACTTTATTCTAACTGAGATCCCTTCCAAAGTCAGTATACTATAGACATTCGACACGCCATCTTTGACCACACCATCAACAATAGTTTCAAGTCCTAACTGAGATCCTTTCCTGTATTAGACACAATATATACAAAATATGTTGACGGTTCACATCAAGAAAACTATTCAAAATGCCAAATAAAATCCTAATAAGTTTGAACAAAGCTTAGAAAAAGTTGTCTCACCTCCAAAGTTGTTTTCTCTTCCATGATAGGAGGCTCACATTTTCCTAAGCATTTGTTTTGTTTTCTCTATTTTGGTTGACGCATGTGAAGAACAAATTAACCTATTGTGAAGAACAAATTAATTTCTTAGTTAGATAACCATAAGGATACCATTCACTTCATCAAATGCAAAACCAAAAGCCACTCAAACTAAAAAAGAATCATGGAATCGGGAAAACCAAAGGCCACACTGCCACCAGTCACATAAGGATCAACAAAAAATGGAAAAGGTCACATGCCCTGACTTTTAAAGCATAGTTCAACAAATCTCAGCTTATATATTGGATAAACAATCCCTTAGACCATATAACCATATAGCCAATATAACAGTTTGAGCTATTAAAGGCTCAATACTTTGTTGTAGTATATATTTTGGGACAAATTTATACACACTTATTTGAAATTACAATACACTTTTAATATAACAAATTTGTATATGCATGAATGTTTCAACTTTCAAGCTCTAATCTTTAAAGTGCTACTGTGACACTTCATCTTTAATTAATAGAAATCAATGCTTAAACTAGAAAATCATTCCAAATTATCCAATCAACAACACTCACATAGAAAGAGACAAAAGAAGTTAACTTGTCAAACAAAGAAGAGTGTTTTAATAATTAACTCATTCTTAAAAGACACTAAAACTTAATTTGGTTAATGATGGTGGACACACAAACATAAACTAAATTTCAAAAGAAGCATAGTACCTAGTTCATTAAAGGAAAGAAAAAAGAACTTTAGTTATTCCTGCACTTATCTTGTCTCAAACATCAAATTTACATATTAAGAACAATAGTTCCCTCATTTTTTAACAGGACTACGTGTCACATTCATTCCAATACTTCCAATGTCTCTAGAATTATAGAAAATGAAAGAAGCATCTACTATATGTCAATCATCCCAACATTTGATTATCCAATCAAAATATATTCTCACATAAAAGCAATCATACCTGGTTATGTCATGAATCAGCACCAAAAGCAATCAAAAGCAATATCTTACAAAGTAAATGATAGAAACAACTTCAAATAAAAATCAATAAGGTAAGGGAAAAAAGATTCTATATCATTGGTCACCAAAAAAAATTCTCAACATTACTGAGCAAAAGGAACCAACAGAAATCACACCTAGCTTGTTTCCATCATCACTGAAGTTGCTTCAAGCAGAAGATACAATGGAGGATCAATGTTATACACTCTGCATAAGCCACATTTTCCAATACATCAGCACCATCAATCTAAACCTGTAGAATTAAGGAGCATAAGTATTAAATGCACATTTCAAAGACACAGAACATCAAACCTATTTAACATTCATTATACCTATCTGCTAAACGACGATAGCTCAAGCAGCATTAACAAGCATAGATGAAGCTGAATCACATTGCTGAGATTAGTTAAACATATGATGTTTTAGTGAAATCACCTTAACACAATACGTATTGAGAAAAGATTATTAATATTGTGAACCCTAAGATGAAGATTCCAATACAAATGCAACCATAAATGCTGAACAAATGTGAAAATAGATCGGAGACAAATAATCAAAATCGATTGGAGACAAAAAAAAATCAAAATCGATCCGAGACAGAGTGATGACAAAAATACGCCATGACATAAACTCAAAGATGCAAAAATGGATCTAAATGTAGATCAATTAGAAACAGAGAAGCAAAACGATAAGAGATGAAGAACAAAATATACAAAATCGGACAAAAAAGTAGATCGATAAAAGACAGAGAGAAAAGAAAATCAAACCGTATCGATTTGGTGTTGGAGAACCAATATGTGTGGCTGAATTGATCGGAGAACGATGACGGAAACTCAGATATGCACAAATTAATCGGAATATAGATGGAGAATTTCTGGAAATTGATTGGAGATGAGAGCGGTTTCAAATCGATTTTCGGAGATTGAGAGCGGTTTCGCCGTTTCGGATCAAGGTTCGAGAGAGAGTGAATTTCTGAAACCGTAGGGTTGGGGACAGAGTTTCATTTTTTTCTTTTATTTAATTATTATTTATTTATTTATTTTGAAAAAAAATGGTGTTTCTGATCAATTAATATAAAAAGTATCATTTGGAGTAGAAAGTCACTTTTGTAACTTGAAATTAACCACAAATACAGTTTGTAGCTAAATAGTGGTAGCAAATCTGATATTTTCTTGTAGTGAACTCAAAAGTAGTTCGGGTGACAAAACAAACTTTACACGCACATCTGTTGGGTTCGAATTTTTTCACCCAAACCCGAACCCATAACAAGAACATGCAAAAATAATTACCGGTCTGAATAATTCAGTTTTACATATCTTAAAAAATTCAGTTTCACACTAAATTAATCCCTAAACAAACGGCTACTTGAATAATTTCATGTAATGTTAGATAGAGTGAAGGAAGATAATAGCTATGAAAATCTTAGCTTATTGTTGGAGAAGAAAATAGATTAATTAAGTTATGATTAAATAATAGTCCTAAAAAAGAGGTTGGAGTTTGACAACAAGCTAATGAGTTGATTCCACTTTATATTTTGTAGATTGTTTTTAGGTCTTTGTTGGCTTCAATTAAGGGAGTTAAAGAGATTTTATTTTACTCAACAAAATAAGTTGTTAAGTTGAGTTGGACTAAAATTTTAAAATTAATTTATTTTTAGGTCTTTGTTGGCTTCAATTCAAACTCTAGTAAAATTAATTTAAACCCTTCAAATTTTATGTTCAAACTTTTTTTTTTGACACATATGTTCAAACTCTAACATGGGGAAGTTGACAAAATTCATCATGCTGTCCTACACACAAATTGCGGGGCAAAGCTAAGGATGTAAGACCCGCATTTAACAATTTAACATTAGAAAACTATATGGTTAACAACATTATTAGAAAACTATATTGTCTTTTTAGGTTTAACTCGGTTAATAGAGACATTATATTATATATATGCAGAAGTCAAAGTTCGAACGTCGGACACTCTACGTATTCATTTTTAAGGTGGAATTATTAGCTACTCAATTGCTTAACAAAAAAATTACTATATTATGTGATTACAAAAACCACTATACCGGAAAGATTGATAAATATTAGTAGTTAATTATGTATTATAGTCTGAAGATTCGGAGAAATTAATGTCTTGCCTTAAAAGATACTATAATAACTTCATTTTTAATCACATAATAGTAATTTTTAAAAGAAATATTTTGAACATGTGATACAGGGTCCACACTCCACAAAATAAAACAATGAACATACTAATAAGTCAAAAGTCAATAGTCATGCATACTGATTTAAGTTATTAAAAATTTGAACATTTTAAATAAGTAGTTAGAGATTTAATAATTAATTCTTATGTACTAATAAAATTTAGATCGAATAAAGATTAGTCACCGGTGATGAAAAAAATTAATTTGTAATTTGTAAAAATAATATTTATGTAGTTCAAGGCCCAAATTTCAAAAAAAAAAAGAAAAAATTCAAGGGCCAATAAAGGCCAAGTTCCTTGTGCTAGCTGATGAATCAAAGGGTGTATTTGTATCTAGTCCTACTATGATGCTATATGGATTTTTTTTAAAATAAAAAATTTAGAGCATCTTGCACCTAGCAAGTGGGTAAATAGAATGTGAGATATGAATATGGTTATGAATGACAAACATGTCTCCTATACTTTTTGATTAAGAGGTACGAATATGATCTCTGACTCTTCTATACTAAATTTTTTTGGTTGGGAGGATGCACATGCAGTTTTTAATGCTATCGCAAGAGGACCAACTAGTTGAAATTATCAAATTATAATCCAGTGTATCTATCTGTCATGATTTCGTGACTTAGATAGTTTTTGGTCTTTTATATAGATTTCACTTTCACTTTGACTCATTAAATTTTTTAAAATGCTAAAATTACAAATATTATATTAAACGAATAATAGACCGAATCTGTTTGACAGACCTGTTTAATCCTTCAATTTTGATGAGCCGAGTTAAAAATTTTAGCTCAATACATTAAATTGACCGACCCCATATCATCTAACTCGCTTTATAAAGGGACGGGGCGGGTTAACCCGCCAACAAACACACGTTATTTAGCATTAAGTAAATATGAGATATATAACTCACATTTCATAAGCCAACAATATTTTGTCTTAAGTTTCACACAATTTTTATTCACTTCGTTTGCATGAAAAAATAGGTTACGAAAATTCATCCCCCTAACCTTATTTTATTTTTTCAATAGTATATTGGTCAGAATGCATACCCTATTAAAAATAAAAATTAGACATTCAAAATTTAACCTTTTCAATAATTTCCAAGACATTAACCAACCAAGTTATAAAATTTCATCCCCAAACTTTTATCAAATAAAAAAAGAATCTTTAATATCTACACTTTCACACATGCATGGTTAAGGGTCACACCATGATCCATTTTCTTTAATAGATGATTAAATGAGAGATCCACAAGCATACTCCACTAGGCCAACCTTAAGTTAGACCTGTGGGAGCAATATTCTCTCTTTGTTATTTTCCAAAGTCAATATTGGCTACAAGAAGAAAACGAGGAGAAATTAATGCATGTGTCAACTAACATGCGACAAGTCTTAGAAATGTGGGGATTTTCCAAATGGGAGGGATAGGAACATGTTTGTATTGTATTGGTATGAAAGAAGAGAAGTGTACATATAAATTCAAACAACAAAGACATGCAATGATGATGATAACGATAATGATGATCATGTCGATCAATAATTCAAGCCCATCTATGTTTTGGACATAGAAATTTGGTTTGACGGAGTGCGAGTTCAGACTCGCAATTTTTTCTTCATTTAATAAACTTAAAGTAGTAAGTTCAAACCTCACATCAATATATTAATATATATTATACATTATATACAATAGAGTTAAGAATCGAACTCATGAACTTTACTATACTACCTAAACATATTAATATATATTTTAGGCCTATGAATTTATTGCACTCAACGAACAATATCCATGATTGTGAGGAATCACAAAAATTGAAAGTAGTAGTAAAAGATGTCATTCTCAAAGCACTAATAACACTATATCTGTTAAGAAGTCTAATATTGGATGTGAGTTAGCCTGAATACATATTTATAAATGTTTATAATCGAATAACTCTATAATCATGTATGTATAAAAAAAAACTTTATAATCACGTATGACATGACGTATATAACCATATATCTATTGGATTAGATTTGACTTAGAGCCTTCGACCCTCTTTTATAAAAAAAGAAAGAAAGATTAGATTAGTTAGAAACATCTACAACTTCTTGTTAAAAAAGATTAGGTTGATATGAAGCCATTATCTATGAATCAAATCTAAAACTTCTAAGTTCAACTTTTTGGACATTCATATGACACAAATCCGTTCTAACCACGACAAAACAACTAGTAGTTTCTCACACATTTTAATTTCCAAGTTGAAAGGTGTGGCTTCATCAACATTATACTTTTGTGAACACTTGCCAAAAAAATGAGCAAGTTCATAACTCTGATGATGACACTTCAATTCCACCGAATTCTTATCACAATTAATTGAGACGTCAAAATTTATAATATATGTTTTTTTAATCTATAACAAATAAAAATATATATCTTTTTTATTGTAGAATTGACTATTAATTTATTTTATTATAATAAAAATCAATGATAACCACTTCAATGAATGAAGAGTTAAAAACTTATTGTTTTTTCTACGTACAAATTGGATTATGAATGAAAATGAATATATAAAAGTTAACAACTGTAAGTAACGTGCAGTAACACAAGAACGATGAATTATAATCTACGTTGTAGTTGATACTTGATAGTAACAAGAGAAAAGAAAAACTGAAATAGTAACCATAGAGAAAAAACTGGTAAAAAAAATGAAAAGAGAAAAAAAGTGACATATATATGACGTTGGACAGATTGGGATAGACACCGACTGTGGAATTTAATCTTTTGTGCAAGATTGTTAAATAAGTAGTACTAGTGTATTTAAGATTGAATCAATTTTTTTTTCTTTGAGTTAAATAGTTCAGTGGTTAGAAATTTCATAAGTGGATAGATCGAGGTTTGAATTGCAACCATCTGCATATAATACAATGTTCTACCAATTGAGTTAAATTTACGAAACAAATCAATTTATGAATATACTCGATTGGAGAAAAAAAAAATTGTGTGTGAATATGACATGTCACCTGATTAATTTGTTTTAAGGAGTTGTGTATTAGAGAACAGATCTTAGTATGTTATGTATTTTTACTAATTTTTTAACCCGTGCTCGCACGGCTGATTTTTTTTAAGAGTCTGTTAATATGTGCCCTTAGCCCTAAGGGCACGTGATAAAGTATCCCAATATATCAATGTTAGTATATGCTCTTAGAATATATATCAAGGTATAAATAAGAATTTTGAAATAAAATACAAAATAATTAATGTTTAAAAAGATAAAAGATATAAATTTACTATATTTAATTCTTTAACACGTGTCATAAAAATATAGTTAACATTTTTCATAAGTTATTTTCTTTTTTGACAAAATCATTTTTCATAAGTTACTCTTCCAATAAGTCAATAACTATATTTAGTCCTCCATAATCACATGGAGCAAAGAATCTTAAATTCGTAATTAATCAAAACAAGTCATACATAATCTTAATTATTAACAAGTTTTTCTTAAAAACTATAGTTATAGTTATAGTTTTTACCTTAAAAATCGCCTTACTTCTCACATTGCCAGGATTTCGTGCCACTCACATTCAATGTTACTTAAAAAAAGAGGTGAAGGTTCATTTTAATGGTTTACAATTTTCTACTTCTAATTTAATTATTAATTATTGATAAAATTAAAACTCAAATAATTATTAATTATCATAAAATGTCGATGATTAATTTGACTTTTATTTTGCTGACACTGAATTGACCGCCAGAAAATTGTGATTATAGTATACTTTTGGTAACAATTATATTTGTGTATTACAAGTATTCGAGGTTTAAAAAGAGAGTGACATGGTGTATACATGCGCGAGAGTGTGTTGACTTTTAATACGAGCCCCTCATTTTAAAAATATGTTGCAGTGCAAAATAGTGAAATTGAGCCTCTCATTTTAAAAATACGTTGCAGTGCAAAATAGTGAAACTAATTTTTATTTTTTTTGTTAGATAGTTTAGTGGATAGAAATTCAAATTTTAAAAATAGATAAGTGAGATGATCGAGGTTTAAATTTCAACCCCTTTATATATAATGCAATGTCCCTGCCAAATGAGTTAAGCTCACGGGAAACAGTGAAACTCATTTTAGTAATGCTATTTGTGTGATTGTCAAAAAAAAAAAAAACACTCTTGGTGTGTAAAAGTGAGTGACGATAGCATTGCACTTATCTCTATAAAAGGTTGAGACAAACAACCAAAATTGCCAGACTAGCTATGATAACACAAAAGCCAGAGTCATAGTACCATAACCCCTTGGAGTGATATTGAGAATGAAACTCCACTTCAAAATCAATTAGACAGAACTTTGTAAAATACCTTTTAATTTGGTTTTAGTTTCTTCAAAGACAGACATCCCTGTCTCTCTCTCTGTAATGGCAGGGGTTGTCAATGATACATTCCATATTCAAACTAAGGAGGACCATGAATCTAAACTTGCCATTGCAGGTAACCCTTTTCTTCTCTCATTAGTTCATTCTTGTAAAGTTTTGTCTTTGCTGTTATTCATAAATGTATTCTTATATCATATATGTTCGATTGTCTTGTTATTTTTGAAGTATTAAATGAAAATTAATGCTAATATGTAAGATATTATATGTTATGTAAAATATTGTCTTAAAAGGTCACAAAGAAGACAGTCTGAGATATTGATAGGTGAGATATGGATATTTGTGTGGATGGGAGTGGTGTTAGACTATGAAGCACGAATATTTCTTAGACTAGCTAGGTGTATGTCGATGGCAGATATCATCGATATTGACAGTCACAATATTGACATATATGATTTTAGTTAACTATACAAATTTCTTAAATTATTACCTGTGTCGACGTATTCAGGACACCCATGCTTCATTTCATAGGTGTTAGGTAGTCTAGATATTGATATTTGTATTCCTTTGTAAAGTAATTTATATTTGTATTCATTTCATAGGTGTGAGGCTAATATTATGCAGGATAGAGTCTTTTGGTTGTATATCTTGCACCTTCAATATGTTTTATGCTTTGTTGTGCTCATTTCACTGCAATTAAAATATAATTAGTATGTGGTCAATTATCATTAGTGCCTATTTCACGATAGTCACTTAATAATAATTACAACAACACCAAGTTCATAATCAAGATTATGCATCAAATAATATATTATAAGTGAAAAGTTCATAAATACTCCATATATATAATAAACCCAATTTCATAAAAATTTCATAAGCATATAAGTTCCATATATAATAAACACAAAAATTCTAACAAATACTCCATATTGTAAGAAAAACAAAGATGACAATAGTTTATAGGCTTAAAAATAATTTTTACCCCTCAAGTTTTACAATTATTTTATTTGACCTCTTAAATTTTAATTGTTCGATTTTAATCCCTCAAGCTTTACAAGTGCTTGACTTTGGCCTTCAAAGTTTCAATTCTTCAACTTTGCCCCCAAGTTTACCCCTTTTTACAATTTAAGTTCTCTGTTGACTTTTTGGTAGAAAATTGCTTATGCAACATTTCAAAATAACATAAAATAAAACGTTGTTTTTAAATTTTACATTGTTTTTTTAAAGTATTTTTTTATTTTGTAAACTATTTATTTTTAAATATTTTACTTCTAAACATATTAGTTGTTCAAAAATATTTATTTATTTTAAAAACATTTTATTTTAAACTGTCACATAATCAATTTCTAATCAAAATTTCAACAAAGGATAAAAAAATGGGTCTAAGAAGAATTTTGTTCAAATCCTCTCCTCTTCTTCTTAAGAATGGAACCAAACATATATTATTAAAAACGTTCTCACACCTCTCCTCTCCTCCATTTATGAAGCAATGACCACTTCATATTAAAGAAATGTTTGGTATCCGAACGCCACACATGGTTGCACTCGATTATTCAATTTTTTCAAATTATTATCGGTTTCAAGTTTTGTACTATCTCCGTTCCATTTTATAAGAACTATTTTGATTAAATGCACTATTTATATGTCTTGCTTTGACCGTATTTTTATAAAAATATATAAATGTAAATATAATCATATAAGATCTTATTTGATTTGTTTCGATGAGTATTTTCAAAATATCAAATTTCTATAATTCTTACTAATACACAATTCATAATTAAAATTATGTATTGACATACGTGCAATAGTCAGAGAGTTCTTATATTTTGGGACGAAGGTAGTATGGTTCTTGTATTTTGTGTCATTGCTTCATAGTTGTTAAGGGTTCTTTGATGTAGATGATGACGACAAAGAAGTGGATGATTCTCCTATAGAGCAAGTCAGACTAACGGTGCCAATAACAGATGATCCTACACAACCAGCACTGACATTTAGGACATGGGCTATTGGTTTGGCATGTTGCATTATCCTTTCATTTGTGAACCAATTCTTTGGGTTCAGGACAAACCCTCTATCTATCTCTTCTATTGCAGCACAGATAGTTTCTCTCCCACTTGGGAAATTAATGGCTGCAACACTTCCAACAACAATATATAAAGTCCCTTTCACTCCTTGGTCTTTCACATTGAATCCTGGACCATTCAATTTGAAGGAACATGCCCTTATAACCATCTTTGCTAGTGCTGGAGCTAGTGGTGTTTATGCCATTAACATAATCACTATTGTTAAGGCTTTCTACCACAGGAATATCAATCCAACTGCTGCTTTTTTGCTAGCACTATCAACCCAGGTGAACGTTCAATTTTGTTTTATTAAATGTTAAACATTTGCATTTATTCACTTTAATATAAAAATGTGATTTTTATTTTCTCCTTGAATATTTTAGATGCTTGGTTATGGATGGGCTGGTATATTCAGAAAGGTACTTGTGGACTCACCCTACATGTGGTGGCCTTCAAATCTTGTCCAGGTGTCTCTATTCAGGTATTTCTTCATTATTTTTATCATGATTTTTGTGTATGCAAATTCTTTTTTTCTTTCGCATGAATTGCAAGCTAATTAACTACTATTTTGTTCCTAAATATATGACTTTTAAACTTTTTCGTTTATAAGATTTCTATCAAATTTCCACGTATATTAATTATTCATTTCCAATGTTAAGAGGTTCTAAATCGGTTGCGAGATGACATAAATATATGTTTATAACTGAGGGCAATCCTCAACTTACAAACCATTTTTGTAGGGTCAAATTAAGCCTAACTCTCAGTTCTATGATGATATTAAAGTCTTCTTCATGATCCACCGGGCCGCATGCTATTAGGTTTATGATTAGTTCAATCGCCATTTATATACGCGCCCCAAGTCCAATTGTGCTGGGCACGAGGGGGTGTGTTAGGAAGTCTCACATCAGTTGCGAGATAACCTAAATATATGTTTATAAGTGAGGTAATTCTCACATTACAAACCGGTTTTGTAGGGTCTAGTTAAGTCAAACTCTAAATTCTAAGACACAGTTAAGAAAATACACATCAAATTGAAAGTGTGGCGACACGTCACTATTCTGACCATAGTCACAGAATTCGTTCATTTAAGCGTGAACCGCGAACCGGTTCGCGCGAACCGGTTCGCGGTTCTTTCACGAATTGGTTCGCGGAAATTCCTTCTTGAATTCGTGGAAAACAGAGAACCGAACGAACCCATGTTAAAATCGGTTTATATGCGCGCGCATGGAAGCTTTTGAGCTATTGATTATGGAAGATTTTGAATTTTAAGTTATGGAAGCTTGAGATTTTGGTTATGGAAGGTTTTGGTTATGGAGTTTTTTTTTTGGTTTAGTCTAAAGACAGAAGTGCAGTAGCAGCAGAGAAGACAGTGAAGCCAAGACTTTTTACTAGGATCAACGGTTGAGATTGCTTGATTTATTATCTTGCAGGTTCCTAGAGTAGTAGTAGGTGTGCCTTTTCATACACTTTTTGAAAGAAAAATACAGTAGTACATATAGTAAGAAAATGTGTTACTTTTCCTTTTCCACCGTTTAACCTTCTTAATAGTAAAAAAGTATACCTACTTGTAAAAAGTAGTCATCTATCTTATATATAAAATGGTTTTATTGATGGTAGTACTATTTTGTTGTAGTATGTCTTTGGTAATTAAAAAAATTTAAAAAATATTAATTTGAGACTCCAAT
The DNA here is from genome assembly GCA_030408175.1 of Trifolium repens. NCBI lineage: Eukaryota > Viridiplantae > Streptophyta > Magnoliopsida > Fabales > Fabaceae > Trifolium > Trifolium repens. Next base: position 57,273,843 of record CP125844.1, read on the forward strand.
ATTTTTAAAAGTTAATTTTATTGATGATATTAATATTTTTTATCTTTAATTAATATTTTTTATATGTACGTGCCGAGTATTATATTTGAATGTACCATGAATTCAACTGGCGTACCGACTCTGTATACCCCCCGCGTACCGAATTCTTTAAGAGTTGCGAACCGCGTACCCGAATTCGTACCGCGTACCAAAGCGAATTGCGAACCGTGTGACTATGATTCTGACAACGACACATGTGGTTACATTTAATATAAACTTTCTTGAGTTATTTCTAGTGTCGGGGTTATGCAGAATGTATGTGTCAGTGCTTCAGATATTTAGGATTATGATGTTCATTTTTCTTTTCTTTTCTCATTGGTAAATGAATCTTGAATGACACAGGGCATTTCATGAAAAAGAAAAGAGGCCTAAAGGAGGAAACACTAGGTTACAATTCTTTTTCCTGGTCTTTGTGGCTAGCTTTGCTTATTACATTATTCCAGGCTACTTTTTCCAAGCAATATCAACCATCTCTGTTGTTTGCTTAATATGGAAAAAATCTGTCACTGCTCAACAGATTGGTTCAGGAATGAAGGGTCTTGGTATTGGTTCATTTACCCTCGATTGGAACACCGTTGCTGGTTTTTTAGGAAGTCCTTTGGCTTATCCTGGTTTTGCCATCATCAACACTTTGGTTGGATTTGTGTTATTTATGTATGTTGTGATTCCAGTTTCCTATTGGAGCAATTTTTATGGCGCCAAAAAGTTTCCCCTCATTAGTTCTCACACATTTGATTCAACCGGTACACCATATAATGTTTCTAGAATTCTTAATGAGGCAACATTTGACATTGATATGGATGCATATAACAATTACAGCAAGCTTCATCTTAGCATCATATTTGCATTTGATTATGGATTGAGCTTCGCAACTCTCACTGCAACCATCTCACATGTTTTTCTCTTCCATGGAAAGTATGTTCTTTTGATTCCACAATAATTTATTCTGTATTATTGATGCATATTTTTTATATAAACCGTCTAACTATATATTCTGGTGACTGTGAATTTGAAAGAACTATTATTCAGATGTGGAGGAAGACAACAATTGCGCTAAAGGAACAAGCCGGAGACGTGCATACAAGAATCATGAAGAGAAACTATGAACAAGTCCCTGAGTGGTGGTTCATAAGCATTTTGTTTCTTATGACTATTATGGCTTTGCTATGTTGCGAAGGATTTAACAAGCAGCTTCAACTTCCATGGTGGGGAGTCTTGCTTTCTCTAACAATTGCATTGGTTTTCACTTTGCCAATTGGTGTCATTCAAGCAACGACAAACCAGGTAATATTTTGTTTTAACCTTATGTTTCCCAGATGATTTTGATTTTCTAACACAAGTAGAAGAAAAACATGTTGTGCCTTGGGAGGTTGTGTATCATAACATAAATTTACTAATTGTTTTGCAGCAAACTGGACTCAATGTTATCACAGAGTTAATCATTGGGTACCTTTATCCTGGAAAGCCTCTTGCTAATGTAGCCTTCAAGACTTATGGATACATCAGCATGTCACAAGCACTAAGTTTCCTTCAAGATTTCAAATTAGGTCACTACATGAAAATTCCTCCAAAATCTATGTTCATAGTACAATTGATAGGAACTTTGGTTTCTTCAAGTGTATACTTCATCACAGCATGGTGGCTTCTAACAACTATTCCAAACATATGTGATGAATCAATGTTGCCAGAGGGTAGTCCATGGACTTGTCCTGGTGATGATGTGTTTTACAATGCTTCAATCATATGGGGAATAGTAGGACCACAAAGGATGTTCACCAATGCTGGAATTTACCCCGGAATGAATTGGTTTTTCCTCATAGGTCTACTTGCGCCTGTTCCAGTGTGGTTGCTAGCTCGCAAATATCCGAATCACAAATGGATTGAACTTATCAACATGCCAGTTATAATTGCAGGTGCTAGTGGAATACCCCCGGTTAGATCAATAAATTATATTTCATGGGGAGTTGTTGGAATCTTCTTCAATTTCTATGTTTACAGACGTTTCAAGTCATGGTGGGCTAGACACACTTACATTCTCTCGGCAGCTTTGGATTCTGGCATTGCTTTCATGGGTGTGTTGCTCTACTTTTCACTTCAAACTTATGATATCTTTGGTCCAACATGGTGGGGTCTTGATGGTGATGACCACTGTCCCTTGGCTAAATGTCCTACAGCTCCTGGTGTTGTTACTAAGGGTTGTCCTGTCTTTTGATCTCCATATCTACATTCTATCATATCCTCATTGGTTATGAAAATATACACAAAATTAAAGAAATAGTTGGTTATTTCAAAGTCTGCTACGCTACAATGTTGTAACGCCGCTATAGTTGTTGCTTGACATGACTTTGTATTAAATAGTGTATCTTTGAATATAGCTATATTCGGTATTTGACAACATTGTAATTAACGTGGTTTCTACTTTGTACTTTTTATATCTTTGGCAATTGTATAAACTGTTATATATCAAGTATAAAATTGTACTGATTGCAGAATTGTTTCAGTATAACATTTCTTTGATTCTATCTAATTAATCCAACAATTTTTTGTCTTAAGTTTCACATAATTTTTCTTCACTTCGTTTGCATAAATAAAATGTTACAAACATTCATCCCCCTAACTTTTATTTTATTCTTTCAATAGTGGTCAGAATCACACCGAAGAAAAATGAGACATTCAAATATTAATTTCTAAGACATTAACCAACCAAAGTTACAAAATTTCATCCTCAAACCTTTGTCAAATAAAAAGAGAATCTTAACATGTACACTTTCACACATGGACATGGTTAAGGAAGGACCACACCGATGATTCATTTTCTATAATAGATGACCAAATGAGAGACAAGCATACTCCACTAGGCCAGCCTTAAGTTAGACCGGTGGGTGCATAAGTAAATTTATATATAGTTTCTACAACTAATCTGAACAAACTTGTGGGGATTACATATAAATTTTTATTCTCATTAGTTGAAATGTAAATACCCTCAAATTATGAAATCGTAAATTAGAAAAAATCTTAAATTTCAGGAAACATCCTCAACTTCTTGTTAAAATCAAGTACTCAAATATCACATATGTAGGTTGATATGAAGCTATTATCTATAATCAAATCTCAAACTTCATATTCAACTATTTGGACACAAATCCGTTCTAACCATGACAAAACAACTAGTAGTTTCTCACACATTTCAAATCCCAAGTTAAAAGGTGTGGCTTCATCAACATTATACTATGTGAACAATTGCCAAAAAAATGAGCAAGCCCATAACTCTAATGATGTCACTTCCACCGAACTCTTATCACAATTGAGACGTCAAAATTTATAATAATATATATTTTTTAATTTATACTCCGTAACAATTAAAAATATATTTTTTATTTATTGTAGAATTGACTATTAATTATTTTTATATAATAAAAATTAATGATAATAACCACTTCAATGAATGAAAACTTAAAAACTTATTGTTTTTTCTCCATACAATTGAATTGTGAATGAATATATAAAAGTTAACAACTGTAAGTAACGTGCACGCAGTAACACAAGAACGATGAATTATAACCTATGTTGTTGTTGAAATACTTGATAGTAACTAACAAGAGAGGAAAAAAAATGAAACACAAAGAGAATAGTAACCAATAACCATAGAGAAAAAACTTGAAGAAAAAGAAAATGAAAAGAGAAAGAAAAAGAAAAAAAAAATGTGACATATGACGTTGGACAGATTGAGATAGACACCCCGACTGTGGAATTAATCTTTTGTGCGAGATTGTTTTTTTTTTATACCACCAGTTTAATCTAGTTCGGAGGTCAGTTCTGGCATCAAGTGGTTCCAGCCCCATACTGATCGCAGTTGCGGGGGATCGAACCGTGGTCCTCCCTATCAAGTTCAGCGCAAATCACCACTGAACCAACTAACGATTGATATTTAAATATTTTTTTTGAACAAGCAAAAATGAAATTATAATTTAAATACTTTTTATAAAATTAAACTTGTATAGTTGCTCTCGGTACATCTTGTGCTGAGGCGACTATTTGGTCACTTTTATATATATATATAATAGTCGACTCAGCGCAAGGTGTACCAAGGGCAACTATACAAATTTATATGAGAATTCAAAGCATCAAAGAGCATACAACCAGTGGCGACTCTAGAAATGTTAGGAAGCCTGGGCACAATTTTGAAGGGATTTTTTTTAACCCAACTTCCGAATACAATAATATTTAAACCATATTTCCAATATTTAAACAAGAAAAAGTACAACCTTGTTTCCAATATAATTAAGGCTCAAATAAATAAGAGGTTACACAAACCAGAAAAATCCAGCAAACATGAGTCAAATTAGAGGGATGAAATATAACATACGAATAGTGTACTACATAAAACTAGAAGACAAATTCCCTTCTAAACCAATGGAAATACGAAATGTTTATCAATTCCAAAATTGGTTGTGTTGGACCCTTCAATATATATGCCCTCCTTACTTGGTCTTGAATATCCGGAGCATACTCATTAATTTGTTTCCTAAGACCCGAATCACGCACAATCTCATTTGAATTAAACTCGTTGGCCACATTAGGTGGTGGTTGTTCTACTCCAGCTTCCGATTGCATAACATTTACATTCTCAATACTTGCTTTAGGAACCAAAAAATTTCTCATTTCTGAAATAAACTTCCTCAATGATATGAATACTCCTAATTAATTATTACTATATGCAAAAAAATAAAAATAAAAAAAAAGGGGCAGCCTGGGCAAGTGCCGTAGGGCATAATTGCCCCTGCATACAACAACTAGTCAATATCCAAACAATACAATGGGTTCGACCACTAACAATGAGAGTTTGAGACTAAATTCAATTAGACCAAAAATTGCCAGACTAGCTTATGATTACACCAAAAGCCACAGTCATAGTACCTTAACCCCTTGGAGAGAATGAAGCTCCACTTCAAAATCAATTAGACAGAACATTGCAAAATATCTTTAATTAATTTGGTTTTAGTTTCTTCAAGACAGACATCCCTGTCTCTCTCTGTAATGACAGGGGTTGTCAATGATACATTCCATATTCAAACTAAGGCGGACCATGAATCTAAACTTGCCATTGCAGGTAACCCTTTTCTTCTCTTATTACTTAGTTAATTCTTGTAAAGTTTTGTCTTTGCTGTTATTCTATATGAAATATGATTCATAAATGTATTCTTATATCATATGTTCAATTATTGTTCTTCATGCATTGTATTATTATTTTTGAAGGATTAAATGAAAATTAATGCTAATATGTAAGAATATTATATGTTATGAAAAAGTTTGTCTTAAAAGGTCACAAGGAAGACAGTCTCAGAAATTGGTAGGTCATAAGGAAGACACAAATATTTCTTAAACTAGGTGTGTCTTGGTGTCAAATATGCGTCGGATATCGGCACAATATATATATATAATTATACAATTTTTTCAAATTATTATCGTTATTGACGTGTGTCCGTTGTCCATGGTACATATGGTGTTAGGTAATCTAGATATTGATTTATTTATTTCTTACAAAATTGATATTTGTATCTAATGGATGTATTAGTTGTGAGGCTAATATTCTGCAGGATAGAGTTTTTTGGTTGTGTATCTTGTACCTTCAAAGTATGTTTTATGCTTTGTTGTGATTGTGTAAAAAAAATATAAGTATGATATGAGGCCAGATTTTTCTATATCAGTGATAATAGTTTGTTTGGTTCAACGAGGAATAAAAGAGGGAGAAATTTTAATAGATGAGAGGAAAGAGAAGAGGAGGAGATGAGAGATTATTTTTGCCATTAAAGTATATAAGTGAGATATCTGGGCTCAAAGCTTAGCCTCTGTATATAAAATGTGGTCTTACTATAATCCAAATTCAATTTTTGGTTGGAACAATTCTTAATCAGACTTTATTTATCTCGCGATCAAACTTTAAATTACTGGAATCCTCTTTCCCCCGAAACTAGAGGGTTAAAAAAATAAAATGAAATAAATAATTGCACTACCAACTGAGTTAAATTTTAATTCTACGATTTTAATCCCTCAAGTTTCACAATTGCTCGATTTTGTCTTCCAATTTTTTTTTAAAAAAAAAAGTAATTTTTATTTTATAAAAAATTTATTTTTAAAACAAATATTTATCTATTTTAAAATATTTTATTTCTAAATCTTTTAATTGTTATAAAATATTTGTTAATTTTTAAAACATTTCATTTTATATTTTTGTTTTAATTTTTATTTATTTTAAAAACATTTTATTTTATTATAAAATGTCAAATAAGCAATTTTCAGTGGAAAAAATTCAACAGAGGATTAAAAAAGGCATAAGGTAGTAAATTTGAGGACCATAATCGAGCAACTAAAACTCAATGGTTAAAATTGTGCAATTGTAAAATTTGAGATTTATAATCAAACAACTGGAATTTAGCATGTCACCATCAAACTATCGTGAAACTTGGAAAATCAAAACTGTATTTCAACATAATTTATATCAATGTGAAGCATGACCACCACACAAATTAAAGAAAAGCAAAGGCAAATTAATAAGGATAATTTTGGAATTTTAAAACAAAGTTGAGGTTAATTTTGTGAATCTAATAAAATCTTAAACAACACATTTATTTTCTCTATTTCCCTCCAAATCCTTCCAATTTAGGGGAAGCAAAAAATGAGTCTAAGAATAATTGTGCTCTGATTCTTTTCTCTTTTTCCTAAGAATTGAACCAAACATATATCATTAAAAATATTATCTCTCCTCCACTCCATCTATCCCTCAAATAGGTATTAGTATCTCTCGAGAGAGCAGGGGCGTCTATGGAGCACGTGCGGTATGTGCGACGACATCGGGCCTCCAAATTTTGGAGAAATTTTAAGGCCTTTAAATTTTGAGGTCCTCATATATTAATAGTGTTGTCATGTTTTATTAAATATCATATGTGCATGAATAGATCAACAGTAGACCGTGATGTTTATACTAAGGTTCTTGGTTCAAATCCCAGCATTACAATTTTTTGCATAATTTTAGTTCTATTCATTTTAAATTAAATTAAAAGAGTTAAATTCAATCTTTATAGCAAATTTAATCTTTGATTGATGTGTGTCTTTTTTTTTTTTTAATGTTTTATGCAGTGACAATTATTTAAAATTTAAATCGAGAATGATTCATTTAAAATTTTAAGTTTTTTACTATGGGGTCATTTTTCATATTCGAACCGGGCCTCCAAATACTCAGAGCCGGCCCTGCTCGAGAGATTAGTGTCCGCATAATATAGCCTAGATATCTAAATTCTCCTAACAATATTGTACAATTCAGATTAAAGACATCTTCGGTACCGAACGCCGAGCATGGTTTCACTTGATTATTCAATTTTCTCAAATTATTATCGGTTTTGTCTGATGTTTATATTTATGTCATTATTTCATAGTTGTTTTTTGACATAAGGTTGTTTGATGCAGAAGATGATGATGATGGCAAAGAAGTGGATGATTCTCCTATAGAGCAGGTCAGACTAACAGTGCCAATAAACGACGATCCTACACAACCAGCACTGACATTTAGGACATGGACTATTGGTTTGGGATGTTGCATTATCCTTTCCTTTGTGAACCAATTCTTTGGGTTCAGAACAAACCCTTTATATATTTCTTCTATTGCAGCACAAATAGTTTCTCTCCCACTTGGGAAACTAATGGCAGCAACACTTCCAACAACAATATATAAAGTCCCATTCATTCCTTGGTCTTTCACATTGAATCCTGGACCATTCAATTTGAAGGAACATGCCCTTATAACCATCTTTGCTAGTGCTGGAGCTAGTGGTGTTTATGCCATTAACATAATCACTATTGTTAAGGCTTTCTACCACAGGAATATCAATCCAACTGCTGCTTTTTTGCTAGCACTGTCAACCCAGGTGAACGTTCAATTTTGTTTTTTTAAATCTTAAACATTTGCATTTATTCATTTTAATATAAAAAATGTGATATCTTTTTGTCCTTGAATATTTTAGATGCTTGGTTATGGATGGGCTGGTATATTCAGAAAGGTCCTTGTGGACTCACCCTACATGTGGTGGCCTTCAAATCTTGTCCAGGTGTCTCTATTCAGGTATTTCTTTATTATTTTTATCATGATTTTTGTGTGTACAAATTCGTTTTTTTTTTTCTTTACATGAATTGTAGCTAATTAACTACTATGATGTTCCTGAATATATGACTCGTTTGAACCTTTTATTAAATTTCCACGTATATATAACTACGATTTGGTTACATTTAATATAAACTTTCTTGAGTTATTACGAGTGTCGGTGTTTATGCAAAATGTATGTGTTAGTGTTTGACATATTTAGGATCGTGATGTTCATTTTTCTTTTCTTTTCTTTTCTTTTCTCATTGGTAAGTGAATCTTGAATGACACAGGGCATTTCATGAAAAAGAAAAGAGGCCTAAAGGAGGAAACACTAGGTTACAATTCTTTTTCCTGGTCTTTGTGGCTAGCTTTGCTTATTACATTATTCCAGGCTACTTTTTCCAAGCAATATCAACCATCTCTGTTGTTTGCTTAATATGGAAAAACTCTGTCACTGCTCAACAGATTGGTTCAGGAATGAAGGGTCTTGGTATTGGATCATTTGCTCTCGATTGGAACACTGTTACTGGTTTTTTAGGAAGTCCTTTGGCTTATCCTGGTTTTGCCATTATCAACATGTTGGTTGGATTTGTGTTGTATATGTATGTTGTGATTCCCATTTCCTATTGGGGCAATTTTTATGGCGCCAAAAAGTTTCCCATCATTAGTTCTCACACATTTGATTCAACTGGTACACCATATAATGTTTCTAGAATTCTTAATGACGCAACATTTGACATTGATATGGACGCTTATAACAATTACAGCAAGCTTCATCTTAGCATCATATTTGCATTTGAGTATGGATTGTGCTTCGCAACTCTCACTGCAACCATCTCACATGTTTTCCTCTTCCATGGAAAGTATGTTCTTTTGATTCCACAATATTTAATTGTGTATTATTGATGCATATTTTTTATATAAACCGTCTAACTATATATTATGGTGACTGTGAATTTGAAAGAACTATTATTCAAATGTGGAGGAAGACAACAATTGCGCTAAAGAAACAAGCTGGAAATGTGCATACAAGAATCATGAAGAGAAACTATGAACAAGTCCCTGAGTGGTGGTTCATAAGCATTTTGTTTCTTATGACTATTATAGCCTTGCTATGTTGTGAAGGCTTTAACAAGCAGCTTCAACTTCCATGGTGGGGAGTCTTGCTTTCTCTAACAATTGCATTGGTTTTCACTTTGCCAATTGGTGTCATTCAAGCAACGACAAACCAAGTAATATTTTGTTTTAACCTTACGTTTCCCAGAAGATTTTGATTGTCTAACACAAGTATTATAAAAACACCTGCCTTGGAAGGTTGTGTACCATAACAGAAAGTTACTAATTGTTTTGCAGCAAAGTGGACTCAATGTTATCACAGAGTTAATCATTGGGTACCTTTACCCTGGAAAGCCCCTTGCTAATGTAGCCTTCAAGACTTATGGATACATCAGCATGTCACAAGCACTTAGTTTCCTCCAAGACTTCAAATTAGGTCACTACATGAAAATTCCTCCAAAATCTATGTTTATAGTACAATTGATAGGAACTTTGGTTTCTTCAAGTGTATACTTCATCACAGCATGGTGGCTTCTAACAACTATTCCAAACATATGTGATGAATCAATGTTGCCAGAGGGTAGTCCATGGACTTGTCCTGGTTATGATGTGTTTTACAATGCTTCAATCATATGGGGAATAGTAGGACCGCAAAGGATGTTCACCAAGGATGGAATTTACCCTGGAATGAATTGGTTTTTCCTCATAGGTCTACTTGCGCCTGTTCCAGTGTGGTTGCTAGCTCGCAAATATCCGAATCACAAATGGATTGAACTTATCAACATGCCAGTTATAATTGCAGCTGCGAGTGGAATACCACCGGTTAGATCAATAAATTATATTTCATGGGGAGTTGTTGGAATCTTCTTCAATTTCTATGTTTACAAACGTTTCAAGTCATGGTGGGCTAGACACACTTACATTCTCTCGGCAGCTTTGGATTCTGGCATTGCTTTCATGGGTGTGTTGCTCTATTTTTCACTTCAAACTTATGATATCTTTGGTCCAACATGGTGGGGTCTTAATGGAGATGATCAATGTCCCTTGGCTAAATGTCCTACAGCTCCTGGTGTTGTTACCAAGGGATGTCCTGTCTTTTGAACTCCATATTTACATTCTATCTTTTGATTCTTATATGTCATAATTTTGTGACTTCGACAATGTGTATAAAATTTATCAAAGGTATTTTGTTTGTTCAACATTCTACACTCAGTTCCTTTTATAAGCGCCAAATAGGTCAACAAAAAATTATTTTTTTGGTTCATAATACATTGGACTAAAAGTAACCGCAAGTGAATAATAGTATGAACACTAGATCTTCATCCAAAATGTTAAAACATTAGGTATATATAGTCTTTTAACTTATAATAACTCATATTTGATATGTCAATAATTTGTGTGTCTAAGTCTATAATTACTTTTTTTAGTCAAAAAAAAGTCTAATTATTTTTTTATTCCTCTGCTTACATAAATTAAAAAATTGATCCACTACCTTTTATCAAATAAAAAGAGAATCTCATCATCTACAGTTTCACACATGGTTAAGGACCACACCACCAATGATTCATTTTCTATAATAAGAACAAATGAGAGATCCACTAGCATACACGCTCACTCACACCACTAGGCCAACCTCAACATCATACATAGTTAAATGAAACTGCCTTATCTTCCTAAGTCAAAATTGGCAACATAGACATCATGTCATTTCGATATTTCTAAAATGGTAAAGTACTCGTACCGATTGTTTATCTATATTAAGATACAATTTTAAAAATAAAAAAAAATACACTATTCCGTATTGGTAGCTACACAATATCGGGTACCGTACCCGTACTTATGCATTTTAGGACATTACAAATTAAATACAATATTAAATAAGAGTCATGTTAACCAGTGTCCAAAAGAAACTAATTAACATTTTTCATTAAATAAATTTTGTGGTATAAGTTTGCTCCAAGAAGAAAACGAGCAGAAATTAATGCAAGTGTGACAAGTCTTAGAAATTTTTGGACTTTCCAAATGGGAAGGATAGGAACATGTTTGTATTGTAGAGCAAAGCAATGCTACAGTGAGTCACTCTGACATTATCTCTGCTCTATAAAAGGTTGAAACTAAGGAGACAACAGTCTCATGAGAGAACATATAGAGAGAAGAGAAACAACAACACACATTTGGTTTCAGTTTCTTCAAGGATATCCCTGTCTCTTCAATGGCAGGGGTTGTCCAAGATATATTCCATATTCAAACTAAGGAAGACCATGAATCCAAACTTGCCATTGCAGGTAACCCTTTTCTTCTCTTCTTTTTTTTCTTTGGTCAAGTAGCCTAGTGGCTAAAAATTTCACCCTTAAAGGTGAATAAGTGGAATGTCCGAAGTTCGAATCTTAGCACCTGCATATAAAATGCGATGTTCCTACTAACTGAGTTAGGCTCATGAATACCGTAAAGTTTTGTTTTTATTGTCATTCTATATTGGAATACGGTTCATTAATAGTATATTATTATATCAAATCAATTGTTCATACATTATCTTATTATTTTGAAAGAGTAAATGAAAGTTCATGCAAATATACTCAAATATTATACTCCTTCTAGTCCTTAATATAAGAAGCTTACTTTTTAGATATATTGAAATATTGATGTATCTGGTTGATTTATTGAAAGTGAACTTTTTATTTTATTAAGTACTAGAGGGAGTATATGTGAAGCAATTTTCATTTCTTTACTTTATCAATGGTGTGAAATTGTAGATTAGATGTTTGAATGGTTATGGGCGGTGAGTTTAGCAAAATCACGGTACCAAAGTGTGTAGCTTTTGTCAAAATCACATTCTCTTGTAATTGTGCCTATTTCACCGCGAATACAAACATAAGCATGTGGTCAGATTACCTATATCAGCCATTAATTTGTTAGAACATTGCTGAAAACTGTTAACCCCTCAAATAGATCTTAGTATTTAGACAAATTAGTCTCTGCATATTATCGGCTCAAATATCTGAGTTCTCCTAACAGTGAACACATCAGATTAAAGATATGTTTAGTATCCGAGAAGCACATATGATTGGCGTTCAATTATTCAAATTAAGGGGGGTGTATTGGCATTCAAATTATCAATTTTATGTCTTGTCTGGTGTGTGCGTCTATGTCAATGATTTGTAGTTGTTATTGTTATATGTGTGTGAATCTAAAGCTACTGATTCTTTGATGCAGATGATAAGGACAAAGAAGTGGATGATTCTCCTATAGAGCAGGTCAGACTAACAGTGCCAATAACTGACGATCCTACACAACCAGCACTGACATTTAGGACATGGACTATTGGTTTGGGATGTTGCATTATCCTTTCCTTTGTGAACCAATTCTTTGGGTTCAGAACAAACCCTTTATATATTTCTTCTATTGCAGCACAAATAGTTTCTCTCCCACTTGGGAAACTAATGGCTGCAACACTTCCAACCACAATATATAAAGTCCCCTTCACTCCTTGGTGTTTCACATTGAATCCTGCACCATTCAATTTGAAGGAACATGCCCTTATAACCATCTTTGCTAGTGCTGGAGCTAGTGGTGTTTATGCCATTGGCATTGCCACTATTGTTAAGGCTTTCTATCGCAGGAGTATCAATCCAATTGCTGCTTTTTTGCTAGCACTGTCAACTCAGGTGAACAATTTTGTTTTCTTAAATGTTAAACATTTGCATTTATTCAATTTAATATATCCAACAAATGAAAAATGATAGTTAACGATATTTAGAAATGTGATTACTTTTTTTCCTTGAATTTTTTAGATGCTCGGTTATGGATGGGCTGGAATATTCAGAAAGGTCCTTGTGGACTCTCCCTACATGTGGTGGCCTTCAAATCTTGTCCAGGTGTCTCTATTCAGGTATTTCTTTATTTTTTTCAATCAAAGTTTTTATGTGTGCAAATTCTTGTTTTTCTTTCATGTGAATGGAAAATTTTTGAAGTTAATTAACTACAAGTCTACAACTCCATGGCTAAATATATGACTCTCTTGAGTTTCTCTTATTTTCCTTTTTATAAGAATTCTATATGTAGAACATAAATTTCAAAGGAATAGTGAATGAAGGTTTTATATGTAGAACATACACTTCAGATTGAAAGTGTGTCGGCACGTCGTTGTGTGACACAGACCCGATACGAACACATGTGGTTACATTTAATATCATTTTTCTTGTGTTATTACTAATTTGAATGTGTCAGTGTCGGTATGGACTATATCTGTGTCAGTGCTTCATATATATACTATTTAGGATTATGATGTTAACTTTTTCTTCTCATTGGTAAATGAATCTTGAATGACACAGAGCATTTCATGAAAAAGAAAAGAGGCCTAAAGGAGGAAATACTAGGCTGCAATTCTTTTTCCTAATCTTTGTGGCTAGCTTTGCTTATTACATTATTCCAGGATACTTTTTCCAAGCAATATCAACCATCTCTGTTGTTTGCTTAATATGGAAAAACTCCGTCACTGCTCAACAGATTGGTTCAGGAATGAAGGGTCTTGGTATTGGTTCATTTACCCTCGATTGGAACACTGTTGCTGGTTTCTTAGGAAGTCCTTTGGCTTATCCTGGTTTTGCCATCATCAACATGTTAGTTGGATTTGTGTTGTATATCTATGTTGTGATTCCCATTGCCTATTGGAGCAATTTCTATGACGCCAAAAAGTTTCCTCTAATCAGTCCTCACACATTTGATTTCACTGGTGCGGGATATAATGTTTCAAGGATTCTTAATGAGGCAACATTTGACATTGATATGGTTGCTTATAACAATTACAGCAAGCTTCATCTTAGCATCATATTTGCATTTGATTATGGATTGAGCTTCGCAATTCTCACTGCCACCATCTCACATGTTTTCCTCTTCCATGGAAAGTATGTTTCCTTAGATTCCACAGTCTTATATTATGTATTATTGATGCATTTTTTATGATAAATCATCTAACTAAATATTCGGGTGACTGTTAATATTAAAGAACGATTAATCAGATGTGGAAAAAGACAACAGTTGCGCTAAAAGAACAAGCTGGAGACGTGCATACAAGAATCATGAAGAAAAACTATGAACAAGTCCCTGAGTGGTGGTTCATGAGCATTTTGTTTCTTATGGCTATTATGGCCTTGATATGTTGCGAAGGCTTTGGCAAGCAGCTCCAACTTCCATGGTGGGGAGTATTGCTTTCTCTAACAATTGCATTGGTTTTTACTTTGCCAGTTGGTGTCATTCAAGCAACTACAAATCAGGTTAATTTTTTTCCCTAACTACGTTTTGTGAAGTTGTATATCATAATAAAAAGTTACTGCTTGTTGTGCAGCAAACTGGACTCAATGTGATCACAGAGTTAATCATTGGGTACCTTTACCCTGGAAAGCCCCTTGCTAATGTAGCCTTCAAGACTTATGGATACACCAGCATGTCACAAGCACTTAGTTTCCTCGAAGACTTCAAATTAGGCCACTACATGAAAATTCCTCCAAAATCTATGTTCATTGTACAGTTGGTAGGAACTTTGGTTGCTTCAAGTGTACAATTTAGCACAGCATGGTGGCTTCTAACAACTATTCCAAACATATGTGATGAATCAATGTTGCCAGAGGGTAGTCCATGGACTTGTCCTGGTGATGACGTGTTTTACAATGCTTCAATCATATGGGGAATAGTTGGACCGCAAAGGATGTTCACCAAGGATGGAATTTATCCTGGAATTAATTGGTTTTTCCTCATAGGTCTACTTGCGCCTGTTCCGGTGTGGCTGCTAGCTCGCAAATACCCGAACCACGGGTGGATTAAACTCGTCAATGTGCCACTTATTATTGGAGGCGCCAGTGGAATGCCACCGGTTAGATCAATAAATTATATTTCATGGGGAGTCGTTGGAATCTTCTTCAATTTCTATGTTTACAGACGTTTCAAGTCATGGTGGGCTAGACACACTTACATTCTCTCGGCAGCTTTGGATTCTGGAATTGCTTTCATGGGTGTGTTGCTCTATTTTTCACTTCAAACTTATGATATCTTTGGTCCAACATGGTGGGGTCTTGATGCAGATGATCACTGTCCACTGGCCAAATGCCCTACAGCTCCTGGTGTTGTTTCCAATGGATGTCCTGTCTTTTGAACTCTATATTTGCATTCTATCATATCCTCATTGGTCATGAAAATATACACAAATCTGATGAATAATTAACCATTGTTGTCAATCCTGAAAAATAGTTGGTTTTTTGAAGTTTGCTATGCTACAATGCTATAGCGCCGCTATGGCAGTTGATTGACGACACTTTATAGTAAATAGTGTATCGTGTAATAATAGTGATTTGTTCAAATTTAAGTACACTATAGCATTACATATAGCCATTATTTAATAGCATTGTAATTAACATTGTTTTTACTTTTAAATTTTCTATATCTTTGCCAATTGTATAAATATTTATCCAGTAGAAAGTTGTATGAATTGCAGAATTGTTTCAATACCATTTTTTTTTATTCTATCTAATCCAATGAATTGAAATTTGCAATCATTTGTACTAATGCAGCAAGAAATTAATATGCATGAAGTATGAACCAGTTCACAATAGCTAAAAGCATAATGGTTAGAAGTTGAAAATATTCAAATCATGTGCACACCTTTGTTTCCTTATGTTCAATATGATGTTGCTGTCTGGAAGTTTGAGTTGGATGGAGCTTCACTTATCGGTTCTGGGTTAATCAAACCGCTTCTACTGAACAAACATCAGATTGCAGGCAGTTGGTGAATCATTTGGAAAGCTAAAATCCCACCAAAAGTCAAAAACTTTCTTTGGCGTGTTGGTCATAACTGCATGCCCACTTGAGTTAAGCTTAGTACACGAAGTGTTCAGTGTCCGATGAACTGTGCTATTTGTAATGAAGATGGCGAAGACAGCCTGCATAATTTTTTTCATGTATCTTATTTGATGTTACCTCTTTTATTACTCATAACTTGTTTTCTATTTTGCAGAAATTAGATCCAAGTCAACAAGAAATATATTGTGTTATGCTTTGGAGTCTTTGGAAAAAAAAGAAACAACAAAGTTTGAAATAATACGGTTGAAACGATCCAAGTAGTGTGTGATAGAGCTAGGTGTTACTCTCGAGATGGAAGAATTCTCAACAGACGCCTAATTTTGCTCCAGCTGAAAGAATAAGATACATTAACATTTGTTGACTCATTTTGTTTATATTTTGTAACTGATGAGGGGGTACTATCTAACAATGGTATCAATGAACATAGCCTAGAAGGAATAGACAAGATAGATAATATAAATGGAGAGAATGAAAAGATAATTCTCATTAGTGATGAAAGTATTGTTACAAGGCGTTATATACAATTGGCAAAGTAACTAACTTCTAAGATGGTTAACTAACAATTAGACTAGTTACTTGTATTACACGTTACAGGTTATAACTACCAAAACTAACCTACAACTAATAGAGTAGAATCTAGCTTATTCTCAATACTATCTATTTTTAATAGATATATTTTTTTCACAATTATACGAGATTTCTTAAATTAAGTTTGGCTTTTGTGGCTAAAACTTCAACAAAAAGTCAATAACTATATTTAACCCCTTCATAATCACAACAAAGAATCTTAAATTCGTCTTAGTCAATAGAAGTCATATAATCATAATTATGAATAAGTTTATCTAAATAAATAAAAATCTTACGTGCTAGGATTTTGTGTCATATTCAATCTTGCTTAAAAAAATATATGAATAAACACCAAAAAAACAGGTTGAATAAAGGGTGTAATTTTCAGCATAATTATAGCACTTTTTGTAACATTTGTATTTGTATATTATTACTATTATTACACTATCTCTATAAAAGGTTGAAACAAAGGAGAGATTCTGGTGAGAGAACATATAGAGAGAACGAGACATTTTGTTTCAGTTTCTTCAAGGACAATCCCTGTCTCTGCAATGGCAGGTAACCCTTTTCTTATCTCTTTAATTAATTTTTGTAAAGTTTTGTTTTGTTGTCATTCTATACGGAATTTGATTCATAAATATATTATTATATCATATCATCAATTGTTCATACATATATTGTCTTATTATCTTTTAAGGATTCAATAAAAGTTCATGCTAATATAATATCATAATATATTATTAAGTTATGTGAAGCAACTTTCATTTCATTACTTTAGCAATGGTGTGAAATTGTAGATCATTAGATGTTTGAATGGATGGTGAGTTTGGCAAAATCACAGTTCCAAAGTCTGTAGCTTTTGTCAAAATTTCATTGTCTCATTGTGATTATGCCTATCTCACCGTGAATCCAAACATAAGTATATGTGGTCAGATTTTTTATATCAGGCATTAGTTTGTTAGAACATTGTTCGAAAAATATCATCCCCTCAAATAGATTTTTGTATCTCGAGAGAATAGTCTCTGCATATTATCGGCCAAGATATTTGAATCCACCTAACAAGACCACTTTAGATAAAAAGACATGTCTGTATGGTATCCGAACAGCACATATGGTTACATTTACATTAAATTATTCAATTTTCTCAAATTATGATTACCTATTTCGAGTCTTGTCTGATGCATGTGTCTGTAACAATGCTTCATAATTGTTGTTATTGTTATATGTTTCTGAATCTAAAGCTCGAGGTTGTTTGAAGCAGATGATGACAACAAAGAAGTGAATGATTCTCCTATAGAGCAGGTCAGACTAACGGTGCCAATAACAGACAACCCTACACAACCAGCATTGACATTTAGGACATGGATTATTGGTTTGGGATGTTGCGTTACACTTTCCTTTGTGAACCAATTCTTTGATTTAAGAACCAACCGTTTAAATATCTCTTCGGTCTCAGCACAGATAGTTTCACTCCCACTTGGGAAATTAATGGCTGCAACACTTCCAACCACAATATATAAAGTCCCTTTCACTCCTTGGTCTTTCACATTGAATCCTGGACCATTCAATTTGAAGGAGCATGCCCTTATAACCATCTTTGCTAGTGCTGGATCTGGTGGTGTTTATGCCATTAATATTATAACTATTGTTAAGGTTTTCTACCGCAGGAGTATCAATCCAATCGCTGCTTTTTTGCTAGCAATGTCAACTCAGGTGAACAATTTTGTTTTGTTAAATGTTAAAATTTGTATTTATTCAATTTAATATAACTAACCAAAAGAAATGATAGTTAAAAATGTGATTTTCTTTTTTTTTGTCCTTGAGTTTTTTAGATGCTTGGTTATGGATGGGCTGGTGTATTTAGAAAGGTTCTTGTGGACTCTCCTTATATGTGGTGGCCTTCAAATCTTGTCCAGGTGTCTCTATTTAGGTATTTCTTTATTTTGTTTATATCATGGTTTTTGTGTGTGAAAATTCTTGCTTTTCTTTCATGTAAATGGAAATTGCTTAAAACAAATTAACTACTACTCCGTCTCTAAATTAAGGCTCTCGTGAGTTTTTTCTTTGTTCATTTTTATGAGACAACTATGAAATGACTGAATAAATGTTGTATATATAGAACATAGACATCAAATTGAATGTATGTTGGAATGTCAATGTCTGAGAACATCCTGATACCGACATATGTGGGTACATTCAATATAACTTCTTTTTTTTGAGTTATTACCTATTTCAATAGCAGCCTTTGTATGGATTGTAATTGTGTCAGTGCTTCATATATTTACTATTTAGGGTTATGATGTTGATTTTTCTTTTCTCATTGGCAAATGGATCATGAATGATACAGGGCTTTTCATATAAAAGAAAAGAGGCCTAAAGGAGGAAACACTAGGCTGCAATTCTTTTTACTAGTCTTTGTGGCTAGCTTTGCTTATAGCACTATTCCAAGCTACTTTTTTCAAGCAATATCAACCTTCTCTGTCGTTTGCTTAATATGGAAAAACTCTGTCACTGCTCAACAGATTGGTTCAGGAATGAAGGGTCTTGGTATTGGTTCATTTACCCTCGATTGGAACACTGTTGCTGGTTTCTTAGGAAGTCCATTGGCTTATCCTGATTTTGCCATCATCAACATTTTGGTTGGATTTATGCTGTATTTCTATTTTGTGATTCCCATTGCCTATTGGAACAATTTATATGATGCCAAAAAGTTTCCCCTCATCAGTTCTCACACATTTGATTCCACTGGTGCAACATATAATGTTTCTAGGATTCTTAATGATGCAACCTTTGACATTGATATGGATGCTTATAACAATTACAGTAAGCTGTATCTTAGTATCACATTTGCATTTGGTTATGGATTGAGCTTCGCAACTCTAACTTCTACCGTCTCACATGTTTTCCTCTTCCATGGAAAGTATGTTTCCTTAGATTCCACAATCTTATATCATGTATTATTGATGCATTTTTTATGATAAATCGTCTAACTAAATATTATGGTGACTGTGAATTTGAAAGAACGATTAATCAGATGTGGAAAAAGACAACAGCTGCACTAAAAGAAGAAGCCGGAGACGTGCATACAAGAATCATGAAGAGAAACTATGAACAAGTCCCGGAGTGGTGGTTCCTGAGCATTTTGTTCATTATGACTATTTTGGCCTTGATATGTTGTGAAGGCTTTGGCAAGCAGCTCCAACTTCCATGGTGGGGAGTCTTGCTTTCTCTAACAATTGCATTGGTTTTTACTTTGCCAGTTGGTGTCATTCAAGCAACAACAAATCAGGTAATTTTTTGTCTTAAACCTTTGTTTCCTAAGGGAAGGATCATTTTTCGATTGTCTAACACAAGTAGGAATTAAAAAACTAATCATAATAGAAAGTTTTCTGCTTGTTGTGCAGCAAGCTGGACTTAATGTGATCACAGAGTTGATCATTGGTTACCTTTATCCTGGAAAGCCCCTTGCTAATGTAGCCTTCAAGACTTATGGATACATCAGCATGTCACAAGCCCTTAGTTTCCTCCAAGATTTTAAATTAGGCCACTACATGAAAATTCCTCCAAAATCTATGTTCATAGTACAATTGGTAGGAACTTTGGCTGCTTCAAGTGTATACTTCAGCACAGCATGGATGCTTCTAACAACTATTCCACACATATGTGATCCATCATTGTTGCCAAAGGGTAGTCCATGGACTTGTCCTGGGGATGAAGTGTTTTACAATGCTTCAATCATTTGGGGAATAGTAGGACCGCAAAGGATGTTCACCAAGGACGGAATTTACCCTGGATTGAATTGGTTTTTCCTCTTCGGTCTACTTGCGCCTGTTCCAGTATGGCTGCTAGCTCGCAAATACCCGAACCACAAGTGGATCGAACTCATAAATATGCCACTTATCATTGCGGCCTGCAATCAAGTACCACCAATTAAATCAATAAATTTTATTTCATGGGGAGTTGTTGGAATCTTTTTCAATATCTATGTTTACAAACATTTCAAGTCATGGTGGACTAGACACACTTACATTCTTTCAGCTGCTTTGGATGCTGGCATGGCTTTCATGGCTGTGTTGCTCTATTTTTCACTTCAATCTTTTGATATTTTTGGTCCAGCATGGTGGGGTCTTGATGCAGATGATCACTGTCCTTTGGCTAAATGCCCTACAGCTCCTGGTGTTGTTACCAAGGGATGTCCAGTCTTTTGAACTCCATAATTGCATTCTAGCATATCCTCATTGTTGTGAAGTGTTTGAGGTGAGTTAAGTCTCACATTGCTTAGAAAATTGGAGATTGAGCACTTTATAAGTGAGCTGACCCATAAACATAATGCCTTAAGATGTCTAACTTACTTGTATTGTTGCTCCTCAGTTGCCCCCTCGTGATCGAATAGTGGCATCAGAGCTGATGATTCGACGAAAGGTTGACCGGCTCCTTTATCGAAAGTTTTCCTGACCGTTGAGTGCAGCGTAACAGCGGTACAAGTGTATGGAATAATGTGGTTGGTTGTTCAAAGTCGCATACACTACAATGCTATAACACAGCTACAACAGTTGCTTGGCAACACTTTGTACTAAATAGCGTATTGTGGGATAATGTTGATTTGTTTAAATTCCACTATGCTATAGTGTTATATCCGTTATTTGACAACATTGTAATTAGCATGGTTTCTACTTCGTAATTTCTATATCTTTTTTAATTGTATAAATAGTTATCCAGTAGAAAGTTGTACAGATTTTATAATTGTTTCAATAGACCAATTCTTTGATTCCATCTAATCCAATGAATTTTGCAACCATTCATTCTAGTGTAGCAAGCATTAATCTATTTGAACCAATTCACAAACCAATTCACAATAGCCGCATGCATAATGGTTGGAAGCTGAAAATAGTCAAAGACACATTCTCATAACTTCTAAGTGCTGATTCTTACATAAATTTATAAGACGCTTAGTTTAATCCTTACCCACAAATTTTCAAAAAAAATACTAATATTTAACATTGTCTATTATTAGAGGGAAAAAAAAAAAGCTAGAAAGAAAAGAAGGTACGTACCATAAATGATAAATCCTTATAGTGGAATAGTGGATTGCAGCCTATATAATTAAGCAAAATATGCAAATTACACAACATATTTAATTCATTCTCCCACTAATCAAATTGGTAAAGTTCATCTAAAAAAAAATTGGTAAAGTCCTCAAGGATTTCAAGATTTTTTTTTTTTTTTGAACAAGAAGGATTTCTAGATATATTGATGATTCAAAATAAAATGTACCCCCAAATTGATTTTTTTTTACCAAACACGTGCATTTTTTAAGCTCAATTAACTTTTAGTGATTGACAAATTTAGTCACTAAGTCTTATACCCGTATGTAATGGTTATGACCCTTGGGAAAAAATTTCAACTTCTACCTACGGTTTGAATCTGTCGGTATTAAAAAAATTGTTTTAAAAAATGTTAATTATGGATGTGTGTAAATATTCGCGCGTGCTTTAAAATTTGTAGATTATTTATTTAGTGGATATCCACATAAATATGGGGCCGACATGAATATCATATTATTTGTGCCATGAATATTCATTTACATCTCTAATTTACATCCATTTATGTCTCTTCTCTCGTTGGATTCCTCCACGGGAAGGTAATCTTTTGCTTAGGTATTGTTTCCACCCATAATGGTGATTTCGTTGCTAGTTTCTCTTACTATGAGGTTGGAGGTAATGTGTTGCCAAGTTGCGTGCTATCTAAGTGGGCTTTGATTTTTGTCGCAGCAAAGGCTATAATAACATTATTTGTGACTTGTGAGAGTGATTTCTTGAAAGACGTTGATTGAAATATTTACCGTTGAGTCCAATAACACCTTGCACATTTAATCGTTTATGTTATGAACATCATTCATATTATGACTTACATGGGAAGTAAGACTACATTGGTGCATGTTCTTATAGAATATAATACATGTGTGTATTTAATGGCAAAGGAGAGATTACATTCGAAAGTATTCTTCCCTGATGATACTGTCTCCGCCCGGCTTTGGAGTCCCTAAGACATGAGCCCTAAGGCACTACAAGAAAATCTGGGGTTTGCTACGACACAAATTGTAGCTAATTCGTAGCAAATCACTAGTAAAACAGAGTTAGCTACAGATTTGTTGTGAATTAGTTGTGGTATAGATCCTAGCATGGATTGGGCGGCAAATTATCCACCAAAATATTTCCTAGCTAATCTGCAACTAATATATTGAAAATCCTAGCTAGTTCCCAATTAATACATAGTTAAATATTGTTGAAAACTTTATGTTTCCCAACTAAATCGCTAGGATATTGTCACAACGATTTTGCAATAAATCTCTAGCTAAATATCCTAGCAATTTCACAGCAAAATTCAAGCTTTTTAGTTTTTTTTATAATCATAAAAAGCATTCCTAATCAAAACTAATTAAACTATATCGTAAATAACTATTACGTGAATAAAATAAAACTATTACCTGAATAAAATAAGAACAAACCTAGAAAGCAATTTTAAAGTAATAATTACTCAGTACTAAACAAACTTAATTAAGCTAAAATTAAAATGTACAATCCTCAAGTACTCCTTGATTTAATTATTCAATTGGATAGATACACACTCAATTGGACTTAAAACATCCAAAACCCCTGTAATGTCATCATATTGATACAAGACTCGAGTCTGCAGTATGAGTTAAACCTAACTAGATTTTGGAAGTTGTGTTAAGAGTGATTGACTTCTATTCATGAATAGATTCCAAATCTCAGGGCGATTGTCATATTTATTAGCTTCTGTCAAATAAGTTGGGTTAAGAGTTATTGACTTATATTCATGTACATTCTAGTTCATATCAAAGATCAAGATATACTATTACACTTTTATGAAACCAAAATATCAAAAACCAGATTATGCACATACCTTCATACCATGCAATGAATAGCATTTTGACTTCTCCAAATGTCCTGCATCCAATAAAAATACTAAATCTTAACTTACAGACACATAAAAACAACAATCACACTTTAAATCAATAAAACTACCCGAATCTTTTACTCTCTCCCTAGAACGATGACCATGGTCCTTGAGACAAGTCCAACTCTAAGTCAAAATCAATCGGAGACAAAGTGTGATGACAGAAACACGCGATGACATAAACTTAGATGCAAAATTGGATCTAATTGCAGATCAATTAGAAACAGAGAAGCAAATCAATAAGACGTAGAGAACATTGACTGAAACTCAAAGATAAAAAACCAGACATTTTAAACAATTACCTCATGTCGCTCATTCTCAACATGTTCTAAAACAAAGCAGTCAATGTTGCCTCTTTTGAATGATTCTGACCGATCAGTCGCAAAATTCATCCCAACCTAAAATTCCAATACAACAGAAACAAGTAGATGTAAGCACAAAAATAGAAAGAAACTGATTTTCCAAAATAGGCCTTAATTCCTCAATGTAAACTTACCTTTTCTGTTGGTAATCCATAAACCTCGACATCATTAGCACCCTATACAGGACAATATTATGCGATAAGTAATTGAACCAGCTAACTAGTGAGGAGGATTAATCTTACTTCCCCCGGCATAAACCTCGACCACAGTCATCTGTCACAATTCATAAAAATCAAGAATCTGTGAGAACCTTCTGTACAAACATAAATATATTCAAAACAAAGCCAATGTGAAGGAACCACCTCAAGATTTAAACCAAAGTTTTATTGGATATCACATCATATTGATAAATTAGTTGACATGTAAAACTCTTCATTTATTGTGATTCATAGTATAAGATGGCAAGCAAGCCACCAAAGTGAAAAACATTTGCAAGAAGTACCCTCCAACAAGTTTAAGTGTGACTTGTCATAAAACATTATCATGTAAATCAATGGCATAAGAGGAAGGTTCAGTCTTTGAAGATAATTCTCTTTCATGCCAACAGAAATTATTCATGATCCAATTATCATCATACCAAATTATTTATTTCAGACATCACATATTTTTTCCAATATGAGGTAATGCTCTAGTTTTATGGATCTATAGTCAATATATATTTGGTATTGCTATGAGTGTTTAACTCAATATGATATAGAGAACATACTTTTCATTTTAGATACTTGGTATCAAAAGATAACTTTTAAAGGTGCAGTGCATGAGATATCCACATAAAGTATCAGATAGCCAAATAAATCACCATTTGATATACACACCTAGAAAAAAGGGTTCAAACATATCAATGGAAAAGCAGTTCACAAGTTGAAATATTCAAATAGTATAATCAGTATTAATATCTCCCAATTGTTTGGGATTAATCATGACTTTCATATCCAACATGCTTTTTTAGGGAATCATACTAAACATGTTGATAGCAATAGTTAACATTTGAAATGTGTTAACTTAAATCAGTTCACAAGTTTAAATAAATTGTCTTGTTTTCAGCTGAATGACCAGCCCCTTGTGTAGTACTTTCACACACACACACACACACACACACACACACAGTAGGAGAGAATGAATCATGCCACTCAACTGTGAATTAAGTCATATATTGAAGCAGAAATTTCTAGAAGTAGTTTGCTATAAAGACTTGAGTGAAGAAGTGTTATTTTGAATGCTGAAAATCATACATTGGATAGCTATCTATATACTGTCATAACTACATAAATATATTCATACTAGGACATGTATATGTTCCTGTAAAGCTATGTAAGACATTAGTCTAACTTTCAATTCATTTTTTATTAGAGACAAATCTGCTAAGGTTGATATGAATAATCTAGAAATTGAGTTGTATTGGTTATCTTACTAAATATCATATCACAAATCACCTACACTAGAAAAAAAAAAAAAAAAAAAAAAGACAATCATTATAAACACATATAAAGGGATCAGTCACTGGTAAAAAAAGACAATCAGTGACTCATTGATCTGCCCAATCACAAGTCAGTAAGCAATATACAAAGGGAATTATTCTCTCACAACAAAGTTTCTCGTAAGAATAAGAATCATGTATCATCTAAATGCATGCCACATGATATGTGACTTATAGAATCAATCCAATAAGAATCATCTAATTCTATCTCATATAGTAATATGAATTTGGTGAACAAATTCAGCAATCTAAATTCAATCTGTGCAAAACCTAATGAATTCAATTTGTGCAAAACCTAAATAGAGAAATGGAAACAAAAATTGCCATAAAATGTGTTCAATTGAAGGATTTTGTTGATGTGAAAAGAGATTCAAAAGAATTTTTCTCTATAAGTTTCCCATCAAGTAATAACATGACACTAATCAATGCTTAGTTAGTGGTTCATTATGCAATTAAACAAGCATGAATTAGGAACCCTAATTTTCTGATTTTGCAGCAGTGATATGCAAAATAAACACGAAATTCATGGCGTTCAAATCTAGTTCGGAACTCAATTAAAGTGTTGAAATGCCAAAAAAGAAAAACAATCACGGAAATCTAAATGAGAGTGTAGAAATTTAACTTACGCAGAAATCGGAGCAGAAACGAGCACAACATCGAAATTCAACGAAGAATAACAATCGCGATAGGGATAGAAAACGAACAACAACAATTTACAGAGAAGAAGGAGGAATGTGGAGAAGAGGATCGAACGGAGATTGAGATCGGAGCCGTGAACGGAGCAAGATCAGAGTAAGAGCGAGAGCAAAATCGACGTCCCGATATTGAATGAGAACGGTGTCGTGTTCTCTGAGATTTTTTTGACGTCAAAAAAAGAATAGTACTAATAAAAAAATAAGAATAGTAATACTTTGTTAAAAAATTGTTAAAAAATGTAATATAAAATTAATTTCTGTCAAATGGTTGTTATTATACTTGAAATTAACCAGGAATACGTTTGGTAGCAAACTTTTAGTAGCAAATCACGTTTTTTCTTGTAGTGAGGGTACATGTTAAGGTGCATTAAATTAACTATAATCTCATTTATTTTATTCTAAATGAAGTAATAATCAACTTTGATAATTAAAAACTTTAATGAATCATACACTTTCTTCAAAACAATGATCTACTATATTTAATTGCTAAAAATAATTGGTAAAATAAAAATTAAATTATAAATCATATAAAATTTCAAAAAAATAAGTTTCAATTTTATTGTCATAGAAAAAAAAACAAAATAAGTTGCATCATATTTTTGTGAAAAAAAAGGCCCGATCTTAGCAAACAAAAAAAAGTATGATGTGTCGTGTGTAATAAAACTTGCTTTGAGAAAGTGTGCATAATCTTCTTTTTTTTTTTGACAAAAGTAAATAATCTTATTTTAAATCCATGTTTATGTACTACCAAAAAAAATAAAAATCCATGTTTATGTTTTAATTATCAATCAAGATATATGGAATGATATTTATGCTTTAACTATTAATCAAGGTCAAATAAGTAAGATCATAATTAATTTAATGCACCTATTTTTGCTTTTGGGTACATGTTAGTATTTGCTTTTAGTTTTTCTCTTTTCTTTTGCTTTGTTACCTTGTAAGTGTAACACCACAAAAACAAATGCACCATAGTAATTATTATTACTATTATTTCAAATTACTAATTTAAATTACCAAGATCCTTCTTTATAAATTGAATGATTAACATAAATAAAAAAATATTGTCATTGATAATCCAGGAAATTAAATCATGTACCCATTTATGAAAGTAATTTTCTTTTTGATAGAGTGAATTGATTTTTTTTTTTAATTTTTTTTCTTCATTAATGTAGTTTTTTTTTTTTTTGACAAACATTCATGTAGTTGATTTGAGAGAAATTTTTGGCTAAATTGTACTTTTAACCCCCTAAGTTTCTGAAACTTGCGATTTTAGCCTCCTAAGTTTCAAAACAGCATTTTTAACCGTTTGTCTGTACATCATTTTGCAAAAGGTCAATTTTGACCAAATCAATTCCCATGTGGCAGCACGTCTCACTTAAGTGACTAGGTTCCATTTATGAGTTATGTATGTCGAAGATAATAGTGGATATAGATGTGAACATTGGAGATGAATGAATCTGGCATTGGATTTCCTTTAATTTTGCCGCTTTCTTTTATCCTATAATTTGTACGTTGATTGTTTGTAAATTTGGGAGGATGTTTTTATTTTATTTGCAGTAGTTAGTTATAGTCATATGGTACATTGAATTTTCCAATTTCCGGTATAATGGTGAAGAATATTATGCATACGAAGATTAATGGAATGGACTATTCAGTATTCATTGGCACTTCATAGGAAGGAATGGAGTATCAAGTGACTTCCTCCGTTCTTTTTTTTTTTCTTAAATTTAAATGGCAAAAAAAAAAAGTTGAGGTGGAGCTTAGTCACTTAAGTGACTTGCCACATAGGCATTGACTTGATAAAAATTGACCTTTTGCAAAATAATGTAAAGATAGGGGGCTAAAAATACTATTTTAAAACTTAGGAGGTCAAAATTGCAAATTTCAGAAACTTAGGGGGTCAAAAGTGCAATTTAGCCAATTTTTTTCTTAATGTTTTGAACGTTCAAATGGATATGTGAGAATATGATATCTATACTAATATATAAAGGGAATACAAATTTTTGGGATGACTTTTTCATTATTTCTATTTTACCATTAAAAAATAACTTTCACATAAAAATCGATTTTCAGTTTTTTTAGTAAATAATATTTTTTTTCTTCTTAATAACTAAGCACAACTTCCACATAAAAGTAGGTTTTCAATTTTTTTATAATAACAAAGAAAAAAAAATTATTCTTAATAACTAACCACAACAAAAAAGAATGTAACTAAGTCCAATAAAAAATGAGATTAAGTAGTTATTTATATTTGCACAATGGATAATATCGATCACCAAAAAATAAAAAAAGAATATCGATCACACAAACGGGCACGGTGGCGGCTAGTTACCATAATAAATATAAGAAAAAATGATTTTAAAAATTGAAAACCAAAAATTGTTTCAACAGAAATTGAACTCGAATTCTCTCCGATGATTTGTCCTAATGGAGATTCCACTGAAATGGATTAACTGCAGTCACTGACCGATGCAGTCAGGTGCAGTCATCACCTCTGAACCGTCTGATCAGATAGTTCAGATCTTAAGACAACTTTTTTTTATTTAATATAAAATTTGATTTTAAAATCTGAACCGTCCAAATTTGATTGAACGACTTTAAAAGCACTGATTGCATACTGCATTAGTTTTCGACTATATCTAATCCGGATCCGAGATTCCAACATGCTTTCCTTTATATACTGGTCCTTCTAGTCCTTAATATAAGAAGAAGATGACTTTTTAAATATATTAAAAAATAAATGTATCTAATCTATAATACAGTCCAGAATATACATCAATTTTTTAATGTATCTAAAAAGGAAATTTCTTATTATATTAAGGACGGGAGTATCTACTTTTAGTATCAAATCAATAATTAATTTTAAAAACTATATTTAACCCATTCACGGTTACACCAAAGAATTTTAAATGCTTAGTCAATATAAGTCGTACGTAGAAGCATAAATGTTAATCAAGTTTTTCCTAAAATATAAAGATCTATCATCTTAATTACTTTCCCACACGTTGCCATGATTCGTGTCACATTCATTCTTACTTTAAGAAGGAAAGAAAAAAATGAATAAACACCATAATACAGGTTAAGTGATGAATGAAGGTGTAAACACAGTTTCTTTTGCAATAGCATTTGTGTTTAAAAGGTTGAAACATAGAAGAAAGAATCCAAACACACATTTGGTTTCAATTTTTTCAAAGAAATCCCTGTCTCTTTAATGGCAGGAGTTGTTGAAGATACATCCCCTGTTCATACTAAGGACTATGATGAATCCAAACTTACCATTGATGGTAACCCTTTTCTTTTCTATATAGAGGCAAATGTTAATTCATAGTACATATTACCCTTTAACACTGAGCTACACCTTCGGGGACTCTTCTCTCATTAGTTAATTCTTGTAAAGTTTTATTTTATTGTTATTCTATATGTATATATATTATTATATCATATGTTCAATTGTTCATACATTGTCTTATTATTTTTTTAAGGATTAAATAAAAGTTCACGTTAATATAATATACTATAAGTTTAATGGATATGTTCGGTAAGTGTAAAAGTAAATTAGTTTTACATTGACATCTATTAGAAATCAAGCATCTTTCCATATCATATAATTACACTACAAAGCAATTGTAGGATGATTTGGCGGAATATATGTAGTTGTTATTAGATGAGAGTGTGTATCATATTTTCTCATATATTATATGTTATGCAAAGTAACATATAGATCATTAATGTCTTTATCATGGTGTGAAATTGTAGATAATATATTTTTGCATGGACGATGAGTTTTGCAAAATCACGATTTTCAAATGTAACATTTGTCAATATCGCATAGTCTCATAGTGATTGTGCCTATTTCACAGTGAACATAAGTATATGGTGAGATGTTTGATATAAGAGCGGTGTGTATAAGTAAGATTATTTGTTCAAAAATATTAATCCCTCAATTAGATCTTAGTATCTTGAGAGATTATTCACTGCATTTCGGCCTAGATATCTCAACTCGCCTAAAAATGAACACTTCATATTAGAGAGGCATGTCTAATATCCGAACAATACATATGGTTACATTCAATTTTCTCAAGTTATTATTACTGGTTTTGAGTCGTGTCTGGTGCCTGTGTCAATGCTTCATTGTTGTTGTTTTGTTATTGTTATATGTGTGTGAATCTGAAGCTACTGATTCTTTGATGCAGATGATAAGGACAAAGAAGTGGATGATTCTCCTATAGAACAGGTCAGACTAACAGTGCCAATAACTGACGATCCTACACAATCAGCACTGACATTTCGGACATGGACTATTGGTTTGGGATGTTGCATTATCCTTTCCTTTGTGAACCAATTCTTTGGGTACAGAACCAACCCTTTATCTGTCTCTTCTATTGCAGCACAAATAGTTTCTCTCCCACTTGGGAAACTAATGGCTGCAACACTTCCAACAACAATATATAAAGTCCCCTTCACTCCTTGGTCTTTCACATTGAATCCTGGGCCATTCAATTTGAAAGAACATGCCCTTATAACCATCTTTGCTAGTGCTGGAGCTGGTGGTGTTTATGCCATTAAAATTATCACTATTGTTAAAGCTTTCTACCACAGGAGTATTAATCCATTTGCTGCTTTTTTGCTAGCACAGACAACCCAGGTGAACAATTTGTTTTGTTAATTGTTAAGCATTTGCAATTTTTTCAATTTGATATAACCAACTAAAGAAATGATAATTAAAAAATGCAATGTTTTTTGTCCTTGAATTTTTTTAATTTTTTAGATGCTTGGTTATGGATGGGCTGGTATATTCAGAAAGTTCCTTGTGGACTCTCCTTATATGTGGTGGCCTTCAAATCTTGTCCAGGTGTCTCTATTTAGGTATCTCTTTAGTTTTCTATAATAGTTTTTGTATGTGAGTGAATGTTGTATATGTATAATATACACTTCAGATTGAAGTCTTCTTTGGTGTCTGACACGAGCCACATTCTGACATCGACATGATACAACACATGTGGTTATATCCAATAAATCAATTTTCTCGAGTTATTAACAATTTCAATGCGTCGGTGTCTCTATGGACCTTATTTTTGTCAGAGCTTCGTAAATTTACTTTTTAGAGTTATGATGTTGATTTTTTTTCTTTTCTAATTGATGATAAATGAATCTTGAATAACACAGGGCATTTCATGATAAAGAAAAGAGACCTAGAGGAGGAAACACTAAGCTGCAATTCTTTTTCCTGATATTTGTGGCTAGCTTTGCTTATTACATTGTTCCAGGCTACTTTTTCCAATCAATATCAACCATCTCTGTTGCTTGTTTGATATGGAAAAACTCTGTCACTGCTCAGCAGATTGGTTCAGGAATGAAGGGTCTTGGTATTGGTTCATTTACCCTTGATTGGAACACTATTGCTGGTTTCTTAGGAAGTCCTTTGGCTTATCCTGGTTTTGCCATCATTAACATTTTGGTTGGATTTGTGTTGTATATCTATCTTGTGATTCCCATTGCCTATTGGAACAATTTGTATGAGGCCAAAAAATTTCCCCTCATTCATTCTCACACATTTGATTCCGATGGTGCAATATATAATGTTTCTAGGATTCTTAATGATGCAACCTTTGACATGGACATGGATGCTTATAAAAATTACAGCAAGCTCTATCTTAGTATCACATTTGCATTTGATTATGGATTGAGCTTTGCAACTCTCACTGCCACAATCTCGCATGTTTTCCTCTTCCATGGAAAGTATGTTTCCTTTGATTCCACGATCTATGATTATGTATTGTTGATGCAATTTTTATGATAAACCATCTAACTATATATTCTGGTGAATTTGAATATGAAAGAACGATTTTTCAATTGTGGAGGAAGACATCAACCACGCTAAAACAACAAGCCGGAGACGTGCATACAAGAATCATGAAGAAAAACTATAAACAAGTCCCTGAGTGGTGGTTCATAAGCATTTTGGTTCTTATGACTATTCTGGCCTTTATATGTTGTGAAGGCTTTGGCAAGCAGCTCCAACTTCCATGGTGGGGAGTCTTGCTTTCTCTAACAATTGCATTGGTTTTTACTTTACCAATTGGTGTCATTCAAGCAACAACAAACCAGGTAATATTTTATTTTTTAACCGTGCGGTTCTCGGGGAAAGTGTCCCAAACAACTAGATAATTTTCATTGTTCAACACAAGTAGAAAAAAATAAACTAAAACATGTTCTGCCTTGTGAGGTTGTATTTCTTAACAGAAAGTTACTACCTATTGTGCAGCAAGTTGGACTTAATGTGATCACAGAGTTAATCATTGGGTATCTTTACCCTGGAAAGCCCCTTGCTAATGTAGCCTTCAAGACTTATGGATACATCAGCATGTCACAAGCACTTAGTTTCCTCCAAGACTTCAAATTAGGCCATTACATGAAAATTCCTCCAAAATCTATGTTCCTAGTACAGTTGGTAGGAACTTTGGTTGCTTCAAGTGTACAATTTTGCACAGCATGGTGGCTTCTAACAACTATTCCACACATATGTGATGGATCAATGTTGCCAGAGGGTAGTCCATGGACTTGTCCTGGTGATACTGTGTTTTATAATGCTTCAATCATATGGGGAATAGTAGGACCACAAAGGATGTTCACAAAGGACGGAATTTACCCTGGATTGAATTGGTTTTTCCTCATCGGTCTACTTGCGCCTGTTCCAGTGTGGCTGCTAGCTCGCAAATATCCGAATCACAAATGGATTGAACTCATCAACATGCCACTTATAATTGCAGGTGCCAATGGAATACCACCGGTTAGATCAATAAATTATATTTCATGGGGAGTTGTTGGAATCTTCTTCAATTTCTATGTTTACAAACGTTTTAAATCATGGTGGGCTAGACACACTTACATTCTGTCGGCAGCTTTGGATTCTGGCATTGCTTTCATGGGTGTGTTGCTCTATTTTTCACTTCAATTTCATGGTATCAATGGTCCAGCATGGTGGGGTCTTGATGGAGATGATCACTGTCCCTTGGCTATATGCCCTACAGCTCCTGGTGTTGTTACCGAGGGATGCCCTACCTTCGTTTGAATTCTATAATTGTATTCTATCATATCCTCAGTGTTCATTTAAATGTATAAAATGTCTGATAAATAATTAATCAGTGTTATCAATCTTGAAAAATAGTTGGTTGTTCTAGTGCAGTAAGCAATTTGTTTGAACCAATAGACAATAGTCACAACATGAATTCTTGGCAGTTAAAAGTATTCAATGACACATTCTCATAGAGTCTTACACAAATTTATATTTTTGATTTTATGTAAAATTATACTCGAGTTACTGAATTACAAGGATTTGGAGATTGAGAGGTTAAAAGCATTGTGCACGCAACCTATATTTTCTACAGCCTATAACTTTTATTTAATTGTGTTGAAATTATTGAGAAAACAACTAAGCCATTGTTCTATAACCTATGTTTTCTTTATGAAGTTGGAGAGTGCAAGTCTGCAACACACTATTTCTTTTAGCGTTCAATGAGTTTAACAGTTTGGCATTCGACTCTAATATGGGGCGTCGTCTAACCTTATGTGCATTCGAATGACTCATGTATGGAGATCATTTTACACAGACTTGAGAAGCTTAATGTGGTGCAAATGTAACAATTTTGCTATGAACATCTTGATTCTTGAGCATTTTGAAGGCTTTGAATTCTGAATTGTGGGAGAGTATTGTAGCCAGTTCTAATCGAATAGAGGCATGTGTAATTGATGCACAAAATAACTTGACCTCAAATGCTGTGTTGCCGTGGTGAAATCCGCCAGTTGTTGCCATGAAATGCGATATTGATGCCGCCTTCTTAGCTCGCAGAATTATATCTCGTTTGGTGTGTGTTTGAGAGATGATATGGATAGTTTTCGAGCAACTAGTACTTACATCATCCCTCAATGCCTCCTTGTCGCTTTTTGATCAAGCATGCGGTCTTCTGTTTGCCGTTCAATGGCTAACTTCGTTTGCTGGATGAACAATTATTGAGAGGGATCACAAACATGGTTGACCTTGCAAATTCTATATATAGTACAGTCATCGAGTTAGGTGTTACTGTTGATTATTGTCAGACTTATTTGAAGTAACCAAAACCTTGAGATGAGATTTATTAGACGACAAGCTAATCAACTTGCTACCATTTAGACAAAGGGGTCTGATAATCCACCCTGACCAAAAATTGTTTCAACTGAACTCGAATTCTCTCCGATGATTCGTTCCAATGATTCGTCCTAGTGGAGATTCCATTGAAATGGATTAACTGCGGTCACTGACTGATGCAGTCAGGTGCAGTCATCACCTCTAAACCCTCTAATCAATATCAGACAGTTCAGATCTTAAGACAATTTTTAATTTTTAATTTAATATAAAATTTAATTTTAAAATCTGAACTGTTTAAACTTGATTGGACGACTTTAAGAGCACTGACTGCATACTGCATGAGTTTTCGACTATATCTAATCCGGATCCAAGATTCCAACATGCTTTCCTTATATATTACTCTCTCTGTCCCAAAATATAATAAAAAATGAGTCAAAAAAACTTGATGTATTTGGTTAAAGATTTGGACCAAATATTTTTATTTTTGTTGACCAATTTTAGTTTATATTTTGAGACGGAAAGAGTATGTACTTTTAATAGCAAATCAATAATTAATTTTGGCTTACTCGTGACTCAAAAATATTTAAAAACTATATTTTTTTTTATAGAAAAAACTATATTTAACCCATTCACGGTTACACCAAAGAATTTTAAATGCTTAGTCAATATAAGTCATAGGCATAATTGTTAATCAAGTTTTTTCAATAATATAAAGATCTTACCTTAAAATCATTTAATTTTCTCACGTTGCCATGATTCGTGTCACATTCATTCTATCTTACTTTAAGAAAAAATAAAAAATGAATAAACACCATAATACAGGTTAAGTAATGAATGAAGACCAGTATAGTTTCTTGCAACAGCATTTGTGTTTAAAAGGTTGAAACATAGAAGAAAGAAGACACTCTTGACATTAAAAAAAAAAAAAAAAACACTCTTGTGAGAGAACATATAGAGGGAAGGAAAAAGCCAAACAAATCCCTGTCTCTTCAATGGCAGGAGTTGTTGAAGATACATCCCCTGTTCATACTAAGGACCATAATGAATCCAAACTTACCATTGATGGTAACCCTTTTCTTCTCTTATTTAGTTTTTATTTTATTTATTGATAGGAAAATGCTAATTGTTAGTACATATTATTAGAGGGGAGGGGGAAATGTTAGTAGCCAGGAATCTGAACCCTGGACCTCCTTATAATGTTAGTGTAAATTAATTTTAGACTGAAATCTATTAGAAATCAAGCATTTTTCCATGTCATACAATTACACTGCGCGTGTGTGTAGTAGGTTGATTTGGCGGAATATATGCGGTTGTTATTAGATGAGAATGTGTATCATATTTTCTCATATATTATAGGTAATGTAATGCAACATATAGTTAATTATTGTTCTAATCATGGTGTGAAATCGTAGATAATAAATTTTTGCATGGACGATGAGTTGCAAAATCACGATTTTCAAGTGTAACTTTTGTCAATATCGCATAGTCTCATAGTGATTGTGCCTATTTCACTGCAATATAAGTATGTGGTGAGATGTTTGATATGAGAGCGGTGTGTATAAGTAAGAATATTTGCTCAAAAATATTAATCCCTCAATTAGATCTTAGTATCTTGAGAGATTATTTTCTGCATTTCGGCCTAGATATCTGAACTCGCCTAACAATGAACACTTCATATTAGAGAGGCATGTCTAATATCCGAACAACACATATGGTTACATTCAATTTTCTCAAGTTATTATTACCGGTTTTGAGTCGTGTTTGGTGCCTGTGTCAATGCTTCATTGTTGTTGTTTTGTTATTGTTATATGTGTGTGAATCTAAAGCTACTGATTCTTTGATGCAGATGATAAGGACAAAGAAGTGGATGATTCTCCTATAGAGCAGGTCAGACTAACAGTGCCAATAACTGACGATCCTACACAACCAGCACTGACATTTAGGACATGGACTATTGGTTTGGGATGTTGCATTATCCTTTCCTTTGTGAACCAATTCTTTGGGTACAGAACCAACCCTTTATCTGTCTCTTCTATTGCAGCACAAATAGTTTCTCTCCCACTTGGGAAACTAATGGCTGCAACACTTCCAACAACAATGTATAAAGTCCCCTTCACTGCTTGGTCTTTCACATTGAATCCTGGACCGTTCAATTTGAAGGAACATGCCCTTATAACCATTTTTGCTAATGTTGGATCTAGTGGTGTTTATGCCATTAGCATTGTCACTATTGTTAAGGCTTTCTATCGCAGGAGTATCAATCCAATTGCTGCTTTTTTGCTAGCATTGTCAACTCAGGTGAACAATTTTGTTTTGTTAAACGTTAAACATTTGCATTTATTCAGTTTAATTTAATATATCCAACAAAAGAAAAATGATAGTTAAAAATGTGAATATTTTTTGTCCTTGAATCTTTTAGATGCTTGGTTATGGATGGGCTGGTATATTCAGAAAGTTCCTTGTGGAGTCTCCCTACATGTGGTGGCCTTCAAATCTTGTCCAAGTGTCTCTATTTAGGTATTTGTTTATTTTTTTCTGTAATGGTTTTTGCATGTGAATAATTGTTGTATATGTAGAATATACTTCATATTGAAGTCTTGTTCGGTGTACGACACGTGCCACTGTCTAACACCGACTTGATACCAACACATGTAGTTACATTCAATAAATCAAGTTTCTTGAGTTATTACCAATTTCAATGTGGCGGTGTCTGTATAGACCGTAATTTTGTCAGAGTTTCTATTTAGTGTTATGATGTTGATTTTTTCGTTTCTTTTCTCATTGATAAATGAATCTCGAATGGATCTTGAATGACACAGGGCATTTCAT
The DNA here is from genome assembly GCA_030408175.1 of Trifolium repens. Taxonomy (NCBI): domain Eukaryota; kingdom Viridiplantae; phylum Streptophyta; class Magnoliopsida; order Fabales; family Fabaceae; genus Trifolium; species Trifolium repens. The sequence continues at coordinate 57,311,023 of CP125844.1, forward strand.
GAAAAAGAAAAGAGGCCTAAAGGAGGAAACACTAGGTTGCAATTCTTTTTGCTGATATTTGTGGCTAGCTTTGCTTATTACATTGTTCCAGGCTGCTTTTTCCAATCAATATCAACCATCTCTGTAGCATGTTTGATATGGAAAAGCTCTGTCACTGCACAACAGATTGGTTCAGGAATGCATGGTCTTGGTCTTGGTTCATTTTCCCTTGATTGGAACACTGTTGCTGGTTTCTTAGGAAGTCCTTTGGCTTTTCCTGGTTTCGCCATCATTAACCTTTTGGTTGGATTTGTGTTGTATATCTATATTGTGATTCCAATTTCCTATTGGAGCAATTTGTATGAAGCCAAAAAGTTTCCTCTCATCCATTCTCACACATTTGATTCCACTGGTGCAATATATAATGTTTCTAGGATTCTTAACGATGCAACCTTTGACATTGATATGGATGCTTATAACAATTACAGTAAGCTCTATCTTAGTATCACATTTGCATTTGCTTATGGATTGAGCTTTGCAATGCTCTCCGCCACCATCTCACATGTTTTTCTCTTCCATGGAAAGTATGTTTCCTTTTATTCTACAATATTTAATTATGTATTTTTAAGCAATTTTTATGATAAACCATCTAACTATATATATTTCTCGTGACTGTGAATCTGAAAGAACAATTTTTCAGTTTTGGAGGAAGACAACAAACACACTAAAAGAACAAGTCGGAGACGTGCATACAAGAATCATGAATAAAAACTATGAACGAGTCCCTGAGTGGTGGTTCATGAGCATTTTAGTTCTTATGACTATTTTGGCCATCATATGTTGTGAAGGCTTTGGCAAGCAGCTCCAACTTCCATGGTGGGGAGTATTGCTTTCTCTAACAATTGCATTGGTTTTTACTTTGCCAGTTGGTGTCATTCAAGCAACAACAAATCAGGTAATTTTTTGTCTTAACTGCTGATTATCTAACACAAGTAGGAAAAAATTACTAATCATAATAGAAAATTTTCTGCTTGTTGTGCAGAAAGCTGCTGGACTTAATGTGATCACTGAGTTGATCATTGGTTACCTTTATCCTGGAAAGCCCCTTGCTAATGTAGCCTTCAAGACTTATGGATACATCAGCTTGTCACAAGCACTTAGTTTCCTCCAAGACTTCAAACTAGGCCACTACATGAAGATTCCTCCAAAATCTATGTTCCTAGTACAGTTGGTTGGAACTTTGGTTGCTTCAAGTGTTCAATTTATTACAGCATGGTGGCTTCTAACAACTATTCCACACATATGTGATCCATCATTGTTGCCAAAGGGTAGTCCATGGACATGTCCTGGTGATACTGTGTTTTACAATGCTTCAATCATATGGGGAATAGTAGGACCACAAAGGATGTTCACCAAGGATGGAATTTACCCAGGATTGAATTGGTTTTTCCTCTTCGGTCTACTTGCGCCTGTTCCAGTGTGGCTGCTTGCTCGGAAATATCCGAATCACAAATGGATTGAACTCATCAACATGCCACTTATCATTGCAGGCCCCCATGGAATACCACCGGTTAGATCAATAAATTATATTTCATGGGGAGTTGTTGGAATCTTTTTCAATATCTATGTTTACAAACACTTCAAGTCATGGTGGGCAAGACACACTTACATTCTATCAGCTGCTTTGGATGCTGGTATTGCTTTCATGGGTGTGTTGCTATATTTTTCACTTCAATCTTATGGTATCAATGGTCCAGCATGGTGGGGTACTGATGAAGATGATCACTGTCCCTTGGCTACATGCCCTACAGCTCCCGGTGTTGTTACCAAGGGATGTCCTACCTTCTTTTGAGTTCTATCATATCCTCAGTGTTCATTTAAATGTACAAAAAGTTTGATGAATAATTAATCAGTGCAGTAAACAATCTTGGAAAGTAGTTGGTTGTTCTAGTGCAGTAAACAATCTGTTGAACCAATTTACAATAGTCACAACATGAATTCTTGCAAGTTGAAAATATTCAATGAAACATTCTCATAGATTGTTACACAAATTTACATTTTTTATTTTATGTAAAAATTAAATTCAAGTTACTGAATTGCAAGGATTGGAGATTGAGAGGTATAAGGTGTTTAGTTCAATCCCCTCTCACTAATTTTCTAACAATTACTAACAACTACACATTGACAGTTATAAAAAAAAAGAGCTAGAACGGAAAGATGATAATATATAACCATAAATGATAAATCCAATATCAAAGTTATAGTAAAAAAATATTTTGCACACAGACTCTATATTTTCTACAGCCTATAACTTTTATTTGTGTTAATTATTGAGAAAATTACAACTAGCCATTGTTCTACAACCTATATTTTCTGTATGAAGTGGAGACTGCAACACACTATTTCTTTTAGTGTCCCATGAGTTTAACAGTTTGGCGTTCAAATTCAACTCTTATATGCATTTTTATGACTCTTGTATGGAGATCATTTTACAGACTTGAGAAGCTTAGTGTGGTGCAATGTAACAATTTTTCTATGAACATCTTGAGTATTTAGAAGCCTTTGAATTCTGAATTGCAGGAGAATATTGTAGACAGTTCTAATCGAATGGAGGCATGTGCAATTGATGCACAAAATAACTTGACCTCAGATGTTGTGTTGCTGTGGTCACATCTGCCAATAGTTGCCAACTTGCCATGAAATGCGATATTAAAGCAGCCATCTTAGCTCGCAGAATTATAAATCGCTTGGTATGTGTGTTTGAGAGATAATATGGATAGTTTGCAAGCAACTAGTACTTACATCATCCCTCAATGCCTTTGTGTCGCTCTTGATCAAGCATGCGGTCTTCTGTTTGGCCTTCAATGGCTAACATCGTTTGAGGCAGGACGAACAATTATTGAGGGATCACAAATATATGGTTGACCTTGCAAACTCTATAACAAATTCTATAATATTACTGTCATGAGTTAGGTGTTACTATCGATGATTGTCAGAATTGTTAGAAGTAACCAAAACCTTGAGGTGAGATTTATTAGACGACAAACAAATCAAGTAGCTACCATTTAGCGCAAGTAACTACACTTATATCGAGTCCCAAAAATTTATCAATCTCCTCTTTGTATTGCCCCTTTGATTATTAATGAAATGGTTTGAAGTGGTTTCCTAAAGCAATAAACTAGCTATTCTCATTCACTTGTATCAAATCAATCACAGTTTTTTATACAAATTTTAAAAAAACTTTTCGAATATAAAGTATTTCCCATCTATACATCACAGGCGTTTACCAACCCTACTAAAACTTGAATGGCTCATATTGTTCACAGACTTGTGAAAGTGACCTTATTTAGGAATTGTTTTTTTCATGATAGCCTCCATTTTAAAAAGAAAACTGCCTCATTTTTTGTACCTGTTGGGTATAACTTAGGTTTATTTTCTCTTATAAAATATAAATCTTAAAGAGCACGCATTACAACCAGAAAGCCTGAGAAAACAACTAGATGAACCGGATGACTATATTGTTTCTTTGAAATAACAATGTCTCAAGCAAAGCACGAAAAGTCGAATTTAATTAATATACCTACAGAAAGGCGAGAACGAAATAAAAAAAAGGCTCTGCAACCAAAACCTTCTGTGGAAGGAAAACTATGAAAATTGTTAATTGGGTGATAAATATCCTGCTTATACATCTGATAAAGTTTCTCATGAAACAATGTTCCTGAATGTCAAAATCTATTCCCGATTGTTCGTCATGAGTATCCAACATATGCTCCATAATACGCCTGAAGATCATCAACTTGCGATGCGAAGTAAATTGGATAAAAATGGAGACAACGAGGGCCGAGATCAGTTGAAGAGCCCTGGGTTTAGCCAATCCCTGAAAACAAAATTGAATGATATATTATGTAAAGCCAAAATTTAGGAGAAGAATAAAAGGCGGCGGGATAAAGAACCTACTTGCTTATGTCATCAAGGTGATCATCAAAATCTACAATGTCTTTGTATTTCTCAGATGAAATATAATCCAATAAGATGAGATTTGCTGATGGCTCTTTGAGAGAGAATCGGTTGTTTGCATCCGACTGAACCAACTTCCAGTTCTTAGATGCATCCCTAACATAAAGCTAAACCATAAGAAAAAGGCAACCTATGTTAACGCAACCAACAAAAAGATGAATCTACATTATTATATGTTAAAAGCCATAATTATATAACATGTTCATAAGATTTTATTTTATCAACAGCAAAAAAAGAAAGGAAGTGCTTTCTGGATGCACCATAAATTTCATAACAAGAAACAAATGGCATGGAATATTTGTGGAATGAGATTGCAGCCTACATAATTATGCAGAGTATGCAAATTACACAACATATTTATTTCATTCTCCTACTCATCATATTGGATAGATAAATCATCAAAATGCTGTAAGGTATGGTAAATCAAACAAGGAATATCCCCTCTTTTGACTTGTGCTGAAAATAGGAGGGGAATTAATCAAAGTATTCAAGCCTCATAAGCCGTGATTATAAGGCTTGCAATCAGATCTGAGTTCCACGATGTTATGACAAATAACACACATTGTCGAATGCAAAAGGAGACTACAAAGATAGACATATTTTAATGGTTCAAAGGTTTCCATGATTCCATTAAAAGAAAGGGTTCTTTGGTCTGCAGAGAATAAGTCAAAAAGGATTTCTATACATTCTATGATTCAAAATATAACTTACCCCCAAATTTGATTCTTATCCACCCTAAATTCTATATTACTGAGAATACAAATAGCTTCTCACCATGTATATCTAAACATAAGTTGTTAATTAAATTTAAGTGCCGTACATGATATGTGCTTCATCGACTTAATTTCGAAATTATTCCCTTGATTAAACATTATCTAGAGAAGCGCACAAATAAAACTCATAAATCAACTTTGATACAAAAAAAAATCATTAGAGACCTATATGAATCCAGTTTCCAATACTAATAACATTGCTAACCTGCACTACAGCACCGCTACCCTTGCTCTTTTTCAAAGCTTCGAGCTTCTTGTTATCCAACTGCGAACAATAATCGAAAAAGGAACAACAAAAAAATGAAAAACAAAAACTACAGAATTCAAACCAAGATCAGCAAAATTCACATCACATACCAATAAAATAGCAGCTTGAGGAAAGTAGCGAGTGATATGATCACCAATATTCTTCGCAACACCACCAAGCTCAAATTCATCAGACCTCTCATTGGCATGAAAATAACCAACTATGTTCAACCCTTTAGCAGAAAAATATTCCTCTATCTATATCACAAAAAAATAATAGCAAATTACAAACAAAAAAAAAACAAATCAGAAATTTGTGAAGAATCTAAATTAAACAGAAACTAAATTAACTGATATACCCAGAAGAAATAAAGATCAACCCAGTTGATTAAATTGCACGTTAATCAAGAAAGTTTATGTCTTTAAGCATTATTTGATAAATAACAAATTGGGGTTAGAATTGATTCAATTGAAGGATAAATAATTTATAAAACCCTAAGAGAGGGGTTACCAGAATGAGAGAGATCTCCAATTGAGGAAGAAGAGGGATTTGAGAATGAAAGAGAGGGACTGCATCGGTGATCTCGACGGTGTCATTGGAAGATGAGATGCGGCCGATCAAAACGCCGTTGACGGCGGATGTAGGGTGTTTGAGAGAGTGAAGAACGAGTTTGATGTAAGCGTTTTGTGTAACCTCGTACTTCAAATCGTTGCTTCCCATGTTTTTGATGACAGTGATGAATGATTCACACACTACACACAACACAACGAGGTTGTTTGTTCAGTTTCTTATGTTGTTGTTGTGTTGTGTTGTGTTGTGTTGTGATTGTGTGGACTTCGATATTAGTGTTCTTCTTCACTTGTGAACTTGTTTTAACGACGTCGTATTATTGTAAAGTCAAATGTAGATCAACGCATGAGTCATGGGATTTTTTTTGTTTGGGTTGGGTCATTTATTGGGCTGAAAGTCCAATCTAATAAGAAAATTATTTTTTAGGCCCCTATGTTGTTCCTCGGACTCCTCAAACCGACAAAATTATCCCAGGATATTTTGGAACCTATGATCCAAAATAAGTTAATTTTGAAACGTAGGTTTCAAAGTGAGATTTTTTGGTTTTATTCATATTTTGTGTCTCAAATATTCAACCATTTCAAAACTTAAGTTCCAAATTGCTAAGTTTCGGAAATTATGTTTTGAAATCTAAATTTTTTTGAAAAAGACCCACTTTGGAACGTAACTTCCTAGATCGTGTTACATTCTGAAATCTAAAAAATTTTGAAAAAAAAAAGGCACCTTGAAATGTAACATCCAAAATGGTGTTTCTGTGTTTCAAACCTTTCATTTTTGTTCCTGAAACAATGTTTTCAGATCCTACAATCTGAATAATTAGGGCATTTTGGGATTTTGGGGGGCCTGGTAGAAACTAAGTGGGCCAAAAGAGCAATTTTCATCCAATAAGACTCACGCCCCACAAATTATATCTACGATGGTTACCCTTGAATCCCTTTCAGCGATATTGTCGAGATCACCGATGTCATCCCTCTCTTCCATTCTCAAATCAAGGGTGGTATTATATCTACAATAGTTGTTGTCGTTCCATGAGTTGCTCACACTAGAAAATCAACTATCGAAAAATATTTACTGGTAAGATTTGTACTATCAGTAAATATCTCTTGGTAAGATTTGCACTATTAAGAAATATCTCCCGGTAGATGAGAAAACATGGAGGATTCTAACTATTTAGGGGGTGAAAAGCAACAATCTATATCTACGGTGCTCTCAATACTAAAACATATCTAATTGTTTTAAGGCAAGTGACACAAACTATGTTGAAGTAAGTCCCTAAACATGCTAAATTTAAGGTCTTTTAGATATGTGTGTTAAAGGAAGTGGCGGTTAAATTATGTGATACATCAACAATGTTGGTGGAGAAAGGTTTAGTGTGGATCTTAAGGAGGTGAAGTTATCATGAGGCTTAGGGGTAACTTTGGTAAGTACGTGAAAAGTCTATTACTTTTTTTTTTTGATGAAAAGTGAGAAGTCTACTTTGATTGAGCTTGACCTGAGTTTATTGCATACAAATGTAAACGTTGTAAATGATAGAATATGATAGTGAATCATAAAGGAATGGGTGAGCTCCTAGAACATAAGACTATAAGAGTAAGCATTGTAAATGATAGAATAGGATAATAAATGTCTCAGTGGCTTAGCTCAACAGGTAGAGACGTCACATTTTATATCGAGGGATTGAGATCGAATCTTGGACCTTTTACTCATTTGCATTAAAAAAATAAAATTTATAACCACTATGTCACTTGACAAAAAAAGAGGATAATGAATCATAATGGGATGGGCAAGCTCCTTGAGGAGAATAGAAAATGTTTGTAAAAGATATGAGAGATGCCTTAAAAAATATTTAAAACCATATGATCACTAAAACCTAAAAGAGCTGAAGGAAAAAAAACAATTAAAATTCAAATATATATTTGTTTTATTTTAAATTAGTCTTGTAATTATCTTTGACTTTAAAATACACATTATTTAAATTTAACGAAAACGAAAATTGGATTTTTATAAGCTATTTTTTTTATAAACTACCTTGACAAACTTATAAAAATACATAAAAATTTATTTATTTGCATAAACTATTTTGCATAAGGTCAAAAATAAACTATTCCGAACGAACTCTTAATCCCACAACAAAGAGCAGAATCCCAACAAAATATCACATTTATCTTGAAGCTACAAATAGCAAGATTTCATTTTCACGTGGAAAGATCTTCATGTGGCAAAGACAACACATATCTAAACATACTCTGAGAAAAATATACAACCTTAATCAAAAGAACATCTAGTTGAGAGCGTATTTGGATACAAGTTTTTTTTTTTTTTTTTTTTTTGGTATTGAAAGGGGCCTAGGCCCAAAAAAAGAAGATTACAGCGAAATTAACCGGGGGACAGCAACACCCCTAACATCATCTCTGACAATTTGCCTCACCCTAACCGGAGGGTTTACAAAAAACTCGATGCCACTAGTACCTTCACTACCCATATTTGCCAACATATCCGCACACCTATTTGCTTCCCTATAGATGTGGATGATTTTAACCTCCCAAGGTCCATTCAGTAAGTCCCGAATTTTGCGTATGAGAACACTTCCCATAACGCTTCCATCAGTCTGATTCTGTAAACTATGTGCAATTACTTGTGAGTCCGTGCGTATCTCTAACTTTGTTACTTCTCGTCTGCGAGCAAGACACAACCCTTCATATATTCCCCATAACTCTGCCATGTAGGCCGTAGTGTCACCCAGAGCCTTAGAGAAGCCTTCAATCCAAACACCTGTGTCACTCCTAAGCACTCCACCACACCCTGCTTTGCGCTCACTTGCCTTCATTGCGCCGTTTATGCTTAAACTACGACAAAATAAGCAAATTCACAACTTTTAATTTTCACAGGTGACTTAATTTTGAGCTTATGCAAAACAATTTTTGCAAATAAATAAGATTTTTTTTTGTTAATTTATAAGTTTCAACTAACGGAAACAATATTTTTATAAGTGGAGTAGTTTTTTATAAACTACCTTTATAAACTTATAAAAATACATAATTTTTTTTTTATAGGACAAAAAAACTTATTTATTTGCATGAACTATTTTGTACAAAGTAAAAAATAAGCTATTTCAAACGAACATTTAATCCCACAATGGTAGATTATGCTTGTTGTTTAGAAACCACAACAACGAGCAGAATCCCAACAAAATATCATATTTATCTTGAAGCTACAAATAGCAGGATTTCATTTTTCATGTGGAAAGACCTTCAATCATGCTGTTGTGGCAAGACAACACATATCCAAACACACTCAAAGAAAAATTATGTAACCTTAATCAAAAGAACATAAAGTTAAAGAGTTAAAGGCATATTTCGATACAAGTTTAGTATCCACAACAATAAACAAATTCACTACAAAATATCACGTTTATGCTAAAACTACGAAAACCACAACTTTTAATTTTCACACGTGAAAAAGACTATCAATTGCGCGGCCGCGGCGCAACAAGACAACGCGTATCCAAACACACTCTACGAGAAAAAGTGTAACCCTAATTTTTTTTTCGGGTAAGAGTGTAACCCTAATTTCAATAAAAAATATTAAACTATAACATAAAAAATAAAATAAAATAGTTTTATATTTGAGATTTATGAAATGATATGATATAATTCAACGTGACTCTTTCTCTCTCTCTCTCTCTTAAGAACACAAAGACAGTAGTGTTCCTCTCTCTCTCTCTCTCTCTCTCTCTCTCTCTCTCTCTCTCTCTCGTTTCACTTTCACAGAAAGAATGAGCGGCGGTGGTGGCGGGTCTAGGGTTCCGATCCCCAACAATGTACGGAAAACCCTCCACGACATCAGGGAGATCACCGGAAAACAGCACACAGACGATGAAATCTACGCCGTCCTTAAAGAATGTTCAATGGATCCCAATGAAACTGCTCAAAAGCTTCTCTATTTAGGTTTCTCTTTTCCTTCCAATACTCTGAAATTTCTCATTTTTCACTTTCACTTTCACTATCTGCTGTTGTTATTCAGTATTCACTGATTGAACATGTATTGGTTTCAAGTTTGAAACTTTACTTCACTATCATCACTATTATCAAAGCTAGTGATTTTTGTGGTTTTGTTTAGTTTAGCTGTTTTTATTAATTTGGTTTAATTTAATTTTAAAGTTTACTGTTTTTGATTTTTGACCTAGCTTATGAAGCTGTGTGATTCTTTGGACAGTGATTTTTTTTTTTTTTTGCCTGTTTAATTTATTTTTGTTTATTGCATGGAATGATTGGAGACAAGGCGATTGTAATATCAGTACTTTAGTGAGATGTTAGTAGTTAATAGAATGGGATAATAGAATGGGATTTAGTATCTTTTGTAGGGTTTAGTTGTCATTGTTGCACACTATGAAGCATAGACATTTCTCGGATTAGGGGGGCTCTCCGGTGTCACACATGACACACGTTTAAGTTTGACACGATACCAATACATATGATTACATTTTATGTCAGTTATCATTGTGGACGTGTCCGTGTTGTGTTTGACGTCCGCGTTTGTGTCCGTGCTTCATAGGTTGTACATTGAATTATGTCATTTTCTCAAATTATTATTGGTGTCGACGTGCCTGGCGTGTGTCTATGTCCGTGCTTCATAGGTTGCACATGTTTCTCAAAAAATGGCTGAATTGAAGCACTATCATTTGTGATGTTTTGCAAAGAAATGAGTTTATGGGTTCTCTGAGAGATTTTGAGGTTTTATTTTCATGTTTGTTATGTTAATGGTTTTGTTGAATTATTTATTTTTTGTTTGCAGATACTTTTCATGAGGTTAGAAGGAGACGCGACAGGAAGAAGGAGGTAAGATTTTGTTTTCTTTGCCCTAATTTTAGTTCTTTCGTAGTATTTAGTTTACTTCTTTTCCCCTGTTACTTGCTATGCAATATAATTCAGTTGGTGTGTATGTAGTAATTTTTTTAATTGCATTTGAAAGTTAGGTTGCTGAATCCAATACAATTCTTACCTAAATAGGAAAATTCACATTTCCACTTCTGTATTAACGAGTAGATTGGTTAGAGTGGATGAATCTTTTATCAAAGTGTAATTTTTTAGTCATTGTTGTAACCGGATGGGCAACCTCTTATTGTATCAAGAGCTCACTTGGGCTGCCATTGTGTTATGTTATGAACAAAGTGATTGGGAGAGTACATGTTTAAGTTATATAAAAATCCTCATTTTCCTCGACTTTCTGAATATGCATGGTTGCAATAGGTATTTGATTCCTACCATTTAGCTTGCACTGTGTAATCATGCAGTATTACTTACTAACTTTAAAAGACCCGTTTTATGTTTGGTAGTGGGTTGAATACAGTTTATTTTACATTTCATGTGTGTTTTTGTGACTCCACAAGTCTAGTTGTTACCTTAATTTTCTCTAATATTTATTAGCCTTGATTGATTTATTTTTAACTTGACCATTGCAGGGACTGAGCGGCAGGGTTTCTGAGGAGTCTAGATTAAACCAACGTGGACAGGGGAGGGGGGCAAGGGGTCCTTCAGGGGGCTATTCCTCAAACTTTCTTGGTACAATTTTCATATTTTCTAGAGGCATGATAGTAGGATGAAATAAAGTAGCACTCTACCCCCACTTTTTTCTTTTGTCCTATTTTAAATTGCAATTATCTTTTGCCTAACTGATAGATCTGTCCTATGCATCATAATATTTCCTGCTACTTTATTAGCTCATGAGTTGTTTAACTTTTTGTAAACATCTTTTGTTAGATGGTGGTGGTGGGAGGAGCCTTGCTATTCGAAGAGAAAATGGACTCCATCACACTGCAGAAAGAACTCGTGCTTCCTCTACTCAGCCAGATTTACAGAAAAATACTAATACAGCACCTCAAGCCTTAAGGTTGTAATTTTTTTTTGTTTTCTTAACTTACTATACAATAACTACAGTATTGAAGTAATTTCCTACTCGATTTGATTTACTTAGGCAGTTTATTGAAAATTGGCTTGCATAAGCAACTTGATAATATCTCACGATTCTTCAATTGCAGTGATTCAGCTGTTGCACCCCATAGTGCTGCAAATCAATCCAATGGGAAGTCTGGTCATGGTTCTTCTGGCCAATCTCTCGTAGGTAGTGTAGCAAGTGTCCCTAAAAGCAGTTCAGCTGCTAATGACACTGTCAATAAAGAAAATGTCCTACCTCAAGCAGTTGGTGTTGCAGCAACCACTTCCCCTACTCAAACCTTTGCCTCAATTACAAGAACTGATCAAGGAAAATCTCTGTCAAGTTCTGATCAACATCAAATTTCTGTATCTGGTGTTTATTCCTCTTCAGATCCTGTGCTGGCACCATCCATAACCCGGAATCCTGGTGTTGGCGGTGCTATCAGTAGGGAAGTCGGGAGTGACCGGATATCTGCTGGACCGAATCATGTTAAAGGAGACAAACTTGAAGAAGCTGGTGATTTATCAGCATCCGAGAATGAAAAGTCCGAGTCAATGAATTCAGTAAGCAACCTGAATGACATACAGAAGACAAATGAAGTTGAAGGTAACCAGTTATCTGAGCCCTTGCAACTCTCTTCCTCTTCATCATTGAATAGTTCTTTGAGGCCATCTTCCAGTTGCGTTATCCAACCACCTGAAGGTAAGGTTTTCATTCTATATTTGTTAAATCCTAAGATAAAAATTGTTTGACATATTCTGTTTCCATCTACACAGTACACACTTTCTGGTGTAAGTTGTAGGCTTTAATTTTTTGATTCAAATGATTCAAACAATTTTACTAGATGGATACGGTCATGGTTTTCCCTGGTATTGGTGGACAATATTAAACTGAACTGAAGTGATTCCCACATGTCTAGAAAAAGTATGTGAGAGAAACCCTTGAAACCTTTTCTGAAGACATTTTATAGGAAAATCATTGCTGACAAAATCCACATTATCCGTCCGTGTTTGGATTTTACTACTATCAGTTAACTCCCAGATTTAATGTGCTGAAATAATCCCACATTTGAAGGAATCATACTGACAAAATCCAGAGTCACCTAAAAACCTGTTATTTATTAATTTTTTTTATCTGCTCAATTCTTTTTGATTCTTCTTTAATCGTATACTTTTTATAATAATCCTTTTCGGTGTGTTTGCAGATGTTTCTGAAACAGCCGATGTCACCGAGGTCTCAACGTCAGAAGTTCATGTGCAATCAACTGAATTGAGACAACATGTTACTTTTCCAAACCATTTCCAAGTGCCTGAGTCTTTGAAAGGTGGTCTGACATTTGGAAGCTTTGATACTTTTGGTCCAAGTGGAACATCTAGTAGTGTAACTGGTTGTGATAATAGCACTTCTCCCACTCTTGAATCTTCTCCAGGGAATGATGAAGCTGTTACTTCCAGGTTTGTAATTTATATGATTCTTATGTGTTTTTTTTTTGCATAGCAAATTAGAGATTTATCATATTCTGTGCGCTCTCACGCCTTTTAAATGCTGTATGGTTGGGTTTATGTAGATTTATTATCTTATATCAACCCTCTTCATTAAGGGTTGTTGGAGAGATGGGAGGAGAGGGGTTTGATGGAAATAGGAAGGGGAAGGGAAAGGGAGGTCGGTGTTTGGGGAATCTTCTCCCTTCCCCTTCCATTTTCTCCCCTCTTTCCCCTCAAACCCTGCCCTCCCCTCCCAATTCCAAAACAAACCCCAAGAATAACTACAATGAAAATGAACCTCAAAGTTGGTGCTAGAAAGGTGTAGTAGGTTGTAGTATTTTACCTCTTTCAAGTCCGAGTCAAGGTTATTGTACCTTTTATGAATTAGTTGTGCCATGGTGTGCTATTGTAATCTATGTTTTGATGGTATTTATTGTTTTGATGTAGCAACCAAAGTGCGCCATTGACTGAACACGGAGGTCATCTTGATTATGCACATCCTTCATCTTTTCTAATTAATATGACACCGGCTTCAGAAAGCATTTCTATAACTGGCAGTGATTCAAAGATTGAGCATCCAAAGCCGGATGTACTGTTAACTCCCGAGGGCCATCCGCTTCTGTCTGTTCAAAGTGCTCAAAATTATGGTTTGAATTTCATGTCTACAATGTTAGGGACTCAGCAAGTTCAATTTGAGGGTAGTGAGCTTCAGGCACAAGAAACAGCACACTTTCCTTCCTTTGCTGTAAGTTCCTCCTTCATGTATTTCTTAAGGTTTTCATCTACTTATATGTAGTTATGAATGCTTTATACACACGCACCCATTTATTTTCCCTAATATCTGTCATTATTTCAACATTGCAGACTGCAAGTTCTCAGGCTGTGTCCCCCAGCCCAACTCCACCTCTACAGAGCACTATACCTGTATCTCCACAGACAGTTTCTTATTTTAGGCCACCATACCCAGCTAACTTCTTCCCATATGGCCCCTATTATCCCCCAATTTACGTGTCTCCGATGCATCAATTTTTAAGCCACAATGGTTTCCCTCAACAGCCATCAGCTGGCAACATGTATCTACCAGCCGCGGCTGCAGCTGCTGGGATAAAATTCCCTCTTCCGCAATTCAAGGCTGGAGCAAACACAGGAAATATGGCTCATATTGGAATTCCTCCTGGATCATATATCACTCCACCTGTTGGATATGCTCCTAGTCCGACAGTTAATAGTGGAAGCTCTGCCGGAACTGAAGATATTGCAGTGTCTCAGCTGAAGGAAAACCAAATTTATACAACTGGACAACTGGTTGGTTTACTTATTGCTGTGTTTTTTTCTTCATCTGTGCATATTTCTTCAAAAAATAAATAAATGAATGTTACAGACTTGGTTCTATGGCGGCTTTGGCTTCAGCAGTTCCAATTTTTTTGTTATCGAGTTTAAATTCGATTCATCATTTTGTATTGAAATACTTGGATTACCAAACTTGCTTGTTTTCTTATTTATTTATTTTTTACTTTTTTGCTGCAGAGTGAAGGCTCTGCTGTTTGGATACATGCACCAGGCCAAGATATATCCAGTTTGCAACTCAATTCTCTATATAACCTTACCCCTCAGGGCCAACATCTCAACTTCCCCCAGACCCAGGCTGCTCACGGAGTATTTCCTGGTATCTATCAACCAGGGCAGACAGTAGCTTCACCTTCTACCCTTTTGCAGCAGTCTCAAGCGGTCGCTGGCCCTGTTGAAACTGTAGGCCCCCCTCCAGGATCTTATCAGCAGCCTGCACCTGCACAAATCAATTGGAATTCTAATTTTTAGGATGGAAAATATTTTCTTGATGCCGTAATTTTCAAATGCACCACATGATGCACTCAAATCCATGAAGAATGAACACTGGCCTGATCTGAAGTGTACATAACAAATGCGGCCAAAAATTGAGAAAAGAAAACTAGTAACTGTTATTGGTGCTGAGATTTTGAGTGGTGCTAGTTGCAGGTTTTATTTTTACTTTTTATTTTTCGGAGGCTTCAGTTTATTCATCCCTCATATGTTCTTTTGCCCCTTAGAAACATGCAGTTGTTGCTATAAGACCTTAGTAATTCCTGACAATATTATACTAAGCCAAGAGTTCAATAGTGTTGGTGAGATTTATCAATTTTTCCGTTCTCAATTCTCACCTGTATACTATATTTTGATAGCTGAAGACATTGGATTATACCGTTCTATATGTTTAATGAGAATTGCAGCATCTATTTTTTTTTCTCCAGCGACTCATTTCCAATCTCCTGACGATAAATGTAAACCAAGTATGTAGGTTTTTATGTGCTTTCCTTCGTGTAGTGGGAGCTTTCATTATCTAATTGAGGTGTGTGCATGTGGATAAATTTGTTTGTCTGGTTTATTTTCATCTGCAAGTTCTAAGTTTCTAATTTCTTTGCTGCATTGAATGACAATGTTCTGTTTTTTTTCCATCATGACCTATATTGACAGGATTTTTGAAAACTTTTATAGTTATTAAGGCCTTAGGTTGTTTATACCTATTATAGGACTAAATTCTTGAATCTGCGTAGGCCGTAGACATGCAATATTTTACACATTGTATTGAATTGGTCCCTCAAATGAGTGACTTTAAAAATTAAACCTGGTTAATTGTTTTAGGGAAAGTTAAGTTGTCAAGTCTCTTAACACCATCTTAATACCACATTCATTTATTTCAATTTTAATGGTTAGATTTATGTATGCTAAAGCTTGGTTGGTCTGTGTTTGTCTAACTAGTTTTACTGAAATCATTAATTAAGTTCTCACTCATTCCGTTTTGCTAAATCATATTAACGTGTCCCAAAGCCCTTGAACATTCATGTGGCTGAATCTAATTTCAGCTTTAATAAATTAAGAGACTGCATTGGGACTTTGAGAAAAATCAACCCCAGAATAATCTTTTATCATATTTTCAATGACTGAATACCATGTTTGATGTGTCTATACAAAACCTGCTGCAAAGTGGAATTAAACCTGAATTGCGCCTAACTAAAGGATGTAACATGAGTGTTTGAAGAATTTGGTTATGGCATTCATTTATGTCATAGGCTATATGACTCACACAACAATGTTATTGTTGGTAATATTTACACTCAAATCCTTGTTGTCTTCACTATCTGGTTTCGGCTTTGGTGGAGGCAAACTATGCTTTGGAAGCTGCTTGCCTGCATTTTCTTGAGACTCTTGCAAGTTAAACGTTGTGTAAACCGACATTCCTGTGAGAGCAACGACTGCCCCGCCAATGCTGACAATCCCGGGATCAGAATCGAATAACAGATAGCCTCCCAGCAAAATGACACAGGTCTTAAACTGTCCTAAAACAACATGAGTTGTAGCAGAAGTTGCCCTGCATCAATTGATAATAATATCTTAGCAAATCTTAACCTTACTCAAGCAAAACACAGCATTATTAGAAGTAGAAATTGTGTCAAAAAGGGTATATCACTGTAAGAGGAAAGTGGTCTTACCCCAATGCCAAGGCACCTGACCACTGTAAGAGAAAACCAAGGAGAGCAGATATCAAAATTGCAGATGAGTTGTTTACATCCCACTTGAAGGATAGGACTCCTGGTGGATCAATCCAAGGCATCAATGCCCCTAGGAAGAAAATTGTTATAGGTGTAGTTTTCCACATCAATCTACAATGAGAAATTTTTTAAGTCTAGTCATTAACAACATAATTTTACAAAGCAGAAATTGGATAATGTCTATAAGTACTTACGCCAAAGCTGTCCAGTTTCCTTGCTGTTGTAAAGTAGACCATAAAATTTTATTTATGGCACTTGGGATTATCCATATAATTGCAACTATAGCACCAAATAAGTTGAATTCTAAATCTGACACAGTTGCAACTGCTACACCAGCTGATACAGCAGCTAAAGCCATAACCTGCATCATTGCATAACAATTACATGATTAATGCATAAAGAAAGAAGGAATTGGACTAGAATAGTTTTTATTTTATTTTTTTAATACCTTTTTTGATGAAATTGTTTTTCTAAAAAGTATGAACTCTGCCAGAACAATTGTTGGAGTAACAGCAATCTTCGCCATTTGGTAGAAACCGACACTGCAGGAACTAAACTGTCAGCAAAAACGAAAGGAAGTTCTACATATTTTATCAAATAAACACGTTAGAGCGAGAGCATGAACCTGTTATACTTGAGACTTGTGTTTGCAAGACCAGATGCAAAAGCCATAACAGCACCAAGTGCAAATATAGAAGAGAATGGAGTTGTTTTAGATGGAGGAGACACCGGAAGCACCGAGAGTGCCTTGAAAATTGCAAGTAGAATCCATGCCGTGATGTAGTGAACGAATGTGAGGAATATTGGGAAGTTGAAACCAACTCTCCCCATCACCAATTTGTTTGCCATGATGATACTGACTGCAACCATGAAGTTGAAGGATAATGCGACCACCGGTCCACAATATCTTTGTTGTTGACGCTTGGCTCCTTCCGATGTTCGGAGCTCATTGTAAAGAGATGATCTTAGTTCTTCCAGTGCTTTACCTGATCATGTTATCCGTAATGAAAACACTGCATTAGTCTTAAAATAATCCTTATCTGTAATCAGCATCATTAATTATGTGATTCAATTGTGAAAACTAATGAAAGTAGGAGAAAAAATATAATGTTACAAACTTATGATTTAGACTGTGAAAACTGGTGTAGAAAGAACCAAATATGAAATATTCTATGGAGGTGACTACTTAGAGTGTGACATAATTCAATTTGAATATATATTTAAAAATGTGCCCCTTATTCTTAGCATAACAAACATCATCTAAAATTTGGAAAAAAACAGAAAAACTAACAATCAATAGACTCAACAAACTTCTGAAACTAATTATCCCTTTAAAATTGCTAATATGTAGGCACATTTTAAAACAGAATTTGATTATTTATATAAAAAAAAAAACAGAATCTGATTAATTTTTTGATATATCTATCAAGAATTTAACACATTAAATATGAAAAGGCAATCACAGAAAATGAAGAATACATGAATATGATAAAATCAGAAGGAAAAAAAAAACCTGCTTCACCAGCATCACTGTCTTTTCTTTTGATAAATTTTCGTCCATTTCCCAACAATGAGTCCAACAACCCCATAACCAAGAAAGTTATTCATGGACATGGATCACATATTCAATCTAAATGCTTATTTATTAGACACAATTCTGTTCCGATTACACAAAACAGAATTGCAAAAGTAAAAAAGGGTCTTATAAATATGAATTATTAGGCCAGATTGCTTAAAATACAATCAATCAATGAATCTTCAATGAGGAGTTTTTGATATGAATGAGAGAAAAAGAAAAAAGAGAAAAAAAGAAAAAAGTATATTAATTTGCTTTGTGTTTTATAAAAGAATATTTGATGTGAACAAGTGTTTCTCAATCCAAAGTAGTAGAAATATTGTTGAGTGTATTAGTAACACTTGTTGTATGATGATGATTAAAAATTATGTAAATTTTGATTTACGGAGAAGTTTAGGTAAAACATCATGATTAGGAAACAGTCAAGACATGTGTAACAACCACCTTGATTTACTTTTTCAGTTGAGATTTCTTCTCAAGATATATCATTTCATCACTAAACTTGATGCAAAAGTCTCATCTTATTCTAACTGAAATGCATATATATTGGAGATATATATCATCGCACCAAACTGGTTGGTACCTTTGGCCGTTATTAACAAACCTTTTAAGTAAATTAAGTAGCACTTTTTCATTTAATTCCAATTTCTAATCGAGAAAAAAGAATATGCAGTGACAGTGTAAAATAATTTTACACTTTCAACACATCACAACCATATTTTATTGATTGTCAGTGTAAAATTAATTTACACCGACAGTGCAGGTCCTTTAAACTCTTTATATTTTTCTCAAAAAAAAAAAAAAAGTAATTGACCAGAAAATATAAACCGTATCTACATACAAACATTGCAATTTTATTAAATAAAAAACACCAAGAGAAAATAATCAAAGCAATAAAACTAGGACATTTGCAGTTGCACCATCTGATTCATGGTTAAACCATTGGTCCTCCTGACTCTAGTCCTTCTCCTGTTCACTCTTCTCTTAGGCTGACCACCAAATATCATCACAAGCCATCTTGGCTTTCCGATTAAAAACACAAAATATCCAAGGCCTATTCCAATCAGAAATCCACATCCATATCCAATTGCCACTGATTTCCATCCAAATTCAAATTTCTCTTCATTCGAAAAGTTGTTGGCTGAAGGTGGAGAATGATGTTGTTCAGGTTCAGGTCCACATTTCTTTGACAATGGAAATCCACATAACCCTGTGTTTCCTTCATAGGAATCATTTGTAAATGTATCGAACTGACTTCCATGAGGTATTTCTCCCACAAGATGGTTATTGGAAAGATCCAAGAATGCAAGAAAATTCAAATTGGTTAATTCTGCAGGAATTTGGCTAGTGAGCATATTTGATGAGAGATCCAACCATTCCAAGTTTGTCAAATTTCCAATGAAATGGGGAATAGGACCAGTGAGTCTGTTATGAGAAATGTTAAGTCCTATGAGTGCATGAAGCTCTCCAATAACATTTGGAATCTCTCCATCAAATTTGTTTCTTGACAAATCAATAATTACAAAGATCGTCGGAATTTTCACCAGTGTCATATTGTTCCCTTTTGTCGCCAAAGTCACTGAATCATAATACCAAGGTTGTTCTCCTCTCCAGGCTAAATAGAGATTATTGGTAAATACTGACGATGGCACAGTGACACTATTCATCATGTATTCTGATTCAGTAACGCTCTTCATGGCTTCAAACTTTTTTAAATAGTCTATTGGTAGAGGACCAGTAAAGTTGTTGCCTGAAATATCAAAAATAATTAAACTTGGGAATGGATCGTTGATATTTAGATTAGCAATGATTCCATGCAACTTATTGTCTCGCAAAACTAGCACTTTCAAATATTGCAGTGTTTGAAACCAAACAGGAAAATAGTCTCCTATTTTGTTGTTGCCAAGGTTTAGAAACTCCAACTCTTTACAGTGAGACATGGATTTAGGAAAATGGCCTTCTAATTGGTTGCCATTGAGATTCAGAGTTCGAAGATTACTGGACTCTAAAAAGTTACTTGGCAAAGAGCCATAAAATCTATTCTTTTGCAAATCCAAAACACTAAGGGATGATAGATTAACAAGACATTGTGGAATGATACCGGTCAATTTGTTGTGCGCCAAGTTAAGTATTTGAAGTGAACTCATATTGCAAATTGACACGGGAAGATCACACTCCAGTAAGTTAAAACTAAGATCAAGGCCTTCGAGTTGGTTATTATTTCTTGAGAATTGGTTTATTGACGTGAACAAGTTTTGAGAGAGGTTCAAAAATGTTAATGAATCGACTGTTTTAAGTAACCAATTGGGCACTCTTCCACTAAGTTTGTTATTGGATAAATCAAGAGAACCCAATTTTGAGAATGTTCCTGATGATTTGGGAAATTCAGTCAAACTCAAAGAAGACAAATCCAATTTCCATAGTTGAGAAAAGTTGTAACTGACATCGGATTCAAATTTTAGTGATAATTGGCTATTATGCGAAAGCGACAGAGTGTTCAAATTTTGAAGTTTGGATAAGTATTGAAAATCAACAACACCAGTCAAGTTGTTTGATGATAGATCTAGGTAAGTTAGGTTTGCAAGGTTGAAAATTGATTTTGGAAGATTGCCTTGTAGCTTGTTGTCACATAGATCTAGCACCTCTAATGAATATGATGAGATTGCACTTATATGCCCTGTAAATCGATTATGCGATAGATCTAAATATACCAAAGAAGGCAAAGATAACAAGGAGGGAGGAATTGTTCCATTAAGCAAGCTGTCAAAGAATTCGTTGTGCAGGGGACCCTCTAATTTATTATAAGAACAATTTAATGCAATAAGTTGAGTCAAGTTAATTAATGAAGATGGAATTTGTCCTTCTAAATTGTTTGAACCTAGATCGATTACTCTCAGTTTGGTCATCCCACCAAACACATCGGGAATTTTGCCACTAATTGAATTGGATGAAAGATCCAAGAGAATGACGCGTTGAAGGTTTGAAAGTGATGTTGGCAGCAAACCTCCAATCTTGTTGTTATACAAGTATAATTCTTGAAATCTATTTGACTGGGGAAATACATTTGGTATTTGACCACTAAAATCATTGTAAGAGAGATCAAGTGAAGTTAGATGTGGAAGAGTTAAAAGTAAGGATGGGATTGAACCATGAAAATCATTGTAAGAGAGATCAAGTGAAGTTAGGTGTGTCAAGTTAGAAAAAGACTGAGGAATTGGTTCTTTGAATAGACAATATGAGAGATCCAAGATTCTAAGAGAAGTGCTGCAACTCAATTGTGGAAGTTGGCCTTCAAGATTGTCATTCCATGACATATCTAGCTCTTGAATACTTGGAAAACAAAGAATGCTCTTATTGAATTTTCCACTTAAAAATGTTTTTTGAAGATTAAGAGTAATCAAAGAGGAAGATTGATTGAAGATCAAATCAATGGAGTTTGGTCTTATTAAAGACATATCAGTGTAATCCAAAAATAGCTCCCTTAAATATGTTGCATTTTGTACAAGCCTCTTCAAGGTAGTCTCTTTCCAAACTAACTCATTCCAAGTGAGGTGAAGTGATTCTAATTTGGAAAGATGTGAGATTTGAATAGGAACTTCACCTTTAAAGTAACATTGAGACAAGTCAAGATGTGTAAGACTTAGAAACCCACCAAACGTAAAATGAAAAGGAGAGTCAGTGAAATAAATGTGTGAAAGGTTGAGTTTTTGGAGGTGAGTAAGATGAAAAATGGTACTGTTCGGATGTAACGTACCTTCAATGCCTTCACAGCCAAGGTTGAGGCCAACCACGTGACCAGAGAAGGTGTTACATTTGACACCATGCCATGAGCAACAATCAGTACCATGTTTCCATGTTGCTGTTTTCTGATGATAAGATTCACCATTAGCACAACTATCTAATCGAAACTCAGAATTTGAAAATAACGGGAAGGAGGACTTGAACTGAAGCAAAGCAAAGCTCTCATCATGATGACATAAGAAATTGAAAGAGGAAGAAAAGGATGGAAACTGGAAGAGAAAAATATGTAAACAAAGAAGCAACCAACTCATGAATGATTGATATTGCTTCATGAATGCAATGCAGATTTTGTGGAAAGTGTTGATGCTTTGTTTAACTCAAAGAAAAGAAAGTGTTAATGCTTTGTTTAACAAATACAATAATGTGGTACAAACTTTTTTAAGACAAAATTTAGTTTTGGATATCTTTGCTTGGCAACCACAAAATTAATTTTTAGAATTTCATCAAACTCATAAAAATTCTCATAAAAAAGAATTACCAAAAGAAACTACTAATTTAGTCAAGAAAAAAAAAACTACTAACACCACTTGCTAGGAAGTCATTGTCTACATTGACTTGGAATTAGTGGCCATTACCATTCATTTTAGGTGCAATAACGGTTTGCTTTTTCATCTTAGAAATTCTTCCACTTCATATTTTAAAACATTATCTAGCTCACTTTTTTTTCTCACCTAATTATGGTTTGATTTTCCATCTAAAAATCTTTCCACTTCATTTTTTGAAAGATTATTATCTCACTTTTCTTCTCCACTTGACAAACTACCATGATACAAATTTATGTTGAAACATACAACAAAACACTAAATCTACGAGAGCAGATCCTCTCCCGTGATCCTCTCCCGTACTGGACAATATCCAGTTGAATCCCTGCCCTTAATTGTTTTTTTAATAATAAAATTTTATGGTGCCAAAGTGAATGGATGGATGTGATTGAACAGGAGAGAAAATGTTACTGGAGACAACCCCTTCTCGTACCGTCTCTAATTAATATATATATATAGATAGAGCTGTCAAATGGGCAGGCTCAGCCCGGCCCGGCCCGGGCCCATTGGGCCAAGACATCTATTGGGCTTAAGTGGCCCGGCCCATTAAGGCTCGGCCCACTTAGCCCGGCCCAATAAAATGGGCCGATGGGCCGGCCCGCAACATTTTTTCAAATTTTTTTTATAAAAAATTGACAAATTTTTTGTAAAAAAAAATTTAATGAACAATAAAACTACATATGCATCGCACACAAATTAATATCCATAAAAAAGTGAGTGTCATGATTTTATGAAATAATAAATATTTCAAAATATTCATGCAAAAGTCGAGAGATTTGTGGATGATGATTCATAAAGTGCATCCTCAAAGCTAATAAATTTCAAACTTACATCATACACTAAACTTTTAACATAACCATTCAAAATACATAAATTAAATTATAAATTATAAAAAAAAGTAAATTATAAATCATATCTTTTTCCTTAAAAAAAAAAAAAACAAATCTCATCTTTTGTTACTTATTTTATCTAAAGATTTTATGCTAGCTAAAATTCCTTATTTTTAGGTAAAATTATATTTAGATTTTTTTTTTAATTCTTTAATGGGCCGGCCCAAAAGCCCGTTGGCCCAGCCCATGATGGCCCATAGGCCCGATAGCCCAGCCCAATAAGGCCCAATGATATTTTTGGGAAGCCCGACCCGGCCCAGCCCGTATAAAGCTATAGGGCTACTGGGCCGGCCCGATAGCCCGGCCCATTTTTACAGCTCTATATATAGAGTCAGGATCCGTTGACACCAACAAGTTTGACACCAAATGTTACACCTCTCAATAACGTTTTAACCGATATAAATTTTATAAAATCCACCGTTGGATTGAAAGTTTATATCATATAGATCATTTATGTAAAGTTTCAGGAAAATCCAAAATCATTTGATATGCTATTGAGACACATAAAGATCAACGGCATTTAAAAAAAGACGCAAACCGTTAACTTTGATGTATCTTAATAACATATCAAATGATTTTGGATTTTTTTGAAACTTTACATAAATGATCTATATGATATAAACTTTCAATCCAACGGTGGATTTTATAAAATTTATATCGGTTAAAACGTTATTAAGAGGTGTAACATTTGATGTCAAACTTGTTGGTGTCAACGGATCCTGACTCATATATATATATATATATATAATATTTTTTATTTGAGAGACTATAATATCATTATGTGCTTCAAATAATATTCAAAATCGTGTACCTATAATAATATGATGATAGCGTAAAAAAAACACAATCTAGAGATTTATCCCTCTATTGTACCAAAAAAAATTCTTTTACCACTATTCATAAAGAAACTCTCGTAAATTAAGGGTGTGTTTGGTAACACCAATAAGCTAGCTTATAGCTTATTGTATTAGCTTATAAGCTTGTTTAAAAAAATTGGAGGTGTTTGGTAACAAGCTTTTTTTACTAGCTTATAGCTTTTTTTCAGATGCTATTTCAAGTAGCGTTTGAGCTTATAGCTTATAGCTTTTTACCTTTTCTTCCAATTTTACCCTTATTATTTTTATTTTTTTACCTTTTTTAAATAAAAAACTACCCACTCAAAAAAATAACTACCCACTCACATTATACTTTTATGTCATTTTATAATTACAACAGCTAAATTTACCAAACACTTTAATTTCATTCTACTAGCTTTTCAGCTATCAGCTAAAAGCTAGCTTATCAGCTATAAGCTAGCTTTTCAGCTATCAGCTAGCTTACAGCTTAATTTTACCAAACAGAGCCTAAGAAGGGAAATAAATCTTTATAATAAAGAACGGATTTCCGAAGAACCCGTGTTCAATTTTTGGGTAAAATAATTTACAATTTTTTTTCTTCCAATTTTTGCATATCTTTCCATATATGAGAAACGACCTTCCTCTTCCAGTTGAGTAACATTCTTCATGGCTTCAATTAAAAAAAAAGTGAATTCTAGCTACAAACATATATAAATAAGCTTGAAATTTTATTATTAAATGAAAACACACATTACATTCAGTACAAAACATGCAATCCAAAATCAAACTAGCTAGATCAAATAAGAGTGACATATGATTGTCACACTCACATCAATCTTATTTTTAAATGGAAAGTAAAAACTAAGACCCAATAGAGACAATAACCACAACAATGAAACTATGACATTTGCACCATCTGAGTAGAACCATTAGTCCTTCTCACTCTTATTCTCCTCCTGTTCACTCTTCTCTTAGGCTGACCACCAAATATCACCACAAGCCATCTAGGCTTTCCGATTAAAAACACAAAATATCCGAGGCCTATTCCAATCACAAATCCACATCCATATCCAATTGCCACTGCTTTCCATCCAAATCCAAGTTTCTCATCACTCGCAAAGTTGTTGGCTGAGGGTGGAGAATGATGTTGTTCAGGTCCACATTTATTTGACAATGGAAATCCACATAACCCCAAGTTTCCTTCATATGAATCATTTGTAAATGTATAGAACTGCCCTCCTTGTGGTATTTCTCCCACAAGAATGTTATTGGAAAGATCCAAGAATGCAAGAAAATTCAAATTGGTTAATTCTGTAGGAATCTGGCTAGTGAGCATATTTGATGAGAGATCCAACCATTCCAAGTCTGTCAAGTTTCCCATGGATTGGGGAATATGACCGGTAAGTCTGTTATGGGAAAGGTTAAGTCCTATGAGTGCATGAAGCTCTCCTATAACATTTGGAATATCTCCTTCAAATTGGTTTCTTGACAAATCAATAATTACAAAGATTGTTGGAATTTTCCCCAATGTTATTTTGATCCCTTTTGTCACCATACTCATAGAATCATAGTACATTGTTTTTGCTGCTAGTGGGAACTCTGAAACCCAAGGTGTAATTCTGATTTGCGCCATCTCCATAGTATTTGTCATGTATTCAAATTCAGTAACATTCTTCATGGCCTCAAACTTTTTTAAATAGGCTTTTGGTAGTGAGCCACTAAAGTTATTTCCTGAGATATCAAAAATAATTAAACTTGGGAATGGATGCTTGATCTTTTGATTAGCAATGATACCATGCAATTTATTGTCTTGTAAATTTAACACTTTTAAATATTGCATTGTTTGAAGCCAATCAGGAAAATTGTCTTCTATTTTGTTGCTACCAATATTTAAAACCCCCAGGCATTCACAGTTCGACAGAGATTTAGGCAAAACTCCATCTAATAGGTTGCCATTGAGATTTAGAGTACGGAGCGCACAATCCTGTGAAAAGTTACTAGGTATAGTTCTATAAAATTTGTTCATTTGTAGATCCAAAACTTGAAGGTATGATAAATCAGCAAGACATTGTGGAATGTTACCTGTCAATTTGTTGTGAGCCAAGTTGAGTAATTGAAGTGAGCTCATATTACAAATTGACACAGGGAGGTCACCATCCAGTAAGTTATAACTGAGATCAAGTCCGTAGAGCTCAGAATTTTCGCTTGAGATTTGATTTATTGACATGAAAAAGTTTTGAGAGAGATTCAAAAATCTTACTGCAAATGAATCCTCCGTTTCAAGTAACCAACTGGGTACTCTTCCACTAAGTTTGTTATTCGACAAATCAAGATAATCCAACATCGGGCCTGATAAATTGGGAAGCTCAGTCAAACACATAAATGACAAATCCAAATCCTGTAGTTGAGAAAAACTGTAATTGACATTGGATTCAAATTTTAGTGATAATCGGCTATTATGTGAAAGGGACAGTGTATGCAGATTTTGAAGGTTGGAAAAGTGTTGAAAATTTACAACACCACTCAAGTTGTTTGATGATAGATCTACCTCAATTAGGTTTGCAAGGTTGGAAATTGATTCTGGAATATTGCCTCGTAGCTTGTTGCTGCATAGATATAGTTCAGTTAGGTTAGCAAGGTTCGCAATTGATTCTGGAATATTGCCTTGTAGCTTGTTGCCACATAGATATATCCCCTTTAACGAATATGATGAGATTGCACTGATATGCCCCGTAAATCGATTGTTTGTTAGATATAAATTTTCCAAAGAAGGCAAAGATAACAAGGAGGGGGGAATTGTTCCATTTAGCAAATTGTCATTTAAACTCAAATCAGTTAGGTTTCGAAACACTGAGAATTTGTTGAGTAGGGGACCTTCTAAATGATTATAAGAACAGCCTAATTTAACAAGTTGAGTCAAAGTAAATAATGAAGATGGAATCTGTCCTTCTAAATGGTTTGAATCAAGTTGGAGTGATTCCAATTTGGTCATCTGACCAAACACGTCTGGGATTTTACCGGTAAATGAATTGCTTGAAAGATTCAAGGCAGTAAGTAGTTGAAGATTTGAAAGTGATGTTGGCAACAAACCTTCAATCTTGTTACTACTTAAGTCTAATTCTTGAAATCTACTTGACTGGGGAAATACATTTGGGATCTGGCCACTAAGTTCATTGTCATCAAGATACAGAGAAGTTAGATTCGAAGGAGTTAAAAGTGAGGAAGGGATCGAACCGTTAAGATTATTTCCTGAGATACGTAGGGAAGTAAGGTGTCTCAAGTTAGAAAAAGACAGAGGAATTGGCCCATTGAATTGACAATCCGAAAAATCCAAGATTCTGAGAGAAGTGCTGCAACTCAATTCTGGAAGTTGGCCTTCAAGGCTGTCATTTTCTGACATATCTAGCTCTTGAATATTTGGTAAACAAAGAAGTCTGTTTTTCAATTTTCCACTTAATCCTGTTTCTCTAAGATTAAGAGTAACCAAAGAGGAAGATTGATTGAAGATAAAACCTATGGAGTTTGGTCTTATGGAAGACATATTGTTTTCGAATAGAATCAACTCCCGTAAATTTGTTGCATTTTGTACAAGCCTCTTCAAGGTAGTCTCTTTCCAAACTAGCTTATAATTTTCAGAGAGATGAAGTGATTCTAATTTGGAAAGATGTGAGATTTGAATAGGAACTTCACCTTCAAAGAAAGACTGAGACAAGTCAAGATGTGTAAGACTTAGAAACCTACCAAACTTAAAATGAAAATGAGAGCCAATGAAAGGAATGTAAGAAAGGTTGAGTTTTTGGAGGTGAGAAAGATGGAACAAGGTACTGTTAGGATGTAATGTACCACCACGAATGCCTTCACAGCCAAGGTCGAGACCAACCACGTGACCAGAGATGGTGTCACATGTGACACCATTCCATGAACAACAATCTGTCCCAATTTTCCATGTTGCTGTTTTCAGATGAGAATCTTCACCGCAACTAAAATAATTAGTATTAGAGAAGGAGGACATGAACTGGAGCAAAGCTGTGCTCTCATCATGATGACATAAAAAATTGAAAGAAGAGAAAGATGGAAAATGGAAGAGCAAAAGATGTAAAAAGAGAAACAACCAAGACATGAATGATTGATTTTGTGGAAAGTGTTAATGGTTTGTTTAAGTGAAAGAGAAAACCAAAAGAAAAGAAAGTGTGGATGAAATGGTAAGGAATGTAACATAAATATTTATAGCCAACTTGAATGTACAATACTATGGTAAGATAATTATTTTAAGGCAAAATTTAGTTTCATTTTCATCAAAATAATTGTTGATATTTATATTGGTTTTTTTTTTTTTGGTACGTGATATTTCTATTGGAATCTAATGGCTTGAAAATGTCTATATATTCGTGGACTAACTAGGGGTGTCAATATTATCCGTCCAATCCATTTAAAAATTTATCCATCCAATCCATCCATTAGTACAAAAGTTGGTTAATGGATTGGATTTGATCCATCCATTTAATTAAATGGATGGATCCAATCCATCCACTTTAATTTTAAAATTCAATGGACAATTGATCATTATTAATTTTAAATCCAATAGATTATCACTTTTTAAAAATAATAAAATTCTTTAAAAAATAAATAATAATAATAATAATAATAATAATAATAATAAAAACACTAAAATAAATAAAAAACAAACAATCGGCCAAAAACCCAAAAAACCCAAAAATTGGCCGAAAACCGAAAACACAAAAGAATCGGCCGAAAACCCAAAAATCGGCCGAAAACACAAAAAATCGGCCGAAAAACCGAAAATCGGCCGAAAACCAAAAATTTTCTTCTATTTTTGTGTTATATTGAGTTTAATTGTTGTGCACTGTCAGTGTAAAACTTTTTTACACATACATTTAATAATGTGTTACCACGTCAACATCATTTAATAAATGTGACACATTATATATTTCTAAACACAATACATATTTGTTGGTATATTATTGAACGTATGTGTAAAAAAGCTTTACACTAATAATACACAACAATTAAATTCTACTTATAAATGTCAAATTTTCGTTGAATGATTGTTCCATATCTTTCGACATTGCACATTGCCATATTGTCTAGGACTAGGAAGTTGCCGTTGCATAGACACTGTTTGGTAAGTCGAATAAGCTAATTTATAGCTTATTGGACTAACTTATAAGCTTGTTTAAATAAATTAGAAGTGTTTGGCAATTAATTTTTTTAATTAACTTATAACGTTTTTTTTAGATGCTATTTCAAACATATAAAAATTCAAACATAAAAATTAATTTATGGAGTACCATTTATTTGTTATATAAAAAAAATAAATCATTTTTTAGACCATGTATCACGTTGTTATGATTGTTTTAAGTCTTTTGACATTGCTTTGAAGACGAGTCCTTGTCTACATGAGGTCATTGTCTCCCATTAATTTTTCTCACAAGGTCATCGACCCCCGGTCGTCTATGTAGACTTGGAAGTCATTTGCACTAGTTGGTTTTATTTATTTATTATTATTATTTTAAACAGTTGATTTTATTTTTAAGATTCTTTTATTATATGTAAATTTACACATGTTAAAAAGTTCAAAAAACTCCATCCGTTCTATAATGAGTGACTCATTTTAACTATATGCATTATTCTTATATCTTGCTTCCACTATAGTTTCTACTAATAAATAAAAATAAATATTAGCATATAAGATATTAATTGTTGGATTCGTCTCAATGAGTGTTTATAAATATTAGCATAGTAATTTTATATTGAAATTTATGCATTTTGTATTAAAAGTATAATTTTTAAATAAATAATTGTTATTTTTTAAATAAAAAATTACTATTTTTAATTTTTTATTATATTTTTAATTGCTTTAACATATGTAATATTTGTGTAAAAATAAGACATGTGCAATATTATACGTGTGAGACAAATAATTATTTTTTATTGACTTGGAAGTCATCTCACAATTTCTTCCATTTTGTATATTTACTTTTATATTTTATAATAAATAATGACCCTTTATTTTGTCAAAAAATAATTATCCTTTATAGATTTAGTTTAATTGTTGTGCACTGTCGATGTAAAGATTTTTTACACATACATCTAGTGATGTGTTATCACATTATTTAATAAATGTAACACATCATGTATTTTTAAACACAATACATATGTATTGGTATATTATGGAACGTATGTGTAAAATAACTTTATACGACAGTATATATAAATTAAATTCTTATAAATTTTTTCTTTTCCAAGTTAACCAGATTTTCCTCAATTCGTGTATTTCAATGGCCCGCCAAATCTTAGTGGCCGGAATTTAATATCATTGCAAGGTTTTTTCTTTTTCTTTATTCCTTTGAAACTTTGTTTTTCTCAAGCAAAATTTCTGTCCCATTGGTCACGGTAGAAATTAGAGATGCTTGTGGTTTAGTTTTGAATTAGTTGATAAAGTCATCCATTACATTTACATTATTATGATTGTTACGAGTATTTCTAACCCTACATTGACTTGGAAATCATATGATAAACTCATTTTTTATATGAGCATTGATTTATCTTCCAACTGATTAATTTGATATCTCATTTCACAACAACATTCATAGATTAATTTAATTTCTCATTTGAAAAGTATGTGGCAACCCAACCAAAGTAATCCATTTATATAGGAAAGTTCTTAGTATTAGATCCTTAATTTTAATTAGTTTCAACACCTTGCTCTCATTAACACAATTGATTATGGAAAATGAGATAGAGACTTTAAGCCACTATATTTATGTTTTTCTTTAAACTTTAAAGCTACACGTAAAATAGATGAATCTATTAGTCTAACAAGATTTGTGAATTTGATGAAAAGTATTAACCAGATTCTGATATATTGTTTATATGATTATCTGTTTTATTCTTGATTCTGTACTTAAACTAAATGATTTGACGGCTTTCCCTGAGTATCTTTATGATTCACCACTTGATATTTGAAGCTGAATTCAAGAGTCAATGAGAATATTATCGATGTGGTTATAATTGCGAGCATTAGGTTCATATTTCTATTGGTCTGATGCGGGATTATACACGAGTGGCGCTGTTCCAATCAGAGACAGGACGGAGCAGCGCACCTGCTGTGCGACATTACAGTGCAGACATGATAAATTGGAAGAAGACATACATGGGGGGGGGGGGGGGGGGGGTGTTTAAATGCAATATCGATGTTTCCATGTTTCAATCGCAAAGGAAATACGGTATTGGTATGTGTTTGTGAAATGGTAAAGGATAATTCATTCAAGCCAACACATTGTTCAAGTCTACAATTTTGTAACCTAAAGAGGCTGAATCCATCGAGACGGGATTGCAAGTCAGTAGCTGATGGCATCAATTGAAGACTACAAGACACATCTGATTTTGGTTCAATTTATTACGTTGCAAATCCTTATTGAATTTTATCAAAACTATAGGATTAGTTTTGTTATGAGACAAGAAATTAAGTTTTGTTGCCAATATGCGCTAGCAAGGGCGTCATGGTTTTACACTAGTTTCCAAGTTTTTGATCCAAGTTCGGCATGTATTACTCACATTATTATGAATGAAATAGTATGTTATTGTCACAATTAACAAAACAATTTCTCATTAATTTGTTCATCTCAAATAGTTTCTCATCACACCACATTGGCATTTGGCATCTGTTCTGCATAACTATGCAGTAGAATTTTCATGACTGCACAATTTCATTTTTTATGCGGCGTCCATTGGATAAGTGAAGCACAAGTTCTACTACCAATCAGTAATTGATCTCCTCCCTATGATGAAACCAGAACACACTGAAAACACAAAAATAAAGGATCAGTTTTACAGCTTTTGATGGCATAGAATTCCTTCATAAATCTTTTACAGTTTCTGTGGCTCATAAACATTCAGTCAAAATAGCTAGAAACATAAATATAAAGCAGAACAAACTCAGAGTACAAACTTATAACTCAAAATCAAACTAACACACTATAGAGAAGGTTGTCACACTCATATCGAGCTTATTTTAAACAGAAAGTAAAAACTAACACACAATAGAGAAGGTTGTCACACTCATATCGAGCTTATTTTAAACAGAAAGTAAAAACTAACACACAATAGAGAAAATAATCACAGCAATAAAACTAGGACATCTGAACCATCTGATTCATGGTTAAACCATTGGTCCTCCTCTCTCTTGCTCTCCTTCTCAGTCTTCTCTTAGGCTGACCACCAAATAGTATCACAAGCCATCTAGGCTTTCCGATTAAAAACACAAAATATCCAAGGCCTATTCCAATCACAAATCCACATCCATATCCAATTGCCACTGGTTTCCATCCAAATCCAAATTTCTCTTCACTCCAAAACTTGTTGGCAGAAGGTGGAGAATGTTGTTGTTCAGTTTCTGGTCCACATTTCTTTGACAAGGGAAATCCACATAAGTCCAAGTTTCCTTCATATGAATCATTTGAAAATGTATTGAATTGTGGTCCTTGAGGTATTTCTCCCACAAGATGATTATTGGAAAGATCCAAGACTTCAAGACTGTTCAGATTCGTCAATTCTGAAGGAATCACACCAGTGAGCATATTTGACGAGAGATCCAGCGATTCCAAGTTTGTCAAGTTTCCTATGGATTGTGGAATAGAACCATTGAGTCTGTTATGAGAAAGGTTAAGCCCTTTGAGCGCATTAAGCTCTCCAATAACATCTGGTATCTCTCCTTCGAATTTGTTTCTTGACAAATCAATACTTACAAAGATTGTTGGAATTTTCACCAGTGTTATATTGATCCCCTTTGTCGCTACAGTCACAGAATCATAGTACTCTGAATAATTCCCTTTGTACATGTCCTTGTATTGCAAATTGTTCTTCTCTCCCACTTGAGGCACAATCATCATCGCTTCATAATTTTTTAAATAAGCTTTAGGTAGCGGACCACTAAAGTTATTGCCTGAGATATCAAAAATGATTAAATTTCGAAATGGGCGCTTGATCTTTATATTAGCAATGGGACCGTATAACTTATTGTCTCGCAAAACCAGCACATTCAAATATGGCAGAGTTTGAAGCCAATCAGGAAATTTGTCTTCTATTTTATTGTTGCCAAGATTTAATAATTCCAAGTATGTGCAGTTGGACAAAGA
The DNA here is from genome assembly GCA_030408175.1 of Trifolium repens. Classification (NCBI taxonomy): domain Eukaryota; kingdom Viridiplantae; phylum Streptophyta; class Magnoliopsida; order Fabales; family Fabaceae; genus Trifolium; species Trifolium repens. The sequence goes on from CP125844.1 coordinate 57,344,396, forward strand.
ATTAGGAAATTTCCCTTCTAATTGATTGCCAAAGAGATTTAGAGTGTGAAGCATACTTTCTTTTGAAAAGTTACTTGGCAAAGTCCCATGAAATTTGTTCATTTGTAGATCCAAAACTAAAATGGATGATAAATTAGGAAGACACTGTGGAATGATACCAGTCAAATGATTGTGTGCCAAATTGAGAAATTGAAGGGAACTTGTATTACAAATGGACATAGAGAGTTCACCATGCAGTAAGTTAAAACTAAGATCAAGGACTGCGAGGCGGTCAATATTCCTTGAGATTTGGTCTATTGAAGTAAAACAATTTTGAGAGAGGTTCAAAGATGCCGTTGTTTCAATCAACCAACTCGGCACTTTTCCACTAAGTTTGTTATTGGACAAATCAAGAGAATCCAAATTTGATAATTTTCTTGATAATTTGGGAAGTTCGGTCAAACTCAAAGAAGACAAATCCAATTCTATTAGTCGAGAGAAATTGTAAGCGACATTAGATTCAAATTTTAGTGATAATTGGCTATTATGTGAAAGGGACAAAAACTCCAAATTAATAAGTTTGGAAAAGTGTCGAAAAACAACAGGACCACTCAAGTTGTTTGACGATAGACATAGTGTAGTTAGGTTTACAAGGTTGAAGATAGATTTTGGAATATTGCCTTGTAGCTTGTTGCCGCATAGAGATAGCATCTCTAATGAATACGACGAGATTGCACTGATATGTCCTGTAAGTAGATTGTTTGTTAGATTTAAATCTACCAAAGAAGGTAAAGATAAAAAGGAGGGAGGAATTGTTCCATTTAGCAAGTTGTCATTTAATCTCAACCTAATTAGCTTTTCGAACCCTGTAATTTTGCTGGGCAAGGGACCTTCTAATTTATTATAAGAACAATCTAACGTATCAAGTTGAGTCAAAGTAAATAATGATGATGGAATTTGTCCTTCTAAACTGTTGTTATGCAAGTCTAATTCTTGAAATCTATTTGACTTAGGAAATACATTTGGGATTTGACCACTAAGATCATTGTCATAAAGATACAAAAAAGTTAGACGTGGAAGAGTTAAAAGTGACGATGGGATTGAACCGTTAAGATTATTGTTTGAAACAAATAAGGAAGTAAGGTGTGTGAAGTTAGAAAAAGACAGAGGAATTGGCCCTTTAAATTGACAATCTGAGAGACTCAAGATTCTTAGAGAAATGCTGCAACTCAAATCTAGAAGTTGGCCTTCAAGGTTGTCATTTTCTGACATATCTAGCTCTTGAATATTTGGTAAACAAAGAAGACTCTTTTTCAACTTTCCACTTAATCCTGATTGTTGAAGATTAAGAGCAACCAAAGAGGAAGATTGATTAAAGATAAATTCTATGGAGTTTGGTCTTATTGAAGACATGTTTGTTAGATCCAAATATAGCTCTTTTAAATTTGTTGCATTTTGTACAAGCCTCTTTAAGGTAGTCTCTTTCCAAACTAACTCCTGATTCATAGAGAGATGAAGTGATTCTAGTTTGGAAAGATGTGAGATTTGAATAGGAACTTCACCTTCAAAGTCACACCAAGACAAGTCAAGTGTTCGGAGGTGGGTAAGATAGAAAAGGGTACTGTTAGGATGTAATATACCTGCAATGCTTTCACAGCCAAGGTCGAGACCAATCACATGACCGGAGATGGTGTCACATGTGACACCATTCCATGAGCAACAATCACTCCCATTTTTCCATGTTGCTGTTTTCTGATGATAAGGTTCTTCAAACTCATATACACATTGGAATCCCCTAAGGTAATCAGAAGGTAACGCAAAGGAGGACTTGAAATGAAGCAAAGCATTACTCTCATCATGATGACATAAGAAATTGAAAGAAGCAGAAAAGGATGGAAATTGGAAAAACAAAAGAAGCAACCAATTCATGAATAATTGATTTTGCTTCATCAATGCAATGCACAATTTGTGGAAAGTGTTAATGGTTTGTTTAACTGAAAGAAAAGAAAGTGTGATTGTATGAAATGGTATGGAATGTAACATTAATATTTATAGCCAAATTTAATATACAATAATATGATACAAAATATGCTCTTTGTTTAACAGTCAATGGTTAACTACTTTCACAGTACTCTATATAATTCAGTATTGTACACAGTAATTGTACACTATATCTATATTCTAAAATAAAAATTATTTTTCATAATATGCTTGTCACTTGGACATAATTTTTATTTTTTGATAAGGAAAGGAAAGACTTGGAAGTCCTATGAAAAAAATGGATATAATATGGTTTGAATTTTCCTCTCAAACTTTATTTCGTTTTTCTTATCTTTCTGAATATGCATATAATATTCACAAAGTCATCCCATTAACTTATGAAAATGAAAAAATTTCCACAAATCATTATGATAGTTTGTAATCTTTTTCCACATATAAATGCATATGCATGACTTATAGTGGCTTAAACCAATCCTGGCTTGAAAACGTCATGATCCAAAAAGTTGTTTTACTAGTGATTCTTATATTATTATGAAAGTTAGTCAAGGACATTAAGTATTTCTCACTCCCCTTCTTTCATTTCTATCCCCCACCGCATTAAAGTCCCCACACACACCACAATCCCTCTCCAAAACCCAACTTCTACATAAGTATCTCACCCCACATTTTACGTTTATCACAGGGATTACATTTAGCATAAACATTAATTTACAATAAAACACCTACTTTCACTAACAAGATCCAGCCACACACCAACAAAACCTTCACCAATAAAAATATAGACAAGAGAGGCCTTTAGTCCTTTACCTTATTCCAGATGGATAATATGCCGCAACTATTATCCACCGCCGGAAGAAAAAGCCCATCCATAGTCACTCGAGCCCCACAGACTATTCACAAAGGAATCCGGGATAGATTCCATTTTCCTCTCTTGAATTTCCAAAAAGTCAAAGCATTTCGTCCGCACCACTTCTCGAATCTTCCTCCGCTTCACCATACTACCCAAACCTCTAACATTGATAACTTTGCTCCTGCTCCCAGACCAATTTCTCATGGCTATCTCTTTCCTCAAACTACAACCTGCTTCGCAACCGCATGAATGATAATGTTTGAGATCAGATCGAGAGTGAACAATAGACTGATGAGCATATTGATGACATAAGAGATTAAAGAAAAGGGACAGTCATTTTATCCCATCACACTGCATTGGCATCTTTTCTGCATAATTATGTATCAGAATTCTAATGACAGCACCATATTCCCTTTAATTTGACAACGTCCATCCGATAAAACAGAAGCAAAATAATCTATTTCGCCAGCATCACTCTCAGTTCTTTTGTGGGTTTTGGATAAAGTTTCAATTTTATTATTAAATAAAAACATACAATACATTCAGAGTACAAACTTACAACTCAAAATCATAAAAGCTAGATCAAATAAGAGTGACAAGATTGTAAAACTCACATGATCAATCTTATTTTAAACAGAAAGTAAAAACTAACACGCAATACATCAAAGTAACATACAACAATGAAAATGAAACTATGACATTGGCACCATCTGAGTAGGACCATTGGTCCACCCATCTCTTGCTCTCCTTCTGACTCTTCTCTTAGGCTGACCACCAAATATCATGACAAGCCATCTAGGCTTTCCAATTAAAAACACAAAATATCCAAAGCCTATTCCAATCACAAATCCAAATCCATATCCAATTGCCACCGGTTTCCATCCAAATCCAAATTTCTCTTCACTCCAAATGTTGTTGGCTGAAGGTGGAGAATGATGTTGTTCAGGTTCAGGTCCACATTTATTTGACAACGGTAATCCACATAAGCCTAAGTTTCCTTCATATGAATCATTTGAAAATGTACTGAATTGCTTTCCTTGAGGTATTTCTCCCACAAGATGGTTATTGGAAAGATCCAAGAATGCAAGAAAAACCAAATTGGTTAATTCTGCAGGAATCTGGCTAGTGAGCATATTTGATGAGAGATCCAACCATTCCAAGTTTGTCAAGTTTCCCATGGATTGGGGAACATGACCGGTGAGTCTGTTGTATGAAAGGTTAAGTCCAATGAGATCATGAAGCTCTCCAATAATATTTGGAATCTCTCCTTCAAATTTATTACTTGACAAATCCATACTTACCAAAATTGTTGGAATTTTTATCAATGCCATATCAGTTCCTTTCATTGTCACCGTCACAGAATCATAGTATTGCACAGTAGTGTATGGACGTACACTCATTATAATTTGCATATATGGACGTACATCAGTGCCATCCTTCTTAATAACTTGAGTAACATTCTTCATGGCTTTAAAATTTTTTAAATAGGCTTTTGGTAGAGGACCACTAAAGTTATTGGAAGATATATCAAAAATGATTAAGCTAGGAAATGGATGTTCGATTGTTGGATTCGCAATGGGACCATTCAATTTATTATCTCGCAAAATCAACACGGTCAAAAATTGTAGACTTTGAAGCCAGTAAGGAAAATTGTCTTCTAATTTGTTGCTGCCAAGGTTTAGAACATTCAGGTTTTTGCACCGGGACAAAGATTTAGGCAGATTGCCTTCTAATTGGTTTCCATAGAGATTCAGAGTAACAAGGACCTCTGAAAAGATACTTGGCAAAGTTCCATGAAATTTGTTCATTTGTAGATCCAAAACATTAAGAAATGTTAAATTAGCAAGACATTTTGGAATGATGCCGGAAAATTTGTTGTGTGCCACGTTGAAAATTCCAAGTGAACTTAGATTGCAAATTGACCCAGAGAGGTCCATTTCCAGTAAGTTAAAACTAAGATCAAGACTATTGAGCTTGTCAATATTCATTGAGATTTGGTCTATTGAAGTGAAAAAGTTTTGAGAGAGGTTCAAAGATCTTGATGTTTCAAGCAACCAATTGGTCACCCTTCCCTTAAGCCTGTTATTGGACAAATCAAGAGTATCCAAATTTGGAAATTTTTCTGATAATGTGGGAAATTCGGTCAAATTCATTGAAGACAAACGCAATTCTCTTAGTTCAGAAAAACTGTAGTTGGCATTGGATTCAAAGGCTAGTGATAATCGGCTATTATGTGAAAGGGATAGAAAAGCCAAATTTTGAAATTTCGAAAAGTGATGAAAATTGACAACACCACTCAAGTTATTTGATGATAGATCTAGTACACCTAGGTTTGTTAAATTGAAAATTGTTTCTGGAATATTACCTTGTAGTTTGTTTCCAAATAGATATAGATCCGACAAAGAATACGATGAAATTGCATTGATATGACCAGTAAGTTGATTATTTGATAGATCTAATTGTGCCAAAGAAGGTAAAGATAATAAGGATGAAGGAATTGTTCCATTTAGCAAGTTGTCCTTTAAACTCAAAACAGTTAGATTTTGGAACCCTGTAATTTTGTTGGGCAAGGGACCCTCTAATTTGTTATAAGAACAATCTAATGTAACAAGTTGGGTCAAGGTAAATAACGAAGATGGAATCTGTCCTTTTAAATTATTTGAATGTAGATTCAATTCTTGCAGTTTTGTCATCCCTCCAAACACATCTGGAATTTGACCGCTAAATGAATTGGACGAAAGATCCAATTCAATAAGATGTTTTAGGTTTGAAAGTGATGTTGGCAGCACACCTCCAATTTTGTTTTCACTTAAATCTAATTTTTGAAATCTGTTTGATATGTTAAAATCATTTGGGATCTGACCACTGAGTTCATTGTCACTGAGATCTAGAAAAGTTAGATATGGAAGGGTTAAAAATGTCAATACTGAATCGTTAATTTTGTTACTTGGGAGAGTTAGGGAATTGAGACGTGTAAGGTTAGAGAAAGAGGGAAGAATAGGCCCTTCGAACCAACAAGCTGTAAGATCCAATGTTCTAAGAGAAGGACTGCAACTCAATTTTGGAAATTGGCCTTGAAATACATTATATGACATATCTAGCTCTTGAATATTTGGTAAGCAAAAAGTGCTCTTTTTGAAATTTCCAGTTAATCCTGTTTGTTGAAGATTAAGAGTAACCAAAGAGGAAGATTGATTGAAGATCAATTCCATGGAATTTGGTCTTATCGAGGACATATTCGTTTGATCCAAAAATAGCTCTTTTAAATTTGTTGCATTTTGCACAAATCTCTTCAAAGTGGTCTCTTTCCAAACTAAATTAATATCATTAGAGAGATGAAGTGATTCTAATTTGGAAAGGTGTGAAATTTGAGAATGAACTTCACCTTCAAAGTTATTCCAAGACAAGTCAAGATGTTTAAGACTCAGAAACCCACCAAATTTAGAATGAAAATTGGAGTAGAAATAATTGTTAGAAAGGTTAAGTGATTGGAGGTGAGCAAGATTAAAAAGGGTACTGTTAGGATGTAATATACCTTCAATTCCTTCATAGCCAAGGTTGATACCAACCACATGACCAGAGATGGTGTCACATGTGACACCATTCCATGAACAACAATCTGTCCCAATTTTCCATGTTGCTGTTTTCAAAGCTGGTTCTATAGTGAAGGAGGATTTGAACTGAAGCAAGGCAGAGCTCTCATCATGATGACATGAGAAATTCAAAGAAGAAGAAGAAGAAGAGAATGATGGGAAATGGAAGACCAAAAGATGGAAAAACAGAAGCAACAACTCCATGTATGAATGATTTTTGCTTCAAATGATAGCAGATGTCGTAGAAAGTGTAAATGGTTTGTTTAACTTAAAGAAAGTAAGAAATGTAACAACTATTTATAGCCAAATTGATAAAAATTAGTTTGTTTTTTTTATTTAAAAAAAATTGAAACGGAAGGAGTACTAGATTAGAAGGATAAAATACTCATTAAATATGTAAAAATGAATTATGTGTACACATACAATCCAATTAAGTACCTAAAAATAAACAGACGTATGAGTCTGTCTTTCAATTGAACCAAATTAGTCATTGTCAACTTTTTCTAATAGTAAATTATTAGGAAGCTGCTGTGGTGTGTACATTGACTTGGTTATGATGATTATTGCATTGACTAGGAAGATGCTGCGGTGTGTACATTGACTTGGTTTTGATTTTTCATCTCACACCAATTTCTTCCACTTCATATATGTTTACTTTATAGAGTTAAGTACAATTTTAGTCTCTAACAGATAGGGGTGCTTGCGGTTCGGTTTGAATCGGTTATGAGATAAAAAGTTATCCAATCCAAAAAGAAAAGTGTATGTGGTTTGGTTCGGTTTTTGGATGATTAAAAAAAAATCTGATCCAATCCGATCCAAATTTATGCGGTTTACTTCGATTCGGTTGGTTCGGTTTTATTCGGTTTTTAAATAAACAAAACATAAATACTTGTAATATAAAAAATAATTCATAGCAAAGCAAAACCAGTCAATTTTTGTAACAAAGTTCCAACTAATTGATAAAATAAAATAGTTGCAGCACAACAGTTCCAAATTGATAAAACAAAAACAATAAACTCTCAAAATAGAAGAGATAATGACTAAACAAAATCAGTAAATTCTCAAAGGCTTTAATAGAGATATGCAAAACAAAGTCTTCATTCTTTCAAATTAGCCTTGGCACAAAGTCTTCATCATTTTATAATATGCTTGTCACTTGGACATAATTTTTATTTTTTGATAAGGAAAGGAAAGACTTGGAAGTCCTATGAAAAAAATGGAACCGGTCTGAGGCACATTAATATGGTTTGAATTATCTCACAATTTCTCCCACTTCATATCTTTACTTTATATCTTTTATGATAAATTAATGACCCTTTGTTGATTTTTTTTCTTTTCTTTTCCTTTGATGACTTTCTTTTTCTCATACGAAATTTCTGTCCCATTCATCACGACAGGAATTAGAGAGGTTTCCAGTTCAGTTTGAATCAGTTTCTAAAAAAATTCATTCAATTTTAAAATAAAATTATTTGCGGATTAATTCAATTTCGAATGATTAATTAAAAAAAAAAACCTAATCCAGTACAATATAGTGCCGTTTAATTTGGATAATTTTTTTATATATAGATTAAAATTTTTAATTGTTTTCTTTATTTAAAATGTATAATAAAACTAAATTCTTTATTTAACTATTGGTTGTCATAATTTGCATATTTACTCTTAACTTAAAAAATATTTGGTGAGCCTGATTGAAAAAGAAAAACATTAGCATTGACTGTAAAGTTGCTGTCTACATTGACTTGGAAGTCATCGTTACCATCTTAGGTGCATTCATTGGTTTGATTTGTTTTTTTTTTATTTATTTATTTATTTCACAATTTCTTACAATTATTTATCTAAAAAAGTAATTTTGTTTTCTACATGCTTGGTAACAAATGATTGATTTTATTTTTGTCAAGTACATCAATTATGAATGATGAGATGTCAATTATAAAAGGAATTTTCTAAACTATCCATTCGTAATTTGGAAATATATACCCATTTACAAATGAAAACAAGTCATATGTATGTTAAATAATACGTAGTAGTTGATAAGTTATTTATAAATATCACCTTTGGAGGGAGGTAAATGTAATTATTTTTGTAAGTGCTCTTTGAGCCTTAAGGTCTTCCGAGTACAAAATCTTACAACCCAAAATCAAACTAGCTAAACATTAGTGATAGGATTGTCACACTAAGAAAGTAAAAACTAACATACAACAGAGAAAATAACCACAAAAATGAAACTATGACATTGGAACCATCTGAGTGGAACCATTGGTCCTCCTCACTCTAGTCCTTCTCCTGTTCACTCTTCTCTTAGGCTGACCACCAAATATCATCACAAGCCATCTAGGCTTTCCGATTAAAAACACAAAATATCCGAGGCCTATTCCAATTACAAATCCACATCCATATCCGATTGCCACTGGTTTCCATCCAAATTCAAATTTCTCTTCACTCAAAATGTTGTTGGTTGAAGGTGGAGAATGATGTTGTTCAGGTTCAGGTCCACATTTCTTTGACAATGGAAATCCACATAACCCCAAGTTTCCTTCATATGAATCATTTGTAAATGTATCAAACTGCCTTCCTTTAGGTATTTCTCCCACTAGATGGTTATTGGAGAGATTCAAGACTTCAATACTATTCATATTGGTTAATTCTGCAGGAATCACACCGGCTAACATATTTGAGGAAAGATCCAAAGATTCCAAGTATGTCAAGTTTCCGATGGATTGGGGAATATGACCGATGAGTCTATTATGGGAAAGGTTAAGACCTTTGAGTGCATGAAGCTCTCCAATAGCATTTGGAATCTCCCCTACAAATTTGTTTCTTGACAAATCCATACTTACAAAGAATTTTGGAATTCTCACCAGTGTCATTTTGTTCCCTTTTGTTGTCACAGTCACAGATGTAGTGCATCCATTTTGGAATTCATACTTTGTACACGTGAGATCCATGTATAGAAAACTGCTACGCCGACCCACTTGAGTAATATTCTTCATGGCTTCATAATTTTTGAAATAGGCTTTTGGTAGAAAACCACTAAAATTGTTGCCCGAGATATCAAAAATGATTAAACTTGGAAATAGATGCTTCATCTTTAAATTGGCAATGGGACCATGGAACCTATTGTCTCGCAAAACCAGCACTTTCAAATCTTGCAAAGTTTCAAGCCAGTCGGGAAATTTGTCTTCTAATCTGTTGTTTCCAAGATTTAAAACGTTCAGGCTTTTGCAATGAGACAAAGATTTAGGCAAAAGGCCTTCTAATAGGTTTCCATTAAGATTTAAAATGGAAATGTTCTTTGAAATGTTACTTGGCAAAGTTCCATGAAATTTGTTCATTTGTAGATCCAAAAAGGAAAGGGATGATAAATTTGAAAGACATCGTGGAATGATACCAGTCAAATTGTTGTGTCCCATGTTGAGAAATTCAAGCTCAGAAGTTATATTGCAAATTGCCAAAGGGAAGTCACCATTCAGTAAATTAAAACTAAGATCAAGTATGAAGAGATATTCACTGTTCATTGTCATTTCAATCAATTGATCTGCAGCCGTGAACATGTTTTGAGAGAGGTTCAAAAAAGCTAAATTATTTGTTTTGATTAAGCAATTGGGGATTCCATTAAGTTTGTTATTGGAAAGATCAAGAAAATATAAATTTGCGAAATCTCCTTGTAATTTGTGAAAATCGATGAGATTGACAGAAGACAATTCTAATACTTCTAGCTGACTAATATTAAAAGAGACATTAGATTCAAAGTATAGTGACAATTGACTATTCTGTGAAAGGGATAATTCTAACAGAAGACGAAGTTTAGAGAAGATTTGAAAATTGACAAGACCACTCAAGTTGTTTGATTGTAGCCTCAAGTGTTCTAGGCTTGCAAGTCTGAAAATGGATTTTGGAATATTTCCTTGTAACATGTTGTTATTTAGACTTAGTTCCACTAAGGAATTTGACACGAATGTGTCACGAATGTATCACGAATATCGAGACCTAACTCATCCTTACAAAACCGGCTTGTAAGGTGAGGATTGCCTCCTCTTTATAAACTCTTATCAAGAATCCTATCTATCCGATGTGGGACTAAATCCCACCGAGTGTTGGCTGCTAACAGAATGCATCATCGATATTCCCTGTAAGTTGATTGTTTGATAGGTCTACTCGATCCAAAGATGGCAAGGATAAACACCAGGAAGGAATTGTTCCATTTAGTAAGTTGTTATTTAAAAGCAACTGAGTTAGGTTTTGGAAACCTGTGACTTTGTTTGCTAAGGGACCCTCTAATTGATTATGAGAGAAATCTAATTCAACTAGTTGACTCAAGTGAAATAATGAAGATGGAATCTGTCCTTCTAAATTGTTAGAAGCTAGATAGAGGTTTTGAAGTTTGGTCATCCTAGCAAACACATCTGGGATTTTACCGAAAAATAAATTCGATGAAAGACCTAAGCATGCAAGTTGTTGAAGGTTTGAAAGTGATGTTGGCAGCGGACCTCCAATTTTGTTTCCATCCAAGTATATTTCTTGAAATTTGTTTGACTGGGGAAATACATTTGGTATTTGACCACTAAGTTCATTGTCACTAACATACAAATAAGTTAGATGTGGAAGAGTTAAAAGTGAGGATGGGATTGAACCTTTAAGATTATTTCCGGAAATAATTAGGGAAATAAGGTGTGTGAAGTTAGAAAAAGACGAAGGAATTGAGCCTTTGAATTGACAATGTGAGAGATCCAAGATTCTGAGAGAAGTGCTGCAACTCAATTCTGGAAGTTGGCCTTCAAGGTTGTGATTATATGACATATCTAGCTCTTGAATATTTGGTAAACAAAGAAGGCTGTTTTTCAATTTTCCACTTAAATGTGTTTCTCTAAGATTAAGAGTAACCAAAGAGGAAGATTGATTGAAGATAAAACCTACGGAGTTTGGTCTTACTGAAGACATATCGTTTTCGAATAGAATCAACTCCCGTAAATTTGTTGCATTTTGTACAAGCCTCTTCAAGGTAGTCTCTTTCCAAACTAACTCTTTATTCTTAGAGAGATGAAGTGATTCTAATTTAGAAAGATGTGAGATTTGAAGAGGAACTTCACCTTTAAAGTAACATTGAGACAAGTCAAGATGTGTAAGACTTGGAAACCTACCAAACTTAAAATGAAAACGAGAGTAAGCGAAATAAATGTGAGAAAGGTTGAGTTTTTGGAGGTGAGTAAGATGGAAAAGGGTACTGTTGGGATGTAGTTTACCAAAAATGCCTTCACAGCCAAGATTGAGACCAATCACATGACCAGAGATGGTGTCACATGTGACACCATGCCAAGAACAACAATCAGTCCCATTTTTCCATGTTGCTGTTTTTGAAGCAGATTCATCACAATAAATGTTAGGATATATAGTGAAGGAAGACTTGAATTGAAGCAAAGCATAACTCTCATCATGAAGACATAAGAAATTGAAAGAAGAAGAGAAAGATGGAAAATGGAAGAGAAAAAGATGCATAAAGAGAAGCAACAAACTCATGAATGATTGATATTGCTTCATCAATGCAATGAAAATTTTGTGGAAAGTGTTAATGGTTTGCTTAACTGAAAAATAGAAAAGAAAATGTGTATGAATTATGGTAAGGAATGTAACATAAATATTTATAGCCAATTAGCCAACTAATGAAATGATAAGAAATACAATACTAGAAAGCTATGGTTTTGTAGAAAGTCATTGTTACTATTGTAAGCTTTATGATAAAAAAAACAACTCATAAGTAAAGTAAGCTTTATGAACACCAGTTTTTCTTCGAAAAAATTGTTCTGCATTTTATAGGAAGTTGTGGTTCTGTACAATTGATTTGAAAGTCATTGTTATTATTGTAAGTTTATGTTAAATAAATCAACAACTCTTATGTAGGTTCAAATTTTACTCATTTTAATCCTTCAAAATATATGTTAGGGACTAAATTGAGAATTAGTTGATAAACAGAGATCAAATTAATAATAAGTTGTAAAATATAGGAACTTAATTGATAATAAGTAGTTAAATATGACATTTTAATAGAATCAAAGACTTTTTTGAAATATTTATAAAGTCAGAGACCTATTTAAAAATACCTAAAAAAATAAAGATTAATTTAGTAGTTTACTCTTCATTTTCTAGTCTGGCCCTCACTAGTCACTTTACTTTTTGGGACAAGTAGTCCTTTTCACTTTATTTGGTGCATCATTCATTTACTATATTATGATTGTTATGAGTCTTTATAACCCTACATTGACTTGGAAGTCATTGTTATCATATCATAGTCCACCACTATATATATTGTCACGACCCAAACTGGCCTCGTGACCGGCACACGAACTAATAATAGTTCGGCAAGTCTAATGACCAACTTAACAAACAAAAGAGCAAGAAAATTTGCAAAATGATACTTTTACTTCAAATTAATATTTACATAAATTTCGACAAAGTATCCCCTGTAATTTCATCGTTTCCAAATCCAAAATATATCCTGTTTTCAACATACATTATCAGCCAGAGTTTCAATAATACATATTTAACTTTATACATTCCAAAATAAAAGATTCCTAGACTCAAAATAGCTGCAGATACTCGATCAGCTCAATATATACATATACAAAAATAGCCTTCCATCAAGGAGGCCTACCAAAAGAGTGAGATGGATGAAGCTTTCTATACAATGGAAACCCGCTACTCAGCTGACTGGGAATCTGAAAAAAAATGTAAGAAGAAGGGGTAAGTCATAAGACTTAGTGAGAGATAAAGACCACCACCAACTAGAAGGGAAACATACAAAGGCACGAGCATTCGATTTTATTTAAAAAGTTTGTAGCAATTATTGTAGAGTAGTAACTATGTAATAAAAATAGTTCTTAGTCCAAATCATTAGTTTGAAATAAGAAAAGTATAGAAATCCAAGCGAATAAAAAGAATCCGTTACGAGGGAATCGAGAGATGACTCCATCTCGTTGATAGCCCTTTCCTCCTAAGAGTGGCCTTTCACTTAGTGGCGGCTCCATCTAACGGATAGCCCTTTTCTCTACGATTCAAAAACATGTCATCACATTCAATTAGGGAGCCTACACTCGTTGATAGCCCTCTCCTCCTAATGGTGGCCTCTCCCATAGGGGTAGCTCCATCTAACGGTTAATCCTCCCTAATTGACGATTTTATAACTAGGTGCACCTAGACGTTTATTCTCAATAACGGCGAAAAAGTCACACTTGTTATTCTCAAAACATATTGATAAAAACCCGTAATGTATCAAAATTTGTATAAAACATATACAATCAAGTCTAAAATTTAAATAAACTAATTTATCAATCATAAACAAATCAAACTAGAGTATAAATCAATATCAATGATTTAAAAATAGTGTAAGAGGATGATGAAAATTTCTAAAAGGCATGTTTCCCCAAAAATCATTTATAATAAGTATTTTAACATAAAGTAAATAACATAGAAATTCATAATAGTATTCAAAATAAGTGATAATGATCATCATCAACTCACAACTATGAAGATTGGCTAGACTTGCTCTCCATCGACTCCCGGAGAAGCGGATAACGCAACTGTCGAATCTGAACATCAATAAGGTTTATCAATATTTAGAAAGTCATTCTAGAGTTTAACTACACATATGTATCCATCAACTCCTGCAATTCTTACTCTAATCTCTAACATTAAAGTCCTAAACCAACACACATATTCTCAAAGATAAATTGATGAGTAATAAGTGATATATTTACCTCAAAGAGTCTCAATCAGCAACTTTTACAGAATGGGTACTCACATTCTTCCTTAGAGTATTAACCCTAACCCCAAAATTCCACCAATTCTCACTTGTACTATAAAATAGCTTAGTTTAGATGTGTAATTGTTCTTGTGGGTGTTTAATTTGTGAACTTGTGGTAGAAAATTTATGATTGAAAGAAGTAGAAATGAAATGGAAAAGAAAAGGGGTCGTAGGAACAGAGGAGGGAGTGAGAGAAATAGAAAGTGAAAGAAAGTAATGGGTGGGGTGGTATTGTGGTTTCACTTTCCAGACCCTTCTTTATTTCATTTCCTTTTATTTATTTATTATTATTATTATTATTATTATTTTCTTTATAAATATAAATGAAACGGTGCGTTTCATATATTCCCACATGTATTGGCATACATATTGGAATACATATTCAAATATACACAAAAAGAGGTAAAAGTACAGTGCTCAAATCAAGGACATTGAGTCACATGATTCAAAAAGAGGTAAAAACTTTTTTTTATTTGAAAAAATAAATTGTATTAAACAATCTAATCACAGAATAAGATATGGTATCAAATGTTCACAAAAATTTACACAGTCGTGTTATAATAATGCCTACTCGTTTCGAAACATTCATTGGTGCTTTCATGAGCAGCATATCATGGTTCCCAATTGCTATATCTTTGTACATGTTCATCTCAAGTATACCATTATGATTAGATCCTTAACTAATTAGTTTCAACACCTTGCTCTCATTAACACAATTGATTATGGAAAATGAGGTAGAGACTTTAGAGCTATACGTAAAATAGATGAATCTATTAGTCTAACAAGATTTGTGAATTTGATGAAAAAGTATTAACCAGATTTTGATATATTGTTTATATGATTATCTGTTTTATTCTTGATTCTGTACATATGTTTGTTTTTCCATTCAAAATGATTTAACGGCTTTCCCCGAGTATCTTTATTATTCACCACTTGATATTTGAAGCTGAATTCAAGAGTCAATGAGAATATTATCACCAACATTGTTTGTTTCCTGATTATCGATGTGGTTATAATTGCGAGCATTAGGTTCATATTTCTATTGGTCTGATGCGGGATTATACATGAGTGGGGGTGTGTTTAAATTCAATATCGATGTTTCCATGTTTCAATCGCAAAGGAAATACGGTTCAAGCAAAGGAATGTGTTTATGAAATGATAAAGGAGAATTCGTTCAAGCCAACACATTGTTCAAGTCCGCAATTTAGTGGAGGCTATTTTTTGGTTGCATAAGTTAGGAATCCATTGTGTTTCCTTCAAGACTGGTTGCATGTCAGTAGCTGATGGGATCAATTTTAAAACACTGAAAACACAAAACAAAGGGTCAATTTTAAAGCTTTTGATGGCATAGAATTCCTCCATAAATCTTTTACGGCGTTTAACTGTAGCCTATACTTGGTTGCTGATTTCTTAGAGCTCACCAAATATGCACACTTCTTCAATGTTGATTTCTGACAAATACTTTTCTGTACAGTACTACTACTATATATGCTCATAACATTGAGACAGTAAATAGCTACAAACATAAATATAAACTTGGAATTTTTTAAAATAACACATGTTGCGGCAGGCACATATAAAGCAGAACAAATTCAGAGTACAAACTTACAACTCAAAATCAAATTAGCTAGATGAAATAAGGAGTGACAAGATTGTCACACTTACATCAAGCTTATTTTAAACAGGAAGTAAAAACTTACACACAATAGAGAAACAAGCACAACAATGAAACTATGACATTGGAACCATCTGAGTAGAATCATTGGTCCTCCTCACTCTTGTCTTCCTTTTCACTCTTCTCTTAGGCTGACCACCAAATATCATCACAAGCCATCTTGGCTTTCCAATTAAAAACACAAAATATCCGAGGCCTATTCCCAACATAAATCCACATCCATATCCAATTGCCACTGGTTTCCATCCAAATCCAAATTTCTCATCACTCGCAAAGTTGTTGGGTGAAGGTGGAGAATGATGTTCAGGTTCAGGTCCACATATCTTTGACAAGGGAAATCCACATAACCCCAAGTTTCCTTCATAAGAACCATTTGAAAATGTATTGAACTGCTTTCCTTGAGGTATTTCTCCCACAAGATGGTTATTGGAAAGATTCAAGAATGCAAGAAAATCCAAATTGGTTAATTCGTCAGGAATCTGGGTAGTGAGCATATTTGATGAGAGATCCAACCATTCCAAGTTTGTCAAGTTTCCCATGGATTGGGGAATATGACCTGTGAGTCTGTTATGAGAAAGGTTAAGTCCTATGAGATCATGAAGCTCTCCAATAACATTTGGAATCTCTCCTTCAAATTTATTTTTTGACATATCCATACTTACAAAGATTGTTGGAATTTTTATCATTGCCATATCGGTTCCTTTCATTGTCAGCGTCACAGAATCATAGTACTGCACACTACTGAATGGTTGTACACTCACCATAATTTTCATATATGGTTGTACACTAGTGCCAACCGTAACTTGAGTAACATTCTTCATGGCTTTAAAATTGTTTAAATAGGCTTTTGGTAGCGGACCACTAAAGTTATTGGCAGATATATCAAAAATGATTATACTTGGAAATGGATGTTTGACTGTTAGATTCACAATGGTGCCATACAATTTATTGTCTCGCAAAATCAGCACGTTCAAATTTTGTAGACTTTGAAGCCAGTAAGGAAAATTGTCTTCTAATTTGTTGCTGCCAAGGTCTAGAACATTCAGGTTGTTGCATTGGGACAAAGATTTAGGCAGATTGCCTTCTAATTGGTTGCCATAGAGATTCAGAGTAACAAGGACCTTTGAAAAGTTACTTGGCAAAGTTCCATGAAATTTGTTCATTTGTAGATCCAAAACATTAAGAAATGTTAAATTAGCAAGACATTCTGGAATGATGCCAGAAAATTTGTTGTGTGCCACGTTGAAAATTTCAAGTGAACTTAAATTGCAAATTGACGCACAGAGGTCCATTTCCAGTAAGTTATAACTAAGATCAAGACCATTGAGCTTGTCAATATTCCTTGAGATTTGGTCTATTGAAGTGAAAAAGTTTTGAGAGAGGTCCAAAAATCTTGGTGTTTCAAGCAACCAATTGGTCACCCTTCCATTAAGCTTGTTATTGGACAAATCAAGAGTTTCCAAATTTGGAAATTTTCCTGATAATATGGGAAATTTGGCCAAATTCATCGAAGACAAATCCAATTTTAGTACAGAAAAACTGTAGTTAGAATTGGATTCAAAGGCTAGTGATAATTGGCTATTATGTGAAAGGGATAGAAAAGCCAAATTTTGAAATTTCGAAAAGTGATGAAAATTGACAATACCACTCAAGTTATTTGATGATATATCTAATTCAACTAGGTTTGTTAAATTGAAACTTGTTTCTGGAATATTACCTTGTAGCTTGTTTCCGAATAGATATAGATTCTGCAAAGAATATGATGAAATTGCACTGATATGACCAGTAAGTTGATTATTTGATAGATGTAAATGTTCCAAAGAAGGTAAAGATAACAAGGAGGAAGGAATTGTTCCAAATAGCAAGTTGTCCATTAAACTCAAATCAGTTAGTTTTTGAAACCCTGTAATTTTGTTGGGCAATGGGCCCTCTAATTTGTTATAAGAACAATCTAATCTAACAAGTTGAGTCAAGTTAAATAATGAAGATGGAAATTTTCCTTTTAAATTATTTGAATCTAGATTCAAGTTTTGTAGTTTTGTCATCCCTCCAAACACATCTGGAATTTGACCGCTAAATGAATTGTTTGAAAGATCCAATTCAATAAGTTGTTGAAGGTTTGAAAGTGATGTTGGCAGCAAATCTCCAATTTTGTTGTTATCCAAGTATAATTGTTGAAATCTATTTGACTGAGGAAATACATTTGGGATATGACCACTAAGATCATTGTAAGAGAGATCCAGAGAAGTTAGATGTGGAAGAGTTAAAAGTGAGGATGGGATCGAACCGCTTAGATTATTTTCTGAAAGAATTAAGGAAGTAAGGTGTGTGAAGTTAGAAAAAGACTGAGGAATTGGGCCATTGAATTGACAAAGTGAGAGATCCAAGACTGTGAGAGAAGTGCTGCAACTCAATTCTGGAAGTTGGCCTTCAAGCTTGTAATTGCCTGACATATCTAGCTCTTGAATATTCGGTAAACAAAGAATGCTGTTTTTCAATTTTCCACTTAATCCTGTTTTCTGAAGATTAAGAGTAACCAAAGAGGAAGATTGATTGAAGATCGAATATATAGAGTTTGGTCTTATTGAAGACATATCAGTTCTATCTAAAAATAGCTCTCTTAAATTTGTTGTATTTTGCACAAACCTTTTCAAGATGGTCTCATTCCAAACTAAGAACTCATTATTAGAGAGATGAAGTGATTCTAATTTAGAAAGGTGTGAAATTTGAGAAGGAACTTCACCATTAAAATTACCCCAAGTCAAGTCAAGATGTGTAAGATTGAGGAACCCACCAAATTTAGAATGAAATTCAGAGACTATGAAATCATTGTTTGAAAGGTTGAGTGTTTGAAGATGAGCAAGATTGAAAAGGGTATTTTCAGAATATAATGGACCTAGAATTCCTTCACAGCTAAGGTTGAGACCAACCACGTGACCAGAGATGGTGTCGCATGTGACACCATCCCATGAACAACAATCGGTCCCATTTTTCCATGTTGCTGTTTTCAAAGCTGGTTCTATAGTGAAGGAGGATTTGAACTGAAGCAAGGCAGAGCTCTCATCATTATGACATAAGAAATTCAAAGAAGATGATGATGATGGGAAATGGAAGAGCAAAAGATGCAAAAACAGAAGCAACAACTCCATGGATGAATGATTTTTGTTTAATGATTTATACATGGAGTTGTTTCCATGGCTGAAAGAAATAAAACCAAAAGAAAAGAAAAGAAAGTGCGGATGATAATGTAACATAGTAGTAAATATTTATAGCCAAATTGAATATACAATGAAAGAACAGTAAGATCACTAAGATATATAAATGACTTTAATAATTAATTATGCAGCAGAATTCTCATGACAGCACCATTAAACTCAAACTTATTTTTTAAGGCAAAATTTAGTTTCATTTTCATAAAATATTATTGATATTGGATTTAATTTGTATGCACCGTAAAATAATTTACACTATCAACAACCATGTATTCCGCCACGTCAACCCACTTTATCCCCCCACTTTCTTTATATGACATGGAAGATTGCTGGTTTCTTATTGGATTTTTTACACTGTCAATACATATCAATTAAACTCATTGATATTTCTATTGGAATCTAATGGCTTGAAAACGTCTATCCACACATAAAATATTCATGGACTAACGGTACTACGTTGACACTTACATCGTTTATAATTTTTAATCTTTTTTTCTTTACCAAAACAAACTCAACTCATATCATTAGTCGAATAATATTGGATACAAGAAGGAACATAATCATAAATGATATGAGTTATGATCTAACAAACTTTACCTCGAAGTTCTAATTTGTGTTTAGAATATTCCTAATATTAGTTACAATAATGTCAAATTCAGAAATACCTACATTACTAGGATATTCCTAAAATTAGCATCAATAATCCTTTTAAAAGAATATATATAATAACCGTAACAAAAATCGACAAATAATCATAAAAAAAATACTTCCTCCGTTTCTTTTTA
Organism: Trifolium repens; assembly: GCA_030408175.1. Classification (NCBI taxonomy): domain Eukaryota; kingdom Viridiplantae; phylum Streptophyta; class Magnoliopsida; order Fabales; family Fabaceae; genus Trifolium; species Trifolium repens. The sequence continues at coordinate 57,364,286 of CP125844.1, forward strand.
ATTGTCTTTTTAGAATGATAACATCAAATTAAGGAAGTGTATTTTTGCACGTTATCTTCCTTTTATACCCTCGTTTTAATCCCCAATAAATTCTTATTTTTTTTCCCACAGTTTCTTTTTTCAATAAATTTAATATATTATAAACAAAAAAAAAAAAATTTAATATGTTATGTACCAACAAAAAAAATTAAAAAAAGATTTAGTTTTCCAAATATATAGCACTAATTGGTTTTATGGAAAAAGATAAGAGCAATAACAAAGGGTACAATTGACAAATCATACCCATAAAATACAAAAAAGACAATTAAATAGAAACACTAAATATGATAATAAAAGACAATTAAAAAGAAACGGAGGGAGTATCATTTTTCTAGACCATGTATCACGTTGTTATGATTGTTTTGAGTCTTTTTGACATTGCTTTGAAGATGAGTCCTTGTCTACATGAGGTCATTGTCTCCCATTAATTTTTCTCATGTAGACTTGGAAGTCATTTGCACTAGTTGGTTTTATTTATTTATTATTTTTTTAAACAATTGATTTTATTTTTAAGATTCTTCTATTATATGTAAATTTATTACACATGTTAACTATATGCATTATTTATATATATTGCTTTTACCATATTTTCTACTAATAAGTAAAAATAAGTATTAGCATATAAGATGTTGTTGGATTCGTCTTAATGAGTGTTTTTATAAATATTAGCATAGTAATTTTATATTGAAATTTATGCATTTTATATTAAAAGTAAAAAATTTAAATAAATAATTGTTATTTTTTAATAAAAAATTACTATTTTTAAGTGTTTTTTATTACATTTTTAATTGCTTTAACATATGCAATATTTGTGTAAAAATAAAACATGTGCAATATTAAACGTGTGAAACAAATCTTTACTCCCTCCGTCCTTATTTATAGGAACTAGTTTGACAAAAAGTTTGACGCTTTTTATAAGACCCTTTTATAATTATCAATGACATTAATTATTTATTTTCCAAACTTACCCTTATTTATTTTGTATAGTTTTTTTAATAGTATTAAATTCTCTTTTGTTTGACACAAAGCACTAGGGTAAACATGTAAAATCAATATAATTTGTCAATCAATTTAATACTAAAATTCGCTTTCTTAATGCTCGCATTTTATCAAACTAGCTCTTATAAAAAGAGACGGAGGAAATATTTTTTATTGACTTGGAAGTCATCTCACAATTTCTTTCCATTTCGTATCTTTACTTTATCTTTTATGATAAATAATGACCCTTTATAGATTTTTTCTTTTCCAAGTTAGCCGGATTTTCCTCAATTCGTGTATTTCAATGGCCCACCAAATCTTCGTGACTGGAATTTAATATCATTGCAAGATTTTTTCATTTTCTTTTTATTTTCCTTTGAAACTTTGTTTTTCTCAAGCAAAATTTATGTCCCATTGGTCACGGTAGAAATTAGAGATGCTTGTGGTTTAGTTTTGAATTAGTGAATAAACTCATTTTCTAGTCCATCCATTACATTTGTTGAGCACAACCAGTAACAAAAGGTAATAATAACTAGGCAAATGCTAACGACTGTCCCCGGAGTACTCTTTAAGACCTTAAATAGTAAGGTTTTTATAGAATTTTTACGGGAATACGTAAAGTCAACGCATTGAAAATTGTAATGTTTAATCTTCGTTGTGGTGAACGGATACCACATTATCTCTTCGTTGTGGCGAACGGATACCACATTATCTCTTCATTGTGGCAAACGGATACCACATTATCTCTTTGTTGTGGTGAACTGATACCACATTATCTCTTCGTTGTGGCGAACGGATACCACATTATATCTTCGTTGTGGTGAACTGATACCACATTATCTCTTCGTTGTGGCGAACGGATACCACATTATCAATCCAAACATTCAATTAAAGTGTATTATTATTATCTCAACAAAATTTCACTAACAACAACAATTGTATCCACATATATAGACTTAAAATTACCTTTATTACTTAATTAATTGATTAATAAAATAAACATAGAAATTGGGGGTATTACACATATAAAACTCCGCACTAAGACGGAATTAAAACAACACCAGATAAAAAAAATCACGAAAGAGAAATCGCAAATAAAACTTAAAAAATATGTGGATCACTTATTTAAATAGAAAGAAATAAAAAACAATCAAAATGATTGATTCCGGATCAAAATTGATCCTAAACCATCCCTCTCAAATTGATAAACCAAAAAGAAATCAACAAAGGAATTTCTATCGACGGCAGAGAGAAAAAATTAGTGTCTCAAAATTTTACCTCTTATACGATGAATAAGTGGAGAATTTTGGAGTTTAAATGTCCACCCCTATTGACATACGCTTGTATAGACGCTTTGTCTCGTACATATTATACTATTCTATTCGTGCCAAATTATAAGTCGTTTTGAGGGAAACATGTATCAAATTTCACCTCTTACCAATGAAGCAATTAATGCTATTTTTTCTATTATATTATCTTTTTTCAATTCTTCAATTTATCTTTTTCACACTATTAATCAAAGACAATTTTATAAATTAACATATAATTTATCTTTTCTATCCAATATTAATTATATTTTTTAATTTGTGTAATAAAATCAAAACGATTTTGTACCGGACCATTTCGCCCAGGCCTATATTCGCCTAAACCCGTTACTTACTCATCTGGTTCGCCCGACCCGGTATGGGGGCTCCGAGCCCACTACATTCCAATCCAAGCCCAATCTACCCCACTAACTAAATTACCACATGTAAAATATGCATTCAACCATGATGAATGAACACAACCCCACCTTCCACCAAAAGAGGAATCATGGAATCATGGGATCATGGGGAAGTTACTCAATTAACTAAGCTTCTCCATATGCCTATAAATACGACCCCCTAAAGCTTTTCGAAGGGACATCAAAAAATTATACTTAACACAATTATTGTATCATCCAACACCAATAGTAAACTCCCTCCTGGATTGGTATCCCCCAGACTAGGTGTCTCTCACCGAACTGGGTCAACAAATAATGCGTGTTATTTACTTTCTCGTTTCCTTATTTTTATCCTTACGGACCAAAAATACAACCCCCAACATTAAGAGAAACGAGGCAATATCACAATATCATACATTGCATAACCATAACATTAAGCAAATATACACCCCCTAGTGTTCCATCAGGAACATTTGGCGCCCACCGTAGGGCTCGGTAAAACGATTCCCATCCTCAAGTTTTATTTAGAAATTCAATTCATGTTATTTTTGGTCTTCCACACGACCGTCCACCGTTCATAGCAATTAACGTTGCCGACACCAGTGACATATCTATCAATTGCAAGAAACGCTTGGCTCAAAGGGAAACATGGAATGATGGAAATTTTTGGATCTTAAACTTCTCTCAGTGGAATAATGATTCTAAAGATTGTTGCTGAATCACAAACAAAACAATATTAAATTGTTTTGTCTCGTCGCCTGTTAGCGGAGGAGAGGAAAAAGTTCTCTAAATCGTTTATGCAAACTTCTCCAGGTGATCTCGTTACTTAACTGCTTCGTTTGGTGTAGAAACACATGTTATTTCACACATACATGTTATTTCTCACTTTATTAAGAATTGTTTGAGACGTGAATGTGTAAGGTGTTAACTACTCTTGAATGACTTTTCGTTTAATTATCCACAATAATATTATATTATCATGTGCCTTTGAAGAAGGTTAATGCAAAGATGGTTAGCCGTTTTCATTTGCCTTTGAGGAAGGTTATGTTTTTCAGGTTCTTAACTCTCAATATTATTATGACTTTTGTATTTGGATTTTGCTCCCAAAAAGGTTTAACATATATAGTTTACGGAGATTACCTTAAAGAAAATTGGTATCATACACTGTTAAAAGAAAATCATGGTTTTAGATACATATACAGCTTGTTAGCTAAGTCGCATTTTAGATATGTATTTTAAAGGATTGTGTAGAAACATTTTACTACCAGACTTACTGCATATTTATAAGTACATGCTCTGGACATGCTTCAATCCCTTAATAGTCCTTTGTTGATTCATAAATACACAAAATATGTTTTTTAGTAGTCTATTATATACCTCTTTTCCATGGAGTCATGGTTTGGTGGTACTATGTTTCATGATCCATTCTTGTTTGTACATTATTATCAATAGAAACAAAAATCAAATATATGAAGTGAAAGTTTAATATGTTTCTTCACATGGAAGGCATGCATCAACTTTACAATTGATGATTAAAATTATTATTGTAAGTTATAAGGTGATTTCTTGCACATTATTGTATATACGGACTTTGATATATCTTTTAACTCTATTCTCTGTAACGTTGTATGTATTTTTTACATGTGCAAAATACTATGAGCGCAACACTCTTTCAAGAGGCAATCACAAAAAACGAGGCGGACAAAGGGAATATATGAAACAATATCGGATCATTTGCCACTTGAATGCTCATAACCAGGCGATATCGTTCTAAATTTTTGGGCAAAGTTTACTAAAAAGATATTACACAATTAATTTCACATGTTAAGACTAAATTGTGCATCTCTCCATTTTTATTGTAGGTACAAATTGATAAACTCGCCGCAAAAACTCCATTTGATAAAGCGGCTTTGTTCACCCAAACCACCTTTGCGCGTGAGTAAATATAAAACGGCTTTGTTCGCCCAAACCACCTTTGCGCGTGAGTAAATATAAAACGGCTTTGTTCGTCCAAACCGCCTTTGGGCGTGATAAATTATTAAAGCCACCATGTAAGTCTAAGGCTTTGGTGTGCAAAATTTATCCGGCATTGAAGGCTGCCATGTAAGTCTAAGGCTCAAATATTTATCCGGCGAGGAAGGCCACCATGTAAGTCTAAGGCTTTGGTGTGCAAAATTTATCCGGCATGGAAGGCCGCCATGTAAGTCTAAGGCTTTGGCGTGCAAATATTTATCCGGCGAGGAAGGCCACCATGTAAGTCTAAGGCTTTGGTGTGCAAAATTTATCCGGCATGGAAGGCCGCCATGTAAGTCTAAGGCTTTGGCGTGCAAAAGCAACAACTCGGAGTTTAAAAGTCATATGGTAAGGAAATTGTAAAATTATTATCAAAATTTAGAAAGCAATTTTGCAGGTAAAAGAATTGCAAGGAAAGAATAAACAAAGAACCTTCCAAAGACGCGACCAAGAAGAAACAGAAGAAATAAAGATACAAATTCAAAGGTGCCGCCACAAAGTTTAAAATTTTTAGGCGAGCTAAAGTAAAGCGAAAGAAGAAAAGAAAAATCTGGCACCATCATGTGAGCACAATGGCATCACCAAACGATTCATTCAAGAAGTCATCAGACGAGTCAAAGCGAAACGCCCAAACAGTCTCGCCAAAGAAGCAAAGAGAAGCCGACGCCGACGTACAAAGGCACGTGAGCAAAAAGAAAAAGAAAAGCACTTCGCCTCTTCGAGCCTCGTGCTTGGGGAGCTGTGTACCGGACCATTTCGCCCAGGCCTATATTCACCTAAACCCGTTACTTACTCATCTGGTTCGCCTGACCCGGTATGGGGGCTCCGAGCCCACTACATTCCAATCCAAGCCCAATCTACCCCACTAACTAAATTACCACATGTAAAATATGCATTCAACCATGATGAATGAACACAACCCCACCTTCCACCAAAAGAGGAATCATGGAATCATGGGATCATGGGGAAGTTACTCAATTAACTAAGCTTCTCCATATGCCTATAAATACGACCCCCTAAAGCTTTTCGAAGGGACATCAAAAAATTAGACTTAACACAATTATTGTATCATCCAACACCAATAGTAAACTCCCTCCTGGATTGGTATCCCCCAGACTAGGTGTCTCTCACCGAACTGGGTCAACAAATAATGCGTGTTATTTACTTTCTCGTTTCCTTATTTTTATCCTTACGGACCAAAAATACAACCCCCAACATTAAGAGAAACGAGGCAATATCACAATATCATACATTGCATAACCATAACATTAAGCAAATATACACCCCCTAGTGTTCTATCAGGAACATTTGGCGCCCACCGTAGGGCTCGGTAAAACGATTCTCATCCTCAAGTTTTATTTAGAAATTCAATTCATGTTATTTTTGGTCTTCCACACGACCGTCCACCGTTCATAGCAATTAACGTTGCCGACACCAGTGACATATCTATCAATTGCAAGAAACGCTTGGCTCAAAGGGAAACATGGAATGATGGAAATTTTTGGATATGCACTTAGTAGCAAACATTGATACTTTTCAAGTGAGAAACTTTTGCTACTAATTTTCTTTTACATATAGTAGTCATTGCTTTTTTAAGTACTGTTATATGCACTTAGTAGCCACTTTTTGATGCTGGTTTTGTTCTGTTTTGCTGGTTTTTGTCCGGTGAATCAAAGTACTATGTGTACTATAAGTGGCTGAATTAAGTTATTTACATATTGTAGGTGTTCAATGATCCTACGACATTATCAGAAGATGACTTGTATGAGTTGCGATATCGTTGGGCAACTTGTTTTCTTGACCTATATAACTCGAAGAATGATTATGACGATGGTGCTAAGGGAAGACGCTAGGTTCGTGTGACGTTACATTTTATTTGTATTAATGTGACTTGTTTTGATTTTGGCTTTTGGATGTTGAATGGATGTATTAACTAATAACATTTATTTTCCTTAATTTGAATGTTGAATGCAGTGGAATTTCTACTTAATTTAGATGTTGACATAACTAATGGTTGTATTAGCATAATGTTATCGATTTTTAATTTTGGATGGTGTTTAGTATGTTTATTTGCAAGTTATACTTTCGATGCTAACATATGAGTAAAAAAATAATTCAGGATTTGAAAAAAAAATGCTGGATTTTTATTATAAAAAAAAACGTGGAGCTTTTACATCTGTGGATAATTTGGACGGATGTGAAAACAGACGCTTTTACATCTGAGAAAATGGCACGTCAGTAGTAAAAAGCCCAATTTAATTTTAAAAAAAATTGAAACTTGCACCTTTTACATCTAACGGAAATAAGAAACAGATGTAAAACGTGCACCTTTTACATCTGATAGAGCCAGTAGTAAAAAATGTCCAACTTACTATGACTCGTGCGTTTATGACTGACTGGAGCCAGATGTAAAAGGTGCATTTGGACAGTAGTAAAAAGTGTTTTCTGCACTAGTGACTCCCTCCTGGATTGGTATCCCCCAGACTAGGTGTCTCTCACCGAACTGGGTCAACAAATAATGTGTGTTATTTACTTTCTCGTTTCCTTATTTTTATCCTTACGGACCAAAAATACAACCCCCAACATTAAGAGAAACGAGGCAATATCACAATATCATACATTGCATAACCATAGCATTAAGCAAATATACACCCCCTAGTGTTCTATCAGGAACAGATTTATAATTTGATACGAATTTTTTTGTTATTCTTTCAAAAGTCATTCATTTTTTGTTATTCTTTCAAAAGTCATTCATTTTCTAGACTATTACGTTTGCATGATTGTTTTGAGTCTTTTGACATTGCTTTGAAGATGAGTCGTTGTCTACGGGAGATGATTGTTGTTTCCCACTAATTTTCCACATATATATGTGATCTTAGTCATTGTCACATTTTCTTTTTTTATCTCACAATTTCTTCCACTTCATATCTTTACTTTATCTTTTATGATAAATTAATGACCCTTTGTTGATTTTTTTTCTTTTCTTTTCCTTTGATGACTTTCTTTTTCTCATACGAAATTTCTGTCCCATTCATCACGACAGGAATTAGAGAGGTTCCAAGTTCAGTTTGAATCAATTTCAAAAAAATTTCATTCAATCTAAAAATAAAATTATTTGCGAATTAATTCAATTTTGAATGATTAATTAAAAAAAAAACCTAATCCAGTACAATATAGTGCGGTTTAATTTGGATAATTTTTTTATATATAAATTAAAATTTGTAATTGTTTTCTTTATTTAAAATGTATAATAAAACTAAATTCTTTATTTAATTATTGGTTGCCATAATTTGCATATTTACTCTTAACTTAAAGAATATTTGGTGAGCCTGGTTGAAAAAGAAAATCATTAGCATTTTGACTGTAAAGTTGCTGTCTACATTGACTTGGAAGTCATCGTCACCATCTTAGGTGCACTCATTGGTTTGATTTGTTTTTATTTATTTATTTATTTCACAATTTCTTACAATTATTTATCTAAAAAAGTAATTTTGTTTTCTACATGCTTGGTAACAAATGATTGATTTTATTTTTTGTCAAGTACATCAATTATGAATGATGAGATGTCAATTATAAAAGGAATTTTCTAAACTATCCATTCGTAATTTGGAAATATAAACCCATTTACAAATGAAAACAAGTCATATGTATGTTAAATAATACGTAGTGGTTTATTATAAGTTATTTATAAATATCACCTTTGGAGGGAGGTAAATGTAATTACCTTTGCAAGTGTTCTTTGAGCTCTAAGATTTTCTCTGTCTTAGACTGTGACATCATTCCTTCACCCTAAATTTTACACCTATAAAAAAAAATTATTTATAAGTATCACATACAAATTTACTTTATGTTATGTTGCTTGTCACACTAAGAAAGTAAAAACTAACATACAACAGAGAAAATAACCACAAAAATGAAACTATGACATTGGAACCATATGAGTGGAACCATTGGTCCTCCTCACTCTAGTCCTTCTCCTGTTCACTCTTCTCTTAGGCTGACCACCAAATATCATCACAAGCCATCTTGGCTTTCCGATTAAAAACACAAAATATCCGAGGCCTATTCCAATTACAAATCCACATCCATATCCGATTGCCACTGGTTTCCATCCAAATTCAAATTTCTCTTCACTGCAAATGTTGTTGGTTGAAGGTGGAGAATGATGTTGTTCAGGTTCAGGTCCACATTTCTTTGACAATGGAAATCCACATAACCCCAAGTTTCCTTCATATGAATCATTTGTAAATGTATCGAACTGCCTTCCTTGAGGTATTTCTCCCACTAGATGGTTATTGGAAAGATTCAAGACTTCAATACTATTCATATTGGCTAATTCTGCAGGAATCTCACCGGCTAACATATTTGAGGAAAGATCCAAAGATTCCAAGTATGTCAAGTTTCCGATGGATTGGGGAATATGACCGATGAGTCTATTATGGGAAAGGTTAAGGCCTTTGAGTGCAAGAAGCTCTCCAATAGCATTTGGAATCTCTCCTTCAAATTTGTTTCTTGACAAATCCATACTTACAAAGAATTTTGGAATTCTCCCTAGTGTCATTTTGTTCCCTTTTGTTGTCACAGTCACAGATGTAGTGCATCCATTTTGGAATTCATACTGTGTACACGTGAGATCCATGTATAGAAAACTGCTACGCCGACCCACTTGAGTAATATTCTTCATGGCTTCATAATTTTTGAAATAGGCTTTTGGTAGAAAACCACTAAAATTGTTGCCCGAGATATCAAAAATGATTAAACTTGGAAATAGATGCTTCATCTTTAAATTGGCAATGGGACCATGGAACCTATTGTCTCGCAAAACCAGCACTTTCAAATCTTGCAAAGTTTCAAGCCAGTCGGGAAATTTGTCTTCTAATCTGTTGTTTCCAAGATTTAAAACGTTCAGGCTTTTGCAATGAGACAAAGATTTAGGCAAAAGGCCTTCTAATAGGTTTCCATTAAGATTTAAAATGGAAATGTTCTTTGAAATGTTACTTGGCAAAGTTCCATGAAATTTGTTCATTTGTAGATCCAAAAAGGAAAGGGATGATAAATTTGAAAGACATCGTGGAATGATACCAGTCAAATTGTTGTGTCCCATGTTGAGAAATTCAAGCTCAGAAGTTATATTGCAAATTGCCAAAGGGAAGTCACCATTCAGTAAATTAAAACTAAGATCAAGTATGAAGAGATATTCGCTGTTCATTGTCATTTCAATCAATTGATCTGCAGCCGTGAACATGTTTTGAGAGAGGTTCAAAAAAGCTAAATTATTTGTTTTGATTAAGCAATTGGGAATTCCATTAAGTTTGTTATTGGAAAGATCAAGAAAATATAAATTTGCGAAATCTCCTTGTAATTTGTGAAAATCGATGAGATTGACAGAAGACAATTCTAATACTTCTAGCTGATTAATATTAAAAGAGACATTAGATTCAAAGTATAGTGACAATTGACTATTCTGTGAAAGGGATAATTCTAACAGAAGACGAAGTTTAGAGAAGATTTGAAAATTGACAAGACCACTCAAGTTGTTTGATTGTAGCCTCAAGTGTTCTAGGCTTGCAAGTCTGAAAATGGATTTTGGAATATTTCCTTGTAACATGTTGTTATTTAGACTTAGTTCCACTAAGGAATTTGACACGAATGCATCATCGATATGCCCTGTAAGTTGATTGTTTGATAGGTCTACTTGATCCAAAGATGGCAAGGATAAACACCAGGAAGGAATTGTTCCATTTAGTAAGTTGTTATTTAAAAGCAACTGAGTTAGGTTTTGGAAACCTGTAACTTTGTTTGCTAAGGGACCCTCTAATTGATTATGAGAGAAATCTAATTCAACTAGTTGACTCAAGTGAAACAATGAAGATGGAATTAGTCCTTCTAAATTGTTAGAAGCTAGATAGAGGTGTTGAAGTTTGGTCATGCTGTCAAACACATCTGGGATTTGACCGAAAAATAAATTCGATGAAAGACCTAAGCATGCAAGTTGTTGAAGGTTTGAAAGTGATGTTGGCAGCGGACCTCCAATTTTGTTTCCACCCAAGTATATTTCTTGAAATTTGTTTGACTGGGGAAATACATTTGGTATTTGACCACTAAGTTCATTGTCACTAGCATACAAATAAGTTAGACGCGGAAGAGTTAAAAGTGAGGATGGGATTGAACCTTTAAGATTATTTCCTGAAATAATTAGGGAAATAAGGTGTGTGAAGTTAGAAAAAGACGAAGGAATTGAGCCTTTGAATTGACAATGTGAGAGATCCAAGATTCTGAGAGAAGTGCTGCAACTCAATTCTGGAAGTTGGCCTTCAAGGTTGTGATTATATGACATATCTAGCTCTTGAATATTTGGTAAACAAAGACGACTCTTTTTCAATTTTCCACTTAATCCGGTGAATAGAAGATTAAGAGTAACCAAAGAGGAAGATTGATTGAAGATCAATTCCATGGAGTTTGGTCTTATATAAGACATATTTGTGTCATGCAAAATAAGCTCATTTAAATTTGTTGCATTTTGTACAAGCCTCTTCAAGGTAGTCTCTTTCCAAACTAACTCTTTATTCTTAGAGAGATGAAGTGATTCTAATTTAGAAAGATGTGAGATTTGAAGAGGAACTTCACCTTTAAAGTAACATTGAGACAAGTCAAGATGTGTAAGACTTGGAAACCTACCAAACTTAAAATGAAAAGGAGAGTAAGCGAAATAAATGTGAGAAAGGTTGAGTTTTTGGAGGTGAGTAAGATGGAAAAGGGTACTGTTAGGATGTAATTTACCAAAAATGCCTTCACAGCCAAGATTGAGACCAATCACATGACCAGAGATGGTGTCACATGTGACACCATGCCAAGAACAACAATCAGTCCCATTTTTCCATGTTGCTGTTTTTGAAGCAGATTCATCACAATAAATGTTAGGATATATAGTGAAGGAAGACTTGAATTGAAGCAAAGCATAACTCTCATCACGATGACATAAGAAATTGAAAGAAGAAGAGAAAGATGGAAAATGGAAGAGAAAAAGATGCATAAAGAGAAGCAACCAACTCATGAATGATTGATATTGCTTCATCAATGCAATGAAAATTTTGTGGAAAGTGTTAATGGTTTGCTTAACTGAAAAATAGAAAAGAAAATGTGTATGAATTATGGTAAGGAATGTAACATCAATATTTATAGCCAATTAGCCAACTAATGAAATGATAAGAAATACAATACTAGAAAGCTATGGTTGTGTAGAAAGTCATTGTTATTTGTTACTATTGTAAGCTTTATGATAAAAAAACAACTCATAATAAGCTTTATGAACACCAGTTTTTCTTCGAAAAAATTGTTCTGCATTTTCTAGGAAGTTGTGGTTCTGTATAATTGACTTCAAAGTCATTGTTATTATAGTAAGTTTATGTTAAATAAATCAACAACTCTTAAGTAGGTTCATATATAGTAGTTTACTCTTCATTTTCTAGTCTATCCCTCACTAGACACTAGTCTCTTTATTTTGTGGGACAAGTATTCCTTTTCACTTTATTTGGTGCATCATTCATTTTATAGCCCATATCCATTACTATATTATGATTGTTATGAGTCTTTCTAACCCTACATTGACTTGGAAAGTCATTGTTATCATATTATAGGAGCATTAATTGGTTTGATTTTTCCTTTCACAATTTCTTCCACTTTATATCTTAACATTATTTTTTATTTATAATTTTTTTTTTTTAAAGTGAAGATACAAATTTGTTTAATCAACCAAAAGGTGGCCTCTCTTCTCCACCGCTCTACATGGAGAACTTCCTTTTGTTATATGTATTGTGAGACTAATCAGTGTGCTAACAATTAGAAGAGGCAAACACTTCATTTCAATTCAAATACATGTTGTTTTTGGATCTTGTGACAGGTTGTTTTTGCATCCAAAATATAATTATCATCTATTCACAAAGGACTTGCAAGTCAAACTTTTTTGAAATTACCGACTTTGCATAAACTCTTTATAAATATTCTGATATTCCCACATGTGTTGGCATACATATTGGAATACATATTCAAATATACACAGAAAGAGGTAAAAGTACAGTGCTCAAATCAAGGACATTAAGTCACATGATCCAAAAAGAGGTAATAAAAACTTTTTTTATTTGAAAAAAATAAATTGTAGTATTAAACAATCTAATCACAGAATAAGATATGGTATCAAATGTTCACAAAAAATTACACAGTTGTGTTATAATAATGGCTACTCGTTTCGAAACATTCATTGGTGCTTTCACGAGCAGCATATCATGGTTCTCAATTGCTGTATCTTTGCACATGTTCGTCTCAAGTATACCATTTTGGTATCTGTTCTGCATAATAATTATCCAGCAGAGTTCTCATGACAGTACAATTCCATTTCTGATGCACTGGAAAATTTTGAATTCGACAGCATCCATCCGATAAAATTATAACAGCGTCTATCATGAATCATGATAAAATTATAACACATGTTGGCATGTACATATAGAACAGAACACATTTAAATTACAAACTTACAACTCAAAATCAAACTAGACACAATCACATCAAAAGCTTATTTAACAGAAAGTAAAAACTAATACACAACAGAGAAAATAATAACAACAATATGTATAACTAGGACATTTGCACCATCTGATTCATGGTTGAACCATTAGTCCTCCTCACTCTTGTTATCCTTTTCACTCTTCTCTTAGGCTGACCACCAAATAGCATCACAAGCCATCTAGGCTTTCCGACCAAAAACAAAAAACATCCAAGGCATAGTTCCAATCACAAATCCACATCCATATCCAATTGCCACTGGTTTCCATCCAAATCCAAATTTCTCTTCCCTCCAAAACTTGTTGGCTGAAGCTGGAGAATGTTGTTCCGGTCCACATATCTTTGACAAGGGAAATCCACATAACCCCGAGTTTCCTTCATATGACTCATTTGAAAATGTATTGAAATGTGGTCCTTGAGGTATTTCTCCCACTAGATAGTTATTGGAAAGATCCAAGACTTCAAGAAAGTCCAAATTGGTTAATTCTGCAGGAATCACATCAGTGAACATATTTGATGAGAGATCCAACCATTCCAAGTTTGTCAAGTTTCCCATGGACATGGGAATAGGACCGATGAGTCTGTTATGGGAAAGGTTAAGTCCTATGAGTGCATGAAGCTCTACTAAAACATTTGGAATCTCTCCTTCAAATTTGTTTCTTGAAAAATCAATAATTACAAGCATCGTTGGAATTTTCACCAGTGTACTTTCGATACCTTTTGTCTCCACAATCACAGAATCATAGTACCATTTTTCATTCAGTATCCTTATTTCCATGAATTCATCATAACTGCTATCAGTGGTAAATACATCTATGTATTGCAAACTTTTATCCTTACCTACTAGTGTAACATTCTTCATGGCCTCAAAATTTTTTAAATAGGCTTTTGGTAACGGACCACTAAAGTTATTGCCTGAGATATCAAAAATAACTAAACTGGGAAATGGATGTTTGATCTTCAAATTTGCAATGGAACCATGCAACTTATTGTCTCGCAAAATCAGCACATTTAAGTGTTGCAGAGTGTGCAGCCAGTCAGGAAAATTGTCTTTTATTTTGTAAGACAATGCGGAATGATACCGATAAATTTGTTGTGTGCCAAGTTGAGAAATCCGAGTGAACTCATATTGCAAATTGACACAGAGAGGTCTCCATCCAGTAAGTTAAAACTAAGATCAAGACTGTCTAGCTGGAGCCAGGGATTCCTTGACAATTGATCTATTGATGTGAACAAGTTTTGAGAGAGGTTCAAATATTTTAATGAATCAATTTCAAGCAACCAATTGGAAACTCTTCCATTAATACCGTATTTTAATGAAGAAGTTGTGGACTATGGTTGTGTCATGTCATGTGTGCATTGACTTGGAAGTCTTTGTAATAGTATTATTATAGGAGCATTGATTGATTTGATTTTTTTATTATTTTTTGTTTCTCTGATTACATGTTGCATACATCATCTAGATTTTCAATTATTATACATACTTTAAAAAAATAACACTCCATGTTTAGAATGCTTATTCCAAATGGAAAAGATAACACGATGCCTTAATATCAAGATTCATTTCCTCTAGCTTCTCTTTGGCCATTTCTGATTCCACAGGGAAATCAATATCAATCAACATCTCCAACTGAATGAACACTTCTTCAAAGTTAATTAACACATTATGCAACCGTAGTGACCAGTTTGGGTTTTCGGTTTCTAACTTGCAGCCAGATAGAGAGCAGAGCATATTATCACTATGCCATTGTGTTAAAAATAGGTTGATGGATTGTAAGAGTTGATTGTTAAAAATATTACTCGGAAAGGAACCAATATCTAGTTCTTCAACAGTTTGAGATCGGATTGAAAGTGAACAATAGACTGATAAAGCATATTGAAACAAAATATCTATTTCTTTCACCAGCTCGATCTCAAATATATAATTGACATCTCCATAATAATTATTGAGATTTCTCTTTAGAATACAATTAGTTAATATATACTTTATAATAAGTTTGTTATTGTCACAATTAAAAAAGAACAATTTTTCATTAATTTGTATGAATTAAGTCAATTGACCTAATATGACAATTATTATGAGACTCATTGGGACTTCAACGAGTAGCATATCACAACTCCAAATAGATGCCACATTCTCCCACTACATTGGCATCTGTTCTGTATAGCTATGCAGTAGAATTTCCATGACTGAACAATTTCATTTTTTATGCGTCGTCCATCAGACAAACAAAAGGCAAAAACTTGATTTTAAGTGAAGCAAAACTATTTATCAAAAAAAGTGAAGCAAAACTAGTTCTACAACCAATCAGTGATTGATCTCCTCCCTATGTTGAAGCCAGGACACACTGAAAAATGAAAACACAAAAGAAAGGATCAATTTTAAAGCTTTTGATGGCATAGCCTACTTGGTTGCCGATTTCTTAGAGCTCACCAAATAAGCACACTTCTTCAATGTTGATTTCTTACAAACACTTACCTATACAGTACTACTATATGCTGATAAACTCAAATATAAACATGGAATTTTATAAAATTTCACATGTTGCTACAGGCACATATAACACAGAACAAATGTAGAGTACAAACTTAAAACTCAAAATCAAATTAGCTAGATGAAATAAGAGTGACAAGATTGTCACACTCATCAAAAGCTTATTTTAAACAGAAAGTAAAAACTAACACACAATAGAGAAATAACCACAAAAATAAAACTATGACATTTCCACCATCTGAGTAGAACAATTGGTCCTCCTCACTCTAATCCTTCTCCTGTTCACTCTTCTCTTAGGCTGACCACCAAATATCATCACAAGCCATCTTGGCTTTCCGATTAAAAACACAAAATATCCGAGGCCTATTCCCAACACAAATCCACATCCATATCCAATTGCCACTGGTTTCCATCCAAATTCAAATTTCTCCTCATTTGAAAAGTTGTTGGGTGAAGGTGGAGAATGTTGTTCGGGTCCACATTTCTTTGACAAGGGAAATCCACATAACCCCAAGTTACCTTCATACGAATCATTTGTAAATGTATGGAACTGCATTCCTTGAGGTATTTCTCCCACAAGAATGTTATTGGAAAGATCCAAGAATGCAAGAAAATTCAAATTGGTTAATTCTGCAGGAATTTGGCTAGTGAGCATATTTGATGAGAGATCCAACCATTCCAAGTTTGTCAATTTTCCCATGGATTTGGGAATAGGACCAGTGAGTCGGTTATGAGAAATGTTAAGTCCTATGAGTGCATGAAGATCTCCAATAACATTTGGAATCTCTCCTTCAAATTTGTTTCTTGACAAATCAATAATTACAAAGATTGTCGGAATTTTCACCAGTTTCATATTGGTTCTTTTTATACTCACTGTTACAGAATCATAGTATGTCACAAAACCAAATACAGTGGATAGAACAAATACTCTCCCAGTTTTTGCATACCTTCCAATATATGACAAACGACCCTCTTCCAGTTGAGCAACATTCTTCATGGCTTCAAACTTTTTTAAATAGTCTTTTGGTAGCGGACCACTAAAATTATTGCTTGAGATATCAAAAATAACTAAACTGGGAAATGGATGCTTCATCTTTGAATTGGCAATGGGACCATGCAACTTATTTCCTTGCAATACCAATACTTCCAACATTTGAAGAGTTTGAAGCCAATCAGGAAATTTGTCTTCTATCTTGTTGTTGCCAAGATTTAAATCTCTCAAATTTTTGCAGTGGGACAAAGAACTTGGAATACGGCCTTCTAGTTGGTTGCCGTTGAGATTCAAAGTTTGAAGATCACTGTCTTTTGAAAACTTACTTGGCACGGTGCCATAAAAGTTGTTCATTTGTAGATCCAAAAATTTAAGAGATGATATATTAGCAAGACAATGTGGAATGGTACCTGTTAATTTGTTATGTGCCAAGTTGAGCAATATAATTGAACTCTTATTGCAAATTGACAAAGAGAGCTCACCATCCAATAAATTGAAACTAAGATCAAGGCCATCGGGAAAGTAATTATCCCCCGACATTTGGTCTATTGACGTTAACAAATTTTGAGAGAGGTTCAAAAACTGTAATCCTTTTTCAAGTAGCCAATTGGGCACTTCTCCATTAAGTTTGTTATCAGACATATCAAGAGAAGTCAATGCTGGAAGTTTTTCTAATAATTTAGGAAATTGAGTCAAGCTCAAAGATGACAAATCCAAAAAGCCTAACCCCCAATCACTGACCATAACACTGGACTCAAAGTTTAGTGATAACCGAGAATTATGTGAAAGGGACAAGTATTCTAGACTTTGAAGATTTGAGAAGGTTTTAAAATCGACAAGACCACTCAAGTTGTTTGATGATAGAATTAGTTTTGTTAGGTTTGCAAGGTTGAAAACTGACTCTGGAATATTGCCTTCCAACATGTTACTGTTTAGGTCTAGCACCCTTAAGGAATATGATGAGATTGCACTAATATGCCCTAAAAGCCGATTATTTGATAGATATAAATCTTCCAAAAAAGGCAAAGATAATAAAGAGGGAGGAATTGTTCCATTTATCAAGTTGTCATTTAATTTCAAAACTATTAGCATTTGGAACTTTGAGAATTTGTTGAGCAGAGGACCCTCTAACTTATTTTCAGAACAATCTAATGTAACAAGTTGAGTCAAGGTAAATAATGAAGATGGAATTTGTCCTTGTAATTTGTTATGAGCTATATTGAGTTCTTGCAATTTTGTCATCTCACCAAACACATCAGGAATTTGACCGCTAAATGAATTGTATGAAAGATCCAATTGAACAAGCTGTTGAAGGTTTGAAAGTGATGTTGGCAGCTCACCTTCAATTTTGTTGCCACCCAAATCTAATACTTGAAATCTATTTGACTGGGGAAATACGTTTGGGATTTGACCACTAAGATCATTGTTATGGAGACGCAGAAAATTTAGACGGGGAAGAGTTAAAAGTGAGGATGGGATTGAACCGTTAAGATTATTTCCTGAAATCCTTAGAGAAGTAAGGTGTGTGAAGTTAGAAAAAGACAGAGGAATTGGCCCATTGATTTGACAAGCTGAGAGATCCAACATTCTGAGAGAAGTGCCACAACTCAATTGTTGAAGTTGGACCTCAAGGTTGTAATTAACTGATATATCTAGCTCTTGAATATTTGGTAAACAAAGAAGTCTGTTTTTCAATTTTCCACTTAATCCTGTTTCTCCAAGATTAAGAGTAATCAAAGAGGAAGATTGATTGAAGATCAAATCTATGTAGTTTGGTCTTATTGAAGACATATCAGTGTTATCTAAAAATAGCCCTCTTAAATTTGTTGCATTTTGTACAAGTCTCTTCAAGGTAGTCTCTTTCCAAACAAAATCAGGATTGAAAGAGAGATGAAGTGATTCTAATTTGGAAAGATGTGAGATTTGAAGAGGAACTTCACCTTCAAAGTAACATTCAGACAAGTCAAGATGTGTAAGATTTAGAAACCTACCAAACTTAAAATGAAAAGGAGAGTAAGTGAAATGAATGTGAGAAAGGTTGAGTTTTTGGAGATGAGGAAGATGGATAAGGGTATTGTTGGTATATAATGTACCGGTACCACGAATGCCTTCACAGCCAAGGTCGAGACCAACCACATGACCAGTGATGGTGTCACATGTGACACCATTCCATGAACAACAATCAGTTCCATTTTTCCATGTTTCTGTTTTCAAATTAGATTCCTCACAATTATTGTAAACAGTAACAACAGTGAAGGAGGACTTGAACTGAAGCAAAGCAGAGCTCTCATCATGATGACATAAGAAAGAAGAAGAAGAAGAAGAAGAAGAAGAAGAAGAAGAAGAAGAAGAAGAAGAAGAAGAAGAAGAAGAAGAAGAAGAAGAAGAAGAAGAAGAAGAAGAAGAAGAAGAAGAAGAAGATGAGAAGGATGGGAAATGGAAGAGCAAAAGAAGCAAACAGAGAAGCAACCAACTCATCATGAATGATTGATATTGCTTCATGAATGCAATGCAGATTTTGTGGAAAGTGTTAATGCTTTGTTTAACTCAAAGATAAGAAAGTGTGATGAAATGGTAAGGAATGTAACTTAAATATTTATAGCCAAATTGGATATACATTAATAATATGATTCAATATTTTTTAAGGCAAAATCTTTGCTTGCTGACCACACAGTTTCATTCTGTAAAGGCTGGAAAAAAATGTCTATCTACATAAAAAAATTTGGACTTATCCTAAATTCAATGAACTTAATCGTATAACATACTTCAATTGAAATTTATAAATTTATCATTAATTTCATTGTCTTCATATATAATACACAATTTTAATCGTTTTAAGGAATAAATAACCATAAAAATATCATTCTAGTTCTATATAACTCCATTGTCCAAATTTATTCATTAGTTCCGTATTTTTTTTCCTCCCTCTTTCTTTATTCACATGATAGGCATAAGCCATTGTGTAGTTTGTTGTTTTCTTAAAAAAAAAATATATTTTGACGTCAACTTGTAAGTTGTCTATACTAAATAATAATTATTTACATTACGTTTAAAAAGTACAATTATTTAAAAATAAATAAATTATGGTGGGCGTATTGGTTGTGGTGGTGTTATTAGAGGTAGCGATGGTGAGTGGTTGGAAGGATTTCCAAAGCATATTGGATTTGGCACAATTTATATCGCCGAGCTTTGGAGAGTTTTGGAGGATCTCAACTTAGCTAGAAGATTGAATTTTAACAAGGTGGATGTGTTGACTCTTTGTTTGTAGATCACTCGTCGTCAAACAAGAGCAGCAACCCAATGGGGCATTCGCTTGTTAGACGTATTCGAAGGCTCGTTGACTTCGAGTAGGAAAGTTGTGGTGCACCATTCTTACTGTGAAGAAAATTTTTGTGCAGATGCTTTAGCAAATCATGGGTGCTTGATGGATAATACGATGGACTTTTATGAGTCTTGTCCGGTGAATTTTAATCATTTGTTACTTGTTAATGTAATGGGGATATCTACCACTAGATTAGTTCCTTTTCTCTCGGATAGCCCTCTATGTTATAAAAAAAAATAAAAAATTGAAGAAAAAATAACTAAATGACTGATATGAAAAATAGGTCAAACTTAAAGGCTCATAAGCATAATTTTTCCTATTGCTTATTAAGAATTATAAGTTAATAAGTTTTTCTTAAGAAATAAGCTAACAAGTTATAAATTAAAGTTTGTCAAATAGTACACTAAATGTTTTGTAACACGGGAATACTATTTTTGGTCTGTAGATGCAATTTTACAAGTATCATTAAAACTCAAATACAATTGTGAGTTTTTAAATTTAAACTTCAATCAAATCGTCCATTCTAATTCTAGTAATAATAGTATTGTTAATTAAATTAAGATTTATAGACTGAAAATACTTATAATCCTATGTTGTCACCAAATTATAAATTGTCACAGCATTAAAATGAATATTAAAATAGTGGATCTCTTGGTGACAAAAATATGACTATTGTTTGGAAGGATGTATATATGCAAATTTGGTTGATATTTAAGTGATAAGCTAACTAGAGATATGAGATGAAAAATTGGAGACTAATCAAAAGGAAAAAAAAACAAAATCCACAAAGTCATTGCGATCATCACTGTATAATCTTTCCAAATTAATTTCTTGTTGTATATCATTTTTTCCAACCATTAACTAAAGTTCCTGTCTACATGGACTCGGAAGTCATCGATACCGTATTAGGTCCGACTGTGAGATCGACTGGTGGAACATAGACGAAAGTCGGCCATAGTGATCTGGGAGTCCGGTGTGGAAGGGTTCTCGCTCAACGGATCAAAGGTACACCAGGGATAATAGGCTGATGGAGGATTTCTACTATAGGCACAACACCAAATCATTTTTCTATAGGCACACACACATAAATGACAAAAAAGTAAATCAAAAGTAATTTAGTCACATCAATTGATATTGACTATTTTATTTATGTTTTAATTTTATTTGAGTTTTGTATATGTGCCCAAATTTAAATAGTTTGTGGTTGTGCCCATAGAAGTGTTCCTCTGATTATTTTATTTTATTTGTGTTTTTTTTTTTTATATTTCACAATTTCTTCCACAAGTCATTGCGACCATTACACGGTATATTGTATGATCCTTCCAAATTTATTTCTTGCTGCATCAAAAGATTTCCAACCATATTAACCAGTGGAGTGGCTTGACCAAAATATAACGGGTTCTCGGTTGAAAAACTAACACATGATCCAATAAGATGCAAACACTTAATTTGAAGTGAAACACAAGTTCTATTACCTATTTTAGATGGCACTAATAAATAGACAACATTTATGAGTTGAGATAGACCTTAGGAACGGTCTTAATTGGGATATTTACTCTTAACTTAAAGAATACTTCGTAAACCTGATTGAAATTGAAATATAAATATTAGCATTGACTATAAAGTTGCTGTTTATATTGACTTGGAAGTCATTGGTACCATCTTAGGTACACTTGATTTTTATTCTATCGTGTTTGATTTTAAAATTGTTATGGGGAATAGACAAATTGGGAGTCAAGGATCCGAACGAAAACAAATATTTTTGTCCCCATTAAACCACAAGACAACTTTTTGTCTTATGTACAAGTTATCTAAAATACAAAAATAATTTTTTGACTATCAAACATCGAGCAAAACAAAATCTGTCATGTGTTATTTTGTCTTGTACTGTCTTGTATTATTCTAGTCAGCATTTACATTTTGCGGATCAAATACCCTATAAAATTGTAAGAAGAAGAAGAGCCATAAATAAAGCTCTTAAGAATGTGAAGACAATCAGTCAAAAAAAAAAAGGATGTGAAGACAAGGAAGCTTGCAAAGATGTTTGTACTCTTAACTTTTGAGTTCTGTCCACCATCTAATCCTTCGGCCTTCACAATATTCAAATCGTCGATGTTAATAGGCAGAGCAACTTACAAATGCTCGCAAATAGAAACCAGATTGCAGACTGTAACATGAAGAAGTTAATTATAATTCATGTGACATCTAATAATATTTTCCTTACATTTTGTACTCTGAATTATATTTGCAATTGCATTAAGATTCTCAACCTCCTAACAAAATGATATTGCCAAATATTTAAAGAGACGCGAACAGTCCCAAATTCACCGAAGCACATAAGTAGAAAACGGAATGCATAAAAAGTATTTGAATGCAAAATTGGGAAACTGACAATTGATAAAAATAATAAGGAAGCTTGAAAGGTGACACTTCTATCTTGTATTTTGTTACAATCATAGAAAAGAGGTAAACATTCAGAGTACAAACATACAACCCAAAATCAAACTAGCTATATCAAA
Source organism: Trifolium repens (assembly GCA_030408175.1). Taxonomy (NCBI): domain Eukaryota; kingdom Viridiplantae; phylum Streptophyta; class Magnoliopsida; order Fabales; family Fabaceae; genus Trifolium; species Trifolium repens. Next base: position 57,386,903 of record CP125844.1, read on the forward strand.
CAAGAGTAGCAAGATTGTCACATAACTTATAAAATAACCACAACAATGAAACTATGACATTTGCACCATCTGAGTAGAACCATTGGCCCTCCTCACTCTAGTACTCCTTTTGGTCACTCTTCTCTTAGGTTGACCACCAAATATCATCACAAGCCATCTAGGCTTTCCAATCAAAAACACAAAATATCCAAGGCCTATTCCAATCAGAAATCCACATCCATATCCAATTGCCACCGGTTTCCATCCAAATCCAAATTTCTCCTCACTCCAAAACTTGTCCACTGAAGCTGGGGAATGATGTTGTTCAGGTTCTGGTCCACATTTCTTTGACAAGGGAAATCCACATAACCCCAAGTTTCCTTCATACGACTCATTTGTAAATGTATTGAACTGCTTTCCTTCAGGTATTTCTCCCACTAAATGGTTATTGGAAAGATTCATGACTTCAAGACTATTTAGATTGGTTAATTCTGTGGGAATCACACCAGTGAACATATTTGAGGAAATATCCAAAGATTCCAAGTTTGTCAAGTTTCCTATGGATTGAGGAATATGACGAGTGAGTCTATTATAGGAAAGGTTAAGCCCTATGAGTGCATGAAGCTCTCCAATAACATTTGGAATCTCTCCTTCAAAATTGTTTCTTGACAAATCAATAATAACAAGGATTGTTGGAATTTTCACCAGTGTCATCTTCATCCCTTTTGTTGCCACAGTCATTGAATCATAATATTGTGCTATGTACGTTGTGGAATACGCATCTCCCCCCTGTACATAATTCATCATGTATTTCAATTTAGTAACATTCTTCATGGCTTCAAACTTTTTTAAATAGGCTTTTGGTAGCAGACCACTAAAGTTATTGCCTGAGATATCAAAAATAATTAAACTTGGAAATGGATGTTTGTTCTTTAGGTTAGCAATAATACCATGCAACTTATTGTCTCGCAAAACCAACACTTTCAAATATTGCAGTGTTTGAAACCAAACGGGAAAATTGTCTTCTATTTTGTTGCTGCCGAGGTTTAGAAACTCCAACTTTTTACAGTGAGACATGGATTTAGGAAAATGACCTTCTAATTGGTTGTCATTGAGATTCAGAGTTTGAAGCTCACTAGGCTCTGAAAAATTACTTGGCAAAGGGCCATAAAATCTATTCATCTGTAGGTCCAAAATTCTAAGGGATGACAAATTAGCAAGACAATTTGGAATAACACCTGTCAATTTGTTGTGTGCCAAGTTGAGTATTTCAAGTGAGCTCATATTGCAAATTGACATAGGAAGGTCACCATCTAGTAAGTTAAAACTAAGATCAAGGCCACTAAGTTGGACATTATTCATTGAGAATTGGTTTATTGACGTGAACAAATTTTGAGAGAGGTTCAAAAATGTTAATGAATCCATTGTTTCAAGTAACCAATTGGGCACTCTTCCACTAAGTTGGTTATTGGACAAATCAAGAGAATCCAAATTTGAGAATATTCCTGATGATTTGGGAAATTCTGTCAAACTCATACAAGACAAATCTAGTTTCCATAATTTAGAAAAATTATAATTGACATTGGATTCAAATTTTAGTGATAATTGGCTATTATGTGAAAGAGAAAGAGAATACAAATTTTGAAGTTTGGAAAATTTATGAAAATCAACAAGACCAGTCAATTTGTTTGATGAAAGATATAGTACAGTTAGGTTTGGAAGGTTGAAAATTGATTCTGGAATATTGCCATGTAGCTTGTTGCCGCATAGATCTAGAAACCGCAATGAATATGATGAGATTGTACTGATATACCCTGTAAATCGATTGTTTGTTAGATATAAATTTTCCAAAGAAGGCAAAGATAACAAGGAGGGAGGAATTGTTCCATTTAGCAAATTGTCATTTAAACTCAAATCAGTTAGGTTTTGAAACTTTGAGAATTTGTTGAGTAGGGGACCCTCTAATTTATTATAAGAACAGTCTAATGTAACAAGTTGAATCAAAGTAAATAATGAAGATGGAATTTGTCCTTCTAAATTGTTTGAAGCTAAACTGAGTTCTTTAAGTTTGGTCATCCCACCAAACACATCAGGGATTTTACCACTGAATGAATTGTTTGAAAGACTCAGGTCAGTAAGTTGTTGAAGGTTTGAAAGTGATGTCGGGAGCAGACCTCCAATTTTGTTGTTACTCAAGTCTAAGTTTTGAAAACTATTTGACCGGAGATATACATTTGGTATTTGACCACTAAAATCATTGTAACCAAGATTCAGAGAAGTTAGACCTGGAAGCTTTAAAAGTAAGGATGGGATTGAACCGTTAAGATTATTTCCCGAAATACTTAAAGAAGTAAGGTGTGTGAAGTTAGAAAAAGACAGAGGAATTGGCCCTTTGAATAGACAAAGTGAGAGATCCAAGACTCTGAGAGAAGTGCTGCAACTCAATTCTGGAAGTTGGCCTTCAAGGTTATCATTCTGTGACATGTCTAGCTCTTGAATACTTGGTAAACAAAGAAGGTTCTTCTTCAAGTTTCCCCTTAATCCTGTGGTTTGAAGATTAAGAGTAACCAAAGAGGAAGATTGATTGAAGATCAAACCAATGGAGTTTGGTCTTATTGAAGACATATCAGTGTTATCTAAAAATACCTCTCTTAAATTTGTTGCATTTTGTACAAGCCTCTTCAAGGTGTTTTCTTTCCAAACTAACTCATCATTCCATGTGAGATTAAGTGATTCTAATTTAGAAAGATGCGAGACTTGGAGAGGAACTTCACCTTGAAACTTACAATGAGACAAGTCAAGATGTGTAAGACTTAGAAACCCACCAAACTTAAAATGAAAATGAGAGTCAGTTAAATCAATGTAAGAAAGGTTGAGTTTTTGGAGGTGAGTAAGATGAAAAAGGGTACTGTTGGAATGTAATATACCTTGAATGCCTTCACAGCCAAGGTTGAGACCAACCACGTGACCGGAGACGGTGTCACACGTGACACCTGACCATGAGCAGCAATCGGTCCCATTTTTCCATGTTACAGTTTTCAGATGATAAGGTTCACGCCGATTTGCACAATCGAATCCAAGATTGAAATCAGAAATTAATGTCAAGGAGGACCTGAACTGAAGCAAAGCAAAACTCTGATCATGTTGACATAAGAAATTGAAAGAGGAAGACAAAAAGGATGGGAAATGGAAGAGCAAAAGATGCATACAGAGAAGCAACCAACCCATGAATGATTGATTTTGCTTCATCAATACAAATTCAGATTTTGTGGAAAGTGTTAATGCTTTGTTGAACCGATAGAAAGAAAATCAATAGAAAAGAAAGTGTGCGTGAAATGGTAAGGGATGTAACAGAAATATTTATAGCCAAATTGAATATACAATAGTAGTAGTAGTAATAATAATAATAATAATAATAATAATAATAATAATAATAATAATAATAATATGGTACAAATATTTTTAAGACAAAAGTCAGGGGAGGAAACACAAAATTCTGTAAAGGAGTGATCCACTAATGTAATGTCCACAAAAATTGTTCGTAGTCTTTGCATTGACTAGGAAGTATGGATTGGTTTAAATTGATTGATTGTTTTAAATGACAAATATATTATATATAAAAAACATGTATATCGGAATATTATATAGTTCTTTTGGTCATTATATTATATATATGTTAGAGGTCGGTGTTCGAACTCCGGTCATCCCTACTTATCCACTTAATTAAGTATAATAGAAAGTTCAGTAAGTTAAAGAGGTATTAGAAGTACAGTCCACTAAAACAATAATCTCTAAAATAAAATAAGAAAATAAAATAAAACTAACAGAAAATAAGGAGGCACATCGCCAAAATAAACTAGAATCCCCAGAAGGCCCCACTGCGAGAAGACGAATATGGCTTAGAAAGTGGTCCACTTTATTTTTTTTATGACATATAATTTACTTTTTAGATTGAAGATCCATTTATCTCTCAAAAGCAGGGCTTTCGGCCTTACCTACTATTGGATTTGAACCAATAACTCTTGCAATATGAAAGTGATACTCTAACCGCTAAGTCAAGTAGGTCAGATGCGATTGTTTGATCAAGCAGGATGTAGTGAATAATTGGAGTGTTTGAAGTTTGAATCCCGATTTTTGCATATATAATTTGATATTCCTACCAATTGAGTTAAACTCACTAGACTCGTAATATCCAATTTAACCTATAAAAAAATAATAAACTTTAACTTATAAAAAAGATTTTTTTTACGCTTTACCCCTTAATAATTTGAGGGAATTTATACAACAATAAATGAAAGCAAGTAAGATGCATGTGAATTCAAAGTTAGTTAAGAGTTTAGTGGATAAGACATATAAATTTATAGCCAAACAATGGAAACTATATTATGTGAAGGTGATATCTTGTTCTATGTTTCAATTGTCTTGAAGTCTTTCCCCAAAGATGGAACGTCTAAGTTTGTGTTTTCGTCGTCCCATGAGACTGATCAAAAGGAAAATAAAATAAAATCCACAAGTCATTGCGATCATTGCTGGATAATAATCAATTTTCCAATCACATTAACTTATTTAGCGGGTTGAACAAATAATAAACTGATTCTTTGTTGAAAAAGTCAAATGATTCCAAAAAGAAGTGAAATACAATTTCTATTACCTTACTAGTGATTATCAAATTTATATTAACAGTAACATAATTATCAACTTAGTAGATAGTAAGTGTTATCACCTACTATCCTTTCGGCCTTTGAGATTATATATTATTCACAAAGGACTAAGAATCATGATTTTAAATTGTGGTCTGCATCCGCAATTGCGGCCACGGTATTGCTGATGTGGTAGCGCATTCATAACCACATCGCACCGCAATTGCATGCGGTATGATTTTTATTCACATGTATCATCGCATCGTAACCGCATCAGATGATTTCTGCCATGTTCGCTGAAATTTTTTACAAAAAATAAAATGTATGAACCGCATATCCTAATTTGCGTCAAATCATGAAAAACCATAGTTTAAACAATCGCATTGCACGTTGAATTAGTGCCTATTGTGTGTCGAATTCAAAATAATTTCACGCCACAACAGCCGCATTGCACGTTGCAGCAACCGCAATCGCAACCGTTACCGCATCCGTATTTGTGATACATATCTATAAAGAGTGAAAAAAAAAAAAAAAAGAGTTGCTATATTCCAATAACAAGCAAATGAACATCAGTCATATACTTTCAGAAACAGTACAGATCTCTGCAGAAACAAGTCTTTTTGAACATTTCTTTGTACACCAAATAATTTTATTGAAAATAGTCCTCAATAAATAATTCTCTGACTTTTTTTCTCTCTTGCATGTGTTATTTTACAACATTGCAGTTGAAGTATATTGACAGCATGTGGATTGTGGAGTGAGCTGAAGAATTTATTCATAGTTCTCTAATTTGAAGTAAAAGAATTTATTTACATTTTATCAGTTTTCTTCTTTGTATTTACTTTTTTTGTATGGATCATGAAGAACCTTCCAACTCCACTATGTGTCACTAACTTAAACCCTTTGCTAAAATTTAATCAGAACAAAACTCTAGATTTGACACTCTAAAACCTACAAAACATAATATCCAAATGAGAGTGGAAGAAATTATTGTGAGTGTTTGAAGATGAGCAAGAACAAAAAGAGTAGTTTTAGGATTGATTATACCTTTTAGGCCATTAAAATTAAAGCCAAGAATGAGCTTATTTTTTATTATCTTAAAATTTTCTATCATGTCATATCTTTACCTTATTATTTTAAATGGCAAAAAATGAAATCGTCGCCTGAGAGATTCGAACTCTCGCGGGGAAACCCCATGTACTTAGCAGGCACACGCCTTAACCACTCGGCCAAAGCGACATTGTTTATTTACATAATTAGTAGTACGAAGTTAAAGAATGTTTTAGTACAGAAGCATAAAATAAATCTACATCATGTCATTCCTGTTTCATTCAAATCTCATAACTTCTCAAACCATTTATCTTTGAATGAATGAGATGAGTCACTTCTATCTTTCTATTTTCATAAATGTTAAGTTAATTAACCATTGTCAAGCCAATTTTATTCATGTTCTTGACATGTTTTTATAACAAATCACTATAGTTGAATTAAAAGTATATGTGACAACAACATTATGCCTTTCATAGACTAAGAACTTGCCATGAAAAGTTTGTGGCTAACCAACCAATATTCTGCTTCCAATATATAGGCAAGTTCTTGGTGTTATGCAGTTGACTCATGACATCTAAACTTTACTATTAGACCCTTAATTAGTGTCAACACTTTGCTCTCATTAACATCATTGATTATGGAAAATATGAGAGAAAATGAAATTGAGGACAATATGTCAATGTCACCTCCGTCCGTTGGTTCCATGCAGATTGCAGGAAACAATGGTTTTGGTCACAGCATGGAGTTCATGTCTCAGGCCTACGCTCTTAATAGGTACTCAGAGATCGATATACGAGTTCAGGATTCAAGTTTCAACCAAGATCCCCCTCTTCCTGTATATCTCAAGGTAGTGAAAAATTCGCACGAAGTTTTTATTTTATCAGAAATCGAAGTTGTTTTGTTCCTAATGATGTGATTATAATAATTGCTTTACTTGATCACATTATTAATCAATATTGAAAATTTCTAATTAATGTGCAGTTTGAAGATGTTGAGTTCAAAGTGAGAAATAGCCAAACAGTTTCCAAAAACCCTGTGAAAACAATGGTGTCAAAGGTATCCACACAAAACAATGCGGACGAAAGAAACAAATACAAGAAAATTTTAAAGGGTATCACAGGAAGCATTGGCCCTGGCGAAATTCTAGCTTTGATGGGTCCTTCTGGTAGTGGAAAGACAACATTGTTGAGTGTTATAGGAGGAAGAGTAAATAATGATAATGTAAAAGGAAAAATAACTTACAATGATGTTCCATATAGTCCTGTTCTCAAGAGGAGGTTAAACAGCTTTTTCTAGAACACCGGCATCTTTGATTCGCAGAACATGAATATGTGCTAACCTTGTATTATAATGTTTCTATTTTTTTCGCTAACTTATAGGATTGGATTTGTACCACAAGAGGATGTGCTTTTTCCACAACTTACCGTCGAAGAAACATTAATCTTCTCTGCATTCTTAAGGCTACCAACCAACATGAGCAAGCAACAAAAATATGCAAGAGTTGAGAACACTATCAAGGATCTAGGCCTGGAAAGGTTGTGTTTCTATCTATATTTAACCTCAAATGACTATTGAATGTTCAAATTACTCCGAAAAAAATAAACGAAAATCTTTGCCTAAAAAATCTCTTGTACAATCGTAGATGCCGCCACACGAAAATAGCTGGAGGCATATCAGGAGGAGAAAGGAAAAGAACCAGCATTGGCTATGAAATTCTTGTTGATCCTTCACTGCTGCTACTTGATGAGCCAACTTCAGGCCTTGATTCCACCTCAGCAAACAAACTCCTTCTCACTCTTCAAGGACTCGCCAAAGTATCAGATTACGATCCTTTGGTTTCGAATTATTTTTTAGAGATTTTAATAAAATATTTTGAACATATGCTGAAAAAATACTTTGATTTTCCCTTAGGCTGGAAGAACTATAATCACAACAATTCACCAGCCATCAAGCAGAATCTTTCACATGTTTAGCAAACTTCTTCTGATATCAGAAGGCTCTCCTGTTTTTTATGGGAAGGCTAAAGACACAATGGAGTACTTTTCATCCTTGAGGTTCGTCCCGCAAATACCGATGAATCCAGCTGAATTCTTGCTTGACTTGGCTACTGGACAAGTGAATGATATAAGTATTCCACAAGATATTTTCAAAGATCAAGAATTTACTGACCCTTCAGCAGCTGTTATTAAGGTATAGAATTTGTTATAATTATAGGTACTATTATTATACGCATGGTTTATATCATTCTCAACATAATAATTTTTCTTGATTATGTTAGTATGTACAACTCAAGTATAAAGAAATACTTGAGCCAAAAGAAAAAGAGAATCATAAAAGAGCAAACACACCAAAACATCTTCAACTAGCAATTCAGGTTAAAAAGGAATGGACATTAGGTTGGTTAGACCAATTCGTTATTCTTTATAAGAGATCATTCAAAGCAAGATGCATGGAATATTTTGATATATTAAGACTTGTTCAAGCGCTTGGAATTGCACTTTTGTTAGGACTACTTTGGTGGAAATCTTCGATCAATACAGAAGCTGAACTCCGAGATCAGGTACTACTAGGTAGTTTCAGGGACGGATCCAGAAATTATAATTATTCTAAACGATTTTACATTTTCGGTAAGCATTGACTAATTTTTTTTATGCAGGTTGGTTTAATGTTCTATATTTGTATATTTTGGACATCTACATGTATTTTCGGAGCGGTCTATGTATTTCCATTCGAGAAGGTTTACTTAAGAAAAGAAAGGAAAGCAGATATGTATAGACTAAGTGTATACTATGCAAGTAGCACTCTATGTGACATGATGGCACATGTTATGTATCCTACTATTTTCATGCTCATTGTGTACTTCATGGCTGGATTTAAGAGCACCGCGGCTTGCTTCTTCCTTACGTTATTCGTAATTTTGCTAATAGCTATAACAAGTCAAGTAAGTTATTTCAAGACTCAGAACATGTTTAAGGGTTAATAATTTGTTTAAAGCTAGTTTTAATGAATATGGAAGTTGTTTTGTTAATAGGGGGCAGGTGAATTATTTGGAGCTGCAGTTATGAGTATTCAAAGAGCAGGAATGGTTGCTTCTTTGATACTTATGTTATTCCTTCTCACAGGTGGCTACTATGTTCAGGTATAATACACAAAGGAGTAGCAACAATGTTAGTTAAAACATAACTTGGTGGACTGTTCATGGCTCGGTTCAGGATGAAAATCCGAATTGTACATAACCGTTACAATCGGTGAAACTGAACCAAAATGTTAATAGTCCATCCTGAACTGAACTGGTATAATGGTTAGGTGCACCGGTTCAATGTTTTGAACCGAACCAGCAATGCCTTTAAAGAAAACTAAACTATACCTTTTCAAACCAAACCGGTTTGTTGTGAAAAAGCTGTACCAAAATTTCTATTATTAACTAATATTAGGTTTGTTTAAAAAAACCAAAAATTGCACCGAATTGAATATTAGGACCGTTAAAAAACTGTACCGACTGTCAAACTGAATCGAACTGCACTAGAAAGAACACAGTTCAATTAGTGAACTGCCCGTTACAGTTCGAAGTTTTTCTGCTCCGGTTTGATTTAACAGTTCGTTTTGGTTTTGTTGAACATTACTTAGGTGCTATAAAAAATGAGACAGAACATTGAATTATATCATTTTCTCAAATTATTTACTAGTATCGATGTGTCAATGTTCGTGCTGAATTCAGTGTTTGTGTCCGTGCTTCATAATACAACTTGATCACCTTTTTATTTCACTTTGATAGAGTAATGACTTATTTATTTTAGGAGTACTATTGCATGATTATTATACAATACTTAAAAATAAAATTGATTTGTTAATCTTGCAGCATATTCCAAAGTTCATGCAATGGTTAAAGTATATGTCATTCATGTACTATGGATTCAGGCTTCTACTAAAAGTGCAATATTCAGGAGACCAACTATATGAATGTGAAAGTTATGGAGGTTGTAGGCCACTTCAAACTTCACCTTCATTTGATACTGTAAATTTGAAAGGAGGTTTGAGTGAAGTTTGGGTTCTGCTAGCCATGGCTCTTTGCTTTAGGATATTGGCTTACTTTTGTCTCCGTAGAAGGATTGACAAATGAAGTTAGTTTCTTGTTTAAGATTTCTGCTATGATGTTTGTAACTTTGACAATTTGAGCAAAGTGTATCTACCTACATATCTATAAATTAGTAATATGTAGCATTAATAAAAATTTAATGATTACTGTATAGATATATAGATTCTGTTAAAGAGTTTTACATCGGATATGAAAGGGCTTTGAGAAATGTTAATAAGTAATTAACAATATTCATCTTACAAGCCGATATAATAAGCATGAATTAGGCTCATACTTATTTCTAACACGGTATCAGAGTCATCCAATAAAACTTCAAGATTTTAAAAATTATTCATATCTTTTATCCCAGTGCCAAATGATGGACTGTAAAGTAAATCATTTTAAATCCCTCAAAAAAATTATTTTACTCCATTCAAATCACACATCCAAATACACTCTATTCTACATATATGATCTATTCTAGAAATTCAATTTACTTGACCTTTATATTTAAAGGGTCTTGCTAATCAGTATTCTGGAATACTCTTTAATTAAGGATTTTAATTAAAAAAATAATTTATTCAAAAATTGAACATTTCAATCTTCAAGCGTTGATTTCAGACACTTTTATATTTTTTTTTATAAAACATTACTATTTGAAGACTTAAACAGTCTCCGGGACACTATTTAGTTTTATTTAAAAGTAAATAAAAAATTATTAGTCTAGAAATTTTAATAGTTCGTGCTATGCTACGAGAGCAAACATGAAAATTCGAGGATATTGGTTTGCTTGATCTTGTACATATTTTTCTTAACAAAGGTTTCCCTCTTTTTATGTCAAAGGAGAAATTAGAGTATAAAGGCTTCAAATAGTTCCCAATATTCTTATTCTTATCCATTTTCTCGAAAGTGATTGATTTTCTTTGCAAGATATGTCAATATTAACACGTTGCATGTCCTACCGACCTAATAGGGTCATATTTGATTCATACACGTCAGAAACAAGCTTAAACTATATGTTTTATTAGTTAATTATATAGGTTTTCTTTGAAATATGGTCACTTCAACAATATTTAGACAATTTTAAATGATTAACTAACACATGGCCAAATTGTAGCTAGACATTCAAGTTATAATCTCCTATTCTCCTTAATCAACTTGTTTTTCATTCCATGCACATATTCCTTATCTTATTTTCATTGATGTTAAGCATAATAATTAATATGTAGGGTACGTTTAAAATTGATTCTAGTATATTTATTTAATTTATTAATATTATTATTAAGATCTCAAAAAATGTTTGAATTGGTCTCTCATGTTAAATTTTCACAGGCAATGAAATTTTGTCACTTGTAAAATTTATACGCTTTGCTCCATCTTTGAATTAGTTTGGCATGAGTTTGACCATTAGGTCAGATTTCTTGGCCTCTAATTTAGACTACCCTACATTCAATTTAGAATTTTCATAAAAAAGAGAAACATTCGTTTTAGAATTCTAAGGCAGATGCATATACAATGGTATGAGGCTGCTACCCCACAACAAAGGGAAAAAAATACTTGAAAATTTTAAACAATTCTTTTTCTAGAATGTTTAACAATGCTCATTTGCCCAATAAAAAATAGTTTGCTACCTCTATAAAATATTTTTTCAGAATAAAAAATTGACAAATAAATTTTTCATCCTTTTTATGAACCAAGTCAGTCTGCATATAGTGATACAAAAATACATTATATTTTGGGGGAAAAATATTCTACTACATACTATAAACTTTTTTTGAAAATTCAATATCCTATCTAAGGATCGATTAATATGAGAGATCAATAATTTTATATCGTCTACTAAAAAGGACTCAGTTGAAGTTAAATAAAGACTATTTTTTTGCGTTACTATGAGAAGTTTGTTGATCCGTCAATCCAAATGCAAATTAAGTTGAGGATTAAAAGCTTTGTTTTGATAATTCTATATATATTTTTGCATTTTTTGAATTGTCCATTTTTATATATAGTTGCTTAGTAATATGATCAAATTTGCTTTTATATAAGCATAAGCAAGCCCTACTTTCTCCTACATTAATTAACTCATTGACTTATAATTCACCTTGCTTGAACCCACAAGTTACCTTTGCTAGAAAGTTACTGGGTTATTGGCTAATAAAAATAGAACTTGTGAGTCCAAGTGATGATTATATACTGGAAAAATGGCAATTAATATTATGCTTGCCAAAAAAATATATTATATGTTTGCCAAACTTATTTTATAAGTCATGTTAACTCTAATTTTGGTGAATTCCAAATGTCCCAACAAAAGAGCAAGAAATTAAATTTTTGAGGTATAAAGATGCATTATAAGAGACTAATTAACATTTTTGAACAAAATTTTTTCGTACACACAATTAGTGATTGTATTACAAGAATAATTATTATTAGATACATTTTTAGGCATCTTGAAGTTTGATTGGACACGGATATTTTATAGATAAAATTCATTTAGAATTTAAATTTGTTTTATAATAAATTAATATAAAAATATAATATAAAATTGTATCTAATCAAACTCTGAGCTACCAAGGTATTTCTGTTTTTTTTTTACATTAGGTATTTCTTATATTATTATTAATAATAAAAATATTATTTATGTCATTCGACCAATCTAAATACGCCACTTAATAACTAATTCATACAAACACACTTATTTTTATTTTTATGTTACATACAAACACACTTATATGTCATGTCATAAAAAATATTAATCAAAACAAAACAAATGCTTAAAAAAAAACTTAGGTGACGCCACCTAGATGGCTATACAGTTACGGAACTTCCAAGCACACAATTGAGTGTATTTGCAAGTAACCTAACTCTTAATTAAACACAACTTTACTCTAACGATTTTTCTTTAATTAGGAAATAAAATCTTAACAAATTATAAAATTAAGCTACCTATCTCCATTTTGTGGAGTGGTATGGTGTGGCTAATAGGCTATCATGTAAAACATGACAATAGCAATCATTCATAGACACAAGGAAGGAGAGTCACACTATCATAATATTACATGACCTAATAGTTGGATTAGGTGGCTAACCTATATTACTATAAACCCAAAAAAATCAACCCGCCATAATTCAAAATTTAATATAGTTTAGAAATTAATGGTTTATCTTAAGTTTAAAAGTAAAAGATGTTTGATTATTATAAAGTTTTTTCAATTGTGCTTATGTATGTTTTCAACCACAGATTTATTAAATAATTTATTTTAAAGGGAATAAACGGAGATTTTTGAGTTCAAATTTCAACTCATACGTATTATAATGTTCTTACGAACTGAAATATGTTTCAACTTATGATTTATATAGTTTGTTACATTTTACATGATTGTCATTGAATCACACTCTAAGTGACTCTAATATGATCATTTTAATAAGTGTGTTCGAACTTAAAATAATTATGTAAATTATGAGTCAAACTTATACTGTGTTCGAACTACGGTAAATTATGAGTCATTTGATTTATTATATATATAGGAAAATATTTATAAGATATTAGTAATGGCTTTAAGTCTTATCCACTTGAATTCAAAGAGAAATTAACTAACTTTACTTTATTTTCATTTCACTCCAAGACAAAACAAAAAATCTTTGCAACTATTATTATTTTATAATTAACTATAGAAACAAAAAGCCACCAAATTGAACTCCAATTTCTTTCAAAGTTCAACTTCATATATCATATAAAAAATATGATCTCAAAAGTAGTTGGCCAACGGTTAACTTCCCTCCAAACCAAACCTTATGATTCACTTTGAATCAAAGCAAAGTTTCATAAGTTGATTCTTTGTCAACTTCTGACTCACAAATTTCACCTGACCTGACAAATCCTTAACACCCTTTATCCTCTTTCTATAAAAACTTCATCTTTTTCATCTTGCACAGTATGTGTTTGATGAAAGGTTTGTTATTTAATTAGTTTGAAAGGGTTGTGAGATTGGTTTGAAAGATACCCTTTTGTTCATGAATTGGAAAGTTTAAAGCTTTGATATAATTTCAGAAGAGAAAAAAAAAAATTCAATGAATTCTAGGTGTTTGTTGAATTCCAACAGCATAGTTCAATCTTCTTCAAGTTATGCAGAAAGAGAAGATAGAGATGGTAGTTCGCGAAATAGACCTCAACTTGTCTCGTCGCCGCCAACGTTTTCGGTTCGGATGGCGATGAGAATATCAAGATCAAGATGGTTTACTTTGTTAAGAAGAGTTTTTCATTATCAGAATGGATCAAGGTCTAACCTTGGCTCTAATCCTTTCAATTCTAGTACTTGGTTGATGTTGGAGTTTATTGTTTTGATTGTACAAATAATCATTTCGACATTCACTTTGGCTATTTCGATGAGGGAGAAACCTGTTTGGCCTATGAGGGTATGGATATCTGGTTATGATATTGGATGTGTTCTTAACCTGCTTATGGTTTATGGCCGCTACCGACAAATTTATCTTATTCAAGGAGATGCCCTTAGTCTTTCTGATATGGAACAGCAGAGAAACAATGAAGAAACAAGGTATCCTATTCATTTTCAATCCTCAAGAATTTCTTTCAGTCAATTTTGTTATTAGTGAATTGATGCATAACAGTAGTATAATACTTACAAATAAGTAATAACCTATGTAGGGTATTAAATTAATCTTCTGAGTATGCTTAAAAATTGGCTAGAAAAGGTTGATACCGTCATATTTTTGGTTTGTGAATTTCAAAAGGAAAGAAAAGAAAAAATTGCACCTTCAATTTATTATGATATTTAGACAAGAACAATTGGATTGCTTAAGATAGGAAAATACTAAGTATCAAGTAATTATAAAGGTATTTGTAATTTATCTCATATAGAGTTTGGAAGAATCAAATACTCGCACATACCATTTCTATTCTTATCAGTTTACGGAATTTACTTTTGTGACAGAGAAGAATCTTTTGTTTATTTCAATCTTTCCAATCTAATTAAGAATAAATCATGTGAAAAATGAAAAGACTAAATTAATGAATAAATCATTTGGAAGTATTACCAACTTTTTCTATTAAAAAATTAGTGTCCAACAAAAGAAATATTAATTCCTGATTAGCACCAAATTGGAACTAATAGTGAAACCTGTTTGTGTTACCTGCCTTAGCTTGAATAACAGCTTTAATCATCAATCCAAGTTTTAAAACTAGACCGGTGATTGAGTAGGTCATAGCACTGGTTGTGGTCACCGTATAAATAAACCGGTCTAATCTGAGTTTTGAATGGTTGTCTGACATCATTTCCGGTTCTATATCATATCCGATCCAATAGCCTCATCGGACTTGATAGGGGTCTGTTTTCTTTTTTTTGACAAGATAGGGGTCTGGTTTTAAAGACACTGCTTTTAGAGTTATGCAATTTTCCTGTGGGTGAAATTCGAAAATTAATGTAATTTACACTATACTATGTCAATGTTTACAGGATGCCACACTTGATGAATAAATGCAGGACATCACTGGAGTTTTTCTTTGCCATATGGTTTGTGATGGGAAATGTTTGGTTTTTCGACTCACGTTTTGGTTCATTTCAACAAGCTCCAAAACTTCATGTCCTTTGCATCACATTGCTTACTTGGAATGCAATCTGCTACTCTTTCCCTTTCCTACTTTTTCTGCTGTTATGCTGTTGTGTGCCATTGATCAGCACCCTCCTTGGTTACAACATGAACATGGCCTCTTCTAATAAAGGTGCAACTGATGAACAAATTTCACAACTTCCAAGTTGGATACATAAAGAACCTCATACCAAGTTAGAGCCTGCCGATGACTCCGAAAGCATTGAAAATTTTATCAATGAAGATCCTGTAAGTAACTAACTCACAATGTAAACAAGTTTTACACAGATATCCGATCATACTTCATCTTTTGACATCATAATGGAATAAGGAATGCTATTAAAAAATTCATTCAAATGAGAGACAAAAATTAGAAACATTAATTTTTCCCTACAATTTGACATATGCTACAATTTCCATTAATTTCAAAGATTTGTCTTATGTCCAATTCAACTAAGTATTGAATTAAATAAGTTTGTCATATTGTGGTGTGCTTGACAGGAATGTTGCATCTGCTTAGCAAAGTACAAAGACAAAGAAGAACTTAGACAATTGCCATGTTCTCATGTGTTCCACCTAAAATGTGTGGACCAGTGGCTAAAAATTATATCTTGCTGCCCACTTTGCAAACAAGGATTAGAGAGGTAGAAGAAGTAGCTGAGACAACATTCATACTCATATGTATACTTTTGATATTGTGGAAAGTTATTTTTTCATTTTAAATTTTGGTCTAATATATTTTACACAGTTACTTGAGTGAGTTTGTATATGTACAGAATAGCTCACCAGTAACCAAAACTACATTACATATTAGGAGATTCTAAGTAGTTATAACTTTTCAAATTAGGAGATTACCTATAAGCATTATTTTTTTCACTGTATTTGAACATTGTGAGATAAGATCTTTGTATTGAAAAATGATGTAAATATTATATTTGTTCCCTAAGTAATAAATTTGTACTATTTGGTACTGTTTTGGTTTGACCAAGGTATTTTCACATGCATTGAGCTGAGACATGCTACTTTAATTTGAATAAAAGTAGATTTTATAATTGCCATGCTTGTAAGGTATAATGATGATAAAAGTTAACAAGGCCTGGGTTTGTGCATATATTCTGTATTAGAATTTATTTATTTAGAAAAATAAAACCAGGGAGGGTTTATCTTGTCTAGGGAAAGTTTCTATAGGAATAGGGTTGGTCTAGTTAACTATAGATAAAAAGACTTGTATTACAGTGATATATTTAAATGCATTTTTGTTTATAAAAAAAAGGAAAAGGCAAACCCTCGGATGGACTTAAACTAGACTCAGTCCGAGCTCCTACAGTAGGGTCCAAAGTAGAGTGGCACCGATCTATCACCCAACCTATTCAAAAATCTAAAGGCTTGACCCCATCCCGTTTAGAGAATGACCCTTATGGCCTATAAAAAAGATACTCCACAGACTTTGGGATCGAGGTATCATTAGCCGTACAAAACCATTGCCAATCCACCTCAACCCGATAAAGACATTCAGGGGTTAAAATCTCATTTATATAACCAATTGGTGCAACACAATTGGTTAAGCAACACCGAAATTGTGCAGAGGACCGAGATTCAATCCACAAATAATACATTTTCGGATAGGGGAAAAGAGCACTCGAGCAGAGATTAATCAAATAATCAAAGTGGTTTATTAAAAAAAAAACATTTATATTAATGGAAAAATCAAATTGGCTTCTACAGTTTTATCCTTTTATGCATCATAGATAGATAGCCATATCCTCTCTATTTTTTTAGTCACTTTCCAACTCCTGGACTTTTGGTGCAATGACCTATCCATTATAATTCTTAGTTAGAGGTGTTCTATTTAATTAAGCCACTCTAAAGAAGAAAAACTAAATATCAGACATGGTCCCTCAATCAGTTCACCAACAAATTATTTATTTTGAACGGCAGTTCAACAGCAACTTCATAGTGAACTGTAGGTCATAGGTTAGTTGGAAAGTATTTTCCTTTTTATATTTTTCAAATTGATATATTTATATGTAAGTATAAATATTATCCTTCTGGGAAAAAAAAATGTAACAACAATTTAACTAAAAATATATTGAGAAAATAAATCCAAAAAATCAATATTTAAACTTATTGACAAAAAAAAACTAAGAAAAAAACACTGCAAACATCCTTAAAGATTAAATATTATTAATTATGTCCTCGATACTTTTATTATTTATTAAACATAATATGAAATTATCTAAAAACACATAATATAGAATATGTATGGGTTCCTATTAGAAGAAGTAATCATATTTATAAGCTATATAATGAACATATTTTTCAATTGAGATTTGAACATTGATTTGTCACGTTGTGAGAGTCTATATATTTTATAAGGGAAATATTAACTTGTGCCCTTAAGGGCACATGTTAAGAAGATAAATGTGGACAAAATTTATTGAACTTGTGGTGTATTACATTCTCTAAGCATTAAATTCTTTGTATTATTAAATGCTATATTTCTTTTTTTAGGTAGCTTAACATGTGCCCTTTGTGCACAAGTTAACATGACCCATTTTATAAATATATAGTCTTATAAGTACAATTCAATTTGCTTAAAAAGAATACAACTTGCAAGTTGCAAGAGCATTAAAATGTGCGAGCCTTTTTTTTTTTTGGCTGCTAAAATAAAATGTGCGAGCCTTTAAGCTATTTTTCAAAAAGAAAATATATATGATTTGTTCTGTAAATTAAACCAATTAGTATAATGATGCATTATTATATGCATCTACAATAAATTATACACATAAAAATTGACACCATATGCCAATGAGTGTGGAGATCAGATGAGAAAAGTGGTTCGATGAGACATAAAAAGCATATAAAAATTTAAAATTGTATAAATGTGTTTTTTTTATTAAAGTATAAAATGTAGTGTACTAGTGTTGACATAACTGCAAAAATTGGTTTAGTAGTTAAAAAAATAGATTTTGAATCATGTTCGATTTTGATTCTCACTAGTGCATTTAGAGAGCTTTTTCTGATAATCTTAAGATTTTCTTTTCTTTACAGCCATCTATAATACTAATATCTAACTCAACTAATAATACTGATATTATAATATTGAACATCTCCATCTAAAATCTCCCCCACTTACATTTTAGTTTCAAAGTATTGTCCTATTGTCTACTAGAAAATAAACAAAGCTTCATCACACCAATCCTAATTACAAATTAAACTCAAATTTTTCCAACATATTAAGATCATTTTAAAAGTTATATATAAAAACAAAATTACATTTTTAGTCTCTTAACTTTATATAACAATTTAATCTTTTATCTTCTTTTTATATTATTTTTTATCTCTTTGGCCCTTGTTCATATTTTTATATGATTTTTCAAACTTAAAATTTATGATTTTATTTTAGGACATAAAATATATTTATGATTGACAAAGAAAAAAAAAAGAAAATTATAAATATAAATATAAATATAAAACTTAAAATTCATATTCAAACATGAAAAAAGGGACTAAAATGTCAAGAAAAAATAAAAATTAACATGTTCGCTAAAATTAAGTTTTTTTATTCGGTAAGTAGCTAAAATTAAGTTAATAATCCTTTTCAAAAAACAATTAAGTTAATGCACCAAAATAATATAATCTTTCCTATTTTTCTTTGGACTGAAATATAATCTTTCCTATTAAAAGCTAAAAATTGAATAACAAATTTGCCGAGAATAAATGTCTTAGAAAAATAAAAATAATTGATTGATTATAAATAATGATTATGTGTCAGCATTGATTTGGTTCCAACTTGTACCCTCATCTGTCATCACATCATCATTCATCATAATCATCATCACTTTCGCCACCTTCACTCACTCGATTCGATTCTCTGCAACCACCGTTAGTTACATACACAACCCAACCCTTCTCTTCTTCACCAAAAACCCCTTTCACAATTCCCCTAAGTTTCAAAAATCTCTCTTTTTTCTCTGATCCTTTAACTTCAAGGTAAGATTTTTCATCATACCCACTTCAATTTTTTCTCACAAATCTTACAAAATAGCATGATTATCATATTTTATGATTTGGGGTTGTTGAATTTTCGATAAATTTTCTGTTTTTATTTTGTTGATTTTTGTCTGGTTTATATAGATCCATGAACTTCATATTGCATGTGTGTATGTGAATTGCGTTGAATTCAAAATCTAACAATTTTTAATTTTGTCCAAATTTTGAATCTTTTGGTACTAGCGTTTTGAATTATTTACATTGGAATTGTTTTAATGCGATTCCGGCATGTTTTATGTGTAACCATGGATCTTAGGTTTTGGAGAGAGATGGAATTGTTTTGATCTTTTACAATGTTTTGTTATTAGCGACTAGCATGTGGTTATATGATTAATTAGATGTCAAATTTTTAGTTAATTGGTTAAACTAAATCACTGCAGGAGTAATTAAGTGAGGTTATATGTTTATTTTATTGTATTAAGTTTTTGTTATGAATTTGGTCAAACTTAGGAATCAATGATGGAAAAAATGCAATATATAATTTGTAGTATTTGAGTGTTGAATGCTTTTAGTTTGATCTAATAAGTAAATTGAAGTTAAGTTTTGATCCTGATTATAGCATGAAACTTGTTCTATTGTATTTTCGTTTTGATTACTTTACTTTCTTAGTTTCTTTAGTAGAATGTGATGAATATTTTACTTCAATTCTATGACCAGGCTTTGTTGTGGTTGGTAGTGCCTTCGAGATTTGCAGATCCCGGCATTTGGGATTAGCCAGCTGAAATTGGAAATGGTTAAAAGGTTTAGTTGCTAATTGCCTACAAAAGATGACTTAATGATGAATTAACTAAGTTGTATATCTAATTGATTATTTTTTGGAACAGTTATGGAGTTTTTCGATTTTGAGCTGCAAGAGATATTATCATGTTGCAGTGCATAGAGGGAATTAAGCATTTGTGTGCTCCTCTATTACGATGTTGTGATATTGATTTATATAAGCAGACAACGGGCCTTGACGATCCTGAAATCCTCGCAAGAGAGACAGTGTGTATGCATCATCCTAATTCCTAAATTCATGGTTATAAATTATAATGCATTTGTTGTTACTTATGTTCATATGCAAATGTATTTTGATTTGAATATGTGCTTCTAAAATCTTGTATATTATGTCATTCCCTTTAGATTTTGAAACCATGTGGATGATGTTATGTTCTTGTATTTTATTTGTGAATTATATTACCTCTCGAACTATTATTTGGAAATAAATACACGTGATATGGATGATGATAGATATTTGTTTTGCTTCTGTATGCAGTCAGTGTAAGTGAAATTGAAGCGCTTTATGAGCTCTTTAAAAAGATCAGTAGTGCTGTGATTGATGATGGGCTGATCAACAAGGTTTGTCAATTTTGTCACTGTACAATGTGGTTTTGGCATATAATAAATTTTGTTGATATAGCCTTTCCGATAGAAAAAAAACATGTTTAATCCAGTGTTGTCAATCTAGGATCTCAGAAAATAGTCGTTTGTTCAAACTCTGTTACATTATAGTGTTGTAGGACTGCTGCAGAACTATTTTGACAACACTTCTTACTGAAAAGTGTATCACAAAACAAAAGAAATTTGTACAAATTCCGCTAAGCTATAGCGCCGCTACAGTCACTATTTGACAACACTGGTTTAAATTCTATTGCTCACGTCTTATGTCATTATTTTCTTAATTCCGAATGGATTGGACGTTATAAAATATGCAAGATGTTATATTCACACTTTTTCCCTACAAAATTAATATTCATATTGCATCATTTGCAGGAAGAATTTCAATTGGCATTATTCAAGACGAATAAAAAAGAAAGTTTGTTTGCTGATCGGGTATGGTATTTCTATCTGTTTCTTTTAATATGTGTTTAACTTTTCCCTGAGCTATGAAAATATGTTTCTCGGGAATGGATCCTCTCATGTCACATGAGAGTCCATTGAAAACCTCACCTTCCATTATAAAGGAGAGAGAAAGAAAATAAATGGAGAGGATCCATTTCCATGTTTCTCTGATCAGATTAGGCTAAGGCCATCATATACAACAACTAAGCCTTATCTCACACTAATATGACATGACAAATTTAACATAACTTCTTACATGGTATTGCTAATGTTTCTTCACGATTCAAATTAAATGTAACAATGTTGATTGTTGCCTCTCTTGTTTTCATGTTCACGTACTCCTGTGAAACTTTATATTGAGTTAGTGTACCCTTGATACTTTATCTAATCCATTTAAATTATATACACTCGGATTAAAAGTTTTCTCACATGTTCCCTTGTGTGGTTTACACATTTTATATAAAATGCACTTTCCATACCATGTTGCCCTTGTAACTGTTATTCCTTATCCCTTGCAACATGTGTATATATAGGTTCATATCTTATCACTTCAAGTTGTTAATATCTCGTATGAAATTCTCTTTGGGCAGGTGTTTGATTTGTTTGACACAAAGCACAATGGGATACTTGGTTTTGAAGAGTTTGCTCGTGCTCTCTCCGTTTTCCACCCAAATGCCCCTATTGATGAAAAGATTGAGTGTATGTTACTTCAAATTATGTTTTTTAATCGTCTTTTAAGGATAAATTTTCTGTACCTCAGCTAGTATAAGCTAAGAAGGATGCACAGTTTGAATCAACTCTAGTTTATTTCACTTTACTTCTTTTCAATATATACCAAAATTAAAGCCATATTGTATCTTGTTTCAGTTTCCTTTCAATTGTATGATCTCAAGCAGCAGGGTTTTATTGAAAGGCAAGAGGTAAATTAGCCTTCTTTAAATCTTATTTTTCTCAAGTTTTTGCTCCTCATTTGGGACAAGCCTGATTTTTATCTGGTCTTTATTTATGTAAAGGTGAAGCAAATGGTAGTTGCTACACTTGCTGAATCTGGAATGAACCTATCAGATGATGTTATAGAGAGTATAATCGACAAGGTACATTTTTCCTTTTGATATTAGGACTTTTCATGTCATATATACACCAATCCATTTTGGTGTTTCAACACGAAAAAGAACAGTTAGTTTAAACATTGAGTTTTGTATTTCTTCAGACGTTTGAGGAAGCTGATACAAAGCATGATGGCAAGATTGACAAGGAGGAATGGAGAAACCTTGTTTTGCGCCATCCATCACTTCTGAAGAACATGACCCTTCAATACCTAAGGTAATCACCACCGCAAAGAGGAATGAAGAAACCTTATTTACTATTATCAACTTGATATTGAAACATCATTACTCTTTTTCATTTTATATATCTCTGGCACTCTTTGACATCTGCTTTCATGTCTTGAGCAGGGACATCACTACAACATTCCCAAGCTTTGTATTCCATTCACAAGTAGATGATACTTGAAGCTTAAGAATTTTTTATTTTTATGTGAGAAGATTAAGTTTATTTACTTGATCATATTTTCAGTGGTTTCATTTATGTAAAAAAGGATAATGCAGAGAGAAATTTGCCATACATTTGTTACTTTTCTTTGATGATGATATTTTGGTTTTGTAGTTAAGTCTTCTTTAAATACATTTGATTTATTGCTTGAAAACTTACAAATACCTTTATTTTTCCTATTGTGTCATTGGATCAAAGATTCTATTGAAGGGATATGAGTATGACATATACTTCTAGTATGAAAGTATTAGTCCATCATGGACCATAAATTATAGTCATTGGATTAAATTGAGTGTACTTTTCTCTCACCAATTTCCTTTTTTCTCTTCATTGAAATTACTTTCCCTCTTTGCCGATGATTATGGAACTTAACCACGTTCCGGCCAAACTCGCTCTATCATCACCAAAGGTGCATTTTCCATCAACATGCTGAAGATCCCGAAATTCACCACCCCCTCTCTCATTACCACAAATTTGGATTCTTCTTCCATTGTCGTTCTTTATTTTTTATCTGGTTGTGTTCCTTAATGCAATGATGCTTATCTTAAATTTAATCATAAAAACTAATTAACTCTAAACCTCTGAAGATTTTGGAAGAAATCAAGTGTTTGAATCAGTAGCACAATCACAAAATTTAGAGCATAAACATAACTGAGTTTAGTAAACTTTTGTTAAGGATTTCTTTTCAACTATTGGCTAATTGATTTTAGTGTATGATTGGTATCACGGTAAATATGTTAGAATTACGATGATCCACCGTGATTTATAATATATTCACCGTGATATTAAACATAGGCTTAGTTATATCTTCCAAACATTTTACTTCACTTTCAAATTTGTGAAAATTGTTGGGATAGTTGAGTTCTGAAAAGATGAAAGAAGACATAAGAGAGTTGCAACGAGGTAAGGAGTTGATGAGTTAAATTTAGTATGGATATAGAACATGACAATATTTGGTGGGATAATCTACTTTATTGGAAGGAAGGAATTATTCACAATGAATGCATTGCAACCTCCTTCTAACTATTGGTTCGGTTGAAATCTCTCATATGAATGATCAGCGATATTGTAATATTGGCCCCAGAAGTGTGTACGCAGTTAAATTCAACTATTCTCAATTTTGTCACATTCTTCTCTTTTCCCCTTCTTGGAATCTGGAGTTGTGTGGGAGTCATACAAGGTATGGGATAGTTGGACTCCCTCAAAATTGTTTTTTCATGGCAACTTCTTGGTCGATCGTCTACCTACAAGGGAGAATTTGTGTCACGGAGGAATAGTTTTTGAAGGAGCTAGTTCTTTGTGTTTCTAGTGTTTGGAGGAGGTGGAGTCGACAAATCATATATTTGTTCAATGTTGTTTTGCGGGGGCTATTTGGTGTAAAATCAATCGATTGTTTGGTTTTCATCTATTCCACAAAGTTCACTGTCGTGTTTTTGTATCTTTCCTTTCTCCATTATATATTGATCGAAAAGGTTGAAAGCGAACAATGATGATCTGGCATATCATGGTTTGGACGCTTTAGCGAGTGAAGAATGATAAAATCTTCTCGAATAAAGCGTCAATAATAGAAGAGATGATGGAAGGTATCAAACTTGTTCCCGGAAGTGGCTTTTGCTTAAAAAGAGTCATTCTTCATGTCTCAAATACGAATGGTGTGTAAAACCAATAGATTGTTTCTATAGATGGTTCTTTTGTTTTCTTTGTTGGGAGCTGGGTTTGGTTTGTTAGTCTTGGTTTCTATGTCTCTCTTTTTCAAAAGTGCTTTGCTAGTTTTCTCTCTGATTTGGATTCAGTTTAAAATTGTACTTTTATTTTTATTTTCCTTTTCTTGTTTTTTTATTTATAATTTTGTTACAGTTATTAACTTTTGTGACCATGTAAGAGTTTCTCCCTATCATTCATCATTTTCCTGCTAAATTGTTTCTCTTCTCCTTTAAAATAACTTCATCATTAATTGATTAATCGCAGCTGCTTTCCAATTGGCACAATGGATGGTTTCAACTTTGAAAGTAGTAGTAGTTGACACCAATGCTCTTTTATGAAAGAGGTACTTTTAAATCATCTTGACGACAACCCTCTTATTAGTTCCAACAAATTAAATCATTGAGTCCAAGAATAAAAAACAAAACAAATTAAATCATGGAAGCTGTTCTTTAAATCATGGAACCTTGTCCTATATCATCCGTACACTCACAATTTTGGGCATTGGCGCACTTTTTCAATGTATTTTGAAGTACAGTAATATGAATCTAAATCCCTTCTTTTGTTTTTTGCAATATTTTTATCCTGATGGCTGGCTGTGTCTAGATTACCCATTCAAGACGTGTGAAAAATTGTTCGGATTGTACAAATTGGTCATCGACTTAACCTTATCAAACAATGTTGATGCTATTTTATGTATGGAGGATTCTCCTTCTCCGTACCCAGTTCTTTCTTGCTGATATAACTGTCTTTGCTAAAGCATGTTAAGAAGATCACTACACATATTCATCTTTAGAAAGAAAACAAAATCGTTACAAAAATTCTGATGCAAAGAGTTCATATTCAAGATCTCAACCGGAAAGGTGCATTGAATATTTCTTTGAATAAACAAAGAAACGCTAAAAAACACCCTGTGAGATTTACAACATCAAGCTTAAACCCATTTATGCAATTCCACACCATTCACTCTTGAAATGTTTCAAGTAATTTGATGTAAAACATCATCGCTTTGACAACTCTTAATCCAAGTATCCCATAGAGGTTAGCTCTTAAAAGAACTTTTACAAATTGTGTAAAGGATACATGTTCTTGTTTTCTTGTTTCTTTCCGTAAATGGAGGGGCATTAAAATAAAAGAAAATTGTTGTACATTACACGGAACCCTCCATCAGTCTTGGATATTTGGGTGATATTGGGCAACTGGGGTTACATTCCAGCAAACTATTTAGTTCTGGTCTTGACAAACTTAGGTCTGGATGCCTTCTTCTCCATCTTTTCCCTCTTTTTGCGGGTCTTTTCATCTTCAACTTCCTGATCACAAAATGCATACACAAATTATGTAACTACGAACCTTCCTGTGTGGTTTGAAAGTGATAATTAATAAAGACTGTAGCATACCTCTGAACCACCTTGTGGCAAAAATCCTTTAATGAGGCCAAAGGATTGGTATGCTCCAAATGCTGGTATCTGGTACATGTCAAGAAGGGAGCAACCATGTCACTAAAGTTTCGTTGCATTCTCTCTTTTATTTTTAAGATTGAAGGGTTTTACAACTTTTTTATGCAAAACATGTTCAGAACTCAGATATTGATTACAACTTTAAATTGAACTTGTAAATTTAAGTCATAATTCAAGCAGTTCCCAACCAGTTATTTTTTACAGAACAACGATATAATTCATAAATGAAAGAACTATTACGCCGGCGTGAGAAAAGTCACTAGGGGTTAAATGATAAAGCACACAATGTTTTGGGCACCTCCTCCTGTTTAACGATCCACTCCCTTCATGTTGGTTGCTTTCTTGCACATAAACATTCACAATATGTACTATCTTTCAGGCATGCACTAATAAGTGCATCTAATGAACCTTTAGACAAACTCCTCCTTATGCTAAAGGAACATTTTTACTGCAGAACTGTGTGCGTGCATGAACACACTGCCAAGCTTGGCAGATAATATATCTCTTTGAAGCTAAGACTATATTCTTTGAAGTGGTATCAGTCCGAGTGTGTGACTACAACATCAACAATTACAGTCCTACATTCTAATTCTAAAAGCTATTTATGAGCAGATTGGACCTTACCACAAGATATATGTACCAGAACTTTCCAGAGATGATGGACGCGACTTGCACAAAGCTTGTTATGTAGATAACATCATGTAAATAGCTGCAAAATATGACCGACAGTAAGTAAAGAATTATCATACAATTAGAAGATAGCAAAATAACCAATGTAGTTGAACTTTATTTATCAATATAGTTTGGCTTCACATAAGAGGTTGAAGAACTTTTGGTGACTGAAAATCTAAATAAGGGGACAGAGGGCTGACTTCCCCAGACCTATGGGACCATCAGCTGACTATGAACAAGTTTTAGGTCCATCCAGGGGCCAAAACTCCATACACTACGGCCTACAATATAAACACAGCGCTTTTGTTCAACGGTTACATCTATCAGCCATTTTTGCATGATGGGAGAAATTGCTAATTTTAGTTTTATTAATATAGAGTAGAAATCATATCTGAACAAATTTTAAGAGCTTCAAACACTCATCATGATATGCACAAAATACCCCAACAGCAAAAACTACAAACCATAAAGTCAAAAAATCCATTGGCACAGATGAACTGTAATTTTTAAATTGAGATGCACATCTTGTACACACAATGATTGCAAAAGGCACGATTTGGAATAGCTTCAAACTTATAGTAGTTTCTCTATTAAAATAAGTTTATGGAGATCCATGAAAATTCCTTCTAAGCCTATAGGTCTAAAGAGATAAATTAAATGATAAAGCTTATGAAGAAATTTAGACGGGGAAACTAATTTTAACTTGTACGAGAAGCTATTGTTTTAAATAACTCAGTTATTGTGGCATTCATTTTCCCTAAGTAATTCTTGGATATCTTTACACAAACTACAAGACAAAACATAGTCATACCCGCAAACTCCACCAGTAGTCATATCAAATCCACCATCTAAAAGCTCACCATCATCGGCGTAACTTGGGTTTGCCATCTTAGCAAGTTGTTGATAGGGAAAATAATATGCTAGAGAAGTCACAACCAAGCCAACCCAATGCTTCCAGGTGAAGCTAGAATGGAAGATTAACATCCTAATTACTACATAAATAACCTGTTCAAAAGTAAACCAATAATCAATACACTAGTAAACAAATTTTGAGCAAAACGAACTTGTTTATGTTCACATGCATTCATAATCTCAAGCCAATAAATAAAGAATCATATTTGAGACACTACTTATTTGAATGCATCACCTAGATTTCATCAATTAACTATTCAATCCTAGAGAATTAAAATGATAAATCCTAACCAACATCTTGAAGTGAATTGAAATTGAAATCAGAGTGATAGTGTAGAGAAAAAGTACGTTGCAGGCGATGATGATACGGCGAATCCTAGCCATGTGACGAATGTTCTCTTCCTTGCGTTTTTTAGCACCTTGATTTGCCATTTCTCTCACCTTCAAGATAAAACATAGAAGATATAATAGATATTTATACATCACATATTAATCTTAATTACTAAATATATCAATATGTACTGAACTGGAGTATAAATCACATCCAGTGACAAAAAATATGTGATTAGAACACTATTTTGAAATCATGGTTCAAAAAATGGTCCTTTGTAGTATGATCAACAAAATTCATGCTATGGAACCAGTTATGCAACATGAATAGATAGATCTGAAAGCAAAGATTTCACAGAAATAACACTCGTATAGATAGAGGGGCCTATGTTTTCTAAAACCCTAAATTTGTGACTGGGTCTTCATACTGATCCCCTAAATTTGAAGATTCATAAACAATAAACAAATTCAGACAAAAATTCTAAGGGGAAAGAAAAAACCAAATCTGAGATTGATAAGAGTTATGGGAAAATCAAAGGGGAAACAAAATCAAAAAAACAAATACATTACCAAACAACAACAACAGCAGCAGCAGGAAACTGACACAGTGAAGATTCAAAAATCGAAAGGGGGGAAGGGGATATCGAAAGTAGATTGAAAACAGAACTTACAGTCGCGTTTTTTGGTGGTTGCGACGGCGAAAAACGGCGGCGTCTAGCGTGCAGGTGAGGGAGAAGAATGAAAAGCAGAGGAGCACGTGCGTTTTCTGGTGAGGGAGAAGAAGAACGTGTTCGTGGGATCGCTATTTAACAAAGGAATAAACTTCCATGGTAGAGGAAGTGAAAACACAGAGAAATGGAGAGCAAAGAAGAAGAAGAAGATTGTATTGGATGAAAAAATGATTCTGTTACAGTACAGTTAGCATTGTAGCTATATATAGTCGGTTACAATTCTAACAAACTTATAACTACACTAACAAACTGTAATGAACTAAGAGTTGGTATTTTCACAGTCCCCCTCAAGCTGAGGCCTATAGATATCTAGTAGGCCGAGCTTGGTAAGAAGCCTATGAAAATTAGCCGGATGCAGGGCTTTGGTTATGATATCAGCTAATTGATGATAGCCAGAAACGGGAAGTAGTTTCATGAGTCCAGCTTGTAGCCTTTCCCGTACCACATGGCAGTCTATATCCAAATGTTTCGTGCGCTCGTGAAAGACCGGGTTAGAAGCTATGTGTATGGCACTCTGGCTATCACAATACATGGATGGTTGTTGTGTCAAAGTAATCTGCAAATCTCTGAGTAGATAAGTGAGCCACTGCAACTCACAAGTCCCAGATGCAAGAGCACGATATTCTGCCTCAGAGGAAGATCTAGAGATAGTCTGCTGCTTCTTAGACTTCCAACATATCAGAGAACTACCAAGAAAGAAACAGTAGCCTGTGATAGATCTTCTTGTGTCCACACACCCACCCCAATCTGCATCTGTGAAACCTACCAAATGAGTATCTGATGTGCGTGGAAAGAACAGGCCAGTGCCTGGGCACCCTTTAAGATACCGAAGGACCTTGTGTGCTGCCTTGTAATGAAGAGTAGTAGGACAGTCAAGGAATTGACATAGCTGCTGGACAGGGAAAGCTATGTCAGGTCTGGTGTTAGTGAGATACAACAATTTCCCTACAAGTGTTCTGTAGCCAGTTATATCAGTGTATGGTGGACCATCATCATGATGTAGCTTATGACTGGGATCCATAGGAATACTTGAAGGCTTGCATCCTAAGTCACCAGTTTCAGCTAATAGATCCAGACAATATTGTCTCTGGCTCAAAGTAATGCCTTTGGTAGAATGTGCAACTTCTAAGCCTAAGAAAAACTTTAAGCTACCAAGATCTTTAATGCCAAAAGTGTTGTGTAGATGTTTCTTAATGGTGTCAATTTCAGCCATACTATCTCCAGTGAGCACTATATCATCAACATAAACCAGTAAAGCGGTAAAAGACTCTGCTGTTTGTTTCACAAACAGTGTAGGGTCTGAAAGAGCTTGTATGAAATGGTGTGAAATGAGAAATTGTCTGAGTTTTTCATACCATTTCCTTGAAGCTTGTTTTAGTCCATAAAGGGACTTGGTCAACTTACATACTTTGTCATCAGAAAAACCATTCAAGCCTTGTGGGATTTTCATGTAAACATCCTCACATAGATCTCCATGTAGAAAGGCGTTATTGACATCTAGTTGTTGCACATACCAGTTTTTGAGTGAAGCAATTGCAAGAATGACCCTTATGGTAGTCATTTTTGCTACTGGTGAGAAAGTCTCAAAATAGTCCACACCTTCCACTTGATTATACCCTTTGGCGACTAATCTGGCCTTGTACCTTTCTATGCTTCCATCTGCTTTTCTTTTGATCTTGTACACCCATTTACTACCAATTGGTTTAGCTCCAGTAGGCAGAGAAACAATTGACCATGTATTGTTTTGTTGTAAGGCTTGCAGTTCAGATTGCATTGCCTTCAACCAGTGATCATGTTTGCATGCTTCAGTGTAAGAGGTTGGTTCAGTTTCAGTAAGCAAAGACAAAGTGTAAGATAATTGTGTGGGTGAAAGATTGGCATGACTGGTGTATTTGTGTATAGGGTAAGGGGTTGAGTGGACCATGTTATTGCAGGCATAGTCTAGAAGATAGGAAGGTGGTTTAGTCAATCGAGTAGATTTTCTAAGAGGTGGTGGAGATGGAGCAATTGGTGATGGAGTGTCAACATGAGAAGTGGGAGGAGAAGAGCTAGGCAAGGCAGGTGCAGGGGATGAAACTGGTGAAGTGGAAGAATCCACAAATGTTGTAGTTTCAGGAGAGGATGTAATGGGCGTAGTAGAGGTATCACACTGAGTGTATTGTACAAGATCAGGGTCAATGGGTGGAATGAAGAATTCCCATGTGTTATGAGGTTTATTGGAAGGGGAATAAGGAAAAATTAACTCTTCAAATTGCACATTTCTGGAGACAACAACTTCAAAAGTATGAAGATCCAAAGCAACATAACCTTTGGTACCTGACTTATACCCCAAAAAAGCGCATTTGCGTGCTCTGTGGTCAAGCTTAAGTCTGTGTGCATCAGTAGTAGAGACATAACAGAGACAACCAAAGATTCTGAGCATAGAGAGGTCTGGTAGGTGCTTGTGAAGCTTGTTGTAGGGTAGATCTCCTGCAATGGCCATTGATGGCATTCTATTCATAAGATATGCTGCATGAAGAACTGCATAACCCCAATACTTTGGTGGTAAGTGAGACTGTATAAGCAAAGCTCTTGCAATGGCCAAGATGCATTGGTGTTTCCTCTCAACTCTCCCATTCTGTTGTGGAGTGTAGACACAACTTGTCTGATGCATTATCCCCTTTGAAGCATAGAAAGATGGAATGGAAAATTCTGGTCCAT
Organism: Trifolium repens; assembly: GCA_030408175.1. Taxonomy (NCBI): domain Eukaryota; kingdom Viridiplantae; phylum Streptophyta; class Magnoliopsida; order Fabales; family Fabaceae; genus Trifolium; species Trifolium repens. The sequence goes on from CP125844.1 coordinate 57,418,176, forward strand.
TATCACTTCTTACTATCTTGACCTTTAAGTCAAATTGATTTTCAACAAGGTGAATGAAGTTCTGAACCTGTGTGGCTACTTCATGCTTACCTTTCAACAAAATCAACCAAGTGAACCTACTAAAATCATCTACCACTGTTAGGAAATATTTGTGGCCATGTACAGAAGCAGTACTATAAGGACCCCATATATCCATATGTAACAGTTCAAGGCATCTAGTAGATTGACTATGACTTAACTGATATGGCAATCTCTTCTGTTTTGCTAAATGGCACACATCACAAATGCAATCTTTATTAACAAAAATGGAAGGGTACAATTTATGCATAATTTCCAATCTAGCATGAGAAGCATGTCCAAGCCTAAAATGCCATAAGGCTGTTTGTGGTATAGAAAAAATAGTACAAGCAGTACCTGAACTAGAGTTACTACAAATAGTACCTGAACAGGATTTATTGTAAGAACAGGAAGACTTAGGAGTACCCTCCAAGTAGTAAAGTCCATTGAGCAGCTTACCCAAACCAATCATCTTCTGCTGAGAGTTGGAAATTGTACACATACTATCAGCAAAAGTGAAAGTACACCTCAAGTGTTGTGTAACCTTAGATACAGAAATCAGGTTGTATGTGAAGTGCGGCAAATAGAAGACATTGGACAAATGGAGTGAATCAGTGAGGTGAACATCTCCAACAATATCAGTCTTTACTATGGAACCATTAGGCAATTTAACTGGGATTGGTTGGACTCTAGTATAGCTATGAAACATGTCTAAGGAGTAGCATGCATGATCTGTGGCCCCACTGTCTATAATCCACAAAACTTCAGAATGAGACATAGAATGGAATGAAATCATACCTCTAGTTTCCTCTGCAGGAGAGCTAGAAAAGGATCCTGTAGTGAAGTGATGAAGCTGAGAAGCAGGGTCAGGCTTGTGAGACTTCAACAATTGCTTGAGGGCGTGTAATTCTGCATCACTTAACCCCAAGGAGCTAGAAGACTTCGTCTCAGTGACCTTGCCTTCTGAACTTGTAGAAGCAATGTAGCTTGCCATGGCAGTTTTAGGTGGAGTAGAACCATCTCTATACTTGAAACCAGGAGGATAACCATTCTTGCGGTAACAGATGTCAATGGTGTGGCCACCACGACCACAAAAAGTGCAAGATGATTTGTTCCCATTGCCATTGGTGGTGTTCTTACCTTTAGAATAAGAAGGCTTCTTGCCATCAGCAAAGTTAATGTGAACCTCAGATTCAACACTTGCTTCTAAACCATTAAGAGATTCATGTTGCACAATCATAGAGAAAGTAGTATTGAGGTCGGGGAAAGGTTCCATGATCAAGATTTGGGAACGAACAACAGCATAATTGTCATTAAGACCAGTAAGAAAGATAAGAACAAGATCCTCTTGCCTGAATTTGCGAGCATTGCGAATTCCTTCGCATTGACAACGAGCTAGACATGTGCAAGTCGGAATGGGACGAAATACCTCTAATTCTTCCCAAATTCCCCGTAGCTTGGTGAAGTAATCACTAACAGATGCAGTATCTTGGCGAAGTGCATACAAATCGCGTTGTAAACTAGCAATACGCACGCGATCGGCGCGAGAAAAACGAGTTTTGAGATCATTCCAAGCAGAAGCAGCAAAGTCGTAATACACAATACTTGGTGCAATCGAAGCAGAAACAGAGTTTTGGATCCAAGAAAGTACCAGATTATTGCATCGTACCCAAGCTTCATAGGTAGGGTCGCGTTCAGCAGGAATAGATGAAGATCCATCGAGAAATCGAAGCTTGTTCTTCGTAATGATAGCCTTTTTCATCGACCGCGCCCAAGAATGATAATTCTTGCCATCAAGAACTGGATTGACAAGAGGAAGTGCAGGATTTTCAGAAGGATGAATGTAGAAAGGGTTTTGAGAATGATCGATCGGAGCGGAGAGGAGAGGAATCGCCGCCGACGGAGAACCGTTGTGAAGCACCATGGTGAATCAGAGAGCGAAGCTTCAGGCTCTAGATACCATAACAAAGGAATAAACTTCCATGGTAGAGGAAGTGAAAACACAGAGAAATGGAGAGCAAAGAAGAAGAAGAAGATTGTATTGGATGAAAAAATGATTCTGTTACAGTACAGTTAGCATTGTAGCTATATATAGTCGGTTACAATTCTAACAAACTTATAACTACACTAACAAACTGTAATGAACTAAGAGTTGGTATTTTCACACTATTGTCTAACTTTTTTGCGGGAAAGGTAGTGACTTTCAGTGGTGTTCCACCGTTGGATCAATCAAACAACTCAAGAAAAGCCACGTTGTCCATTTGATATTTTGTTAAGAAAGCATACAATATAAAAGCACCGTCTTTACAACCGGATCGGAAAGCACCTCTACAGTGGTTGGAACGGTGTGTGCGAGTAAAAGGTGATGGTGAGAAGGGAATTAGGGATTTGAAGTGAGTATATTAATTTCAGTTATATAATTTAACGGCAAAATGGAAGGTGGTATATTAATTTCAGTTATATGATTTAATAAAAAAAACAAAAACAAATAGAGTCCGTTTGAAATAGCTTAATTTTAAACTTATGTAAAACAATTTATGCAAACATATAAGTTTGTATGTTAATTTATAAATTCTCACCGATAAAAACTGTATTTTTCTAACTTATTTTTCTTGAAAAACTTATCAAAATACATTAATATTTATTTATAAAATGACATAAACTCGTAAGCTAATTTGATAAGTTTACTTATAGCGAATGAATTTATAACGAATAATTTATAAACTACTAATTAATATTTAGTAAAATTAGCGATTGAGCTAGTAATTCTTGATCGAATTATTTAACTCATCAGAATTAATGAAAGAAAGAAAAGAAAAAAACATATCTAATAATTATTTTTATTTTTTTTATATTTAATCAATTTTCGGTTTAAATATTTGATACTTTAATAAATTTTCGGTTTAAATATTTTTTCGTAGACCGGTGACGGTGAGCATACCATAAAAAAAAAAAAAAAAAAAAAACGAACAAGGCAGTGATCCCATCCAGTTCACAACCACCGGTATCTACCGGCTACCGGAAACCGCTCACACATAACATTTCCCATTTCAATTCCACTCTCAGTAGCGTGTGAGTTACACCACCACCTTCTTCTTCTTCTCAAAACAGAAAAAACAAAATGTTGTTGTAGATATTATTAACCAACCGAATTCATTCAAAATATGGAGGGGTGGTTCTCAACTTCAAGCTCACCTAGCAACGACGATCAGCAGAAGAAACCAGCAGGTTCATCTTCTTCTTTGCTTTCTGATTGGAACTCCTACGCTTCATCTCAGCAGGATCAGGACCCTTCCAATTCCGCAATCAGCTTCGATCTTGAATCAGCCGTTAGATCTGCCAACAACACTGTCACTGGCACTTTTAGCGTGTAACATTTCTCTACTACTTATTACTATTCAACTCAATCTTCACTTCAATTGCATTTAATATACGCTTGAATTAGGATTTGTGTTTTTGTTTTTCTATATCATAGATTCATAATTACTGTATGCAGCGTTACAAATTGGTATTATGCTAAAGTGTCTTCGAATTCGGTAAGGATAAGGATGGAACTATAAATGCATCATCCAAGTCTATTTGATTGCAAAAGCTCAATGGGAAAACAATAATCACATTTAGACATTCATTTTTTTCGTACACCTATGATACCTGGTTAATCGCATTCAAAAATGTGGTTAGTTAATTTGATTCACGGTCAAAATTGTAGTTAGTTCAAATATATGATTAACCACAATTTCAAAATTTTGAATGTGATCTAAATTAACGATTTACTCAACTGAATTAACTATATTTTTGCATGTGATTAACTAGGTGTTGGAAAAATTGGGTATCCAAATTGATGGGACAAAACTACATGGACTGGTAAACTGGTGTAGAAGTTTAGTTTTAAAGTCAATTGAAGAAAGGAAATGAGAATGTTAGATTGTAAACCAAATAATATTCCTACCAACACTAATATTAAGCTTTGGTTAGATCAGGGAGAGTTAGCTTCAAGAAGGTATATAGGAGAGTGGTTGGAAATGGGAAGTTTAAATATCTCACGAGTTGTGATGATTGAATTGGTGTATCGCTTGTTGTAAGTGTTGTTAGCCAAATTTAATTGTCCATGTGATAGTCATTCATAGTTGACAATCAATATCGCAACATAGTGGTGTGATAATAGAGGAGCAGAGCAAAGAAGACCGTTAGCTGCTATATCTGTGTTATGTTGCAGAAATCATGCATTTTTCTGTTGCGACCGTTAGGTCTCCAAAAAGCTTCTTTTGTTTTAGACAAGAACTAAATCCTTAATTTCTCTTTGCATGTTGATCAACCAGCTATAATGTTAAAACATAAGAGTTTCCTTCTTGCTAAATCCACTACTGTTCAGTGTCGTCCAGTAGTTTCTGGCGTCATTTTGGTGACTGTTCTTCACATGCTATGTTTTCTCATTTATGATAACATGCCCTGTTTTCCCTTTCCTCTCTTTTGATACTACATCCTTTGATGTTTGGGGTAGGAGTATTTTGTAATTGTTGTTCCTCTTATCTTTTCCGGTTCTGTCAAATAAGCGTCAACCTTTTTTGGGTGTTGAAAGTTCGAACTCATTATTGTTTGCTCTCACATGCTCTATTTTGAGTTTATCACTTTGCAGTCTTTATTTCCTTGGTTATTGTAAATGTTTCACTTAAGACCAATGAATTATTATTATTATTATTATTATTATTATTATTATTATTATTATTATTAGTTATGTTATGCCTTGAACTTGAGCATTAATTTGTATAGTATAATTTTCTCAACCTCTATCTAAATTTTTAGGATAGTGGTCATCCTGCTGTAGCGTGTTTCGTGTCAGCCTTTACTTGCTACTAGTAGCTGAGAGTAACTATGCAGTCAGTGTAATGTAGTAGTTCAAATATTGAGATACACTAAAGCCTCTCCTGGAAAAAGATTGATCCTTGACAATAAAGGCTATACTGATATTGTTGCCTACATGGGTGCAGATTAAGCTGACAGCCCAAGTGATATATAGGCCATCAACTTTTGGTTATTGTGTTATTATAGGTGGTAATCATATTGCTTGGAAGAACAAACGAATATTGTTGATAGATTTAGTGCGCAGAATACTTAGTTATGGCTATTATCACACGTGAACCCATATGACTAAACCAATTTATTTTTGAACTAAAAGTGTGAGTAAGGACTGAGTATTATTTTTGATAATCAACCTTCCTTATAGGTTTATACTTTGTCTCCAATCTAGTTTTTCACTAGCAAACAAATCATATTGAGATAAAGTAACTGTCGTTTTATCAAAGAAGAGGTTTTATCTAGAGAAATGACAATATCATTTTAATCTCAATGATCAACTGACGGATATGTTCATTAAGTCACCCTGGAGTCCAAGGGTAACATACATAATTACATGTCATATATGCATTAACGTGAAGACGAGTGTGGAGATTCACTATGCTTCCCTTTCTTATGTTAGTTTTCAGTTGTATTTAACACATAACTAGTTAGTTATAAGTTTCAAGGAAAATTTAGTCAAAACAAAAAACGTTTCAAGAAAAATTGAATTCATTAGTGCTCTTGGAAATGCTTCAGCTTATTTATTCTTCCTGTAAATTGGAGAATGCAATTTTCTTATTATGTTATAATCACGACATGCTGTATTCATTATTCTTAAGCACTCTAGGCATAACTTTGAGCACTTTGTTAAGTTTTCATCTAACAATGTAATGTCCGGGTAGTTGATTCGGAATATTATGAAGCATAATGGTTGAGTTATATTAATGCATTGCAATTACAGCTTCAAGCCTCTGACATGTTATTTTCTGCCTTATCTGGATGTGGCATATAAGTCATTGTTGTTATTCTTTAGCTTTTCTTCTTGATGGTGTAAATCTCCGTGGAAATAAAAGACAATTGATTGGTGCAGTTTATGTTCTTTTTGCATGAATGTCTGCATCATGGTGATTGATAATGTTGGGGTTCTGTAGCACAACTACTTAACTGTTGCACCTGAAATTATGACCTCAATTAGTTAAACAATTTCCTTTTCATTATTTCTAGGGTTTCAAAAAGTGTGAGAGATATACCTGGAAACTTCCAGTCTGCGACTAGTAATGTTCCTTCCGGAAAAGCACTCATGTATTTTGGTCTGTTTTTGGCAAGCGGAGTCTTCTTAATTTTCATTGCATTTACCTTGTTCCTGCCTGTGATGGTGGTTATGCCCCAAAAGTTTGCTATTTGCTTTACTCTTGGGTGTGGATTTATTATTGGATCGTTCTTTGCTCTAAAAGGGCCAAAGAATCAGCTTTCTCACATGTTCTCAAAGGAGGTAAGTTACCAGAATTCCATGTCTTGTTTTTTTAGGTGATAAAACAACTTCGTATGTCATTATTTTATAGTATAATAGTCCCTTTGATTTGATTGCATTTTTTATGCCTTCTCCTGACTCTTTCCCTCTTCATGAATATTTTTCAGAGGCTCCCCTTCACACTGGGGTTTATATGCAGTATGTTTGGTACCATTTACGTATCAATGGTGCGTCATAGCTACATTCTCTCCGTTGTATTCTCTGTTGTACAGGTATCAATTTCATGGATCCTTAATTAGTTAAAATGTTTCTCTGTTGTTTTCCCCTCCTGTTATTTTTAGCATTTTTGCGTTGGATTTGAAGTATGTGCATTGTGCAGTGGCTGTATAGTAAAATCTTGAATTTACATAGCAATAAGTCCTATATATCACAAACTTGAAAAATTTGAGATTTCCTATTTCCACATTTTTAGTGGCTGGATTTATATGATGATGATGACGAGTGTTGGTTCCATGATAGTTCCAGAAACAAGAATGTGGAAATAGGTTTCCTTAGATATTTTTGCATATACTATTATTCTGTTTCTTTCTAAAGCTACCAATCTTGTATTGAAAAATGAAAATGACGTTTTGATTATACTTGCAGATTCTTTCGCTTGGATACTACGCTATATCATATTTTCCTGGTGGATCTGCTGGAATGAGATTTCTGACTTCTGCTTTAACGTCCAGAATAATGGCTTGTTTTGGGAGGTGATTCGGTATTGGTTATTATTACATTGAACTTAATTACCATGGACAGGATAATGCTGACTTGAAACATCGTTTAATATATTCTAAGATTTCAATGTTTGTTGCCACTTGCCACCTCCGAATGAGAGAACCGGTTGATCTCTTTGCCACAACTTTGAATCTTTATTGCACGCATATGGTTATGAATACATTTGCAGTATCGCTATGGCCTGTGGTGATTGCTGAGTTTGCCAATTTTTTTTTGAAACAGACTATCTTTTGTAGCTTTTGGCTTCTACAATTGATTTTTAACCTGAAATTTATTTTTAAACTCACATTTATAAGAATATATTCAAACGAATATTACTAGACGAAAAATTTTGGCCAAAAAAAAGTCGTGTTCATCAACAGATAACAGAAAATAAAGTTAAAAATCATTCTGATCGCCATTTGATATTACAAAAATATAATAATGATTTCAAAATAAAAATTGAAAAAATAAAATAAATTCAAAATATGGTAATGATAGAAAATTATAATATTCAATAGAAAGATATAGATCAATAGTTTATAAATTAACTACTAAACATTATGGAAAATTTCTTTATAAACTACATTTTCAGTTTAATTTGTATCTTCTTATTTTTCATTGGTTATCAATATTTTCAATAATTTCTTTATAATCTACGTGATTTCTTCGTTTAACAATATCATAACCTATTACTATAAGTTGACTGATCACATCAAGAACACATTTATATGCACTGTCCATGGAAATAGTCCTTATCAAAGCAAAAATTAAATTATTAAATTCATTCTCACCAATTTCAATGCAAAATATAATGATAGTGAAAAAAGAAAAATACCAGATAGTCGTCAAAGTGTTAAAGCACACTTTTCACAAACCGCAGTAACTCTTTCACATCAGACCTACCATATTTGAAACCATTATTCCGAATCTTGACTTCAGCCATGAAATCACTGTGAAATCTACACTTCCAACCATGTTGTTCAGCTCACACAAGAAATGGGCTCTTTTGGCTCTGTTCCATAATAATGGGCGTGACAACATAGTCTAATAATAACAATAACAGTGTTGTTAATAGAGGATTGAAGAAACAAAACAATGTTTTTAATAATAGTGTTGTTAATAGAGGATTGTTGAAAAATAATAATACCAAAAAAAAAAGCTAAATAACAATAACAAAATAGCCAACATGTCCTTCAAACAATTGACTAATGTTAGTCTTTACCTTAATCCAAGACTGTTTCATTCGTGTGCCTGAATTGATCTCCTTTGATCAATGCAAGTCCAATGAACAAAGCAGCGGTGCATTAATCGTTTTTTTTTTTTGGTACAGCGGTGCATTAATCTTTAATAAACCGTTTTTTGTTTCTCCCCTCGTGTGCATGGATTTAAATCGCTCAAAAATCAGAATCGTATAAAATTGTTGGTTTTTACTATTTGACACGATTTTACCTTCTTTATTTTATTTTTGAATGTCACTTTGATGATTTGGTGGGTAATTTACATTTTATTATGTTGAAATTTTAAATAATTGATGCACTTATAATATTATATAATTAAACACAGGGGCGGTGCTACATAGTCATGAGGGGGTGCATATGCACACTCTGACTTTTGGTAATTAGTTCTACTATCCTATTAAAAAGTAAGCTTGCACACCCTGACATTTTCCTGTTGCACCCTGCATTGAAGTTTGGAACTCTTACCCACCTTTCAATTTTGTCATTTCATATTAGTACTTATTTTGTCATTTGTTTTATTTATTTAATTAATTTAATTTACTATTTTTAATTTGATTTAAGTGGATTATTACTTACTCTCCTATACTCATAACCAAAAAAATACTCTCCTATACTCATATAATAATCCTATTTAATACTTTTCACTATTATCATTTTTTTTTTCAATTTCACTCTAAAATTAAATCCCCTCAAACAAAAAACCAAACAAAGTACGTAAAATAGTGTTAAATCATCCAACAAATCTTGAAACAACACCAAGATAATCAATAAAAAAATATATAGTTTTGGGTTAAAATTTTAGATTTATTTTATATAATTTCAATAGTGATAAATTGGTTGATTGATTATTCAATAGGGGGTTCTAACAACATACTTGTGTGATTCGTTGGTTGCTTGTTTATAATTTGGTCGAAATGCATCTTTGAATTTTTGTTCTACGGTTTCTAACTAAGTCATCCACAAATTTGTTTCAATTTTAACCATGTGAAAATTAGTGTTTTCATGACGCTAATGTCTGATTATTGGTTTGTATATGCTCAATTGATAGATAGAAAAAATTGATCAGTATCGAGCAATGAAAAAACTAACCACTTGATTGTGCATTTATGTTGTTACCATATCAATACTCGGTTCAATTTCTTTTTTATTTAATATATTCCTAGTGTAATCGATACTTATGTCGAAAAATATAGATAATAAATTGATTATTCGAAATTTCAAAATATGAAACTATGTAGCGAACAATTGTCAAACATATAAATGTAATTTGTTTTAGTACAATTTAATTTTTATATATATTAAATTATCATTAAAAATTTGCATCCTCTGAGCCAGGATCCGAGCACCGCCACTGATTAAACATGTAGTAGTAGTTTTTGTCCTCCATGATACCAAAACACCGAAGTATTTTGGGCATTTGGCCCAGCTTCATATACACACGTGTTTCAACAATTGATTTCTCTCTATCCACTTGTGGTATCTTTTTTATGGCGGTTTCATGTTCTCCCCAAGTCACCCCATCATCTTTAGGATCACCGTAAGATAGAACAATTTGTTGCAATTATTATCTTATCACTTCGCTTTGATTTATTTAATTGAAGTTCGATTGCTATTTCAAGTTCACTATGGTTAGGAAATTAGGAAAACAACATTACACATGATACTGATACACCATATGATGTGTTTGTGACAAAAAGTGCAGCATGGCCGTAGTTCTTGATTTGTTCAGCATTATACTAAACGCTTAAGCCTACCAAAAGGTTTTTGAATTTTAAACATTCGACATTGTAAGTTTAACACACTAACTCATGAATTGTTTAGCAAGATACTAAACGCGCAAGTCTATCAAACTCCTAGTAACAAACCTACCAATTTTTTAGAGATTTTGACAAACTCTCCCACTTAAACTATGAAGGTTTTTGGATTTTGAACATATTTGGATTTTGAACATTCGATATGGTAACTTTAGCAAACTAACTTTAAACATTGGAACAAATTGCTGAAAGATGATAACTTAATAACTGGAACAAATTGGTTCATGGGTAGAATTCAAAAAAATTATACACAATGTGAAGATAATATCAAGCTTAATCATCCATATCAAAGTTTAGCACAATTACTTCCGCTAGACGCCGTCGATTTTTTGAAGAACATGTTGGCTGACGAAGCCACACAAAGGTATGTTGAATATCAAGCTTAAATATGTGTGGCTTCGTCAGCCAACATGTCCTTCAAAAAATCGACGGCGTCTAGCGAAAGTAATTGCGCTAAACTTTTATATGGATGATTAAGCTTGATATTATCTTCACATTGCTGTATATTTTGAATCTTTCCAAATCGATGACCGCCGCCAGAAAAGAGATGGAAAATCCCCAGTGTCAGGTTAAATATATCCGATGGAAGTCCTTCGAGGCGTCCATGAAGTCTTTCAGGGCTCTTCCACCCTATAGTTCCTTCGTTCGCTGGTGTAACAAAAAAAAATTATATAACAAAAAATAAGAGTTTTTATAACCGCATAGGATAAGGAGTATTTTTTTTGTTGACCAAAGGATAAGGAGTATTTAATTCCTTGTTTTGTAATTGTTTCAAATCTTATTAACGAGTCAATTAATATAATTTAGGAGAGATATAATAGGAGAGAGAAGATGGTTTTGAAAAGAAAAAAATATATATGCCAAAACACTTACCAGAGAAGACATGATCTACGGATTTGTGAAAGGTGAAATTGGCGAGTTTCGCCGTCAAGTCAGACTTACCATCGCCAAAAAGAAGAATGTTTTCCGGAGTAATGTTGAGATGTCTAATACCTTTTCTATGGAGATGAGCGACATCCTCCATAACATCTCTGAAAAAAAGTAATAAATTTAGCTTAAGCCTACCAAAAGGTTTTTGAATTTTAAACATTCGACATTGTAAGTTTAACACACTAACTCATGAATTGTTTAGCAAGATACTAAACGCGCAAGTCTATCAAACTCCTAGTAACAACACTTACCAACTTTTTAGAGATTTTGACAAACTCTCCCACTTAAACTACGAAGGTTTTTGGATTTTGAACATATTTGGATTTTGAACATTCGATATGGTAACTTTAGCAAACTAACTTTAAACATTGGAACAAATTGCTGAAAGATGATAAGTTAATAATTGGAACAAATTGGTTCATGGGTAGGAACAAAAACCAAATTTATCACACATAACAATCCACAACCACTTTTTGGTTCATGGACCAATTTAAACGTTGGAACTTTAGCAAACTAACTTTAAGCTTGCAACAGGAATGGAACATGCCACATGATACTCTAAAAAACACAAGCGTTGTAAACAACCATCAAACTATGCTCTCAATTGAGTCTTTTGCTTACTTCTTAATTATTATGTAATATAAATAATATTTTATCTTTGAAATAATATTTATAATTTTAGTTTAATAATATGGTGAAAGTCAAATTTATTATATTTGAAATTAAAATATGAATATTTTTAATATAGTTGTTTGTAAATAAAAAAAAATTGGTGAAAATATAATGTGTTTAAAATTAATTTTTTCATTAAGAAATTATATCATAGTCAATGGAGTTGAATTTGAACTTGTTATCACGTTTTCAGCAGCGCCAATAGCTCTTTGTTCTTCGCTCTCAATTAGAAGAGTGAGTATAATCCTTACTTCTCGATCGTCGTATTCTTCTACTTAATCATATAATGATGTTGTTGTATGAAGTTATTTCATGGGATTTGGTCTTTTTGTTGGAACTTTAGCAAACTAACTTTAAACATTGCAAGAGGAATCGAACAGGCAACATGATACTCTAAAAAAACACATGGGCGTTGTAAACAACCATCAAACTATGCTCTCAATTGAGTCTTTTGCTTACTTCTTAATTATTATGTAATATAAATAATATTTTATCTTTAAAATAATATTTATAAATTTAGTTTAATATAATATTGTGAAAGTCAAATTTATTATATTTAAAATTAAAATACAAATATTTTTAATATAGTAGTTTGTAAATAAAAAAAATTGGTGAAAATATAATGTGTTTAATATTAATTTTTTCATTAAAAAATTATATCATAGTCGATGGAGTTGAATTTGATTAATAAACTTGTGAAATTATATTGATTTATTTGATGATTTATTTGATATTACTATCTAATGTAAGACTTAAACCCCATATTACTTTTGTTTTCCTACAAACATAGTGAACATGTTAGACTAGTACTCATAACTTAAGGTCCTCGACAAAATACAATGCTACAAGGTTGTTTTCTTTTTTTTTTTGAAAGATACAAGGATGTTGTTTAATAGTATATACATCTCTGGTCACTTGACATCAAAGTCCTTCTAATTAATAAAAATTAATATTTTTTCCCTAAATTAATCACTAATAATTTATTTATTTATTTTAATATCTTAATTTTGTCCGCTTCATTTGGTGTAAGTAAGATAATATAAAATATTTTCCTTCTAATTAGTAAAATTTTTATAACATTTTTTCATAATACAATCATTTGTAATCTATAACGATTGTGAATATTATAACGATTGTGAATTTTTTTATTTAAATTAAATATCAATAGTATAATTTATAAAATTATGTGTTACGTGCTAAATGCTAATTATCCGTCGATGCTCATGGGCAATCACAAATTTAAAACAGCCGGAAATTAAAATTTGAGTAGCTTGCTAAGTTTATGTTTAAAAACAAGAACAGAAAAAGTGCCTAAGAGTCACAGGCTAATATTAAACTTTTTGTCTTGCTGGACTCTGCTTCTTCAATCTTCATCGTGAGTTGAGTTCTGAGTTCTCAAACGTAATTGCTGCTCCTTTCCTGGTTTCAATAGTTCTGCAGAATGAAGATAAAACAAACTGAGAACATATAAAATGCACAGAATAAACCACTTCAAATTATAGCCAGAAACCTCTTATATAAAATGGCCTTAGACCTACTTACTGCAGATACCTCCGAATAAAATTACTGCAGAATCATGCAAACAATCAAACATGATCCAAGATCCTGAACAGCAGCAGCACTTGCAGTAAGGATATGGAAAATTGGAAACTAAACTATTATTACAGCACTTGCAGTAATAGTGACATCTGAAAATTGTTGACATAGCCTAGAGAAGTGATAATATACTAATAACTAAGACTGTTTACATTTTGCACAGATGACAGGTTTTATTATCCTTTAATAAAATATTAAAGGATAAAACAGTAATATATACTGCTATTATTAATACAAGAATACAAAAAAAAAATTAAATAGTAAACATCGATTAATATACTAATTGTTTTATAACAATCATATATTTAGAATAAAATACAAGTAATCAATCAATAAGATTAAAAGTATAATAATATAATCACCCATGATATTAAATAGATTTCAAAATATAATTGAAAAGAACCATTAGGTGAATTCTGTTTGCAGGGGACAAAATAAATAAATAGAACAAATAAATAATATTAAAAACTAACACAAAAAATATTCTATTTGCAGGGGACATAAACTATTGACAATGATTTCTATAATAATTTCTATAAGAATCATTAGGTGAATTTTGTGTATCTATTGAGAAATGATTAATACATTATAATATCCAGCTCAGCAACACATTGATGCAGATACATTCAAGTGTTGCAGTTTGAAGGCTTTACTGATATATCTGGCCAAGTGATGGGATAATCAAGCATTGTTTTCTTGCTCATGGTATATATGGCCAACTGATGCAGGACTAAAACTTTAATTACAAAGGCATTATTAGATGTCCTAATAAAACTAATGAAAGTTAATAAAAAAACACCATTCATCAGCAGATGCAGATGATCTTTGGGCAAGATGTATGGATTTCTTATCACAACATATCTTTGGGCAGCAAATTTAAATGAAGAAAATCTTCACGACCACGACAATCATTGTTCTCAGGTTCTAAACATGATAACTATGTCAGATATCATTATCCTTAATAAAATGACAATGGACCTTAATCTTAAAATGAGACTGAAAAAATACATAACGACCGCAGATTGTATCAATAGTTTGAAGTGAGCTGATGCAGTCACCGGTAGCATATTTCTCGGTTTCTGCTTTTAGTAAATTATGGGCTTATTATATCAGTATATGAAAAGTTTTAAGCAGAACTGGCGGGTTTCATTTCCTTCATAGTGTTTAGACTTTTTAGACAATCCTTAAGCAGATAACCTAGCGCTCTAAGCACACCTACCTAGCTGTCTAGGTGAATGAAGTAAATGTCATAGATGAGATATCATCCGTCGAGGAAGAGGTACATTCGTCATCTCTAAGATTGCTGGGATGTCCCATGTGTCTAGGCGAAATGTCCCTTGCTATCTCTGGTAAAGAGCACCTCACATTGACCACATATTACATGGTATTGTTAAAGATTCCGTACTGATTGATTGCTAAGCATCATACCAGGTCATAACACAAGGACAACTTCATGTGGCTTAAAGAGGCTACTGATGCTATATCTAATATACCTTCACACCTAGTGCAGAGTTTTGTATTTAGTTAACATCACGGTCTTTTCAATAATTTGCAAGTGATTTTATACATGATAGCAGGGTAAGGATAATACAGAGAACAAAGGTACACACTAGTCTAGTTACTACATTAGTTGGTCTGTCAGAGGCATTTTGTCCGTCGAACACGTTAGGACATCATTCAAACAAGACATGTATAGTACTCATAACAAATCCATTTACGTGTGTGTGTGTGTGAGAGAGAGAGAGAGAGAGAGAGAGAGAGAGAGAGAATAAGATATGTAGTGTGTATAATTAAATAGAAAATAAGATGTGTGTGTGTGTGTGTGAGAGAGAGAGAGAGAGAGAGAGAGAGAATAAGATATGTAGTGTGTATAATTAAATAGAAAATAAGATAAAATTTGAGTGTATGCACACCTAAACCAATCACAAAAGCTAAGTAAGAAATAAAAGTACCTAAGAAAGTGCGATCATGTTACGCAAGTAGGAAGTGCGTGGAAGGATAAAGTGGCTGGCTGACTGGGGAATGATATTAATGACTGTATCTGTCCGCTCAATTTTAAACTTGACGAAAAACACATGGCACTGTTCAGAAGGTTGAATGGAGTTTGAGTTGACGATTTGAAGCGAGGGAACGGACAAGCAAAAGGAGTTGTCACCTAAGTAGAGCAATTCCTTAAAGTGGTTAATTAGTATATTAGAACCATCAGCAACAGTATCTGACAAATGCACGTCCAACCACTTGAGGCTTTTCAAATCATAAGCGGCAACGAGAGTGTGACATTTGTAGTAATTAAAGTAGATCACGCCATCAGCAACTGCTGCGACCGGATCCCAGTCTGAAAAATCTGAAACAATAAGTTTCCATTCATCAGAGCTAGGATAGTAAGCATAGATGGAAGGTGATGGAAGTGAGCCCCTTCCCAAGTGAAGGATGATACGATTGTGAGAAGGGTCTGGCAGCGGAAACATGGACAGGACGCAGCCTTGTAATTCAGAAGGAAAAGTTATACTCTCCCACGAATCAGAGGTGGGATCAAACAGCTGCGGATCAAGGTTCACAAATCCCATGTTGTAAATCTTTCCATGGAGGCAAGTACTGTTGGCAAAAAGGTATCCGAAAATTGGCTTTGGTTGTTTGCACCACACCCCTACAGAGTCACTGGCTAATCGCATATGAGCTGACCCCATGTAAAAGGTATCCGTGGGGTTTTGGGATACATAAGAGTCAATATCAGCAACCTCTTCTGAAGTACTACAGCCACCAAACATATAGATCGAATCACGCAAACTCAACATCGTAGTTAATCCAGAAGTACTAAACAAAGGAGGTGAGACATTGCGGCGAATTTTGCGCTTCTCTAGATCCACAATGTGAAACTGCAAATGTTAAAATATTTTATCATCACCACAACGTCGTGGTTGATAAAACTCAGACTGCACCAGAATCCTCGGCGACATCTTCAGTTAAACCTGCTTTCAACACAAATGGAATTAGAGACGATAAAGATTGTCAGGTAAGTCTTGGTTTACACCAATCAAAAAGATGCCATCAAAACAATTAGAAAATGAGAAACTCTTAAATTATATTCAAAAGTATGAGAATACATATATCACTCTGATTTCACAAATATACAATAGATTTCACATATACAAACCGACATAAACATTATTCATTCAAACACAGGCCACTAAATATGATTTAGTAAAGAACCCTAACCAATCAAAGAATATCAAATCATCACGGATCATTTACATGGAATTAGACCAAAGACAAGGGGTTTAAGAAAAGAAAATTACCCGATGTTTCAGAACAATTTTATTCTATTCTGACTCAATTCATTTTTTTATAAAAAAGATTTGGTTTGTTTGTGCATAAAGAGATTTGGTTTATTTTTGTAAAAGAGGGATATTATTTCCGTAAATATGACATTTCCTTAAATTGTGTATAAACTAAAGGGACTACTATTAATTGTTAGAGATTTGATTTTGTCTTTGTCATACGCTGTATAACCCACAACAACTAGAATAGTGTAGTTTGAAAGTATAATTGTTAGTGTTACAATACAACATGAAAATCCGTTGTTTGCTTGTTAAGTACCTTGTTGGATAAGATTGCTTGTTACTATTTTTCTTGTTATAATTCTGATGGCCTTTGCAACCAAAAGCAATCAGAATCACGCCGGTTGGAGACGAATTGAGCCAATTGTCGGTGGTTGAAACCCAATCAAAGACATCAATAACTCGAAGGTAATTGTTATTGCCAATTCAACAACGTGAAATTTGAGAAAGTCATCAAAGAGAAATCCCAAATTGTCGCAGGCAGAAACTACCGCCTCATTATTTTCACTAGCAATTCCGTAAACAACATTTATAACGTTGTTGTCTATGATAGGCCATGGAAGCATGTGAGGAAGCTATAAGTCCTTTATACAATTATACCAGTTATCCATCATTAGGTTTACGTAATTTCATTATTTAATTCTAACGATCAATTATACCGGTAATCGATCATCATGATTTTTATACATCAAAGTACCCATCATTTATTATTTGTTGGTGATTTAACTTGTGATCTATCATAATTTTATCTAGAGAAATGACTATGTTCACTAAGTCACTCTACACCCACACAAATTCATTCCCTAGATCAGTCTGCACCCACACAACCATCATATTCATATGGATTTTCACCGCCTTATTATGGACCTAGCCAAATGCATTCACCAAGACCTCCAGATTAGATAGTCTACCAAACACCACATGTGAACCTCATTTACTTGTCACTAACGACTAGTATTCGTCATCGTCATAATGATACATCAAACAATTATCCTACACCAATAAACCAACAACAATATTCATTCAAGTACACTTATAATTTTCAATCACAACTCCATGGCCCAACCGTGGAAGCACCAAACACTCATTGTAAAGGTGAAATTTGTTGCAATGCATATTGAGGAAAAGGCCCAGTGTTTGGTAAAGAAATTACCAATCAGGAAGAGAAATAATAGGCAGGAAGAGTTTTGTGCAAGATGTTATCAATATATTTAATAATCCAGATCAGCAGAGGATCCCCAAGATATGTTCAACAAACTCACACCTTATCCAAATATGAAGATAGTTTTAAAGAACTTGTATCACAAATCATAAACTATGGGGAAGGAGTACTATATATCCAGCTTTATTAGTGGACTAAAGCCTAACATTAAAGGGGATGCGATGTGAGGATGTTTAGGCCTCAAAGATTAGCAGATGCAATATTTTTCAATGAAGCAAGAAGAGGCTAGAATTCACATGGTTCAAGCGGGGAATAAGGCCGCAACTCAGATGGGGGTGATGGCCATTTCAGATTCATCTAAGGACGCTAGCAAGACTTTTTATACTAATAAAGGGGTTTCATAATCACCGATGGCAATGAGAAACAACAAAACCATTCGATCCAATATAGAGAACGGTGATCGAAGATTGAGAGGTCTGTGTTTTAACTGTGATGAATTACTCTCTTGGTCATAAACATGATTTTTATGATGAAGCTATAGATTTTGGGCTTGATGAGAGGAAAGAAATGATTGACGGGAGAGAATGCTTTATCCAAAAGTTCAACCATTAAAGTAACGTTACCTCCCAATGTGCTATCAAAACATGAGCTAAAGATGTTGATCAAGCTTAATGTGATGATTAGATATACGGTAGAAGCATGTCTTGAGGTTGGGGGTGTTGTTGTTGTTTATAAGATAGTGACTATCATGGACCAACAACCTCAAATGCTGAAGATGAATCAGTAGCACATGCAAAATCCAAATGTATGACATTACTAACTTTCTGCAATAAAATTCTGAACACACCTATGTTAACAAAGTTTTGTGTTAATAACAAACTGCTGCATAGGATCTATAAGTTTACTTTAATCTTCATTCCCAAGGCTCCTTAACTTCTTTCTAAGTAATTTCTAAGTAACATGCTTATGAGATTCTAAGATATTAGTACTATATGCATATACTTTCATCAATATATAAAAAAATAAATATTATATACCAAAAGATCATTTATATATCATCTACTAAAAACATACAAAAGGCTGTGCATATTAGTTCATACAAAAGTACCACTTGCCCAGAATATATATACATAATAAAATTTAATAAAGTAACCTGATTTTTTTATAAGAAAAAACATATTCTATTGGGTTATTGCAGCAAGCAACTTTGGTTATCACGATAGAGTCGACATTTGTCGATTTTTTGTTGCAGCATACTCGCATTTGAATGATTACGTGTACAAAAGTCGCAGTGCTTATGCGAGAAACACTTGCTACATAATAATAATTTCTGAATTTCCAAAAGAACTGTCATCGGTCATCACGGCAAGTTTGTGTGATCAGTGGCGGAACTAGGATTTTTTTTTCAGGGGGGCCGCTAAAAAATTTATAGTACATAAATTATATATGAAAATTATATTGTGTGAAAAAATTGACCATCATTATCAAAATTGATCATCGATAAATTAAATTACATACTTTAAAATAGTATTCTATGTATGTCAGGTGACTTGAAATAAACGATAATTAACTTTGAACTAATACTCCTACAAAGTTGATCATTAAAAAATCATATGTTTTATTATGTTACACTTTTTTTTTCTTCCACAGTCCCTAATAAAGTTTTTCAGTTCTGTTCTGTATATCTTGACCTTTGCACCAAAACATTCTCTTTTATCAAATCTTAGTTTATCACTTAAGATAGATATGGTGTTCGTGTGGTTTGTTTGCTTCACACCTCACGTGACTGCTAGTGCCATCTACCATGTAGTAAATTCTTCTTCCCTTTAATTATTTGTTCTTACGGTGATTTGTTTCTAGTTTGCTTCAGGACAAATGGATTCTTCAAAAGGCAATGAGATGGAAGAGATACACAAATTTACCATTACAAAAACTTTGATTGCTGGTGCTGATATAGATCGGATAAAAATATACGAAGGAACTCAGGAAGATGGTAAAGACGGAGTAAGTTGGGGAAAACGAGAAGTCGCTATAAAAAGGATTCCAAAAGAGGATAGAGAGAAGGCAAGCATTGAAACACGCGCATACATGAAATTGGATCAAACGCCGAAAATAGTTCGGTGTTTTGGTGTCATGGAAGACCGAGATTTTTGCTACCTCGCTTTGGAGAGAGCGGGGTGCAATCTCTCGGAATTTATATGGGCGCTCTCACAAAAATCAAATCCGATTAAACACGAAAACCACAAAACAAAGGCTTTCTTGGAAAGGATCAGAAACGATTCCAAGAAAGCCTTTGTTTTGTGGTTTTCGTGTTTAATCGGATTTGATTTTTGTGAGAGCGCCCATAAAAACTCCGAGAGATTGCAGCCCGCTCTCTCCAAACAGATGTAGCAAAAATCTTCGTCTTCCATGACACCGAACTATTTTCGGCATTTGATCCAACTCCATGTAAGCACGTGTTTGAATGATTTCCTTCTCTCTATCCGCTTTTGGAATCCTTTTTATAGCGTGTTTGCGATTTCCCCAACTTACTCCATCCTTAGCATCTTCGTGAGTGCCTTCGTATATTTTTATCGGATCTATATCACCACCGGCAATCAAAGTTTTTGTAATTGTAAACTTGTGCATCTCTTCCATCTCATTGCCTTTTGAAAAATCCATTTGCTGCACAACATGAGGTTAATTCTATGACAGCTATTGCATGGTATTTGAACAGTTTTTTTATGACAAATACATAACAATCGCAGATTGTATCAATAGTTTGAAGTGAGCTGATGCAGTCACCGGTAGCATATTTCTCAGTTTCTGCTTTTAGTAAATTATGGGCTTATTATATCAGTATATGAAAAGTTTTAAGCAGAACTGGCGGGTTTCATTTCCTTCATAGTGTTTACACTTTTTAGACGATGCTTAAGCAGATAACTTAGCGCTCTAAGCACACCTAGCTGTCTAGGTGAATGAAGTACATGTCATAGATGAGATATCATCCGTCGAGGAAGAGGTATATTCTTCATCTCCAATATTGCTGGGATGTCCCATATGTCTAGGCGAAATGTCCCTTGCTATCTCTGGTAAAGAGCACCTCACATTGACCACGTATTACCAGGTCATAAAACAAAGACAGTTTCAAGTGGCTTAAAGAGGCTATTGATGTTGTTTCTAATACCTTCACACCTAGTGCAGAGTTTTGTATTTAGTTAACATTATGGTCTTTTCAATAATTTGCAAGTGATTAGATACATGATAGCAGAGTAAGGATAAAGGATAATACAGAGAACAAAGGCATACACTAGTCTAGTTACTACGTCTAACATTAGTTGGCTGTCAGAGGCATTTTGTCGAACATGTTAGGACATCACTCAAACAAGACATGTATAGTGGTGGCATTTAACATGGGAAAGTTATAAACTTTCCCACCATGCACAAATTGTTTTGGACCATTGGATCAAATAAAGAACATATACCACTTCACACCCAATTATTTCTTTTTCCTCTCTTCTTCAACAGCACATGTACCAAAAAACTAAAAAGCTACTACAACATTGAAGTATTTTTTTCAAATCTGGAATTTTACTAGAATCTTACAGTCACATTTACAATAGTTTTAAAACTTAATGATTAAGTGTCTAAAATTTACAAATCATGACATTATTGTTATATAGAGCAAAAATAGATTGAGTAGATCTCTTCAAGTTGTTGTTGGGTTGCTTGATTTTGATATTTCAAAGAATAAAATCTAGTGATTATTAAAAATTGAGGTTGTTGCCATGCTGCTGCGTTTGAGTTTTCAACTCACCTAACTTAATGAAGTAGCAATTTTGAAGAAAATCAACAACAACTACAATTTTTAGTTTGAAAGAATATCACAAATTCACAAAATCCCAAATAAAAGGAATAGGGATTTGTTCTTTGGTCTCTCTAATCTGATTGTAGAGAACAAAGGCTATTTCTAGAGGTTGAAACAATTGTAGTTCTAAACTGTAGTTCTAAGGAGTCGTTCTAAGGGTTGAAGATAAAGTGGGAAAAAATATAGTGTATGTAGATTACAATAAAATCAGTGCTCCTATTTAATCTAATGGTGGAAAACCAACTGACCCATGGTGGGAAAGTATTACACTTTCCCATGTTAAACTCCACCATGTATAGTACTCATAACAAATCCATTTACGCGCGCGTGTGTGTGTGTGTGTGTGTGTGTGTGTGAGAGAGAGAGAATAAGATATGTAGTGTGTATAATTATTAATTAAATAGAAAATAAGATAAAATTTAAGTGTGTATGCACACCTGTAGTCAGAACAAATAAATCAACAAAAAATGAGGGGATCATACCGCACATTTGACCATCCACAGCCTTGGGTCTCTCACAGATGGCAAAAGCGCTTGCTGTTCTACATCTGTAGTTTCTTCATCATAATCTGCCATCCGCTGCATTCCATATCTCTCTTGTATGTTTCTTGCCATTGCTTCAAGATCTTCATGGTCTTCTTGGTGGGGTGGCAGTCTGGGACGTGCCCTCCCTCTATTATCATCGTCATAACGCAGATCAGATCTGGGCTCAACAATGAAATCTGCATGTTTTAGATGGCTATTAATTTATCTACATAGATATCTAACTACATAAAAGCATGTACATATATTATATATATCAAACAAGTTACTGAAAATAGAGAGAGGACTTGTAACAATCCATATATTATGTATTCAGTATTCACGAAAAGTACAACTAGAGTTACTAGGTAAGACTTGAGTCCAAAAACAATAGACAGTGCATTCAAAGGACAATTATTGTATAGCGTTATAGTATAACCTAGTATCAAACACTAATGGACAAATGGGGTTAAACTACCAGTGTTAAGATATCCCTTGATCTATTATTGTTCTGATTAATTACCAGTAATTCAAATTGATCTAAATCATAAATAATCATTTGGAAGGGTGGATTTATACCAGTATTGCTGCAGAAGGCATAGTTGTTCCATCCATTGATACAACTCCTTGTAGAGGTGTCATATATCTGATAAAATGAGAAATGAGAAGAGAGTCAACATCAACACATTCCACTAAAACCACTAAAAATAACAACAATAACAATGAACACAAGAGTTAATAAGACAGTACCCCATGGAAGGAAGCCCACCAGGTCAGCTTGGAACAGACATTGGAATAGGCAAAGAATTGGATTGAACTGAAAAGAGAAGAGATAAAACTCATCAGGCACCAACATCATCAGCCAAAAAAAAAAAAACAAGTATTCGTAACTTCAAAATTGAACATACCATTTTTCTCCGAGATTGTTTGCTGTTGCTGCTGTTGTTGTTGCAGCTGATGATGATGTCTCTGAACATTCTGATGTTGCTTCTTGTTAAGAAGATTTCCATTGCCATTAGAATCTACCCTCTCTGTTTTCTCTAATTCAAGCTGCAAGTCAATTCCTCTTTCTTTCTGCACAGTAGCAGCTTTCTGGGATTCATTTTCTTCTGCCTTTGTTTTCACTTTCTCAGTTTCCACACTCACTAACTCATTCTCTGTGTAAGGATAGGCGGAAAGGCGGTCTTGGAGTTAGAGATGTTAGACTTGTTAATCTAAGTCTCTTGGCTAAGTGGCGGTGGCGTCTCCTTTCTCCGGGGAGATCACTTTGGAAGGAGGTTCTTGTTGCCAAGTATGGGTACCATATTCTACATCAAGTGTCTTGGTCTAATTTTAGAATTTCACCTAAAGCGTCAACATGGTGGAAGAATCTCATTGCTTTAGAGAAGGCGGTTCCAAATAAAAGTTGGTTTTTGGAATCGGTGAGTCGAAAGGTGGGAAATGGTGTGACAACTCTTTTTTGGACTTCAAAGTGGTTAGGCGAAGCTCCTTTGGCCGTGGTGTTTCCAAGGCTTTTCTCCCTAGCCAACCAAAAAGATTGTATGGTGTGTGATTTAGTGAATTTTGTTGGGGACAATCGACTTTGGAATTTCTCTTGGCGGAGGAATTTATTCCATTGGGAGGAGGAACTTGTGAAGCGGTTGAGAGAGATGTTGGATTCGGTGGTGTTTTCAATGGAGGAGGATTGTTGGAGGTGGTTACCGGATTTGGATGGGGATTTCTCGGTAAAATCCGCCTATAATCTCCTTGTCAAGGAATTATTGACCGAGGAAGAGTTAGATGATTCTTTGGTGGATGTTTTCGGTAAAATTTGGGAAAGCCCGGCGCCCTCAAAAGGTGTTGCTTTCTCGTGGCAACTATGAATGGTGTTGGGATCCTAGAAATTGCTTACTAAGTTAGTGTTTCTTCTATGCTAGCGTGTGGGTTGGTGTTGGTCTTGTTGCTGGCTGTGTTTCCTTTGCTAAGGGGTGGTTTTTTCTTGTTTCTGTTTTGGTGTGTGTAATACCTTTAGTCTTAGGGGCTTGCTTGGTACTGTTGTCGCCTTGTCCTCTGTTTGTACTTTTCCTCCTTGTACTATTTGTTTTTGCTCCTTCTTGTACTGCTTGTACATTAAGGAAGCTTGATTAAAAAAAAAAAAAAAAAAACAAGCTTCACCTTTTCAGCCTCAAGTACAGTACTACCGAATTATTCTCAACAACTCTTTCGGGAGAAGATCTCATAGAAGGAGGCGGCGCCTGAAAATCCAACAGGAAAAAAAAAAGTTTTTAATTTAAATTTAAACAAAAAAAATCAAAGTGACATAGATGAAATGGATGAAGAAAATAAGCACCATCAGATCTATTTGAAATTTCTCTTTAAGCTGATTTTCACTCTCAGATATGGTTGGATTCCTGCAAAACCAAAGATAAAATAAAAAAGCAAAAAAGTTAGATCAAGATTCAGATTAGATTAACTATAGCAAAATTCATGAAAAAGCTAAACGATAAACAAAAAGAAAAGAAAAAAGAAACAGTAGAAAAAGTTGATGCTACTCACTCACGGTTTCAGTCGCTTTTACTCTTCACGAACATCATCTACTGCTTCGGTGACACCACCTCTTTATTCAATCCAACATCTTTCTTGGTGATATACGCGAGTGGTGGCTCTTGTGCGAGTAAAATGAAAGTGCTTTCATCTACATAAAATTAGACCTAAGACAAGGGGGTTTAAGAAAATTAGACCTATAAATGAATGAAGAGACAATGATGGAATGGCCGCAGCCCACAACTCCGGCACGGCGGAGATTTTTCTGCCACGGTGTTCAACAGTGAATTTCTTTTATTCGAAATTTTGAAGATGAGGTTTTGTTGAGAAAGACATTTTGTTCTTCGACCTTCGTGAAAGGATACTCACAGTGGCCGGAAAGTAGAGTGAATGGCGGTGAGAAAAAAAAAAATCAACTTAACAGATCTGAAAAATAATAAGATGAGTTTTGTAGAGAAGAAATGGATGAGTTCGAAAATGGTGGTGGTGTGGCCAAAGAAGGCCAGACGGAGGCGTGACAGTCGTCAGAAGTTGTTGGTGGGGGTTTGTGGAGAGGCGCAAAAGAGAAGGAAATTTTTTTGTAGGTGGTGGTGATGGTTTGTTGAGAAAAGAGAGAATGAAGAGATGAGATAGAAATGATGGTTGGTAGAAGTATTTTTGAGTGGAGATGGTGGTGGTGAAGTTTTTGAGATTTGGAAAAAGTGGGGAAGATAAGACCGTAAGAGAGAGTTGGAACTCAGCGCTGCTATATGCAGCGAAACTTTAATTCGCGAATTTTCACGAGTAGGTAAATTACGTATATTAATAGCTTAAGAAAAAGGTTGTGCCAACTTGTCAGTTCCGATCTAATTTTTAACTCACCATTACCTCTGTGTTTTCATGTGTAAAGTTGTGATAACATAGCAAACTAACTTGACCCATATGCACTGGCCACCAAGTACTATTATTAGACAAAGTGCAATATTGACTCTTATCAAAGCTACATCACTACACGCAAATAATTATAAGCACAAACTTAAATTGAAGAGCATGAAATCAAGTAGCAAAACAGCTTAACAACCACAAAATCAACAACAAAACATAGCAGGAAAAAACCCAGAAAATCAGCGTTATACTTCTTGTTGATATCAATAAAACACACCCAAAAACATTTCTAAACCACTTGATCTTGCCTATGGTAATTTCTGGAACTTAAACATAGTCTTTACTAACCTTCCTTATGTATCTTCCTAAATAGAACATAATGCAGTTTACCACCGACCGGATGAAAAAAATAGTGACAATTGACAAAGTTACCGACAACCCCAAATCAATTCAATTAGCAATAGAAAATTACTCAATTTGCATGGAGAATCGATTAATGAAGGAAAACGAAGGACAACAGCAAACGACGGCAGAGAAATGGCGGCGACAACGAACGAAAGCAAGGACACAACGGCAAAGAAACGGCGATGCCGAAGTAAATGAACGGCGACGACAAACACACCTAGATGGGAGGAACAAAAACACACACAGTGGAGACAAAAAGATTTGGAACGAATCTGTGGGGTGATGAACAGAGGATGAGCTTTGCTTTGCGGTGGTTTGGTTGCTGCTTTGTGAAAATTAATTCCCTGCCAAGATGGACACGTCATTCGTGAAAAATTCGTTATGTATTTTGTCGCGACATCTAGCATTTTCCCTCTAAAAAAGGTTGGATTAATTTGTTTATATTATTTAATTAATTAAATTCAATTTGTAGGTTTTATTTTTTAGTTTCTTTATTAAATTAAATAAATGCAATTAAGTTTAATTTTTTTTTAAGTAAAATTTAGATATATGAATAAGGTTTAAATATAATTTTCGTTCGCGAATTTTAAATTTTAGTCCATGTATTTTTTCGTTGCAAATAAGTTCCTAAATGTAGTTTGGTGGTTTTAGTTCCTAAAGTCAAAATCCGTAGGGAAATTAACAGTTTTCGTGCGGGTTTTCCTGCGAATTTTGACTTTAGAGACTAAAACTCACGAATTTTGTACATTCAAGAACTTATTTGCAACCCAAAAAGATACATGGACTAAAACAAAAAATTCGCGAACATACATGACCAAAATATCATTTAAGCCTATGAATAATACTTCATCCGTTCCTTTTTATTTGTTGTTTTTGAAAAGCAAATTTGTTTCAAATTATTTGTTGTTTTAGAAAAGCAAATTTGTTTCAAATTATTTGTTGTTTTGATAATTTGAGGTTATGTGTTGTCTATTATACCCTCCTTCATAATTTTTTTTTATTGACTAGATTTTATATAATTTTTTTTCATATAATCTTTTTATTGTATCTTTTTTTTTTACTAAACTTCTTCATATAATTTTTTTTGATGGTTTTAATTTTTTGGAAAGAGAAAGTGTTTGCAAAAAAATAGGAATTTTTTGGTAGATTAAAATTAGAGTATAATATATCCCAAAAAAGGGTATAATAGGAAAATAAAATACAAAAATACACTTTCTTAATTTGACCTATTTTTTCTCAAACAACAAATAAAAAGAAACGGATGGAGTAATAATAATAATAATAATAATGTAAGATTTTTTCTACTCACACCCAAAAGAAATATGAATGCACCTCAGATTGACCAAAATGCCCATATCATGTGTATGTAAACTCAGTTTATATAGCTTTACGTAAAATTAATTTACATAACTTATGTAGATTTATTTAGGTAAACCGAGAATTAATATAAGCTCTTAAATCGTCAAATATAAGTGTGAATTAAGTTTACATACGATTATGTGAATCGAGTTTATTTAATATATGTAATCTCGGTTTACATAGCTTATATAGACTGAGTTTAGTTAATTAAGTTTATGTACACCGACAATTAACGTAACCCTCTTAAATCGTCGAATGTAAGTGTGAGATAAATTTACATAAGATTATGTGAATTGAGTTTACATATACATTTATAATTTACAAATCTATTTTCAACTACGTGAATTTAAATCACATTAGCATTAGTGGTTTGGTAAACATTTTACATTTACTAACCTATGCAATGTGCAAGAAAACATAAATCGCTTGAAAAATAAAATAGAGAATGTCGTAGAATTAAATGAGTATAAATTCAATAACATGTGCAATGAAGTCTTAATGAAATACCTTCAAATTCAATCTTTAATTAAAATTATTGACAAGTTAATGAGATTTGTAAGAGAGAATGCATTAATGAGATTTATGAGAGAGAGAACGGTGAAGCGGAAGCATTAGAAATAAAAGGACTGTTTTTAAAAATTTATATAAAGGACAATTTTGATATTATGGTTAAATGAAATTTGGATGTAACTAAAATTTTTTTGGGTAGGAGTAGAAAAACCAAAATACAAATAAGTGAATTACTTAAATTAAGTATAAAATTAGTCTTATATGAATTTTTGAGTTTTTCACTTTATCTCTCATTTTGATCTATAAGTTTATCTTTGAATAATGAAAAGAAATACAAAATATAAGAGGAAGAAGGTAGATTAACTAAGTCAAGCTCACGGGACGCCACACCACTAAGTTATTGACTAATAAATTAATTATATCATACTAATAAACTAAATGATCTTAAATTAATCAAATTAATAAAAATAATTTATTTGTTTTTTTTTTGTCAACTAGCCTAATGACTACCAATTAAGTTATGTTCACGGAGAATTGCATGATATAATTAGAGTGAAAATAACTCATATTTATGGAAATTTAATTCAAATAAGATAAGAACATATTTTTTTGAAAAATTTAAAAAGTATTTTTGTTTTCTTTAAAATAACAGTTTTATTAAGTGAAAATTCATTTTGTTCGATGATAAATTTGAAAGGTCTCAATTTCGTATGAGAGAACATATTTACGGGAAAAGGATATTTACCTTTTCAGTTTTTGGAAAATAAAATAAAAACATCTTCCTTTCTTTGATAAAAATAAATTGGGAGAATTTGAAAATTATGAGACAAATATTTGCAACTATCTTTTAGTCATTTCATTAATGAAGCAGAAACTTCCAATTTATCTTCAAAGTATTTATGGGTAATGACATGAACTTTATTTTTGAGGTTATAAATTATTGTTTGGGTTATTTTTTAAAAAATGTCATCTGATATTCACCGTGTAGTATATTTTGTAACGTGATAAAGAAGATACGAAGGATCACAATTATCTAACTTTATTCCGGGAAAGTTACATAACTTTGGCTCAATTTTAACCATTTGATTAATCAAATGCTTCATATCTTGACACGTGTCCACAAATTTATTTCTAAATTAACAATGTTGAAACTTTTATTAGTACACCACATTGGTTTATGAAATCTACATTTAAAATTTTAATGCATATCAAATGTCAATTGAACAAAATATTATTTTCTTTCTTTTATTCTCCTAAATATGCGATATATTTATCTCCTTATATTTTTTTCCTCTTCAGTTTCTCTCTTTCTAAATTTGCCAAAACACACATATTTATGGTTCGGAAGTTTCATTATTTTGTTCTTCATTCACAACATAATTTAAAATTTTATGTTACCAAATAAAAAAATTATTGATTCACTTCCTTTTTGCCTTTGTTTGGCAGAAGAGAAATAAGAGAGAAATAGAGAAGAAAGAAAAAAAGTATGAATTTCAATGCATGAACTTAGACTAATGTTAATCTAAGTTCATGCTTTGAAATTCGTGCTTTTTTTTCTCTCTTCTCTACTTCTCTTCTGCCAAACAAATCGTTAAATGACTTAAACATAATTAAAAAATAAAATTTATTTTTAATGTCACCGTGCATTGCACGGGTACTATCACTAGTTGAAAGCAAAAGTGTACTACTGTATAGAAAAGTCTGACTTTGAGTGTACGATTGTATAAAATTGTGACAAAGTGTCACATGGCACTACTATCAGTCTACTCCCTTCCTTCCTGTTTACAATACTACCACAATGAGCAATTAAGAAAAGTTGGTATGCAATTACTAAAGTGTCACGTGGCACGCTCCATGCATTTACATAAAAGTTGGTATGCAATTAATATTTATCTTTTGCGTATTACAAAATACTAAAATGTCCCTTGTGAAAAGATATACTCCCTCCGTTACGATATACTACATTCGTCCCAAAATAAAATACCTATTTGAATAAATCACGGGAATTAAGAAAATTGATTGTGATGTTAAATGTGTTGACTATTAGTGTTATTTTTACAAATTTGTCCTTTTTGAGAGAGAATTAGTTGATAATTTTACAAAGTACTCCCTCCGTTTCTTTTTAATTGTCTTTTATTATCCTATTTAGCGTTTCTATTTAATTGTCCTTTTTGTATTTTATGGGTATGATTTGTCAATTATACCATTTGTTAATTGCTCTTATCTTTTTCCATAAAACCAATTAATGCTATATATTTGGAAAACTAAATCTTTTTTGTTTTAAAAATTTTTGTTGGTACATAACATATTAAATTTTGTTTTTTTTTTATATAATATATTAAATTTATTGGAAAGAGAAGGCAAAAAAAATAGGAATTTATTGGGATTAAAACGAGGGTATAATAGGAAGATAACTTCCAAAAATACACTTTCTTAATTTGGTGTTATCATTCTAAAAAGACAATTAAAAAGAAACGGAGGGAGTATTTATTATTAATTGCAGAAAACGATGTATCATAATTAGGGGTATGGAGGAAAAAAATAATAAATATACTTGAAAATTGGAAAAAGTTCTTATAAAACGAGACAAGTAAAAAAGTGAAAAAGATCTTATATTTTGGGACAGATAGTATAAACATAAATCCACTTTATAAATTCATTGTATAATTAATGTATTTGGACAATGAATCTAGAAATTGTTTTTTTGCTTATATATTGTAACGTAGGGAGTATTTATAATTGACTTTTTATATTCCAATATAAAGTAACAATAATAATTAGTGTCATATTTCAAAAAAGGAAAAAGATATTTAGTAAAAAAATTTATGGAAAAGAATTACAGGAATAAATCTGCACCATTGTTTACATCAACTATCCCCATGATTTCTACTAAAAGAGAAGATTAAAATTACATCATCCTATAAAATAATGTCAGGTGTTATTCTTGTATTTATTCTCTAAAATAATTTTTACTAAATAGCAATGCTCTTAAAAAAATAATAAATATGTTTTGGAATTTGTAAAAAGGTTTATATTTAAGGACACATTTTTCTTCTGTTTGGAATAGGATAAAAACAGGGAAGACCAGATTAAATTTTGGTGGGGCCTACCACCTTTTTCTTTCTCCCCATATCTGCGAAGAAAGTAACGAAAGCTGTCTCTTTTTTATCTATTTCCATTTGTACCCTTTATTTCACGGGAAATGAAACTGTAATATTGTGATGGTGAAGTTGGAATTGGGAACGGTTTGAATAAAAATATCCATCGTGCTTGAAGGTTATGTACTTATGTTTTCAGATGCTTGCGAAGTGATTCAAGTGAAGAACATAATTATTTGGAGTGAAAGTGAAAATTGAGGAAATGCAGGATTATATTTTTGGATGCAGTGGCGGTGGTTTTGAATGGGAATTTAGGAAAGGCAAGGGATTGAGTGTGGCAACATAGAACGGTGGGAGAAGATAAGAGAAGACATCCCTTTAGTTGTTTTCAATAAAATAATTAAACTAATTAGCTAATTAAAATAAAACTTAAATTAATTAATTTTATAGTTACTTATTATTTTAAATTACATAAATTAGTAATTACCCAGATCAATTTGTTAACTAATTAATTTATTTATTTTTTAATAATTACTAGTAACAGACCCGTGCTATCGCCCGGGTCGTCCGATAACGCGACGCTAAGTTCACATTTATGTATTAGTTGAAATTTAGGTTAATGTTTGTTTGGATAGTTTTTTTTGCTAAAGTTAGGAATAATGTTAATAAAATTATTGTTTAATGAATTAAAGATTCATGGTATATTTTTTTTCATGATGTTAAAAATATAACAGAAAGCATTGATAAAGTGAAATAACATTTTACAATAGTGGATGAAAAGACTTACAATAGCGAGTGAATATTTTTTAATTTTGCAAATGTTAAATAAAAGTCATTTAAAGTACGACATTGGTTTCAAAGTTCAATTAATTGAGAAATTAAAAGAACTATCATTATTTTTTAGATGTAAAACAGTATTAATAGTAAGAATAATGCATAATTAAAAAAACCTAAGTTTTAGTTTCATATAAGTATGTGCAAAAAGAGGTTGTTATCACGATTTGCAATGGATTAATATATTTGATTTCAACACCTCCACAATTAGTCATTTACATCAACCAAAATATATAGGCCAGCTTCACAAAATAATCCAAATGATGGCCCACATTTGCAAGATAAAAACTGTGATATACACCCAAAGTTAAACCATAAATCTCCAAAAGCAACTAATGTAGCATGATCCTAGACAAAGGGAAATTGAAATCAATCTGCAACATTAAGACAAACAAAGAGAAATTGGGTTACTGATAAGAGACAGATAATTGAAATGCAGCTATGAATATTTATTATAAATATAATACTTACAAAATCAAATATTATGGAAAACCTCTTTGTACACAACATTGGTTGTGGTCGACTTTGATTTTTTGGATTCATCATGAATTAAAATCTTGATCCCTTTTTTACTTTTAACTCTTGAAACTGCAACATATAGTTGTCCATGGCTGAAAACATCTTTGGGCAAATACAGACCAACATAATCCAATGACTGACCTTGTGACTTGTTAATTGTCATTGCATATGAAACTATGATAGGGAATTGCCTCCTAGTCAATTTGAATGGCCATGGAGACTGTGATGGTGACATATCCATTCTAGGAATGTAAATTGGCTTGCCATTATTTTTGCCACCTATAATTTTGGCTTCAATGACATGGTCTGCTAGTTGACTTACAATTAATCTTGTGCCATTACATAAACCATCTGATTGGTCTATGTTCCTCATTAGCATAATAGGTGTGCCAACCTTTAACTTAACACTATGATTTGGAAGGCCTGAAGTACGAAGAGAGCTCAAAAATTCAGGTGTGAAAATTTGTAGAACTTGGTCATTATTAATTTCAGATCTGTCCACTGTGTTTGAACTGAAGTATTCCCCGTGTTCACCTATAAATGTGGTAACTTAATCAGTTATAAATGTGTGATGCACTAAGTTAAATATGAGTTGGTTATAATGATCTATTCAACAAATGTGTGACGTTTGAAGTGAAATAATCATACCTGGCATTAATCCTAGAACATGATCATTAATTTCATCAACTACCTCAATGGTTGATGCTAGAATTGCTCTATTCAACAAATATTCAGAATTCTTGTAATTCTCCAAGAACTTTGGATAAGTACTATCCACAATCCCTTGAATAGGATTTTCAAAATCTGTAATCAAAATTTCTTGAGGAATTTCAATTTCAGCTGTTCCATCATTTGGTTCTGAGATTCTCCCCTCCCCAACCATGAGTAACCACTTAGAGAAATTTTCAATCTCTTGATTATCTAGATTGGTTGCACCTTGTCTAAGCCTCATATTTTTTGTCAATGTTAGAACCTTACAATGATCCCATATGTATGATGAATTTATTGAAGCATGTACAATATCTGAACGGGTACCTCTTGGAATAACTGGCAAAATTTGTCTGAAATCACCTCCAAAAACAACCACTTTTCCACCAAAGATTTTGTCAGCATGAGGTGTACCACTCATAAGATCTTGGAGAGTCCTATCCAAAGTTTCAAAACAATGTTTATGAGCCATGGGAGCTTCATCCCAAATGATCAATTTTGCTGCTCTAAGTAAATTTGCCAGATCATCATCATAATCAATTTTGCACATTGAATTTTCAAAAGTTGGTACTGGGATCTTGAATTTGGAGTGAGCTGTTCGTCCTCCGGGTAGTAAAAGAGCTGCAATTCCACTGGTGGCAGCAGTTAAAACAATTTGTTGTTTAGATCGCAATGCACTTGCAAGGGTTCTCCATATAAAAGTTTTTCCTGTTCCACCGTAACCATGTAGGAAAAACACGCCTCCTTCTTGTTTATGAACAGCTTCCATTATCTCATTATAGTGTCATTCCTGCTCATCTGAAAAAGATGTGAATGGTTGAAAAAGATGTGAACTTTTTATGTATAGGATTAAAAAATATGAATTAAAATATTGACAAATCCTTAAAACAACCTGTCAATGTTGCAGACAGCTGTGCAAATTCTTCTCTTAGACTTGCGACATCATAATTTCTTTCATCATATATCAGTCTATTTCCCAACTGTTGAAGCACATAACCTTTTGGATATGGAATTGATTTAAATTCTTTTAAAGTTCTTCTGTTAGCTTGTAACATATGCTCTATATCCAACAAAGTCAAATTTTCAATTTCTTCATCGCTTAGTTGTAGATCTATGATAAATAATATTAAGATTAGGAAATAGTTATAGAAGTATATTAATTAATTTTTTGAAACAGAAATTGACAAAGGTGTATAAATGTTTGTTACCTTTGTTATTTGCAATGACTCTTTGATTATACAATATTCCATCAGACAACCATTGTATTGATTTTCTAAAAACATGATACGGTCGGTTCATGGTGCCACATAGTAGAAGAATAACAAACAATTTTCTCAAGTAGACACCTGGTCCCCATCCATGTGCTTCTCTGATGGCACCAATGTATTCTTTGTCATCTCCAAGAAATCCCATGGCAAAGCAAGCATCTCTAAATGTTAAATATTGTGTATCTCCAACTTTACGAATTTCTTCGTATGTAGTTGGTCCTTTCACAACAGTTAACATCAATCTTAAATAAAATAGTTCTCCTGTTGTTGGCGGAACCCAAACCAGACGACCAATTTTGAAACCTCTCTTTCTTGGTGTCCAGACTTTCTTTTTTTTGTTGTAAGTAAACCTTGTAACAAATTCACCATAGGTGAGTCTCCTTGCACTTGGGTAATCTTGATTTGCTTGTAACCATGAGGTAAACATAGATTCTGTTACACTTGGTTTCTCAAGAATGTTTTCCATCCGATCATGATCAGTGTAGTATATTGCATTCTCTCCTACCATGTGAAAAAACATTCTCTCTACAGATGGTTTTCTTCCATGAATTTTATATGAGAAAATTCTCCAACATGCTTCACTTGGTGAGATATACCTACAATCAAGATACTGTTTGATTTCATCTATAGGTGGTTGAGGAGTAGCAGATTGTTGATCAGCTGGTACAACAGTTGCAGTAATGCGGTCATACCCTTTGTGAATGTACTTAAATAAATATTTGATGGAAGAACTTTGATTGCACCATTCCATGTTGATATGAGCTTGATATTTAAGTAACAATCTTTTATTATAGGGCACTACATATCTATTGTCCAATTTGATACCATTCTTCTCAACAGTATAAGATTGTTCACTCCTTTTATAAAGTGGATAACCATCTCGATCAACTATGGTTGACTCATTATATCTTTTCGGGAAAAACTTAGAACACCTATCAGTATTTTTCATGCAAGGTGACGAATCTCTGTCCGTACCACATGGGCCATGAATCATATGTTTTTTGACCAAATTGTACAGCTCTTGATCAGTTTCCGGGTTTGGTATCTCAGCAGAAATGATTTGGTCAATATCATCTGGTGTTGGATATTTGCATGCAGGATGTAAAAAGATGAGAATGTGAGCATGAGGTAGTCCCCTTTTTTGAAATTCAATTGTGTACATATCTGTGTAAATAAATAGTAAAAGTTAAATATGCAGCAAATATCATACAAAACTTGCATTGACCAATCGTATTTAAAAATGCATTTGTTACTGTTCTTTATATGGAATCACAAAATGAAATGACTACATTTTGTATGTTTAAAGGAATATGAAAGAGGGATACTTACATGCCAACACCTTTCCAAGCACATGTTTTTTAGTCAAATCCTTCATAAGATGATCAAATTTGATTTTAAAAACCTTAGTAACTATATCTGGACGATCAACGGCTTTCAAGTTGTTCTTTGCCAATTCCCTGGAAATTTCAGGCCAGTTAGGATTACATGTGAATGTTATGAAAAGATCTGGGAATCCAACTGCAGCTGAAATGGCCATTCCATCAAAATATAGTTGATCCATGTATCTTTTACTACCAACAAATGTAGATGGAAGCACAACTCTTTTTCCTGTTGTTTGTCCCGTGTTTTGTCCACCATCTTGCACGTTCTGATTCAGATTATGATACTTACAAACTCTGAGCTTTGGTTGATTTTTTCTCAACCAATTAAGTCTCTCTGATTCCATCATTGCATAACTATCAACCAGAAATTGTTGGAAAAGTCTTCTAGAACATATCAAAGTTTTGGCTTCGGCTTTTCGAGTTTGGATACGAAATGATATCCAATCTTTAATTGTAAGTCTATTCCTCTTGGTAACCTCAATCTCATGTCTATATCGATGCTGAATTCCTATTCTAAAGCCATCTTCACCATATGGAAAAATGAGTGGATATTGATAAGCAAGATAACTTGGATGAAATTCATTAATTCTTTGCAAATATCCGCTTTTTTTATGCATGATGATGTCTCTTTGTGAACCTGAATTTATATCTCCAACTATGAAAGCGGCAACCTCAGAAACAGTTGGTTGATTATAAATTCTTCCATCATTTTTCCTATCAGCAATCAATTTCAACTTCAAATCTTGAATGGGGTTGTCTTGCAACATGTCACGTGCCATTCGGAATGATTTTGCATGAACATTGTTTTCATCAAGCATGTTCTTCAACTTAATGACAATTTGTTCATCAAGCTCTTTATTGCTCCTGAACATAAGATAACAGAATAATTTATTTAATGGCTAACCAAAATATTCAATGTTAAAGCGAAGTAATGAATATATGAAATAACTGTGAACCTGAAAATAACCATTCTGTTTCGAACTTCATTTTCAGTATCAAAAATGTAAAGTTGTGCAAACTTAGGTGGTTGTCCTTCCGGTGGTAACATGCTTCCAAGTCTGTGGCAAATTTGACCTTGTATTCGTAAAGTTGGGGGGCCTCTTCCTCTATTTGTTTTTTCATCTATCTGCATTCCAGGTGATGTGAATGCAAACATCGAATTATATATCCTTGTATGCTTTTGATAATTTTGGCTGTCTGCACTTACTAAATCAAACAAAAGATGTTGAAGGATAGCAGGTGGTTCTTTCAGCATAGGCAATTGAGCTTTGCCTCCATGACAACATTGTTGAAACTTTGGTGTGATTTCATGCCTTGTTTTACATTTTCTTTCTCCATACCGCATTAATGCAGTACAATGCTGACATTCCCACACAGGATCACCAATATCTAAATAGCCTGGACCTGTTTATTATTGTCACATTTCATGAGTCAGGATTAAAATGATGTATACATTCAAACTGAACACAAAATAAAATTAATAGAAGTGTACCGTCTTCATCTTCTTCATTGTCTATGGAGGAATTTTCATCATCAGTGCCATTTTCATCAGAATAATGTTGTGTGTCACTATCATTGTTATTTTCTAAATCCGAATCAGATGATTCATCTTCAATAACATGATTTTCGAAAATGTGTGAATATTGAGACTTGCTTTTGCTAGCACTTGGTGACTGTGATGAACTTGATTGACCCTTGTCAACAGTTGCAGTAAACTTGTTATATAGATTAACTCCTCGTGTATGATATCTTTTAATTGGTTCAGGATTAGTTTTGTGCAAACTATTTGGCTGAGTCCAACTTGCTGATTTTTTACTTTGAGAAGACAAATCAATGTGAAATTGTTTTGATTTATCCTGCAAATATGATGCAGTAGCTTGGTCTTCTTTAGTTTTTTTTGGAATAGGGAATGATTGGGAACCAAATCCAGCAATGAAGATGTTAGGTGTTGAGCAACTATTTGATGGAGTATGGTTATTTTGGTTAGTATGTTTGAGAATAGGAATTGTTTGTGATTGAAAGATAGGACTTATTTTGGTTGATTTAGAGCTCAACTTTGTATCAATTCCTTGACTATGTTGAGTTTTTGTACTTGTAGTGAAAGACTGTGAACCGAAGCCAGGAATAAAAATGTTAGTGGTTGGACTTAAGTTAGATGGTTGAGATTTTGTATTGTGAGTATGTTTGTCATCAAGCAAAGAGTGGGATGCAACTTGATGTTTGAAATGTGGTTTATGCAAGATTGATGGTCCTCCCACATTCACAGTTGGAATTTTGTTTTTGTGAAGAGGTAGTTTGGGATCTTTTGATGCTTCTTTAGCAAAATGAGATTGGTTAAGTGATGCAGATTGTTGTGAATGAGTTTCAGATTGTGTAGAAAAGTTGTACTGATTTTGTATATTTTGAAATTCTCTTTGGCTTGCAATGAAAAGAGGATTATTTGTTATAGGAGTCAGCAGCTGTCTTGCTGAATGGCCTATTGAAGTTGAGGAAGATGCATTAGCTTTTTTGAAGTGTACACGACTTTTCTTATTCACCATTAAGTTCTTCCTTCTTTGCCTTGCCATTGAATCATCCTTTTGAGCAGGGTGCTTGTTGTTATCCATCTATGGGGAAATGATAAATGATGGTGATACTGAAACATACAACATTTGCAATTTGAGTTAATGAATTGTTACATCAGCTTTTAGTGGAACTATGTTCAATTCTACATACCTTGATATTGCTGATACAGTTAGAGAATTCAGTATTTTGAAGCCATGGTGGAGAGATGCTATGCTCAAGAATGAAGCAGTTCCATCTTCAAAATGTTCCTCAATACCTTCCCTTCTTTTAATGAAATCAATGTCAGCAATTGATGCAGCAACCCTTCCTGCCATAGGGAGCTTGCAATCAAATAAAAAGTGTAAACCACAAAGAGGAAAGTAACCACTACACCACAAACCTCCACTAAAGATGGAACTGTAATGCCACCCAAAAGATGCTCATTGGCATTCATTTTAAATCCATAATAACACATGCATAGTCAATATTTAATGAAGTCAAAATTGAATGAAATTCTTACGGTGAAAATTTTAACTCTGCTTGTAAATGGTATCAAGAAAGCAGCCTGCTTTATATAACTATAGTAGGGGAGGGATCATACCTGAGGGATAAAAAAGTCATTCACCCCATCAACATGGAAATCACTGGGGGATGTAAACTGTCGTCTGTTGTTCCAATCTTGGAGCTGAGAGAAGAATTAAATGTGATTGAGGTAATGCAGATTTTCAAATGGATGGATTGTATCCAAAGATAGTTGAGGAAGCTTGATATATTCTTTTTCTTAGTTACTTTCTCAACACAATCAGATATATTATTTTATGATTAAGTTGTTTTTTTTTTTAGGCTTTCAAGGTTAGAAGTGTTTTCAAATTTGAATATAGTGAAATTAGATTGGCACCAAAATTTTGGTGGGAACTTTTTGAATTTCAGAACTTATGAAAAGTTTGAAAATGTAAGTTAAGTCCAAACCATGAAATTTATCAGTGTCTTAAATGCTCAACCACTTAAAGCTTGTAAGTGTTTTCAAATTTGAATTTAGTGAAATTAGATTGGCAAGGAAATTTTGGTGGGAACTATTTGAATTTCACTTCAATGAAAAGTTAGAAAATGTAAGTTAAGGGAAAATTTCGAAATATAGATGAGGAAGTGATTTGAATTATACTGATATCATCCAAAAATAAAACTAAAACCAACATGTGAAAGGAAGTTGCTTTATCAGTGCATTAAATTCTCAACCACTTTGTATTTCATTGTTTAAAGATATATGTGAAAGGTAGTAGCTTTAGCAGTGCAATAACTGCTCAGCCACTTAGTAGGTATGGTGAAATGAAAGCATAGCTCTCTGTCTTTTGCAATAGAGTGCAGCTGTAATGCCTAAATTATTAATCATTCTTTTATAGTATCAAGGCAAAGGAAGGATTGTTTGTTTAAAATAAGCAAATCTATTTGAACAAACTTAATTTTATTTGATTCATTAGCTGTCAAGACATTTGTATAGTTGATTAAATTGAAACCCATTTTCCAATTTATAATAGATGAATGAACCAACTTATAATGTTGTTACAGTTTGAGATTTCAATTTTTGTGATTTCACAGTTTTCTTCATCAAATAAGCATACATTTAAAAATGATTTGAATAGAGTTTTGAGCTTAAAATTGATAGGATAAAAAGAGGTGGGATGCACATTCAAAGTAGGCTTCAATATATTGTGTATCAACATGTTTGCTATTGTGTTTTATTAGGGGTATGACAGCAAGAATTATTCAAACTTGTGGCAAGTGAAAACATTCATAAACAATATGTAAGAAGTTGTTTTAAGAAGAAGTTAAAAGCTTACATTTTTCATGTTCCCCTTTAGTTCCAAACGTGTGATCTTCACTGAGGAAAGAATGGTGTTAAGCAGAAGAGGCATGATGTTAAGAAAGATTTCTCTACTATATCTCTAATGTGAGATAGTGATGATTTGGGTAAATATATAGGCAAAGGGGAACCATATAGAAAAGTATGCATTAATGAGAGTTGGTGTATTCATTAACCACATTCTAACAATATAAGTCAAAGCAAGTGGCAAAATAATATTATAGTCATAAGTAAGATATTTGTAGAAATAGATATTCTTGCATGAGGACAAAATGCAATAAATATACCCATTACATAGCCAAAAGTGTGGTCCTCAAAATGTGGGCACAACATATGTTGAGAGCATCAAAAGATATCCAAATTCAACAAAAAGTGTTTCAAATGTAGCAGATTGCAAGCTGTCTAGAGGCCTTAGTTAAAAGGTTATATAGAAAAGCTAAATTAGTACAATTAGATATTACAGTCTTGAGTTACTCTTTTTTTGCATGCTTAGACCTGGTGATTTTTGTTGAAGACATCTTACTTCCAATCAAGTCTTTAACTTCTTCATTCTGATTACCCGAATTGACAGCCGATCCATTTCTTTTTGAAGGTGTAATCATTGAGACTTGAGAAGGATCAATCTCATCAGACAAAGAGACCTGGAGAACAAATAAGTAACCATCAGAGATGTATACATCCATTTTATCAGTTGTATCAATTTTATAGAGTTTACGAATATTACCGTAGGAAGGACAAGATCATCAGATTGTTCAACCGACTGAGAAGTAGAAATGGCCTGCATATAATTTCCAAAGTCGTGGTTAAATATATATATTGCTATTAATCTGTGGACTTGGAAACAAAGATTAAAGTATAACCAATGACCTCAAGGATAGGATTCTCAATTTTTGGAATAGGTGTTCCTTCCTGAGAAAGTAAAGTATGTATAGGTGAGCCAATTATAATTATAACAAAAGACAGATTATAAGTTATTTAATAGTTTGTGATAATATTAGAAATAATAGTTGGCATATTATCAAAAATATCCTATTCACAACTTGGATGTATGTATACCTGAGAAGATGGAAATCGCGATTTGATATCAGCAATAAACTGTTCCCCAACATGAACTTGATTCACAGATGCATTCTTCCACTTATACTGCCACTTAATTTTAACTGCCAAAGTTTTACCCTCTATCTTGTCAATTTCAACAGGATAAATTGTTGGATCAGTAATGTCAGCCTGTTAAATAAAGGAGTATATAAGTATATTTGGACATAATCAAATAATACACTCTAAATCAAATCGATAAGTATATCAGTTTATAAACCAAAGGTCACAAGATGTAATATATTTGGTTCTTACTGCAATCATTTTGTCACGAAGGTCTGCTGCAGATATTCCCAATATTTGTGTGCATTCACGGTCCCAAAATGTAAAAACTGATTCAGTGTTGTTATAACAAACATCTACATCCAATCTGTACTTCCAGAGTTGCATTTCAGTTGAGTGACCATCAATGCAAGTATAGGGAGGAGCAGGTCCCGATGCAGCTTTGGGGCAATGAAGGCAACCTTGAAAATACCAACCATTCTTACTTGCCTTGACGCAAATTGTGTCAATAACAGTTACAACTTGTGTATCCTGTTTGAGATAAAATCCCTATATTAGTAGTCTATATTGTAAACATGCATTGAAAGTGAGATATAAGTATACAGGTTACCATAGGCAGAAGGATAATTTTAGAAAGAGGCAAGATTTCACTTTTGTGAAGCAATTTTTGTTCCGGAGTATACTGGGAGCCTCCAGAATATTGGCTCATAAGCTGTGATGGTGTATCAACAACAGGCTCAAATGTTCCAGCAGAGATAGCCACATCTAATCTGAAACATAGCAATCATTGAATGTACAACATTGAGAAATAGATAGTGTCATAAGTTATATAATAGAAGAAGCAGATATTAGATATAGGATAAGTGGAAACCTTTTTTTGAACTCAACAATAGCATTGATGTCATCATTGATAAAAAGTTTAGTATTTGACCATGTATTTGAAACAGTTAACGGGTATTGCCCTACATAATTAGGAAATGATTAGATCATGTTCATATAAACATTAATTGACTGAACCATGTTTCACAATCACAAATTTATAATAAAAAAAGATTCATAAATACCTTCTGGCTTAATCTTTGCATACTTCATGGCAATGAGAGTAGCTCCAACATCAGTCTTTTCTCTAGTGTAAGTGATGAACTTGATAGCATAATCTTCCCACAAAGTGCAACAGATCCTATTGTCACTATAAAAAAAGATAAATTAAAACTGGAAATTAATATAGTTGAGGTATTAATTAATGTAACTATAAAAAAATCATATATGATTACCTGAGGTCTCTAAGTTTGAAATTAACCTGAACTTTACGGCTTCCTTTTGTTGGTTGTGTATATCCAATCTCATCTAAGACTCCAATAACATCTGTGATAACATGGAAATGCAATTTAAATATATGTACAATATGCAATAACAAATATTTTGACTATGAGAAAAAGTAAGATATACAAATTATATATCGTACCATATAATACATCTTCACGCCATTTTCCAGACAGTATCTCAACAAAATCTTTCCATTTCGGAATCGGATCCAAAATTTGATGTATATTAACATCAGAAATCCGAGTTGATCCATTGAACCTCAGTTTGAATTGATTTTCAGAGAGCTTAAATTGATCATCATTTTTTAGGACTTGGAAGTTTTGGAAGCAGTAAGTGTTGTTCTCGATGATTTGTTTGTCAAGGGTTTCATTTAACTCATGAGGAACCATAACTAAAATGTCATCTCCCTGCAAATTTTTTGAACAAAACATTTTCAAACCCTTTTAATTATTTTTTTAGCAATGTTACTTTTAACAGTACCAGAAATATCTTACTTTATATTTGGTTTTTCCAAAAACAATAGCTCAAGTTTGACATCTTAAAAAAATAACATTTTAGAAAATGTTTCCTAAACTGAAAATAAACTTCAACCTTTTGATAAACAATGATGAACATAACACCTTAAACCTTTACATCTTTCTACTTACTAAAACCTTTTGGTTTTCCTTTATAAACTAAAGAGCATATATCTTTCAAGATGAACAATGGAAGTTGTATTAAGAAATAGTTGCTATCATATTTAAAATGTCATCTCCTAACATATAGGTAAACAATGATGAACTAAAGAGCTTATAAAAGAAAATAGTACATTTTGTGAAACACAAAACCTCATCCTTTTCACGAACAATACATAAATGGGGAAAAAAAATTAAACTTGATCATAAACATGTAAATGCTATGAACTACCACTATGAAATATTACAACAACAATACCTTCTCATCAACTACCAGCATTTCGAAGCTCTGTTTGCCATCCTTCACAACATTCCATTTTTCTTTAATCTTCACAGCAATCTTCCAAAGCTCCTTGCGATTGTGAAGCTGCTTAATGGGCTGAACAGGTCTCTCCATTTTGCTGCATATTTTCGGAAAAAAAAACGTATGAAAAGCAAGAAAAAAATCATGTGAAAACAGAGATGAAAGGAAAATGAAAATGTGAGACAAGAACACTTACTTTGGAGATGGAAGGTGAAAGTGTTAGCTTGAACTTTTCTCTTTCCTTTGAGAAGAGAGTGACAGGTTTGAATAGAGGGAAGAGAAAGAGAAATGTGAAAAGTCAGTGTTGGGAAAAGTGTTATGGATGAAAAGAGAGAAAAAGTTTATTTCACAATATGATTGTGACATGTTGGGTCAGAAACAATTTTTTTAGAAGCCAACTGAGCCAGCTTCTAAACAACATGTGGCTTGTAAATAGTTTAAGTTCCTCTCACAAAAAGTCAATTCGGCTTGGTTGGCTAAGAATTTGGCTCGGTTTACTGTTATTTTAGTTCAGTTTGCAATTTTTTAGACATCAAATACCCTTGCTTAGGACAGATGGCAAAATTCTAAGCAAGGGTATTTGTGAGTTTACCAATACAAGTAATTTTCTTATATTGTATTGGATTATTAAATAATCAATATTTTAATAGATTATTTTAATAGAAAAAATCAGGGGCATTTATGTATTTTCAAAATTATCTCATACTTCTCTCTTTTCTATTTCTCTTCTTTTTCTATTAAACCAAACAATACCTCAAATCTATTTTATTTCTCACATTTTTCTCTCTTTTCATACTCTTTCTCACCTCTTTCTCTCTTCTCACTTTTTCTTCGCAACCAAACAAAGCATTAGAGATAAAGGGAGTATTACTTTGTACCACATGTCATGGTCAGGTACGGATATCCATGGTTTTGATTTTTTTAGAACCGAATCCAACCGTATTAAACCATTCTAGACTGACTTTTGTTATTTTAGCGCCCGTGACCCGTGATAACTTGACCCGTCCACCCATTCCTGATTTGGATTTATCAGGTTTCGGGTGAGTGGGTATCTTTTGCCAGCCAGAAATTATTTCATTATAATGTATTTTTTATATCATTTTATATTTACAAAGTTAAATTTACAAACACGTTTTTTAAAAAAAGAAAAAGACAAACACTTTAATTTCAATTGACCGACAGCTATAAATTATAAACCACAATAGTTATAAGAGTATGTCCAATAATGGTATCATAGAGAATATAATAGACTAACAATTCGTACTTTTTTTTTTGTCATTAGAGTTTCATGACGTGACATAGAGAGTATCAAAATTGATTAAAATATCCAATTTTTATAATTTTTACTAATAGAGAATTAAAGATATTAGTGATCAAAATTGTGCGTTGACATGCAGTGGTCAAAATAGTTCTTATATTTTGGGACAA
The DNA here is from genome assembly GCA_030408175.1 of Trifolium repens. Classification (NCBI taxonomy): domain Eukaryota; kingdom Viridiplantae; phylum Streptophyta; class Magnoliopsida; order Fabales; family Fabaceae; genus Trifolium; species Trifolium repens. The sequence goes on from CP125844.1 coordinate 57,463,125, forward strand.
AGGTAGTATTACTTTTTTTTTATATATCAAATTAAATATAATTAATAACTTGTTAATAATGTATGATACATATAGTGATATCACCATTGAAGCAAAATATGTATGAGTTGCATAAATATTACATGACATTATAGAGACAATATTTTAGTGATGTATGATATCTAAAGCGGTATCACCTGGAGATACTCTAAGCAACTTTTCAACTATATATATAGATCCAAATAAATAAATAATTTTTTTATAAAACTTATTAATTAAATCTTATGAAGAGATTTGATTTATTTACATTGTGAATAAAAGAGATTTGGTTTGTTTGTGCATAAATAGATTTGGTTTATTTTTGTAAAAGAGGGATGTTTTTTCCGTAAATATGATATCTCCTTAAATTGTGTACAAACTAAAGGGACTAACTACTACTAATTGTTAGAGATTTGATTTTTTTTTTTTTTGTTAGAGATTTGATTGTCTTTGTCATACACTATATAACCCACAACAACTAGAATAGTGTAGTTTGAAAGTATAATTGTTAGTGTTACAATACAACATGAAAATCCATTGTTTGCTTGTTAAGTACCTTGTTGGATTGCTTGTTACTATTATTCTTGTTATAATTCTGATGGTCTTTGCAACCAAACACAATCAGAATCACGCTGGTTGGAGACGAATTGGGCCAATTATCGGTGGTTGGAACCCAATTGAAGACATCAATAACTCACACGTTACTGATATTGCCAATTTTGCCGTTAATAAATTCAACAACCAAACTGGAGCGTCGCTGAAATTTCAGAAAGTCATCAGAGGGGAATCCCAAATTGTCGCAGGCATAAACTACTGCCTCATTATTTCCACTAGCAATTCCGTAAACAACATTTACAACGTTGTTGTCTATGATAGGCCATGGGATCACTTTAGGAACCTCACGTCCTTTATACCGATTATCCATCATTAGGTTTACATAATTTCTATTATTTAAATTTAACAATCAATTAGGCGGATATGTTCACTAAATCACTATGAAGTACAATACTAGCTTGATGCAAATAGGTCAATTTAACACATAACTATTTAGTGATAAGTTTTAAGAAAAATTGAAACCATTTGTTCTATTGGAAATGCTTTAGCTTATTTATTCTTCTTGTAAATTGAAGATTGGAATTTTCTTATTGTGCATGTAATAATCTTTGAGTACTCTCTTAACTTTTCTCGTCCAACAATGTAACACTTTTTTATATTAATGCACTGCAATTACAGTTTTAAGCATCTCACATGATTATGCGGAAAAACTTCATCGCTTACTTTTCATTTCAGACTTCACACTTCATATGATTGTTGATTGGTGTGCTGCAACCCCAAATATACCGGGTTATGCTTATGATGAGATCGAGATTTAATTTATTTTTGTAAATTATTCCATTGAATTGTAATTATTAATAAATTTCTTTTATACAATCAACAAATAATTTATAAGTGGTAAACGTATTGCGCTCATTAAATATGTGGTCAGCTGTTTGATTGATAGCTAATATGTATGAAAAAAATTGGTTGTAAGAGAGATTTTATTTTGTGTGTCCCATAAATACTTCTAGTGAAAATTAGTCATCAAAAAGGCATCATCAAAAGAGATTAAATAAGTCGATATCAAGAGAAAAATGATGAGATTAAGTTGTAAAGAGACTTTTTATAAGTTGTAAAGAGTCTTGATTGAATACCACTAGACTTTTTTAAAGTCTTTTAAAATCCTAATTTAATACCACTAGACTTTTTTAAAGTCTTTTAAAATCCTAATTGAATACCACTTGATTTTTTTAAAGTCTTTTAAAATCCTAATTGAATACCGCATGATTTTGTCATCATAAAAAAATCTTTTAAAATCCATTGAAATCCTAATTGAATACATCCCCCTAAATTAGTTGGGTTAGGTTCTCTTTGTATATAAAAAGAAAAAAAAAAAAGAAAAAGAAAGAAGAGATTAGGTTACTTTTGATACATATATAAGAACCTAACCGATCAAATACTATATAACTCACAATAACTTGAAGTGTTTAGTTTAGAAAAGATAATTGTTACTATACAACATGAAAATTCAATTGCTTATTCGCTCAAAAAAAAAAATCCAATTGCTTGTTCTTATTCTTGTTGAATTGCTTGCTCTTATTCTTGTTATTTTGAGGAATCACGTTCGTTTGTATAAACCAATGGGTGGTTGGTACCTAATCAAAGACATCAATGACCCACATGTGATTGATATCGCGAATTTTGCCGTTAGCGAATTCAACAAGCAAACTGGAGCGACGCTGAAATTTGAGAAGGTCATCGAAGGGGAATCCCAGCTTGTCGCGGGCATAAACTACCACCTCGTTATTTCCACTAGTAATTCCGTACATAGCATTTATAACATTGTTGTCTATGATTGGCCATTGGATCACGTGAGGAACCTCGAGTCCTTTATACCGGTTATCGATGATTATGTTTTACATACATCAAAGTATCCATCATTTATTATTAGTTGGTGATCTTATATCATAATTTTATCTAGAGAAATGACAATGTCATTTAATCCTAACGATCAATTGGTGGATAATGTTCACTAAATCGCTCTGGCGTCGGAAGATAACATACATATGTCACAATGTGGATGCGTATGTCATATATGGACTAGAATAAAGAGGGGCGTGGAGATTCACTATGTTTTCCCATTTCTTATGCTAGTTTTCAGGAGCAAAATTGAAACCATTTGTTTTCTTGGAAATGCTTTTGCTTATTTATCTTTTATGTAATTTGCACTTGCAGAATGCAATTTTCTTATTGTGCGCGTAATCACTACATGTTGTATTCATTATTCTTAAGCACTTTAGATTAAATCTTTGAGTACTCTCTTAACTTTTTTCTTGTAGTATCACTTTCATGGATCCTTAATTAGTTAGAATGTTTGTCTGTTGTTTTCCTCTCCTGTTATTTTCAGCATTTGCTGTGGATTTGAAGTATGTGCTTTCATTTACTGTATTGTAAAATATTGTATTTACATAGCAATAAGTCCTTCTATATAGCACAAAGTTGAAAAATTTGAGAGTTCCTATTTCCACATTTTTAGTGGCTGGATTTATATGATGATGATAGGTGTTGGTTCCATGACAGTTCCAGCAACTAGAATGTGAAAATAGATTTCCTTAGATATTTCTGCATATACTATTTATTCTGTTTCTGCATCGCGAGGCAAAGAAGACAGTTCCGGCAATTGAAAATGATTGTTTGATTATACTTGCAGGTTCTCTCACTTGGATACTTTGCTATATCATATTTTCCCGGTGGATCTGCTGAAATGAGATTTCTGACTTCTGCTTTAATAGTTTAACGTCCAAAATAATGAGTACATGATAATGCTGAGATGAAACATCGTAATATGTTCTAAGATTTCAATGTTTGTTGCCACCTTCGAATGAGAGAACCGATTAATCTCTTCGCCACAACTTTGAATCTTTATTGCACGCGTGTATGGTTTTGAATGCACCAGCAGTATCGCTATGGCCTGTGTGATTGCTGAGGGTTTGCCAATTTTTTTTTAAACAGACTACACTTAGGAGTAGGACGATATATCATATGTAATCTTAAAAAAACATGATAACAAAATACAGAATCATAATGTAAATGTAACAATTGTATCTTTATGATGTTCCAACTCAAATAATATAAGATATTTATAGAACACTCGTTTTGAATGAAGTGATGTACAATAATGTTTCATCATGTGACCACCTAAATAACTTTGTAACAAATTTAGGGTGTTGTTACTCACACCCAGTATTTCACAAGTAACACTGCCTAATTTCTTTTTTTGGACTAAAATACTGCTACATACTCTCGAATATAATTGATTTTCTCCAAAATTGATTTTAACTTGAAGTTAGAATTTGAAGCTTTTGGCTTCTAAAATTGATTTTTAACCTCAAATTTATTTTTCAGCTCACATTTACATATATTGATTTATATTCAATTCACTTTTAACCAGATGTGTTCCATGTCCATGTTCTCAAACTCACGTTTATAGTATCAGCTGTGTAAATTTTTTACAAATATCATGAAAGCTACTAAAAGTCAAGTTATAAGTGAATTGAATATAACTTTTGTCAGTGTAGAACCATACGCACTTAAAAATAACTTATGCAAAATCAATTTACCAAGCTTTCATTATGCAATTAATTAAACTGCTTACTGAGACACACCATTAACATACGTTTGGAATTTCTTAACAGTAAACAATTCATACATTAAGACTTCAATAACAAAATCAATATGGAAAATGCTATTTATAACCTTGTGATAGCATTCCAACTTTCAAAATAGACAACATCAATTTATGAAAATCTAATGGTACAAAAAAGACAAAGATCTCCATACAAGCAATAGTATAATTTATTTGTTGCGCTTTGCAGCACGCCTTCCCTGTCCCTTCTTTGGTGGCCCTTTTCCCCGACGCTTCAACATTTCAAGCTTTGATAAGCGTCTACATAGAACAATATAACAAATGCATCAAAATTCTTGTAAAATATATGCAAAATATTATGATTGTAACCCAAAGTACATCCTTCACAAAATTTGGCTGCACAATTTCTACACCGACATGAATTACCGTTTAATAGAGAATGCACTTGCTGCAAGAAAACATAGCCAAATTCATTGGGGAAACCATACCAATATTTCACCTAATTCGAATATTGAATAAGTTTTCACAATGACAAAAAAAGTAGTCATACTTCAACAAAAAAAAAGTAGTCTAACAAACAGTGGACATGGATAATATCAATGAATACATTTACAAAATGGAACGAAAATTCACAGACAAAACTTTATCCTCTTGCACCAAAACAATAAACTAAGAATTTCCATGTATGAGGCAGTTTCAGTATCTGTTTGGTTGTACATTTGTGTTGCTATACATGCGTTTCCTGCACCTAAATGTGGCTTTATTGGAAATTAATATGTTTGGCTTTAAAACAAACAAATCGATTCTAGATCCAAACTCTAGCTTTTAAGTTGACTAGAATCAATTAACACCTAATGCTAGCTCACACCCTCCCTATATTTTTTCACTTCGCTCTTATACACATGTTCACAAGCACTTCACATTTTTCCTGACCTATTTGGTACTCAACAGCTCATTTAGCTTAAGATGTAGCTGGATTCAAGGACTTAGGTGCAATAAAAAACTGTGGAAGATTGGTAATTCCAATATTGTTGAGATCAGTTCATCTTCACAAAATGGAAAAGACCACTAAAAGGATACACGTTGATCTGATAAATGAACTTAGCCAAGGAAAGGAGCTAGCAGAAGTGCAGAACAGATCAGTGACAGTAACCATCTTGTTTCATCTTCTCCATCATCCCATGAAACCAATGAATTCTTGAGAAAATAATTTTGACCTACGGGAAAGCTGAACTTTCGTCCTAATGTAATAATGTGGGACAGATTACAATTTATACAACCATCAATGGTAACATGACGGACTCATTTCCCATTGTTCTTTTACAAACAAGAGCCCTATAAATGATGTCATAGACAACGAGTTTAAGCACAAAGCTCTCTTCAAGAAAAGGTAATGTAAACAATAGTTTTCGAGTTCTTATTTCTTTTGTGATGTCTGTGAATTGTCAACGCTTGTTAACTTACTTCAATATGGGGCTATGGGGCACAAAAATGCCATGCCCATATGGAAAAAATAGGTGATAATTTGCTCAAAGTATTAAGGGGTCTATCGATATAGGATATAGTACGAAGTAGTTTCAGTTCATTATATATCATATACAGTTACCCTTTAAACTCACTTCACCACTTAACATTACACCGATTTCACTTTATTACAACAGATTTTTCCTATTAACTCCATAACTCGTTATGAATTATCAAACCCAGTCATAGACCCAATTAAGAAAAACAGAACTTTGAGACACTATTCCATCCATTAATCAAAATAAAACAACCCCACATAAGAAACTTCATAGAAACAACGTCACAGAGACATAAACACAAACACATAGTAAGCAATCTCTAAAAAAAACAAAATTTTCTATTTCTATTAACTACATAGCAGAAATTGAATTATCAAACCCCATGATAAACCCAATTAAAAAAACTGAACTTCATGACACTATTCAATCCATGAACTAAAAATACCACAACCCCGCATAACAATCTCAAAAACAAAAGAAAACTATTTCATAGAGACATAAACACAAACACGTAGCAAGCAATCCTTAAAAAGAGAGAGATAGTAATAATTACTCTTGTTGTTGACGAGCCATAACAAGAGGATCATCTTTGTTGATATCATGAGGATACCATTGAGCAACTTTTTCACCAAACATTTTCATGCGGAGAATCTTGTGAGCAGATTTCTTGCCAGTTGGGTTCAATTGATGACCGAATATATTGGCTCGTGCAGAAGACAATCCTTCACCGATTGCCAAGCTTAGCATCTTCTTCAAACCAACGGTTGCCATCTTCGTTGCTTCCTTCTCTCTCTGTGATTCGTGCGTGTGTGCAGTGGCGGAGCCAGGCTAAAATGTTAGGAATGACCACCAAAATAAACTAAAGTTTTCTACTGTAAAGCAAGCATTCAATCCGGCGGTGGATGGTCGGAGGTGGGGACGTGGCGGTGTTCTGCGGCGGTGAGGGAGAAGAAGAGAGAGTCGCGTTCGTGTTGTGCAGAGAAGAAAAGAGATGGGTTGTGTTGTAACAGTTGTATGCTAGCAATTTTGGAAATTTAAATGAAGGGTATTGAAGTAATTGCAACCCTCCTGCTAGTAGTATGTTTAATTTTTGACAAAATTATACGTTTGATCCTTTATCTTATTTTTTTTAACACTTTAATTATTTATCTTATATATTTGTAACACTTTGGTCATTTATCTTTTATTTGTAAGACTTTAGTCATTTATTTTTTATAACATTCACATATAAACCAATTTTTTCATTTTTTTTAATAAAAAAATGCTGAATTTTATTTGTTAAGATACATTTTTATTGAAATTAAATAAAACTCATAATTTTGATGAATATTGTCCATCATCTTTCATCAATTCTTTCATATTTTCATTTTCTTTAAAGGAGCAAAGTATTACAAATCAAAGAGAAAGATCAGAGTGTTACAAAAAGATAAGATAAAAGATCAAAATGTTACATATGAAAGATAAATGACCAGAATGTTACAAAAAAATAAGATAAAATATCAAACGTGTAATTTTGCCTTAATTTTTTCTGTCAAAATATTTTTATGGAGGGTAGAGTGAAGAGTCTTGAAAGATTTATTGATGAATCAGAGTACTCTATGACTTTGTTTGGTAAGATCTTAATTTGAATTTATAGTTTATAAGTTCATATGATAAATATGTCTTAATCCATGGTTTGATGGTTGTGAGTTTGGAATTTGGAGAATGAGGAAGTTTAATTTAGTCTTGTTAATTAGAAGAAAGATTTTTTTTTTTACCCTTGTTAGCTAGATAAATGGTGGAGGAGATCGATTGAATGTGGATTAAAGGGTTGTGGTTTAAGTTGTTAGTACCGAAATATAGTGTAAAGGGTAGTCTTAAAGGGTTGTGGTTTAAGTTGTTAGTAACAAAATATGTTGAGTTTCTTATATGTTAAAGTACTCCGTACCATTAGCAACATGCACCTCAGGTTGAACAATCCAATTTTAAATCAACCAGAGGTTCAACCACGCCGACAAATACGTCACAAAATGAAACATAAAAATATATTAAAACAGAATATGAAATTCTAGGCCATCAACTTATAGACTATTTCGAAAGTTACCTTCAAATACTATGCGAGACAAATAAAAAGGTGTTCATAAGTTATCTTCCAATCTTTACTAGTACAATTTCTATATAACAAAAATGTAAAATTAGAAAATAATCAGTTAAAAATATACATTGCCTCTTCTTTGATGTCAAATGAGCATATAGATCTTTATGAATGAAACAACCCAAAAAACATGAAACAATGTGAGCTTTTGAGAGATTGAGCGGTGAAGAAGTGAAAGTAAACAAAAAACAACTGCAACTTGGCATAAATTTAAAATTTCAATATTATCTTTTGAAACCTAATGAGTGGAAGTTATCTTCCAAACTCTCAAAGCTATCTTCTGAACCGTTGTTAAAGGGAAAATTAAGGGTGTGTTTGAATGAGTTCTTGTTTTTAGTTTTTAAAATGTGTTTTATAAAACTGTTTTTAAGAAGGAAAAAGTAAAACTTCTTGAACTTGTTTTACTTTTTTAGTTTTAAAAACTGATAAATAGAAAACAGTTTTGTAAAATTAAAAACTAAAAAACTGTTTTTGAGAAGGGAATCAAACAAGTCCTAATTTTTTTAGGAGTATGTGAGCAATATATATGGGATAAAGAGTAAATTGTACACATAAAAGTGTTGTTGGGCCCAACATATATATGGGAATAACATACTTGCCAAAAAACATATTTTGAGGGAAACTAATTTTCACACCCCAATACTTGGAACATCCAAAAAAACAAGTGTTTATGCTATCTTGGGTGTGTATTTCCGACAAAAATACTGTTTTTGTCTCATCTGAAAATACAATTCTTGACCTGTTTTTCTTTTTTAAAAAATACTTTATTTTTTGTTTTAAAATTAGGGATAAACAAAGTTGTTTTCTTCGTAGTTAACCTCAGTGTAGTGCATGTAATAACCAAAGTTTCGACAAAAAAATAAAACTACTCAATAAGCACATGTAATATACGCGTAAGTTTAATTAACACACACCTTGACCAGAAAAAACAAAATTAATAACACAGACACACTCTTTGAATTTAGTCCTTCTAGGATCGATCTTGGTAAGTTTGACATGCAGCCAGCAATAACATTGTCACTCTTTTCATAATGGAAGTAGAAAGAAAAGTCAAGAAAAAAAAAGGTGCGTACTAGTGTACTTTATTTATTTCCAAAGTACAAAAAAGCAAATAACCTTAGAACTTAGAAGTGCCCATGGAAATTGATTAGAGCAACTCCAATGGTGAACTTCACCTAGAGTTATTTTGTGGGTCCTATTAAGCCACATCATGTTTGAAATAACTCATTCATTTTTCACTCCAATGGTGCAACTCTAAAATACTCATATTGGGTCCCACAATTTTATCTCATATATTAATATTTTATTCATATTTAGTTTTATTGCAACTTGAATAATTAATTTCAAAATTTTTAATTAATATTATTATTAAAAATAAATTAAAAAAATAAATAAATAAAATAACATAGTTAAAAACAAAAAAAACTCAAAATAAATAAAATAAATAACATTGCATAATAAAAAACAAAAAACTCAAAATAAATTAAACAGCTTGTTTGTAACAACCAACAAATTTTTGAACGCGACTATTTATTCGATGCCATCGAGATTTTAATTGACCATGTTCCTTCTCTCTAGATTGTCCACGATTCTCGTTATAATTTGCAGTGACTCTTAACCAAAAGCTAACTGCTTTTTGATCAACTCCCACAATTGGATCCGTTGAAACATTGACCCATGATTGAATGAGCAATGTATCTTCATCCCTTGTGAATAGCTCTCGAGGTTTTTTCTTTTTAGTAGAACTTCTTTCACCATCTTCAAGCCTAATATTTTCAAGGCCAATTTGAGTTGAAAATTGTGGAACTTGACACTTTGACATAGACTCAATCGGTTTTTCATATTCATTGTGATTAAACTCTACACCTTGAGTATTTATTTGAGGTCTATAAAACATGTTGGGGTTTGTTGGTGGCGACACAAATATGTTGGGGTTGGTTGGCGGTGATAGAAATTGAGAATTTTGAGAATTAAGATGTTGAGAATTTTGCATGATATTAAATAAATACTCTTGGAAACTATGTTGATTAGGATCCATTTGACATGAACAAAAGATATTTTGAAACAATGAGATAAAATTGAGAAGTTAAAATTTTGAGAGTGAAATTGAGAGCAAAAAGATGAAATTATAAGAGAAAAATTGATCACCATTTATAGGTAAATTTAGCTTTGAAATTTTTTAAAAAATGTGTAAAACATGAACATAATTAAGTTGCAGTAATATGGTAGAACGGTAACCAACTAAACTAGGAAATAAAAAAACGGTCATATGCTAGTCATATGCTTGATGATGCTATTGTTATTTAATACCACAAAACAAAATAATATATTATTTTATTCATGAACTCTCAAAAAGACGTTGCTTCATGATGCTCCTACCTCCACCTGGCGCTCTACCATTTCCACAAGAAGACAAAAGGTGGCTACTTTTACCCCTTCCACCTGGCGTACGAACAGCAAAATGTAACCGCTGGACTTGCTCTTAGACGACATGGTTAAAGTACTTTAGTTGGGTAGAAATCTTTCTTAAAATAAATAATCACTATAATTTGAGATAGATTGAGAAATTCAATAAATAGAGGGCTAAATATTTTTTCTTATTTAAGAATTGAACTCGGTTTATCCAAATTAATTAACATTTTTATAATAGTATACAATAATTACTTATAACCATTTTTTAATGACAAAATTAATTCTCTTAAAAACAATATTTATAATTTTAGGGTACACAACTTTACTATTAATAACCTTTTTAAACTATTTGCAGAAGACTCTCACAATCTGTGGTGCTAGGAAGGTAAAAATGTATAATGCAAATAGTATAAAAGCACGTGTATTGTCCAAATATATTTTCTCAGGTTTGACCACTTTACATGAAGCAACTTTTAAAAATGTTTGTCTCATAGTAAATGTCTAAATCCGCAATCCAACAAGTGATGAAACTTCAATAAATTCACACATGCAAGTCTATATATACACCATAATATTCACCGGTCTAAGACTCAACTGTCATCCAAACGGTTCAATGGTGCATGATAATATTTATTAATCATTTGACCTTGATCTTTTAATTAATACTACTATTTATTTTTGTTATATGGAAATAAAACAATGAAATAAATGATTGAATTTTCCTATATCATAACATGTACATTTCTTCTAGTATTATATATAGGAAAATGCTAACTAGTGCCCCTGGGGCACTAGTTAAGAAGCTAAATAAGGTATAAATGTGTTGGAACTTGTGTAATGTACTCTTTATAAGTGCAAGAAATGTTTTTTTCAATACAAAAGTTATTCCTTTTGGTATCCCTAACTAGTGCCCCTTATATATATGTATGACCCTTGAAAAGAGGGAGGGGCCAGGACCCATGCCTACTCTTACTTAGGTCCGTCTTTGACTATAATAATTACTATAATTTTATTGTATAAATATTTAATTAATGCTACCTATTCTAAAAAAGTGTACAATTATATTATTAATTTATTTTAAAATTATAATAATAAATATCTCAATCTTCTTTGAGAAATAGAAGAATCCCTACCTATGATTGGAGGTAAAAGAATGATACATATTTTTGTACCAAAAGAAAAATTATTCATATTTTGTTCACACTTTCCATCCATTACCCCTAATAATTTATAGCATTGAAAAGTGATTTGGAAACAAAAATCCTGAAGTTAAGGATATAATAAAGACAGCCATGATGGATCAGACAATGATTTAACCTTTTAATTTGACCATTATTTTGGTGGAGCGTGTGAAGATTAGTATGTAGTATGTATGAACATATGAAGATTATATAGGCTTTTGTCAAAAAAAGAAAGATCATATAGGCTATTAACTAAGGCATTATTTTAATAATGGAATTATTAGAGGTGCAAAATAAAAGTTATTAATTAATGAAGCCATGATGTAAAGAATTCATTCACTCATATCATTCACTTTAAAGAGTGACAAAAATATTTTAAATTGGGGTTGCATATAATTAAATATTTTATTTTTGTCAAATAACATAGTGAGTAGAATTCCACCGTTATAAAATGAACCGTATATATAATTTAATATTTTTATCAATTAAATTAAATTCACAGAAACATATTCAAATGTTTAATATTGCAAAAGAAATTATGAAAAATGAGCCGATAGAATTGGCATTATGGTCACACAATACAATTATGTTAAATGATTAATTCATTCACTTGAAGGGGATATAACAAAAAAAAATTAAATTAAATTGTAGTTGCTTTTGCAACATGCTTAAATATTTTATATTTTCAAAACAAGTGATTGATTATAAATTAGTGAGGTGACATTGTCACTATATAGTCACAATACAAATACGATAACCTTCAAATATTTTATGCTCTAAACCCTTCTTCTGATGCATTAGGTGACACATCTCCATTGTAGAGAAATGGCAATGCTTCAATGCTTGATTTGACCTATATGTAGTCTTTTCTCTTTGATTTTGGCAAGCAATATAGTTGCTGGAGAAAATTGGCCAAATAATTAGAAAGAAACAAAGACTCTAATTGTTTCTAATAGACAATGATTTGTGATATTGATAAGGATCAAGACTCCCAAGCGTGTGAATTTTGGAAGATTAATTTGGAAGTTATTCATTAATAATTTTAAATGGCTAGGGATGGACCCTATAATCTATGGTTACTAGCTTATTGATGAGATTAATTGTCATTATATCAATAACAAATCATGTTTATGGTTCCATCAATTTATATTATTATTGGGGATTCAAAAGTCCAATTGATATATACATCGACTTTGGCACATGCTGACTTTAGTGCACGTGTGCCATGCATTAAGGACAAAAGTTCCTATGATGGTACAATTGTAGACCATATATATGAGATTATATCAAGGGTCCACTCTAAGTGAAAATCATGAAATCTCTAGCTATCCCTATTCTCCATGTTTCTCTAGTACTAGTTAGGATTTCAATTTCAATAATTTTGGGAATGAGGGAATCATTATCATATAATTAAACTTGCCTTTATAAAAGTAGAAAACTAGCTAGTAGTAAATCATAATAAAACAAAATTATGGAGAAAGTTACTATTAATTTCACAAAACCAATCATGTAATGGATTGGGGTGAGATAAATAGTTTAACCGATTGAATTAAAGGTTAAGAAATTAGAGGTTCAGAAGTTGTTTACCCCGATTTTTAGTAAACAACCGCTAGTTTAATTATTACAAGAAGGATTAACTAGTAAATCCTGGGACATATGGATTGTGCGGAAGATGATGAAAACATATTCATATCTTTGGGTTAAATCGGATAAGTTGATAAAAAGTAAAAACATTTGACGCAGTCAAATGGTTTGGTTTAAAGTAAAATGCTTCAAAGTAAATTTGCAGAAAACTTGTAAATGAATTGCAAGTAAAGTTTAAAGGAAAACTTTGAAAAGTAAAACATGCAATGAAATAAATTGCAGAATGTTTAAAGATGCAGAAAAACTTTAAATTGCAGAAAGCTTAAATGAAAGCAAGTAATCAATACTTGAAAGATAAATTGTATTTGACAATGTAAAATGTTTACAAAGGATGGTACACAGATTCGTACATGTTCCTGTCATTCATTTCGCTCGTTGACATGGGTACTCTGAATATTTTAGGATTTTGCATGTGTATTGAATTGTGGACCCGTTTCTCTTATGAAAAACTAATATTTATAGACGAACAGACTAACTGCTAAAACCTACAAATTGTCTAACTATGCTCCACGTGTCTTTGACATTTAAATTTCTTGGACACCTGGCGAACCCTTCAAACGTTATTCACTTTTTGAATATTTTACTAAGTCTAGAGTATATTTTCTCCGTTCTGCATAATACGTTAGACAAATAAACAAATATATATAATATTTTCGACAGATATGCTCCCGTCGAATTTGAACATGTTTATCCATAAACAACTTTTCTGTCGAATTCGACAGATCCCCAGGCTTCGACGAACAACTTTAAGCATTAAAGTATTTTAATGTCAAATGCCTTGATCTTCTCTTGATTTATTACTGAGATCAATTCCCAAGAGAATATTAAAACGTAATGATATACAATAAATGAGATTTCATCATCTCACTCCAACTCATTACTGCCTGTCGAAAATACAGGCTAACAAATTGCCCCCTCAAAAATGCCAATTTCGACTGCATGTCGAATATGCAAGGGAGAAATGGCAGTTTTGAAGATTGTCACCTTTGCCAATTTCTGAATTTTCATCACCATCATAAATGGTATCTTGACCATTTTCTTGTGGTATATCTGCCCCCACAAGTTTTGGCATTGACAATTCCATAGAAGGAGCAGGTTGATCAATAATAAGTTTATCTTTAATTTCAATCAACTCCTCCAGTTTCTCATTGGAGATTTTATAACCAGAAGCTATTTGAGCCAAATCATTGGCTTCTTGATTTTCTACTCGAGGTACATGTTCAATGATAACTTGGTCGAAACGTTTTAACAAAGAAATTGCTATGACAAAATATTTCATCAAGTGTTCTTTTATGCACTTGTATTCTTTTGTTAATTGTTTCAAAACCAATTCTGAATCACCTCTAATCAAAATATTTTTTGCCCCCAAGTCCAATAAAATTTCTAAGCCTGTTATTAAAGCTTCATATTCTGCTTCATTATTTGAGCAGAACCCATCAATTTTATACTTGAACTTAGTGGGGATTTTGGAGGGAGAAATGATTAAAATCCCAATTCCAACTCCATGTTTATGTTTAGAACCATCAAAATACAATTTCCAGGGTTGTGATTCTACATAATTTTGTGGAGTTTCTATTGCAGAATGATCCGCTATAAAATCAGCCACAATTTGGCCTTTGACTGCCTTTAACGGTTTATAAGTTAATGAATATTCTGTCAAGGCTAAGGCCCATTTTCCAATTCGACTATGCAAAATTGGTTTAGATAACATATGCTTAATGATATCACAATGAGAATAAACAAAAACATCAACAGGCTTTATATAATGCTTGAGTTTTATACAAGAGAAATACAAACATAAGCATAATTTTTCAATACTACTATATCTAGTTTCAGCATCATTTAATACCCTACTTAAGTAATAAATGGCTTTTTCTTCACCATTTTCATCTTCCTGGGCGAGCATACTACCCAGTGTCGAATCTGATGCTGATATATACAACTTCATGAACTTGTTCCTTATTGGAGGCATTAACATTGGTGGCTTTGACAAATAACTTTTGATTTCGTCAAAAGCTTGTTGTTGATCTTGCCCCCAAGTGAAAATTTCTTCTTTCTTGAGACGAAGCAGTGGTGAAAATGGTTGAGCTTTACCACTTAAATTTGAGATAAATCTTCTCAAGAAATTGATCTTCCCAAGTAAGGACTGAAGTTGCTTTTTAGTAGTTGGAGATTTCGTCTCCATGATAGCCTTCGTTTTGTTTTGATTTATTTCAATGCCCTTTTTGTGCACAACAAACCCAAGGAAATCTCCTGCATTAACACAAAAAGCACACTTTAATGGATTCATTTTTAATCCATATTTCCTCATCTTTTCAAAAGATTTTTTCAAATGATCTAAATGATCATCTTCTGACGAGGATTTGACAACTATGTCGTCAATATACACTTGCATAAAAGTGTCTATGTATTCATGAAAAATTAAATTCATTGCTCTTTGATAAGTAGCCCCAGCATTTTTCAAACCAAAAGGCATTACTACCCATTCATATGTGCCTAATGCCCCTGGGCATCTAAAGGCAGTTTTGGGTACATCATTTTCAGCAATGAAAATTTGGTTGTAGCCAGAATAACCATCTAGCATACTTAAATATTCAAACCCGGCTGCTGAATCAATTAGCATTTCTGCCACAGGCATAGGGTATTCGTCTTTTGGTGTAGCATTATTTAAATCTCTAAAGTCTATACATACTCTAAGAGAACCATTTTTCTTAATCACAGGGACTATATTTGCTAACCATTCGACATACCTTGCTGTTCTGATAAATTTGCTCCTCAGCAGCCTTTCAATTTCTTCCTTGATCTTTGACATTATTTCTGGTGCAAATCTTCTAGGTAACTGTTTCACTGGCTTTTTGTCTGGTCGAACTGGGAGTTCATGTTCCACCAATTTTCTGCTCAAACCTGGCATTTCATTGTAGTCCCAAGCGAAACAATCTTTGAATTCCATCAAAAGTTGCACCACTTTTGCCTTCAGATCTGGAGGAATGTTTGCACTAATATATGTTGGTCTTTTTGTCAGACCATCTCCAAGGTCAATTTCTTGCAAAGGATCTTGTGCTTGCATCTTGTGACTTTGACTAATTGGATCCTTTTCAAATCCTAAGGGTTCGTCATCATAGATGCAGTCCAGCTTTTGCAATTCTGGCTCTTGTTTGCCAATTTTTATGCCATTGGCTACATCAGCCATATTTTCTGACAATGAATTGGCTTCCAAAGCCATCTTGATTCTATTTTCAGCCATGTAGGCCGTAATCTTTGCCCAAGTTTGGGACTCAGACATAGTAGTTATCTTTGACATCCCACCCAGTGGGGTACAGGGCCGGCCGAAGGGTAAAGCGGCCCAAGCTAGGGCTTTAGGCCCCCCAAATTTTATTTTTTTTCAATTAGTATTTAGGCCTCAAAAAAAATCTGTATAGCTTATATATAAATTTAGGCCCGAGATTTATAACAAGTCAGGCCTGTAGCAGGATTGGTTGTGCGTGCGTTCCATTTGGTAGTGGAAGGACACGGGTTCGATCTCTTGCGGGAGGCTAAGTTTGTTTTTTAGCATATTTTTTCACTGTTTTTTGTCCTTATGTTTTTTCATAGGTTTTTTTTTTTCTTATGCTTCAAAAAACAGAGAATATATAAAATGGGAATACATAAAACAACTACTAATATTAGTTTGATATTCTTGTATCAATTTGTTCTTAACAATTTTTTTTAATATTTTATTTAAATTCAATAACATACTCCTTACAATCCAAATATTATAGCTGAAATTTAGATAAATTTAAATAATTATTAAAATGAAACAAATAAATTAAAATGAATAAAAAATATTATGCAATACAAATCATATCTTTTATTTTGTTTATATTATAGAAGTAGTTTCTAATGGTATATATTATTTTTAGTACAAATATAATCTATACATTTTTAACTAATATAGTCAATACATTTTTAAATATTATAAAACATATGAACCTGAAACAAATATATTAAACTAAAATGAATAAAATAAATATTATGCAACAAAAATTATAATTTTTATTTTTTTCTTATTATACAAGTATTTTCTAATAGTATATGTTATTTTTATGACAAATATAATCGATGCATTTTTCAAAAGAAAATGCATAAAAATGCATTGATTATATTTTCATAAAAAAAATCGATGCATTTGTAAACTTTTTATTAAAAAATGCTTATTTATATTTTATTAATATAAATGTTATGTTTTTCTAATTTCTTACAATATTATTTACTAAAAATATATACATTTTTATGTTAGGCCTCATATTAATGTCCGTTTTAGGCCCCACATTATGTTGGGCCGGCCCTGGTGGGGTAGTTGTGGCTTTCATATTCGCCATCCTCGCTGTTTCCATCTTCTCTCTCCCACAAGAAACCATGTGTGGGATCCAGTTTGATTGCATGGTGACCATTTCCTGCTAGACGATATGCAAAGTCTTTCTCAGTGCATGGTGAAATTGTTGCCAATTTTTTGTCAAAGGAGTGCTTTGTCAGATGATGGACTTCAGTTTTGAAGTAGCTTTGATCTGCTTCAATATTTTCCACTATTCCATCATCTCGCCAGATAATGAGGCGCTGGTGCAGGGTAGATGGGACTGCTCCTACTCCATGAATCCACTCTCGACCTAGAAGTAGATTGTAATTTGCCTTAGAGGCCACAACCAAGAACAAGGTTGGCCTTACAGTGCTTCCAACAACCACTTCTAACTGGATTGCTCCCAAAGAAAACCCAGTTTCACCCTCATAGTTTGAAAGTACTATGTTGTGAGGATGAAGATCCACCAAAGATTTACCAATCTTTCTGAGCAGAAATTCTGGCATGAGGTTAACAGCAGCACCACCATCAATTAACACTTTGTTAATTCCTACATTATTCACCTTCGCCTGTATGAAGAGAGGCTTCAAGTAACTTTTCATGCCTTCGTCTGGCCTTTCAAATGTGGCCATTTGGTCTTCCAAAGCACCATTGCCCGTCACATAGTAACAAACTGGCCTATGAAGAGCCATTTGCATCCCAGATTCCTCTTCGTCATCTGTCACTTCAGAACAGACGTCGAACTCCCTTGGCAGAATTGACACAACATTTACTATTATGTCGAGATCAGGTTCAGAATCCAGAAAGTCATCTGCTTCCATGTGTTCGTCTTCGACGTTATCAACAACTGAAGACTCCATTTTTGATTTGCCTAACCTTTCTTTCATTGGCTTCTTTGCCAATTCCAAAGGCCTCTTCCCATTACCATCAGCAGTAACTTGGGATTTTTGAGCAGCCACTTTTTTCTGGCGCTGATATCTGCGCCATTGGGATCTTGTCATGGGATTTTTCCCTTTGTAATTATTCCTGTAATCATATTTCCTTGATTCAGGATCTTTTTTGGGATTGCTGTTACTGGAGTTCCCTTTCTCCATGTTCCTTTGACCATAGTCCACGTTTCTTCCATGAACCCATTGGTTGACAGGTGTCCTGTTTGAGGGGACAAATGATTTTTGTGGTCCCAACCTCTGATGTACAGGTGCCTGTTGGCTATTCAGAACATTAGAATAAGTTGGCTTCTGATTTGGCCAATTGTTTCTACCTTGACTATGAGGCAAAAACTTGTTAAGGCCTGCAGCAGCCTTTTTGTCGAACATGGCACTACAATGAGGACATAATGTAGCTTCGCCATAATTTTCTTTGCAGCGTTGAAGGAAATCCAATAAAGTCTCCCCAGCCTGTGGATATACCTCTTCCACTTTGTTTTCGTATTCTTCCTCAGGAATGGAAACTAATTGCCCCCTTCAGTGAGGTTCAATGCTTCTAACATCAGGCACTCAAATGGCTCTGTGTAAGCAGCATCAGCAATCTGCAATGGATCCTCATCCACCTGCTGTTTGGATTTTGGCTTTTCGCCAAATTTGAGCCTTCCCTCCTGCAGGGCTTTCTGGACCAGATCCCTGAAAAGAACACATTGTGAGGTTTTATGACCCAAAAAATTATGGTATTTACAAAAATCTCTTTTCTTACGTTGTTCCAAAGGTGGTAATTTTAAACCCTTTGGTACAATTATTTGGCCATCAGCGACCAATAAATCAAAAATTTCATCACATTTAGTAATGTCGAAAGTGTATGTCTTAGAAACAAATCTATCATTCTTTGGTTCGACAGGATTGTTCCCATTTGACGGTTTCAACATTTTACAAGTATAAGGAGGGCCTGGTTTTAATTCAGCCACATTAACCTCATTATTTTCTATGTAATCTTGACCATCGTCGAACTCATTTTCACTTTCGTAAGTTTCTATGTATGCCACTTTTTCTTTTTTGTGGAACTTAGAATTTCTGACTTTTTCAGCCCTGAGGCGTTCGACCTGTCGAACACGATCTGCTAATTGGGCCATATCTCTTAAGTGTTGAGTATCTAACTTTTTCCTAATGGAATAGTCAAGGCCACCAGCAGCCATCTCAACCAATTCATGTTCAGGTACTTGGGTGAAGCATCTTGCCTTAAGGAGGCGAAACCTATTCAGATAGTCATCAATGGCTTCTGAGGTTTTGCGCTTCATACTGGCTAATTCTTTGAGACTAATTCTAGATTGTCCCATATAAAATTGTTCATGAAATAGCCTTTCTAATTGAGTCCAAGTATGAATTGAATGAGGGGGAAGTGTAGTGAACCACGTAAAGGCATTTTTAGTGAGGGAATTGGGAAAAAACTTCATTTTTAAATCTTCATTATTTGCCAAATTCCCTGCCTCTGCCAAATATCTGGCAATGTGTTCGACAGTAGACTCATTAGTATCACCAGCAAATTTTGTGAATTTGGGAATTTTCCATCCCCTTGGCAATTCCGCCTGCAATACATATTCAGACAAGGCCGACACAAAATTTGGCCTATGCAAACCTATATTCAAACCATTTTGGGCCAAGATATTTTCTACTAAATTGGCCAAGTTATTATGCCCTGCAACATTTTCTTGTCGAACATTCGTAAGAACATTATCAGCATCTTGGTTTCTATTAACCAAAACCACTTCCTGTTCTGGCTGTTCTCTCTCAATGCGTACTGGTTGGGTTTGGATTTCTTGTTGAGTCTCCGGGTTTGCACGAGGAACCCTTTGGTTATTTGGAGCATCAGGGGCACCAAAAAAGTCTGCCATCCTTCCCATTTGATTGGCTAACAATAAATAATTGTCATTGGCTGTTTGTAACACAGGATTAAAGATTGTGCCAATCTGTTGGGTCAACGCATTCACCATGTCATGGTTACTTTCGTCCATTTGTTGCCTAAGTACATTCATAGAGTTATTTGTCAAGTTCAGAGAATTTCCCCTATTTCCCATCGCAGAAGATGAGGGAGAATTTTCTATCGCAGGCCAACTATACATGCTTGCCATCGTTGTTGTTGGCATTCCATATTGTGGGTTTCTAGGCAACCATGGGGGTCTTGACGGTGTTCCACCAACTTGACTACCGTCTGTATATCCATGTGTGTGTGACACGTTCGTTGGCATAGATGATACATTCATTTGTGTCATTATTGCACCATTCGTATTTGGAGGAACAAACCCTCCTGCCATACTTGAAGTAGTGGCAGGCATTGTTGACCCACTGGCGCTCACGCCAACGGTCGCATAACTTATTACAGGGTTCGAACTCCCCCCATTAACATTATTGCTTGGGATACTTTCAGAATTTATAGAGTTCAGGGCAGGGCTTGTTGGCCCACCAGTAGGATTGGCGCTAGGATTGCCAGATACTGGTTGATTTGGTTGCCCTGTCGAATTTGGAACAGGATTTGTTTCTGTCCCATTATTGTTATTATTATTATTGTTAGGATTAGGATTGTTTGGTGGTCTCGCCATTCTGGAACGAGGACGCCTTGGTATATTTGAAAAAACTGGAAGAGACTTACCACTCCTCAAATGCATATACAAATATACACACAATCAAAGTATAAACACCAAACAACAAATTTTGCAAGAAATTTTTTCAAAAACACACTAAATAAAAATACACAATCCAGAGGTCCCACTGGGCGTGCCAATTTGTTTACCCCGATTTTTAGTAAACAACCGCTAGTTTAATTATTACAAGAAGGATCAACTAGTAAATCCTGGGACATATGGATTGTGCGGAAGATGATGAAAACATATTCATATCTTTGGGTTAAATCGGATAAGTTGATAAAAAGTAAAAACATTTGACGCAGTCAAATGGTTTGGTTTAAAGTAAAATGCTTCAAAGTAAATTTGCAGAAAACTTGTAAATGAATTGCAAGTAAAGTTTAAAGGAAAACTTTGAAAAGTAAAACATGCAATGAAATAAATTGCAGAATGTTTAAAGATGCAGAAAAACTTTAAATTGCAGAAAGCTTAAATGAAAGCAAGTAATCAATACTTGAAAGATAAATTGTATTTGACAATGTAAAATGTTTACAAAGGATGGTACACAGATTCGTACATGTTCCTGTCATTCATTTCGCTCGTTGACATGGGTACTCTGAATATTTTAGGAATTTGCATGTGTATTGAATTGTGGATCCGTTTCTCTTATGAAAAACTAATATTTATAGACGAACAGACTAACTGCTAAAACCTACAAATTGTCTAACTATGCTCCACGTGTCTTTGACATTTGAATTTCTTGGACACCTGGCGAACCCTTCAAACGTTATTCACTTTTTGAATATTTTACTAAGTCCAGAGTATATTTTCTCCGTTCTGCATAATACGTTAGACAAATAAACAAATATATATAATATTTTCGACAGATATGCTCCCGTCGAATTTGAACATGTTTATCCATAAACAACTTTTCTGTCGAATTCGACAGATCCCCAGGCTTCGACGAACAACTTTAAGCATTAAAGTATTTTAATGTCAAATGCCTTGATCTTCTCTTGATTTATTACTGAGATCAATTCCCAAGAGAATATTAAAACGTAATGATATACAATAAATGAGATTTCATCATCTCACTCCAACTCATTACTGCCTGTCGAAAATACAGGCTAACAAATTGCCCCCTCAAAAATGCCAATTTCGACTGCATGTCGAATATGCAAGGGAGAAATGGCAGTTTTGAAGATTGTCACCTTTGCCAATTTCTGAATTTTCATCACCATCATAAATGGTATCTTGACCATTTTCTTGTGGTATATCTGCCCCCACAAGTTTTGGCATTGACAATTCCATAGAAGGAGCAGGTTGATCAATAATAAGTTTATCTTTAATTTCAATCAACTCCTCCAGTTTCTCATTGGAGATTTTATAACCAGAAGCTATTTGAGCCAAATCATTGGCTTCTTGATTTTCTACTCGAGGTACATGTTCAATGATAACTTGGTCGAAACGTTTTAACAAAGAAATTGCTATGACAAAATATTTCATCAAGTGTTCTTTTATGCACTTGTATTCTTTTGTTAATTGTTTCAAAACCAATTCTGAATCACCTCTAATCAAAATATTTTTTGCCCCCAAGTCCAATAAAATTTCTAAGCCTGTTATTAAAGCTTCATATTCTGCTTCATTATTTGAGCAGAACCCATCAATTTTATACTTGAACTTAGTGGGGATTTTGGAGGGAGAAATGATTAAAATCCCAATTCCAACTCCATGTTTATGTTTAGAACCATCAAAATACAATTTCCAGGGTTGTGATTCTACATAATTTTGTGGAGTTTCTATTGCAGAATGATCCGCTATAAAATCAGCCACAATTTGGCCTTTGACTGCCTTTAACGGTTTATAAGTTAATGAATATTCTGTCAAGGCTAAGGCCCATTTTCCAATTCGACTATGCAAAATTGGTTTAGATAACATATGCTTAATGATATCACAATGAGAATAAACAAAAACATCAACAGGCTTTATATAATGCTTGAGTTTTATACAAGAGAAATACAAACATAAGCATAATTTTTCAATACTACTATATCTAGTTTCAGCATCATTTAATACCCTACTTAAGTAATAAATGGCTTTTTCTTCACCATTTTCATCTTCCTGGGCGAGCATACTACCCAGTGTCGAATCTGATGCTGATATATACAACTTCATGAACTTGTTCCTTATTGGAGGCATTAACATTGGTGGCTTTGACAAATAACTTTTGATTTCGTCAAAAGCTTGTTGTTGATCTTGCCCCCAAGTGAAAATTTCTTCTTTCTTGAGACGAAGCAGTGGTGAAAATGGTTGAGCTTTACCACTTAAATTTGAGATAAATCTTCTCAAGAAATTGATCTTCCCAAGTAAGGACTGAAGTTGCTTTTTAGTAGTTGGAGATTTCGTCTCCATGATAGCCTTCGTTTTGTTTTGATTTATTTCAATGCCCTTTTTGTGCACAACAAACCCAAGGAAATCTCCTGCATTAACACAAAAAGCACACTTTAATGGATTCATTTTTAATCCATATTTCCTCATCTTTTCAAAAGATTTTTTCAAATGATCTAAATGATCATCTTCTGACGAGGATTTGACAACTATGTCGTCAATATACACTTGCATAAAAGTGTCTATGTATTCATGAAAAATTAAATTCATTGCTCTTTGATAAGTAGCCCCAGCATTTTTCAAACCAAAAGGCATTACTACCCATTCATATGTGCCTAATGCCCCTGGGCATCTAAAGGCAATTTTGGGTACATCATTTTCAGCAATGAAAATTTGGTTGTAGCCAGAATAACCATCTAGCATACTTAAATATTCAAACCCGGCTGCTGAATCAATTAGCATTTCTGCCACAGGCATAGGGTATTCGTCTTTTGGTGTAGCATTATTTAAATCTCTAAAGTCTATACATACTCTAAGAGAACCATTTTTCTTAATCACAGGGACTATATTTGCTAACCATTCGACATACCTTGCTGTTCTGATAAATTTGCTCCTCAGCAGCCTTTCAATTTCTTCCTTGATCTTTGACATTATTTCTGGTGCAAATCTTCTAGGTAACTGTTTCACTGGCTTTTTGTCTGGTCGAACTGGGAGTTCATGTTCCACCAATTTTCTGCTCAAACCTGGCATTTCATTGTAGTCCCAAGCGAAACAATCTTTGAATTCCATCAAAAGTTGCACCACTTTTGCCTTCAGATCTGGAGGAATGTTTGCACTAATATATGTTGGTCTTTTTGTCAGACCATCTCCAAGGTCAATTTCTTGCAAAGGATCTTGTGCTTGCATCTTGTGACTTTGACTAATTGGATCCTTTTCAAATCCTAAGGGTTCGTCATCATAGATGCAGTCCAGCTTTTGCAATTCTGGCTCTTGTTTGCCAATTTTTATGCCATTGGCTACATCAGCCATATTTTCTGACAATGAATTGGCTTCCAAAGCCATCTTGATTCTATTTTCAGCCATGTAGGCCGTAATCTTTGCCCAAGTTTGGGACTCAGACATAGTAGTTATCTTTGACATCCCACCCAGTGGGGTAGTTGTGGCTTTCATATTCGCCATCCTCGCTGTTTCCATCTTCTCTCTCCCACAAGAAACCATGTGTGGGATCCAGTTTGATTGCATGGTGACCATTTCCTGCTAGACGATATGCAAAGTCTTTCTCAGTGCATGGTGAAATTGTTGCCAATTTTTTGTCAAAGGAGTGCTTTGTCAGATGATGGACTTCAGTTTTGAAGTAGCTTTGATCTGCTTCAATATTTTCCACTATTCCATCATCTCGCCAGATAATGAGGCGCTGGTGCAGGGTAGATGGGACTGCTCCTACTCCATGAATCCACTCTCGACCTAGAAGTAGATTGTAATTTGCCTTAGAGGCCACAACCAAGAACAAGGTTGGCCTTACAGTGCTTCCAACAACCACTTCTAACTGGATTGCTCCCAAAGAAAACCCAGTTTCACCCTCATAGTTTGAAAGTACTATGTTGTGAGGATGAAGATCCACCAAAGATTTACCAATCTTTCTGAGCAGAAATTCTGGCATGAGGTTAACAGCAGCACCACCATCAATTAGCACTTTGTTAATTCCTACATTATTCACCTTCGCCTGTATGAAGAGAGGCTTCAAGTAACTTTTCATGCCTTCGTCTGGCCTTTCAAATGTGGCCATTTGGTCTTCCAAAGCACCATTGCCCGTCACATAGTAACAAACTGGCCTATGAAGAGCCATTTGCATCCCAGATTCCTCTTCGTCATCTGTCACTTCAGAACAGACGTCGAACTCCCTTGGCAGAATTGACACAACATTTACTATTATGTCGAGATCAGGTTCAGAATCCAGAAAGTCATCTGCTTCCATGTGTTCGTCTTCGACGTTATCAGCAACTGAAGACTCCATTTTTGATTCGCCTAACCTTTCTTTCATTGGCTTCTTTGCCAATTCCAAAGGCCTCTTCCCATTACCATCAGCAGTAACTTGGGATTTTTGAGCAGCCACTTTTTTCTGGCGCTGATATCTGCGCCATTGGGATCTTGTCATGGGATTTTTCCCTTTGTAATTATTCCTGTAATCATATTTCCTTGATTCAGGATCTTTTTTGGGATTGCTGTTACTGGAGTTCCCTTTCTCCATGTTCCTTTGACCATAGTCCACGTTTCTTCCATGAACTCATTGGTTGACAGGTGTCCTGTTTGAGGGGACAAATGATTTTTGTGGTCCCAACCTCTGATGTACAGGTGCCTGTTGGCTATTCAGAACATTAGAATAAGTTGGCTTCTGATTTGGCCAATTGTTTCTACCTTGACTATGAGGCAAAAACTTGTTAAGGCCTGCAGCAGCCTTTTTGTCGAACATGGCACTACAATGAGGACATAATGTAGCTTCGCCATAATTTTCTTTGCAGCGTTGAAGGAAATCCAATAAAGTCTCCCCAGCCTGTGGATATACCTCTTCCACTTTGTTTTCGTATTCTTCCTCAGGAATGGAAACTAATTGCCCCCCTTCAGTGAGGTTCAATGCTTCTAACATCAGGCACTCAAATGGCTCTGTGTAAGCAGCATCAGCAATCTGCAATGGATCCTCATCCACCTGCTGTTTGGATTTTGGCTTTTCGCCAAATTTGAGCCTTCCCTCCTGCAGGGCTTTCTGGACCAGATCCCTGAAAAGAACACATTGTGAGGTTTTATGACCCAAAAAATTATGGTATTTACAAAAATCTCTTTTCTTACGTTGTTCCAAAGGTGGTAATTTTAAACCCTTTGGTACAATTATTTGGCCATCAGCGACCAATAAATCAAAAATTTCATCACATTTAGTAATGTCGAAAGTGTATGTCTTAGAAACAAATCTATCATTCTTTGGTTCGACAGGATTGTTCCCATTTGATGGTTTCAACATTTTACAAGTATAAGGAGGGCCTGGTTTTAATTCAGCCACATTAACCTCATTATTTTCTATGTAATCTTGACCATCGTCGAACTCATTTTCACTTTCGTAAGTTTCTATGTATGCCACTTTTTCTTTTTTGTGGAACTTAGAATTTCTGACTTTTTCAGCCCTGAGGCGTTCGACCTGTCGAACACGATCTGCTAATTGGGCCATATCTCTTAAGTGTTGAGTATCTAACTTTTTCCTAATGGAATAGTCAAGGCCACCAGCAGCCATCTCAACCAATTCATGTTCAGGTACTTGGGTGAAGCATCTTGCCTTAAGGAGGCGAAACCTATTCAGATAGTCATCAATGGCTTCTGAGGTTTTGCGCTTCATACTGGCTAATTCTTTGAGACTAATTCTAGATTGTCCCATATAAAATTGTTCATGAAATAGCCTTTCTAATTGAGTCCAAGTATGAATTGAATGAGGGGGAAGTGTAGTGAACCACGTAAAGGCATTTTTAGTGAGGGAATTGGGAAAAAACTTCATTTTTAAATCTTCATTATTTGCCAAATTCCCTGCCTCTGCCAAATATCTGGCAATGTGTTCGACAGTAGACTCATTAGTATCACCAGCAAATTTTGTGAATTTGGGAATTTTCCATCCCCTTGGCAATTCCGCCTGCAATACATATTCAGACAAGGCCGACACAAAATTTGGCCTATGCAAACCTATATTCAAACCATTTTGGGCCAAGATATTTTCTACTAAATTGGCCAAGTTATTATGCCCTGCAACGTTTTCTTGTCGAACATTCCTAAGAACATTATCAGCATCTTGGTTTCTATTAACCAAAACCACTTCCTGTTCTGGCTGTTCTCTCTCAATGCGTACTGGTTGGGTTTGGATTTCTTGTTGAGTCTCCGGGTTTGCACGAGGAACCCTTTGGTTATTTGGAGCATCAGGGGCACCAAAAAAGTCTGCCATCCTTCCCATTTGATTGGCTAACAATAAATAATTGTCATTGGCTGTTTGTAACACAGGATTAAAGATTGTGCCAATCTGTTGGGTCAACGCATTCACCATGTCATGGTTACTTTCGTCCATTTGTTGCCTAAGTACATTCATAGAGTTATTTGTCAAGTTCAGAGAATTTCCCCTATTTCCCATCGCAGAAGATGAGGGAGAATTTTCTATCGCAGGCCAACTATACATGCTTGCCATCGTTGTTGTTGGCATTCCATATTGTGGGTTTCTAGGCAACCATGGGGGTCTTGACGGTGTTCCACCAACTTGACTACCGTCTGTATATCCATGTGTGTGTGACACGTTCGTTGGCATAGATGATACATTCATTTGTGTCATTATTGCACCATTCGTATTTGGAGGAACAAACCCTCCTGCCATACTTGAAGTAGTGGCAGGCATTGTTGACCCACTGGCGCTCACGCCAACGGTCGCATAACTTATTACAGGGTTCGAACTCCCCCCATTAACATTATTGCTTGGGATACTTTCAGAATTTATAGAGTTCAGGGCAGGGCTTGTTGGCCCACCAGTAGGATTGGCGCTAGGATTGCCAGATACTGGTTGATTTGGTTGCCCTGTCGAATTTGGAACAGGATTTGTTTCTGTCCCATTATTGTTATTATTATTATTGTTAGGATTAGGATTGTTTGGTGGTCTCGCCATTCTGGAACGAGGACGCCTTGGTATATTTGAAAAAACTGGAAGAGACTTACCACTCCTCAAATGCATATACAAATATACACACAATCAAAGTATAAACACCAAACAACAAATTTTGCAAGAAAATTTTTCAAAAACACACTAAATAAAAATACACAATCCAGAGGTCCCACTGGGCGTGCCAATTTGTTTACCCCGATTTTTAGTAAACAACCGCTAGTTTAATTATTACAAGAAGGATCAACTAGTAAATCCTGGGACATATGGATTGTGCGGAAGATGATGAAAACATATTCATATCTTTGGGTTAAATCGGATAAGTTGATAAAAAGTAAAAACATTTGACGCAGTCAAATGGTTTGGTTTAAAGTAAAATGCTTCAAAGTAAATTTGCAGAAAACTTGTAAATGAATTGCAAGTAAAGTTTAAAGGAAAACTTTGAAAAGTAAAACATGCAATGAAATAAATTGCAGAATGTTTAAAGATGCAGAAAAACTTTAAATTGCAGAAAGCTTAAATGAAAGCAAGTAATCAATACTTGAAAGATAAATTGTATTTGACAATGTAAAATGTTTACAAAGGATGGTACACAGATTCGTACATGTTCCTGTCATTCATTTCGCTCGTTGACATGGGTACTCTGAATATTTTAGGAATTTGCATGTGTATTGAATTGTGGATCCGTTTCTCTTATGAAAAACTAATATTTATAGACGAACAGACTAACTGCTAAAACCTACAAATTGTCTAACTATGCTCCACGTGTCTTTGACATTTGAATTTCTTGGACACCTGGCGAACCCTTCAAACGTTATTCACTTTTTGAATATTTTACTAAGTCCAGAGTATATTTTCTCCGTTCTGCATAATACGTTAGACAAATAAACAAATATATATAATATTTTCGACAGATATGCTCCCGTCGAATTTGAACATGTTTATCCATAAACAACTTTTCTGTCGAATTCGACAGATCCCCAGGCTTCGACGAACAACTTTAAGCATTAAAGTATTTTAATGTCAAATGCCTTGATCTTCTCTTGATTTATTACTGAGATCAATTCCCAAGAGAATATTAAAACGTAATGATATACAATAAATGAGATTTCATCATCTCATTCCAACTCATTACTGCCTGTCGAAAATACAGGCTAACAGAAGTACCGTTAAGAAAAAAACTAATATAATAATTAAAATATTAACAATTTACCATAAAAAAAATCATGTAATGGATCGAAAATTAATCCTCTCTTGTACTCCTTCATAAATACTCCTGCTTTGTACTCAAATATAAATATATGAGACAAATAAATATGAAAAATGATACATATTATAAATATGGCATGAAAAGAGTAATGATTAAAAATAATTGATTACACACTATTTTTTTTACGCAAACAAACTTATATCATATTTCACTAAAAATGAAAGGTCGATACATGTAATTAGCATACAATTAAATATGTGGTGACTAGCATAGACTTAGATATTAGCAAGAGTATGAACAACAAAATTGACTTATCTTTGAATAATAAACTTTTAAGTTTGAAAAATAACTAAGTATGATTTTGTAATTATGAATAATAATTTCAAACTCCGACTGTTCTTCGAAATTCTCATAAACACCATCCACCACCGAGTTGCAATCTAGTTCAATAAACACTTCTAATAATTCCAATTTCTAATTCAAGTTAGCACGCTTCTCTCAAGCTCCATGCTTCCACTTCGATCAAGTGGTGTTGGTTGTTTTATTAACCAAGCTTATTTTGCCTGATAAACTAACTTAAACTAACCTTAAGTGGACGGATCGAGTCCTTATTTATAAGATATGAATCATCTCTTTATCAACTGAACTATTATTATATTCAAGTCTAAAATATTGTTTATTATTTTTGCTTATATTTGAGTTAAGATGGAGTATTTAGATATACTAATAATATTTTGTACACTAAAGCCATAGTATCCTTTGGCCAAATTCTTCAATATTCCACATCAAGTGGCCCATCTTCTACCACCACAAGAAATTGAGGCTCAATGCCAAAATGTTTGCCGACAGTAAGAATGTAGTGGTTGTAAGATTTTTGGTAGAACAAAGCTTAACATATGTTGCTCTACAAATGTTTTTGTTCGGGTACAAGGGAAGCTGAGTATATTACATTGAAATATTGAATCAAGAACAATTACACTAACAAAATTTAACACTACATCTTTATCAAAAACATTAATTAAGCAAAGACTAAGCTAATGTCTAAGATAAAATACACGCACCGACCGGAGATCAAACTCATGATCAAATGATTAAATGATTCAAGTATCTACCACTTATACCACACTATATATTGGTAATGAAAAGTCACTTTTTATTTGATCTAGAATTCTTACTCACACTCAAACACATCAAACAGTTTTTTAAATCACAAAATCTTAATATTACAACCACTTTATATTGTTGGACAAATATTCAAATCAGAATCTTTCACTGATCTTATTTAATAGATTTCCTCCACTCGTAAATATTATCATCTCCTACCTAGCTATCGGCCTTAACACTAGCAAGTTTAGCTAGGGGAATCTAGTTTAAAATTAGGGTTAAATATCTTTCAAGTCCTTACATTTAGGTGGACTTCTAAAAATGGTTCCTACATTTTTTATATTATATTTTTGGTCCCTACGTTATTGTTGTTTTAACATTATGTGAAATTTTGATTGATTGAATAAGAGGAAAATATCCCATAAATGTCACATAGACTTATTTAATGTTTACTCTTTGTGCGTCCACATCACTAAATTAATCTGTGTGGCATCTATGTGGCTTTTTTCGTCTGTCCAATCAACCAAAATTTCATAATATGGACCAATGTTGAAAATGGAAAAAACGCGAGGGACTAAAAATATAATAAAAAAATGTATGAACTATTTTAGAAATCCGATAAAATATAGGAATTAAAAACATATTTAACCCTTAAAAATATCATGAATCACCAAATTTTGCTCGGAACATTTTTAGTTCATACAAATATACAATATTTTGCTTTAGGTTTTTATTGTTTTTCTTTTGTGTCTGCAAAGTTGATTCACAATAAAATTAATTCTTGTAATATATAAAATATTTTATTTTTGTCTCTCAAAATAAAGACTAAAATAAAATATTATAGATCAGACTAAAACAGAACACTAAAAGCTAAAATAAAAAATTGTATATTTATAAGGACTTAAACAAAAAAATTATTTACAAGAACTAAAAAAATAATAGTATATTTATATTGACTAAAATATATTTTATTAATTTAATAGTAAAACTCTAAAATTATCCACACAATTGGAAATCTTAAATCACAATATTTTTTGAGTCGTTGAATTTGAACTCTAAAAATATTCCAAAATGACTAAAATGATTGAAGATTTTCAATTTCAAGATATTTAAAAAACTGTTAATATTATATTAAACCAAATAGTTATATCCCTCTAATTCTTTTGATGTTAACCTCATGGTTCTCAAGGAAAGGGACTTAATTCCGTAAAAAAAAAAGAAAGAAAGGGACTTAATAATTCAAATTTAAGCCACAAAATAAATAAAATCTGATCAATAATTATTTTTACCAATTCAATCTAATTTAATTTCATAGAGTAATAAAGTGATTTGTAATGATTTGTGTAAGTTGAGGCCCGATAAACCCCTTTTAATGATTTTTTTATTAACCTTCTAGTTCCCAGAAGAAGGAAGCTGATAATTCATAATTTGGCCACAATGTAAGTAAATCCGAGCCAAAAAATTATTTCATCCAGAAATCGAATATGAACTCTCCCAAACATAGGCTTTGTTTGGTAAAAAATAGCGGATAGCTGATAAGCTAGCTTATAGCGGATGAGCTTATAAGCTAGCTGATTGAATTTGTAGTGTTTGGTAAAATTAGCGGTTGGACTAGCTTATAAGTATGAATTGACATAAAAAGGATATGTTTAATTTAATATTTAATTCTTTTCAAGGAAGATGATAGGGGTAAAATTGGAAGAAAAGATAATAAGGTATAAGCTACTTGAAATAGCATTTGGAAAATAAGGTATAAGCTAATAAAATAAACTATAAGCTCTTTTTTAAAAACTGTTACCAAACAGAGTTTTTAGCTTATAAGCTAAAAGCTATAAGCTAGCTAGCTTATTTGGTTTACCAAACCGAGCCATAAAGCTAGCTCAGCCTAATGACTTGGTTATACATAAAGCTTGAATTTAATGATTTGTGTACGAGAACAATGTTGAATATTGATGAAATATAGTGAAGCTTCAATTTAGTTAATGTTTCTAAACACAAAAGTTCACGATTTAATTATTATGACAGCCTCACTTCTATGCGGCTATATTAATTAATTACTTGTATCAATGTTTAAAATTTAAGTATACAGTATACTTTATCTTGCTAAAAAAACGTATATACTTTATCAATGTTTTAAATCATGAACTGAATTCGCGCGTGTTTCCTTGGACTACAAAGGAATCCAAAATGGCAAAATGGTCTTTGTATTTCAATGCTACTCGGAGAAAAATTTCATCATGTGACATGCAATCTATATCGTACGTAAGATAAAAATCATTCAACTCACATTCTAACTATGATAATTTAAGTTCAAAATACAAAATCGAAACATGAACCATAAGATCTAAATATGTCAATTATATTGTGTGATTACACGAATATATTTCAATATATTAGCTACAAACTTTAGGTGTGTTAATAATATGATTTATGAGATGATATTTCAAAAATTGGGAAAACACAAAAATAAAATGATGGGGGTTAGGCAAATGCAAGAATTCCTATCCATATAAAACTGTAGTGTCTTTTGTCTTTTGTCTTTTCTTTTGAATGTTATGACCCCCTTGATTCTGCCTCTTTTGGCTTATTGATATTCCTATACCAATCAAATATTTTTCTTTTCTTTTCTTTTTCTATAAATAATTAATGTATGCTTTAATGTTTCATTTTATTAGCATCTAAAACCTTTTTCTAAATTAGTTAAAGAAACAAGCACATGACCAAAATTATTAGCATTAGTACGAAACATACACACGTTTCTAATGGATTAATTTGGATTAGGTGCACTCGGCATTCATGATTACATGTAGTCAATGAAATCGAATTTGTCCAATCAAAGTTGGACAATTTATAATTCAAAGTCAAAAGTTTCAATCGGACAACTCCAATATATGACTAGAGCTTAATTGCACAAGTATTGACCGCACTCGATCCCATTTCCCGATGATTGAATGTATTCTCAAGATGAATCAGATGAGACAATTGAGGTAGATTTTGAGATCATGCAAAGATTTATGATTCAAAATAATATAGACATGAATATATAGTTCCTCTATCAAATCAGGGGGATTCATCTACAATGTTCATTGTCATGGCAGATGGACAAAGTGGTGCCCTAAAGTTGTATGCCTATGAAAGTTTATAGCTTTGCATGCGTGTGTAGAGATTTGATTAGTCAAGATTTAAATAATTTTATAAAAAAAAATATAATACTAACACTGTAAAATAATTTTATACTGTTAACCAATATATCAACTATATTTTTTTGTCACGTTATCCCATTTTTTATATAACATAGAAAATTAATAGTTTTATGTTAAATCAGACAGTGCATTTTCGTTAAACTCATTTTATTATTTATCATTTTTTATGCATAAATAAGTGTATATTATAATTTATCATATAGATTTATGTAATCAGTGTGACCCTGAAGGATGTTGGGAGGCCCCATTTTCATTTTAGAAAAATGTGAGGTTTTTAATGTATAGAAAATTAAAATAATTAAAGTTTCATATTATTAAATTTATATATTATTTGAAGAATTATTGCAAAAGATTGTAGAAACTTTATCTAGATATTGATATTAATTACATGGTAGGTCAAAAATTTATGATGCTGAATTCTTTAAATATATTTAATTGTTTGTTATGCACAATTTTAAAAGGATTTCCGATGGTAGTATTTTAAGCAACCCAAATTCAAGCAATCCACTTTAAATTCTTAAGTGAGTCCGTATGTGTAACTCAAGTATTATGATGTTCAGATAATATTTATTTTAATTTTAATGGTAGATTTCATTGAGTTATTGAACTCACAAGTATCATTTTGTACTCTCTTCAACATTTGTTTTTGGATTTACACTTTCAAATACAAAAGTTAATATTTTAATTTTTGGAGTTCACTTTTAAAGTTCCTTAAATACGCAACTTTCGCTAAATTCATGAACCCTAAAATCCTTTTTTTTTTGACAAAAAAATTACCAAAATACAAAACCCTAAAATCACATTTTACATAGTAAAATTGTTAATAAACCTCCATTATTTAATTTTTTGGTTACATTGAAGTCAATTGAATTTGAACCTAGAACTTCATACATATTGTATAAATCTCTCATCACTAGATCAAACATAGTGACTTTATAAATCTCTACATTAATTTCATTGGAGATACTCTAATATTAAATATCTTCTTTTTTCTAGGAAAAAAAATCTTAATTATTATTAAAAGTTATTTGTACATCATGTACACAGCTGAAAATGACTTATAATATTCTTCCAAAGATAATTTTACACGCCTAAGGCATCTACAAGTAAAGGTAAATATGGAATAAGTGGATTCTTTCTCTTCATCTGTAATTTTGTGAATGAATTAAGTTTCTTAAATCTCATACGTTTTTAGATTTAACTTTTAACCCTTGACACATGATTACGAAGAATTACTCTATTTTCTTTTTCTACAAGATACCTATTTTTTAGGTATCGATCCAATTTTTCTTTTTGAACCACAAGTTATCCAATTTTGATTAGCAATAAATTCTAATTCCAAATTAATACAAGAAGCCATTGTAATTCCATAGCTTGTTAGCTTCCATCCACTCTTTGTAAACATAGCTTTATTATTTCCTTTTATTCCTATAGAATTACTAATCCATCCAAGTGATTTGATTACATGTTATGTATACCAAATTTTACATTTTTTTTGTGAACTTGTGTGTAGCTATGATTGATAGTCAGAGATTTGTCATTAGAGACTTTCATCGATTATACCATATTTCATCTGACTTATAACTATAAATAAATTTTCATTTTTTAGATACATTGGATAACCAATATATTTGATTTATAATTAAGGTATGATATATTAATTATTCAATAATCTAAAAAGTGAAAATTTACTTATAATTAAAGTTGGTGGGCTAGAGTATATTAAGGGGATATAACTGAACCCTTTAAACTGAAAAAATAATTCATAAGTATGTATTTTGTATTTTGAATCCTCTAATTTTTTTTTAAATTTTTTCTATCACTAATCCAAGAGATTCAAATCAATTTCACTTCACCTATTTTTTTTTATAATTTACCAATTGTGTCATAATGTTGGTTTTTGATATTATTTTCTTACAATATATATTGGTTCTATTAAGATTTTAAATCTGCCCTTAATTAAAAAACATACTCTAAATCTTAGCATTCTTGAGAATATGGTCTAATTATGCAAGTTAGCAACCGATTAAAGTTGAGAAATTCAAAGAGAAGCAAGTAGCAACCACCACATCAAAGGTTCACCAATTGCAACCACACAAAAAGAGATGGACCACACTAAAAGATCAAGCTAATTAAAATTAGAAAACTACTGATTATTGTCCGTGGGACACTACTTAAAAAATTAATTATAGTAAAATTATCTTAAAATTTGTACAATCAACTTAAAAATATAAAATTTATTTCTTTATTTATTTAACTAGTGCTCTTAACTAGTGCCACATTGTGTCAAAAAAACTAGTGCCACATGGACACTATAGTAACATGATCAAAATTATCTTCTTGATTACTGAATAGAGAGCTAGTAATACACTCAACCATATATCATAATTAATAATGTATATTCTGTTTGATTATTGAAGATATCACTATCTCAAGATAATTACATCACCTTAATGACCTGTTTTAGAAAAGTGCTAAAGCCACTTTCCGTTCTATATGTCATTGGTCCTAGTGACAAACTTTTATCTATGGTCTTGTTTTCAGCCAATCTTAGCACCTAATACATGAAGATAAAAAGTGATTAACACGGAAGTTCACTATATAGTATATATGATTTTATCACGACAAAGCTGTTTTTATATCACTTTTCATATATAATATTAAAAAAAACATATATTGGAATATGTCAATCATTTAATGGACTATCTGATATCTTGAAAATTTATTCCACATTTAGACATAGAAGATATATTTTTTTTTGTTTATAAGACTTTGAAGATATATATATTTTTATTGACGAAATGACAAAGTCATTATAAACTCACACACATAAGTGAAGGAGTCGAGATTCAAATTCCAATTATGACACGATATTTTTGCCGGTTAAATTAAGACTTGTGGATTACATAGATACTTTTATTAAAAAAGAAATAGGACTCTGACTAAAATCAAGAAATATTTTGATTTATATTTTTCATCTCTACAACTATATCAATTTTTTTATTTTTCACCTCTAACTTAAAATATTTACTAAGAAAGATAGAGATGAAATTAAAATCCAACAAAAGAGCATCCCAAATTATATTATATTATTACAAAATTAAAGCAGCAAACAATATAATTAACAAGTGTCTACGTGGGGAACAAAAAATGTGAAATGTTTACATAACTTTAAGCTCCACTATTTTTATGTGTCACAAGTCCACTATTAATGAAACACTAGACATAAAAATTGAATTACAATTAGAGTGCAATTTTCACAAAATTTCAACCAACCACTAGAGTGATTAAGCATGAAGAATCACTATAAATACAATACTTTACCAGCTGAATGAAAAATCAATAACCACCATAACCATAATGATATGTCCTTCTCTTTGAACAAAACCTGTTACATTATGAAAATAATACAGAACCTAGCTCTTGTGTTCATACTCATAGGTTCTTCTCTTCCTCTATAAACAAATTCCAAAACATATCAACCCTTTTTCTTCTTCTCTAAACCATAAACAATGTCTACAAACTTAAAGAATCTTTCACTTTTTCACAAAAAAATCATTTCCCTCACCTTGCTTCTTTTCTCAATAAACTTTCTTTTCTTTCAATGTTGTAACTCTCTTGATGAACAAGGTCAAGCTCTTTTAGCATGGAAGGAGAGTTTTAACGTTACTTTGGATGCATTAGCATCTTGGAATCTCTCAAACCAAACACCATGCAATTGGTTTGGTGTGAAGTGCAATTTACAAGGAGAGGTTGAAGAGATAAATTTGAAGTCATTGAACTTACAAGGTTCATCATTGCCTTCAAATTTTCAACTTCTCAAGTCCTTGAAGGTGCTTGTCCTCTCAGCAACCAACATAACAGGAAGGATTCCAAAACAAATTGGAGACTATCAAGAGCTTGTTTTCATTGATCTCAGTGAAAATTCTCTCTTTGGTGAAATCCCAGAAGAAATTTGCAGGCTAAGCAAACTTCAAAATTTAGCTCTTCATACAAACTCTCTTGAAGGAAATATTCCATTCAACATAGGAAATTTATCAAGTCTTGTGAACTTGACACTCCATGACAATAAATTCAGTGGGGAAATTCCAAAGAGTATTGGTTCCTTAAGTAAGCTTCAAGTATTCAGAGCAGGAGGGAATTCAAACCTCAAGGGTGAGCTGCCATCGGAGATCGGAAACTGCACCAACTTGGTCATGTTAGGCCTCGCAGAAACCGGCATTTCCGGTAGTATTCCTTCTTCAATAGGGATGCTGAAGAAAATACAGACCATAGCCATTTACACAACTCAGTTGTCAGGCTCTATTCCCGAAGACATAGGAAATTGCAGTGAGTTGCAGAATCTTTATTTGTATCAGAACTCGATTTCTGGTCCAATTCCGCGTCAAATTGGAGAGCTGAACAAACTTCAGAGTCTACTTTTATGGCAAAACAATATGGTAGGGACAATACCAGAAGAGCTTGGAAACTGCAGAGATCTCAGTGAGATAGATTTGTCAGAAAATCTTCTCACAGGTAGCATACCAATCAGTTTCGGGAAGCTATCAAATCTAAAAGGACTTCAGCTGAGTGTTAATCAACTGTCAGGTATTATACCACCTGAAATTTCAAACTGCAGTTCTTTGACTCAGCTTGAAGTTGACAACAATGCTATTTCTGGTGAGATTCCTTCTGTTATTGGCAACTTGAGAAGCTTGACACTCTTCTATGCATGGAAGAACAAGCTAACAGGAAAAATCCCAAATAGTCTTTCAGAGTGCAAAGATCTTCAGTCACTTGATTTTTCATACAATAACTTAACTGGTTCAATACCAAAACAACTATTTTTGTTGAAAAATCTCACTCAACTTATGCTTCTTTCCAATGATTTGGAAGGATTCATACCAGCTGATATCAGTAACTGCACAAGTCTCTATAGGTTGAGGTTAAGTCAGAATAGACTAGTTGGTAACATTCCATCTGAGATTGCCAACTTGAAAAAATTGAATTTTTTGGACTTGAACACCAATCATCTTGTGGGGGAGATTCCTCCAACATTATCAAGATGTCAAAATCTTGAGTTTATTGATCTCTCACACAACAAGCTCTCGGGGAATCTAGATGCTCTTTCTAGCCTTCAGAATCTTGTTTCCTTAAATGTTTCCTTCAATGAATTCTCTGGTGAATTGCCTAACACAACATTGTTTAGGAAACTCCCTCTCAGTGATCTCACTGGAAATAAAGGTCTTCATATTTCGGAAGGTGTTGTAACTCCAGCAATCAGAACAAGAGCCAAAAGTCATGTTAGATTAGATATGGAGATTATATTGTTAATTCTCTTGAGCACCATTCTAGTACTAATACTTTTCAAATTCTATGTCATGGTACGTGATTTTATTGCTGTGGAAGCATTCTGGAGAAATTTCGAAGCACCCAATAAGCTTTTGTATCGGATGTTTGATTTCTCTATTGATAACATTGTCAAGAATTTCAAAGCTTCCAATATGATTGACATTACAAGCTCTGGAGTTTTGTACAAGATAACAACTCCAAATGGCCATATACTAGCAGTTAAAAAGATGTGGCCAGATTCTGAAGCCTTAAGTTCAGAAATTCAAATATTAAGTTCAATAAAACATAAGAATATCATCAAGCTTCTTGGTTGGGGACCCTATAGGAATAGGATGCTGCAGTGTTATGAGTACTTCCCTAGTCTGAGCTCATTGCTTCATGGTTCAGAAAAGGGAAAGTTAGATTGGGATACCAGGTTTGAAGTCATCTTAGGCCTAGCTCAAGCACTTGCATATTTGCACCATGATTGTGTGCCTTCTATATTGCATGGAGATGTCAAAGCAACAAGTCTTTTATTAGGTCCTGGCTATCATCCTTACCTTGCTAACTTTGACCTGGCAAGAATAGAAAGTGAAAAAGGCGACGATGCTAAATCCAATTCAGTTCAAAGACCTCACTACACCGCGAGTTCCCATGGATACACAGATCCTGGTAATTTATCTATCTACAGTTCTATCTTTATAATTTCATTTCCTGCCTAAAACATTTTTTAGTACCTATGTTCTTACACAGGTTTCAAACTAGTACTAATTTTCCCCACTAAATTTAGCAGTACTTATTTATATTGTTTTGGCATGTGTACAGAGCTTGACTCAATGCAGAAGATCGATGAGAAAACCGACGTGTACAGTTTCGGTGTGATCGTACTTGAGGTGCTGACAGGAAGGCAGCCATTAGATCCAACTCTGCCAGGAGGTATACATTTGGTTCAATGGGTTAAGAATCACTTATCTAGCAAAGGAAACCCATTAGAAATTCTTGACTCAAAGCTGAGAGAGAGGACTGAACTTACTGCTAAGCATGAAATACTACAAACTCTAGCTGTGTCAATTTTATGTGTCAGTACGAAAGCATATGAACGTCCAACGATGAAAGACGCCATTGCAATGTTCAACCAATTTCGATATTTTGTTTAGAATGTATCAAAGGGAGTTTCAGTAGTGCATCTAAGAATATAGTTTTACGTGTATCTTCTAACAGTTCCTTTAATTTCTCAAATGGCTCAATCTGTTGAGTAACTAAGCAAGTTGTAGAGAACTCATGATTGTGAATGGTGAAATGGAATGCAAGTTAGTGCAGCCAGAATTACTAGAGTTACTCAAATGTTTTTTTTTTTTTTTTTGAACGGCTAAATTTTATTAAAAGACTACTCCTCCACAAGAAGTGAAAGGAGTAGTCGTGGAAACGTACAATAAAAGGTAACGTGATATAACACAATTACCGACACCTAATCAAACCCCAATCCTCCCAAACACCAAAATGATCCACTAAACCCACCAGAGAAACTCCAACCCGACCCTAGGAGACACCACTAGGTACTAACTTCCGAACTCGAATTAAAATTACTCGGCCCATCAGACCCAGAAAATAGCCCCGAAAGTCAAAGATGAGGAACTCCAGTAGTCAGAGAATCGACAGTCAACGCCTAATGCAGTCGAGTTCAACCCAATACCAGAGACCTGCAAGTCTCAACAGACTTGAACACCCCTCAGCGACTCGACGAGTCCTGCAAATCTCAACAGATTTGATAAATGGTCAGAGACTCTTGTATCAGGAGAATCCACACACACGCAGCATTAACCATCTACCACTTCTCCATCACCAATACGTCCCGGAAGTACGATAAAACGACAAACTCCGTCAACACGGAGTGTCTACATACTCCACCCTTTCGGGCGTGCCAGGACAAAACTCCAGACCAAGAAAAACGTCACCTCAGTCCACCACCGCCACTACCACCACTTTCCACCTTTCCTCCGGCCACCGCACCTAAACAAAGCATCACCACCGCCTCAGCTCCACCACCACCTCCTAAGCAGAGCACAGCACCACCACCTAAACCGAGCACCCCACCACAACAGACGCCGGCGAGTAACAGAACACCAAAAACCAAAACCTCGAACCTCCGGCAAAACAGAACCTCCGGCACCGCCACCAAAACGTGTGACCTTCGTCAGAAACACCAGCAAACACAAACGAACAGGTTTAATTGAATCAAACCCGAAAACCCAAAACCACCCAAACAGAGCTCCGCTGCAGCACCAAAACAGAACCGCGGCGGCGCCGCCCTCTTCCAAAACCACCCTCAAACAACAGAACCCAAACACCAAACTGCCGAGCAACCCACCACCGGAGACAGAATCCGGCGAGGATCAGAATCAAACGCAACAGAAGGGCAAGGTGAAGCCAAAACAGGGGAGCCAACACAACACACACTCCACGACGGAGCCACCCAAAACGAAAACGGAACACGAGCCATGGTGAGACGGAAACGGAAAACGGACCGGAGGTGAGACGGAAACAGAGAGGACGCCGGAGAAAACGAGCCATGGTGATACGGAGCCAAGCAAGCTCGTCGCACCGCCACTATCAGAGACTACATCGCGCCGTCGCGTTTGGATTTGGGGGAAAAATGAGCGGCGGCGGCTTAGGGTTTAGTTAGAGAGAAGGTGGAGAGAAAGTTTAAATCTGAGAGGGTTAGTGGTGGCTATTTTATTTTTTTTAGAGTTACTCAAATGTAATTTTAGATATAAAATGCAAATTTCAATCATCCATCATAAATTGCACTGTATAATCTTTCACTCAAGGTTTTTTAGGATAATTGGTTTAAGTTTTTGACTTTACGATATGTTTAAGTTTTTTATCTAAAATTAAAACAAAATAAAGACATATTCGATAAACCAATTTAATGAGG
Source organism: Trifolium repens (assembly GCA_030408175.1). Taxonomy (NCBI): domain Eukaryota; kingdom Viridiplantae; phylum Streptophyta; class Magnoliopsida; order Fabales; family Fabaceae; genus Trifolium; species Trifolium repens. The sequence goes on from CP125844.1 coordinate 57,504,925, forward strand.
CTCTTATTCGCATAATTCTAATGAGTATCGTGGATCGCAACAAATAGTGGTTTGTTCAAATTTTGTTACGCAATAGACAGTGCAATAGCACCAATGACCAATGTAGCCGCTATTTCACAATATTTTGTACTGAACAGTGTATCATTGAACAATGGCGATTTGTTCGAATTCTGCTATACAATAACACTATAACAACTATTTAACAACACTGGTTCTAATTCATGAGCTTAATTACATGCTTATTCATAAATTATATGTAAGGCTTATTAAAATAAGCCAAAAACAGAAAGCAACATTGCCTTGGAGCTTGTGGAAGCGGAAGCAGGAAGAATCCACTAGGGATATGGTATTTGGAATTTTAGAATACAGACTAAGATTTCCTAAATTGCATCTCTTTCTCTTTCTCTATCTCACACACACAGCCTTTGAAGTTTGAATTCAAACAATGACCACATGGTACTATGTTCAATACCTCACATACCATGTTCTATCTGAAAGAGACTGTTCAGCGATTGGAAACTTCTTGAGAAGCACATATACTAAGTTAGGATTGAAAGTTTGCATATCAATGATCACCAATAATCATATCCACATGCAGGACCACTAAAGTAGAATGAAGATAACATTTATAAGAATACATGGTCATGCAGCAGATGCAGATAAACAAATGGTCAAGGGAATTCTCCATCACATGCAATGTTCACAAATTTTTCAGTACTGAATAAAAAAACTTGTATTATAGAGTTTTATAATCTGTTTCTTTAACTACTTTTTGTCTCTACTAGGGAAAAGGACTAAACAATAACTCAGGGACAAAAGCTTGAGGTAGTGTTGTTAAAAAGACCAAGAAATACTTAATAATAGAATTTAGAAAATGAGTTTGTCATATTGTAAAGTCCAGTTGATTCAATTATTCTCATAAAAATACTATTTGACCCTTCCCAAGGGCATGTTTTGTAAAGCCCAAACCACACTTAAGCTATCTTTGGTGATTTTGTTAAAGCACCAATGTATAACTTCTACCCAAATAACAATGGTTCACCATGATTTCACTAACCGAACCACCGAACCAAACATGCACTTAACAGTAGGAACCACACCCATTAGATTATTTCTAATAGTTTCATTACAAAACACAAATTTAATCATCATTTTGTAGGTAACATTAAGAACCTACCCTTATTCCTAAATCTTATTTCATCATAAAGTAAAAAGAATCTCAATTAAAAAAAAGCAACCAAGTTCATGATAAAATAACTCTTCTTTATCTAATTTTGTTACTCCCTCCAAAAAAAATCTGTAATAGCTACCAACTAAACTACACTTTCAGGAGACAACATTAACAATTTAAATAGAACAAACAAAGCTAAGCTCAATAGCAGATTAAAATAGCCAAACAAAACACTATCAATGATAATGTAAATCATTTCATTTCATTCACTAAATTAAAAACAAAATACTCAAATTCATTCAATAACAAAATCCAAAGTAATAATCATAACAATGATAATCAAAACAAAACCCTAATTAATCAATTAATCAACGTTTTGCATAATATCTTCAGGAGCAAACTTAGTACCCTTTTCCTTATCAGCAGCAGCACGACCCTTGGCTTTCCGATCAAGCAACGATTTCCGATCCTTATCCAAACGAATCTTAGTGATAACAACTTTTGAAGGGTTGACTCCAACGTTGACTGTTTGACCGTTAACTTTCTCACGGGTTATACGTTCAATATGAATCACCCATTTTTTCCTATAAACTTGAACAATTTTTCCTTCACGTCCTTTGAATGTTCCTCTAACGACTTGAACTTCGTCGTCTTTGCGAACAGGTAATGAACGAACGTTGTATTTGGATCGAAGGTCGCCGGAGAGTGGTGCGCTCATTATCACACGGCGGAGACTTGATGGTGCTGTGAAATGTGCCTTCCTGCTCTTGCGGCGGCTGCTGGAAACCCTTGGATTGAACTTCATCTTCTCTCCCTCTCTCTCTCTCACACACACTCTGAAAGAAGAATTAGGGTTAGGGTTTCAGTTTCAGGTTCTCTCACCTTTGTTTTGTGTATGGATTGGTTATGGGCCAAACGATTGGGCCTTGTTTGTTTGAGCCCAATTTAAAACTTACTTGTTGCTTTTGTACCTGCTTTGTTTTACTCTTTTTATTAAGACTCATATCTGATTCAAAAACCGACTAATCCGAGAGAGAAACTAATCTCACCATTCACTTGGTAGGGGCGTTCATTTGAATCCCGCGCTTGGTATAGACTAACTCAACATAAAAGTGGCACCATTTCACATCAAGATTTTATTTTTAAATAAATAAGTATTCATGAGATTAGTTTTCATATTGAAGTAAGCTACTTTAGATTGTTGACATTTGACAAATCATAATCACTCTTGTGTGCAATTTTAGAAGTAGTTAACGTATTTAACAATTTAAGGATTACTATTAATTGAAAATATAAAAACTTTTTTTTTTGTAAATTAAGTATCTTTCACGCACAACTGCAGAAATTAATCTCTTGAGTCTTCCAAGACTGAAATAGGTGGCATACTTTTCTTGAGAGTTTTCAAACTCGGGTTCAAATTTTGGTTAAGTTAGAAGAAAAAACATGTGTCATCATATAGGTGCTCTTGGATAAAATGTAAGAAAACATTTTTTTTAAAAATATTTTTGCTCCAAGGTTTAATTCTAGAAGCATTGTGTTAATACTCAAAATAATCTTGTATCAAAATCAAATAAATTTTAACATTTGGTCTATCAAATCAAATTAAGCATAAAAGTAAAATTTATTTAATTTCCCCACCCACACATTATATATAAACACTCTTTCTCACTTGATCTAATGACAATGATTTACACCTCACATAAGAAAATACACAATCATTTGACATGTCTCCAATACTATTTTTTAAAAAACAAAAGTAACATTATAGTCTCCATTATTACAAAAATTCAAAAGATGCCATTATATCATTGATGGCACTCATTCAACTCTAGAAGTTGTAAATGATAATAATGACTTTAATTTGATATTCTAGGCTAAGCATATTTTAAAACAAGCTCACATCATCCAAAAATAGGCACACAATTGACTCACAAATAGCATCTCCTTCTAAGTGGTAGTGCTTGCTGCATTATCTCATTCAGCATCAATGTGAAAAGAAAGTTATCTTCAATGTATTCAGACAAGTGAAGTCATGTTTATGTGCTGAGATGCATTATAGCTTTGATCCAAATTGAAGCAATGAAATTCTAGTTTTATTGTCATAGCATTATGAGACAATGGATAACCCTACCATATTACACACTATACATACAATTCATGAAACATATATTATGGACTATGGAGTATGGACCCTACCAAATGGATATCCAGATTGGTATGAATTTTTGGATGTCACAATCCAATTATGCATTATGGAGGATTCTGCTCATGCTTGTCTAGTTTCTTTAATATGATGCTAATGACATTCCAGTCAAAACCACGATATTGAAGCCATCGAATAATCCTCGATTTTCTTGTCTCCAACGGAACATTCTGACCTCTGGACCACTGCTTTGAGGCTTGAACATAAAGATGATCCATGGATTGCTTTGACAAACCAACAATTGACTTCTCATCTCCAGCACAATCATTGTTGTCCTTAAAAACCACTTCAACTGCCTTTTCGGCATCAGCTTGACTAACTCCCTTCATAAACAGTGCCTGCCACAAGAATTTCAATCCATCACACAAAAATATTCCTAAAAGTATCAGTCTCTCTCCAACTTTGTCCCTAAAGTATGTAAAAAAATAATTAGTGGTTCCTAAGTATTATGATGTTGAGGACTAACATGACAAATTTTCATTTACTTTAGGGACCAAAATGACGGATTTCATATAGTTTATGAACTACTTATTATTTTTATATACTTTAGGGACTAAATTGATGCCTTCTAGATAATTACATACGACAAAATGACACAATTCTAATCACATTAACTTGACCTTCTATGTTATAGTATAGACTCACATTTATGCTCTCTATAGTATTGTAAAGCAATAGGACATAATTATGAAAAGGAAAAAAGTAGATGCACACTGCTCTATGAATTTGCAAGTTGTCACAATGCATTACATCTTTTACTTATAATAAATACTGCGTAAGTTAAAATGAAGATGAATTTAGCAAGCAAGGTAAAATCAAAATACCGACACACAATATTTCCGCTTTCGATTTGCGATGAAACTAATAAGTAATAACTAAACACCGCAAAAGTGAGAAGATGAACGGAAGGACAGATTAGACTAGCTTACTTGTTTGATCCGTCTTGGCCCCCAAGTAGACGAAGACCATCTAGATTGAGAAAATGATTCAGCATACAACTTATCATTGATGAACCCTCTGAAACAAACAAAGGGATAAAACAATCAACATAAACCTACAAAATGAGTTAAAATTCAGAAAATTCAATTTTGTTATAGATGAACTTGAAAAAGCACATTATGAAAAGTACCACACAATGAGATTATTTGCTAAACTGCAGAGAAGGTTTAGTAAACCAGTCCGGCATTAGATTTTGTTGAAAACATGCTGTTTCACACAGATACAAGTAGTATCACATCTTCATATTAATACGAACAAATAGGTATATTTTGGATGCTTGAATGACAAATTGTTTTGCATAAAAATCTGCATATATAAATTAATGATGTGCTTGAACTAATATAAATTTATTAAAGAATACGATACGTGCTGTTTTGTATGTCTCCATTTCTTTTTCCCTATTCTCTGTAGTCTAAATATTAAATCCATTTTCTCTTTCACACAAAAAATGAAGGAAAGATAGTTTATCAGTTTCTACAATCCATACAGTGTAAACTCTTATAAAGGTCTCGCTATGTGTTGACAATCTAAAAAATATATATCTAATAATCACACAACGTACATATTCTACTTAGTTCAACCAAATAAAACATGATGAAAACTGAATATAGGAAAAGCACTTGGAAATCACTGATAAACAATAGCCCAACAATTTCTATATATGAAGTTAGCTACATACTGTCTCTGGAGCTTGTTTATTACCGCCTCCACTGCATTAGGAGAGAATCCTTTGCTAAGCAATTTCTTTCTCAACTCAACTGCTGTGAGTGCCCTGCACAGCAAGGAAACAAGCGTGCTTAAAAGAAAAAACGGCATTTTTTATTGAATGTACAGGCATGGACCTCTGTCCAACAGATAAAAGATACGAGCTGACTTGAATTATTACAAAATTTCTTCTCTTTGTTAATAACTTACGAGCAATAACAAATCCAGGTAGTTAAGTGTTATGATAGTTGATATTGTTAAACAAATTCAAAAGCCATGCCAAATAGTTACATGTCATTCAGCCTTATTACCTCACTCTTTGATATAGTGATAGGCAAAGTTGCAAACAACTCAAAAACAAGTTGAAATTTCAGAAAAAATCTAAGGGAAATTTTTTAGGAGATAACAACTACAATGTGAAAGTAACACAATATGCTTCAAAACGATCTTTAAGCTCTTTCGTTACGTACTGTCAGTTTTTTTCAGATATTTTAATGGCAGCGTTGAGAAATTGTAAATGCTCGACAAATTTGAGTAAAATCAAAAGACAGATGTCTTGCCTTGGGAGGAAGCACAGTCACAGACTCACAGTGACAATCGAACGTTGATATTAAGAACAAGCGACATAAAGCGATATTAAGAAAAATGACATGTTTAGCGTGAAAAGTTTGATTTCAATTGCACTAAATCAGGATACATTATGCTTCAGAATCTCCAATTTTTGACTGACTGACCATGAAGCATAATAAACTAATGCTTCATTGAATAAGTTATGTTTCAAGTTCGGGAGGGTGGAACTAACCTAGATGCAAGTAATTTGACAGCTGATTGCTCAGCATCATTGGTAAATTTATCAACTTGTATAAAATCCTGTTCGCGAGAGTCTCCTATCAACTCTCCAACCTCTTCCATTTGTTCAGAACCTAAAATCCGCAAATTAACATGTTTATAAGTTTATAATAAGTTTATATTCTTAACTTAAGAAAAATACTAATAATGTTTAAGAAGTGAGAGCTTCTGAAACTAGTTTACCTTCTTCACTGTCATCAAAGAGTAACTCATTATGAACTTCATCCGGATTTCGAGAAGTTTCATAATGTGCAATCGTCGCATGCCCAATTCTCCCATCATTTATCTTAATTACACTACCATCAGTAAAGCTACAATATTCCAAATGAGGAATTTTCATTTTCACCCTGCAGGATGTGTTACGATTACGACGAAAGTACCTAACAGTAACACAACAAGAACTAAAGTCTCTACTCTTCAAGCAACCAATCTGAAACTTCCAAATGTTCCTAATTTCAAATTCAACAAAAGGGATAAGAATCATAACCAAAACAAGCTTGAATCTTTTATAAGAATTTCAATCAACCCATTACAATGCAATCAATTGGGTAACTAAATTTGAACTTAATTATTCATTTAAACTGAAAAAAATCTTTTCATTTTTTTTTTGTGATTTTTGCTTCTTCAACTGTAGCAAAAAAATGGGTCACACATTTTTGGGGTTAAAAATGGAATTATATAAATTATTACCTGGGAATTGAAAAAACACGAGGTTGAAGCTGAGACGAGATTTTGAAGCCAATGTTTCCCGCGAAACTTGCCATGTTCATGTAACCAAAATTTGTGTCTTGTAAGTTGTATGTAACAAGGGTTTCTTAAATCTTATTGCACCCTCTTTTTTTTTCTGTTCTTTCCCTATGAAGAAGACCATGAAACTTGGGCTGGCCCAGAATATTTGAAGGCCCATTTTTTAGGTGGGCTGGGCCAAATGACGTTAGTCCAACCCAATTCTAGTTAAAATGAGTAATTTGGACTTTTCTCGGCAATTTTCGGATAATCGGTTAGATTTCGCAATTTCCATCTCACTATACTCTGGTTTTAGTCGACTGACGGTTAGTCAGTGTTGACTCTTATTGAAATGTTATCTCTTTCGACAAAAAAAAAAAACTTTTGAGTTTAATGGCTATACCACTTATAAATTTATAATGTAGAAATGTTCTATGCGTGCATTCGAATGCATCTCAATATGATGTTTTTTTGTTATATTACTTACTTTTCAAATCATCATCACCGATATCTATATTATAATATGTGATGGGATGATTACGTAAAACTTTTTAACAATGTCAATGTATAATTATTAAACTAATATATCTTTTTTTCTATTAAACTCAAAGATTAAACTCAAATGCCAATGTCAATGTTCTAACCAAAGATTAAACTCAAATAATTCATCCTTGCTTGAAAATTTGAAATTAACAACTTAATGTTCAATTATTTTGTTATAGTTGTTGAATAATTGATCATGTAAGTATGGTTTGGAGCAGTGTTTTAAAAACCGGACCGAACCGGCCGGTCGAACCGGTCAGACCGTGAACCGGAGGAGTGACTGGTCTGGTTCGAATGTTGGATCGGCCATGCAGTTAGACCGGTGGGAACCGCTCAAAACCGGAAAAACCGGTGAACCGACGGTTTTTTCAAACCGCCGGTTTGATTGCACGCGCTTTTTTTTTCTTTTTTTTTTTAGCCAAAAGTCTCAAAACAACGTCATTTTGTATTATTTTTTTTAAATAGAAGAACCAAAAGAAATAAAAGATAGTCCAACATTGAAATAAATATGTCTCCTTAGATTTTAATTTATTAGACACTTTGTTATTCCGTTTATGTTGCAATTAAATTTTGTTTAAAACTTATTTGGATTTGTATTTTGTACTATTTTATTGTGTGTGATGACAACATTTAGAATTTGAATTTAAGAACTTATTACATTTTGGAATTTCCGAGTTTTTCAAAAATTTTATGTGTCATGTCATGATTTTTTAGAGACTGAGTCATCTGATTCGACCGGTTTAATACCTATATAGTTTTATTATAGAGACCGGTTCGTTCTACCGGTTTATCCGGTTTATTCATGCGGTTCGACCAGTGACCTAGTGGTTCGACCAATAAACCAATGAACCAGTACCCTCACGGTTCGATGTCCGGTCCGGTTTTTAAAACATTGGTTTGGAGTAAAATAATGAATTATTAAAATCTAAACTAATTAAGAGTTGTTGCATATACTTGACTTTTTATAGTTTGACATATGATAGAATATTTTCATGATGTCCCCCATCAATAAATAAATAAAATAAAAAATATATTTTCAAATTTCAAATCATATTAATCAAATAGCTCAAAGAAATCCAGGGGCGGAGCCCTTTGTGGGCTGAACAGGGCCATGGCCCGCCCCAGTTTTTTTTTTTTTTTTTCATTTTCCATATGTATTTATGTAATATATAGATGTTAGCGTTACTTTTTACACAAAGTTGCGCGTAGCTGAATTGGTAAAGTGGCGGACCATGTAACTAACAGGTCTCTATTTCGAATCCTTTAGGTTGCTTCTTTAATCTTTTTATTAAATTTTTCTATTGCTATGTTGTTACTACAAACAATAATAATAAATGAAGGAAAATAGTAAAACTAGCTTTCTGAAAAAGAAAAACTAATGTATTTCAATACTTTTTAAAGGAAAGTTCAATATGTACATATAAAATATTAGAGAAAAATTACAAAATCAATGTATTTATAATTCTCCAAATCAATGTTTTTGGGTAATTTGGTGACTAAATGTGACAAAATCATAAAATTTTGGTATTTATAATTTCACGAGTTTCACTTGATTTTAATTAAAAATGTGTATAGAAAGTACTAATTTTTTGAATTTCTCTTTTATTTAATATGTTACTAAAATCCGTAAAAATTAATGATTTATATATTTTTAGCGCCCATAATTTTTTTTACTACAGTTGCGGCCCTCCCCAACATTTTCTTATAGCTCCGCCACTGAAGAAATCAGGACCATTTACACAATACTTTTTATAACTCTAGGTCAAATGCTAATAAATAAGATAATCTATGAAACTAAGACTTTTACTGCCAAAATCAATGAAAGCAGCACTTCTAGAGAAATACTAACAATGAATTTCAATCAATTCTCCAAGCATATAGAAAATGGAAGAAACCGTTGGTAGATAGATTATCCTCTATTGAATCATATTTGTTACTATCTTCATTTATTTCTATGCATTCTTTGCTGTTAGAGTTGCTGGAATGCTCCAAACATCCTGGCTTGAAAATAAACAAGCCAGGACCTGTACCAAGGTCATTGAATAACCAATCATGCACATCCCAAAAGATTTGCACAGGTAAATTATTCACCATTACTATTTCATTTCCTCTAAATTTCCAATTCAAGTTCATTATTCTACTAGCCAACATTCCATCTATGCTAATCCACATTTCTGGATCATCCGGTCCAGAAAGGGAAGTCTCAATAACGACATCGTGTTCTGGTTTACCCTCTTCCAACATAGCCCTTGTACAAAATAGTTTCTTCCCGTGCACATTCTCTTTCTTGCACAACAAGGTAGCTTCTTCTGATGATGGTTTTGATTTGGTTCTTATATAAGCATCATTCACTAAATCTCCAATTAACAAAAGGACCTCTTTCTTGTAAACCAAGGCAACATAATAGCCCGAGCAAGGTTGTGGACTTGTGGAGAATTTCGCATGTCGAAAATCCCAAAAAACATCTACTCTTGCCCCTTCTATTTCAAAGGATTTGAGACCCTTTTTTCCCCAAGATTGTCCAGATTCTAAATCAATCTTGCAGGTAAATTTGTTTTCGTCAGAAGGTTTTTCAACGCTCATGGAAAGGGAATGTTCTATGAGGTTCTTGCACCATGTCAATGTAACACTTTGAAATGAATCTCCTAATTTTGTTTGATAGACAAAGGTAACAAAATTATGAGGGGTGTATTTTTGTATGGCTTTATCCTTTGAGCCTTTCTTCCTTTGTGGTGGCTCAGAAATGCTCGACGGCACAACTTCAACAAGAGAGTTAGCCGCTGGCATTGGCATCGGCGGATAACAACTCATGATCCTGCAAATGTTTATGATTTTCTTATAGGAATGAAAGTCGGTCCTCTTTGTCCTCTAATGGTTGTTATATAAAAGAGACTTATAATAGTAAAACCATAGACATTCCCTACAAATAGAACAACAATAACAATGAACAATTGTCATCGTTCTCCTCTTGTAGATTCAAAACAAGAAAAACTAGAAAAGAGTTGTTGAACAGGAGTTGAATGTTTAATGAATAGCGATGTAAAGAAATTATGCGCAACAGAATAGCGGTAACATTCTGAAATATGCGAAAACTAAGTCGCTTTGAGGAATAAAATATATGCTTAGGTTGTCAACAATAGAAGTTTTTTCTGTTTTATTGTTTTTGTCTATTAATAGGGTTAATGTCTCTTAACTTAAAAATAAAAGAAAGTTGCAAAGATACTAATCATAGTAAATGTCGCGTTTGGAAGAAAGCTACCAAAACAAGGTGCCGGTCAAGATGTTTTTTGGAGCGAGATAAATGGAGATCGAGAGAATCCAGGTCTCTCTAAATACAGAATGTTATAAATATTTATTACTATAATAATAATAAACTAGCTGTAAAACATGTTATGCACATGTTATAAATATCTTAGATATATTAGTGAAGCCAAACCATTTCATTTTTCCAAGAAAATAGAACTTGAAACTCTTGTATTAAATATATCAATAAATATTTTGATGTAATATAACTTTTTGTATGCTGTAAATGTAATGATATATATCTATGCTAACATTTTTTATTATTATTATTATTAGGCTTGCTGGATTTTGTTATTGATATTTACAAATTACGGAGTAGAATATAATGTAACTATTTTAATTTGGTTTACATGTTTAGTTATTTATTTTCAAATATTGTTTTTAGGTGATTTTTGGACAGAAGGGCATTTGATTCAACTGACTAATTAAATACTTATTCAATAAATATTTTGTTGGTATGTCAACCATAGAGAAGCCTCATATTGGATGAAAATATATTTGTTGAACAATACATATGTGAGAAAACTCGTATTTTTAATGCGTCAAAGTTTTTGGTGAAAATTTGGTGTCCAAACCGTTTGTGTGATTACTCTTAACCTAATATGACGATGCTTCAATATTTCGTACTCCTCATTTTTTGATCAATTTCATACTCTCCTCGTGAGTCAACATGTTTATCATATGGATTTATAAATAAGTTGTTTATACAATCAAATCAAAGATCATGCAACATAATATATGAGGTGAAACTCCAACATGCACATCAATAATGAATGATGATCACTATACATAAATAATACATAATATAAATTTTTAAAAATATTAACATGAAATCTTCATCATAAAACAAAAAACTTTCCTCGTGGTGTCGATCGGCTTCTTTTAAAGTCATGCATGGATGTATTGACTTCCTTAAGATTGCGACCTTGACCGTTTGAAATTTTGTTTTCAACTTTACTAGACAACAATGGTTCAGCTCCTTGCACAATTCCTCTGCATGTGACCAAATACAATGATTATTTATGATTTCCTATTAAGCTATGAATAAAATGATAAAACTAAAATGAGTAGAAAATTTTCGATGGTTCTTTTAGCCATACCTTGGGTCATCAAGGTTCTGAGAATTCCTTGAGATGTTGCGACGTTTTTTTGGAACATTTAATACACCGTTGATTGCAGACTCCATAAAGTTAAAATCATTTTCGGTCTCAGAGAAATCAATCTTTCGAGGTGCCTCCACAATTTCACCAGCAATTTCCATGCCAGGAATAGATTTAGGTACTAAATCGGTCTTTTGAAACCTAAAGGGAGATGGTTGACGATGTTTGGCCTTGATGTTATTGTCAGCTTTGTTTTTCCTAACACTTCCTTGTCTTACTACGCCAAATGGTTGTTTGGATGGTTCCTCTTCGTTTTCTTGATGAACTTTCCTAAAGCTTACTTTCTCAAAGTTAACGAGAGGTTCGGAAATGTTATCGTGCTTCACCGGCTCTTGTGAATGTACATAGACCCTTGAGTTATTGTCTATAGATGGTGTGATTGTTGCAAGAGATTTATTTACTGGTACTCTAGTTAGAAATGAATGCTTCAAAATTGGTTGGTTTTCTGCATTGTCAATTTTGATCTTGCTTTTAGTGACAGAACCTCTATCGGTGGATATTGATCTCCTGATTGTAGGTGATGGTGATCTATGCTTTCCTGAGCTCACTGACTTTTCTTCAGACAGAAGAGACATTTTTGGTATGGAGTCCTTGTCGATAAATGTTGAGGGAAATCTCGACCTTCGTTGCTTACCAGAAGAATAATTTTTTGCCTGAAAATACAATTTTAGATTTAGAGAATACAAAGTATGTACTTTAGTATGCTATGCAGCACCGACACTTCAGATCGATGGTGTGTCCAGCATTTGACATGTGTCGGTGCTGCATAGCATACTAAAGTGTCAGTATGACATATTAGCCAATTATTACTTTAACATAAATGTATTCAATAACCTCAGAGCTTCTATCATCAATGGATCTTTGACTATTTTCAGGCTTCACACTGCCTGTGGTACCATATTTGGGCATACGGAAAGGTGAAGCGGCTCTTGGTTTCTGAGATTCCGTGGCATTCCGTGCATTTCCAGATTTCCATTGCTCCAGTTCAGTTTCCTTCCTCTCCAATGCCAACTTGATATTTGATATCTATAAAAATTTCAAACTGGATATTATTGGCTGAGTTAAATAGAAAATTGCACTAGTTATTAGTATGATATAGAAAAACAAACCTCTTCCTTGAGCTCTCGGATTTCACCGGTTTCTTTGTTAGATTTAGCAGCTCCAAGTTCAATGGATGCAACCCTCTCAGCAAACTTCAATGTGCTAATTGTCTCCCCAATGGCATTGATTTCGGGATTTATATGAACAAACATCAAAGTCTTTGCCTGGCCACCTATTAATATGACGAGAAAAAACACAATGTTAAATTAAGTAAATTCACTATAGAAAACTACTATGCTGCTAAATTATTTTTATCAAAATATATTCAGATTCCATGGTTACCTAATGAATCTTGTAAAACTTGTGTAAGCTTGCTATTTCTGTAAGGAATATGTTGACTTTTCTGCGCCAAAGCGGAGATAACATCGCCAAGTGCAGAAAGAGATTTATTAATATGTTGTGCCTCTTTTAGTCTCTCGCCAACAGCCTCGGATTTCTCAACTCTCTCACTCCCAGCCAAATCCACAAGATGGAGACAACCCTTAAGAACTGAATTAGAAACTAAGTCCCTTCCTCTGACATGAATCGTCAACACACTGCAATTATAGACAGTAAGAACTTTAGCAAGTTAAATATATTTATGGTTAGATAAGCCGTCTACATTAGTTACGAAGATATTTACCTATGAGAACGGCTGCTTCGCTCATTTAGAGCGGTAGCACCCACCGCACGGTTCCTCTGACCAATTTTCATTAAATCAAGAACATCTTGAGTACAACTAACCGGAACCAAACATGCATCAGGCACGTTAAGACCATTCAATTGAGAGTTGTTTCGTATATCTAATGTATATATTGTCAAGGGAATGTACAAACCAAACAAAAATGTTGTTGCAAAATCAAAAAGATTTTTATTTTACTTTATAGATTAGGTGATGTAAAATAAATACAGCAAATAAGGTTTGTGAAGGATATCTTCTGTTAGATCCATCACTGACTAATAAATCTCTCACTTGTTCATTGTATATTTCGATCATTTGGACGGAAACTTCATAGTTTATTGCCTCTGCTCTTTCCTTTGATATGTGAAATAAGTCACGCAACGCCCTATAGTTAACACCCCATGTCTCTTCAGTCATCAGATCCGGACCACTCTATACAAGCAGCAAATCATACATAAAACATATATTAGTTTCTGTACCATAAGGTATGTGATTTGCAGCAAGTGTACAGAACGAGAGTTGTTGATTCCATTGTGTAAAACCAGATATATCGTGTTTAATATAACATTATATGATAGAAGCTAATAACATTACCATCGTGTAGGTCTTCCCTGAGCCAGTCTGTCCATATGCAAAGATGCATGCATTATAGCCATCTAAAACAGATCTAACCAATGGTTTTGTATCGGAATATATTTGTGCTGCACAAGAAAGAATATCATTATAAAAAGCTTCAAATAAGGTTGTGAGTTTCATAAAAAATGCGGAATATGCCAAAAAAATCTAAGATACCTTGTGTGGCATTAGTTGCGAACACTTTATTGAATGAAAATACTTTTCTAGCATCTTTTCCCTGCTTAAGGGGATTCACAATCATTATGTTTCCATTTTCTCCAATATAATCAACTGTAGATTGTCCATTTGATTGTCCTAAGAAGGGTCTCACTCTACAATAGACCCTAATGGATCCTGTAAGACAACATGTTTGTTAATATACATAAATCATGTAAGTAGATTGTTAAAAAAGTGTTTAGATTCTTATTCTTACGTACCTTTGAGGTCTATCACTTGATTGTAAAGAGATCGATTCTCCTCTAAAATTTTGTGGTAGGAAGAGGATGTCACCTCAAGACTCTTTATATGATTCTCTAAAAATTACATAGAAATCAAGTCAATATCATCAAAACATTTTTGTGCATTGAGGTAGTTTCTCATGGAGAGTAATTTTTAGATCCTTACCGAGCCTGCTCGATTCTTGGTCCCATTCAGATTGAATCTGTTTGACATCCTTTTTTATCTCCTCTAGTAAGTATTTCATTCCCTAGAGCAAGAAGAATATCATTTGAGTGTTTGGTGCTAATCTTATCTCTAATGATAAATTATCTTAAGCAGTAGATACAATTTTGCTCTAATTTACCTCAAGTTGTTTCTGCTGCGCATCAATTATTTCAGCATACTTGGATGAAAATTTGACATTATTTTGAGCACTGCTATCACGTTTTTCCCCACAAATGCAGAATTTAGATAAATCATTTGACGACAAACTACTTCTTTGATTAAGATATAATGCTATAGCTTCCATGAATTCTCTCTTAGAGAGAGAACCATTATCGCCTTTCAATATTTTCTTGAGAAAAAATGCAAGCTGCAGATAATTGTTCAGAACTATATTTAGATGATCTATTGAAGTAAGGGAAATACTATATTACTGCCAATTGTAATATATGAAGTTGGAAAAAAACAGAAGCGAAAGTGTTTTTACATCATCAAAATGCCGCAGCAATGCAAAAAGATATATTCACTTTGAAGTACCTGAGTGCCTTGAGAAACAAGTAAAGTGGAGAAATCCCTTACTATCTTGCTAAGAAATGTATCAATTACCTACAAAATTTCACAAAATCAAATAAGATTTCACGAACCTTTACGCATGAACGCAATTTCTTAAGCAAAAGCAATAATCTAATTTGACAGTCTTAAAAACTCCCGAGAGTTAGATTTTCAAATCGAAATAATACTATATGCATGCAGATGACATTAACCTATCTCATGTGTTTGTAGAGTAAGTACAACAATATTCGTTGCTAAACAATCAATGGCAATGCAATCATTTTTTTAGCAAAACCAACTAATAATCATAGAAATCAAACAACAAAGCTGGTGTGGATTTAAACAAGAACAGAAGCCAGAAAAATACAAAACAACGGAAACGATCTTACCGACCATTGCATTGAGCGGTAGATCTTCAACCCCATCGTCAATCTCTCTAAGGAACGCCTGGAGAAGTTTGAGTCCAAAGTGATCAAACAGGAAAGCCAGAGCACTAGCAGTTCTGGTTTCTTCGATTGAGACCTCTTGAGACATACGAAGAAATTCAAGCAACTGCTTATACTGTGAGGACTGAGATTCATCAAGGGACTCCTCAGCACTTTCACTGCCCAAAATAGATGTAGAAGGAGTTCCCTTGGGGAAAGAAGTAATTCTGACAGTTCCTCCATACCTCCAAACCCCAACTCCACCTGATAGCTTCCATTCATGATACCCTTTCAAACAAAGAATGCAATCTACGACTTTGCTTGATGAACCGCCCTACAATAACACCAAAAAAATACCAAAATCCCATTAGTATAAAAGTTCAAAATTAAACAGAAATTGATACTCTTATAATTTGGGTTTGGTCCTAATTCAACACCAAAATCTAGCTCATAATGATAGTTGCCCCCAACTTATAACCATTTTTCGGACAATATCAGTATCTAATGTATGACTTCATTCTCAATACGCACCATCATGCCTAGGACTAAGCACGAGACATCTACCTAAAGTTTGCAGGACTAGACATGAGTCTTTGTCTGATAATGACAAAGACGTTGACACATTTGATAACATTCAATTATTTCTATTTTCTTAAATTATTATCAGTGTCGGTGTCAACCTACTATTATTACGATCATGTTTGTGCTTCATGCTTCATAGAACAATATATCTAACTGTAAACTTAGACAAAATAGTATGTTGAATAAAATATACAAGGGAGCATTTGAACAAAGTTGGAACCTTTTCCAAATCAGAAGCTTCAAAGGTCAAAAGGGCCATATCCTTAACAGCATCAAGAAAGTTCTTCATGTTTTCGAAATACTGAATGCAAGAGTGGGCTGGTCCTTCTGGAGAGTGAACTGCAAGGACTTGATTGTCCACCACCTTGAGGATAGCACCGGGATTGATTTTGTTGAGTACGTTGCAGAGAATGAGACCATTGCGGAGAGCGAGACAGAATTGTTCCTCGGAAGGTTGTTTGGAGAGTGATGAAGAAGCCACTTCATCCATTTCTCGAAGCCATTCTGCTGCTTCATTCCTCCTTGTAGCTGCAAACGAAATAATATACCATTTTTACTCCTTATGTTAATCATAGCTATAAGTTGTAAGAGGTAATTTAGCAGTTTAAAGAGAAAACTACTAAATTTGAATACATTTGACTCTACACAATGTGAATGTTAAATTGATCCTTGTAACTATTTCAAATTTTCTAAGTCGGTCCCTATATCTTTCAAATTTTGCAAACTGGTCCTTATAAATTTAAAAAATTAATTAATTGGTCTCTAAAAATTTTCAAAAGCTATAAATTGGTCTCTTTAAATTTTCAAAATTTGTGAAATTTGGAAATGAAGAATTTTATTATTCTATCAAAAATAGCCAGACCAAATTTAAAAATGAAGAATTTTATCATTCTATCAAAACTAAACAAATTTAGAAATGAAGAAGCATTAGAATTTCTTCAAATTATAATTTCTCTAGAATTTCTAATTATTCATCCAAACACACTCTTAACTTATATACTCCTATATATAAGCAACATTTTTGTTTTATTCTGAATTGGGATTTAGCTTTCAAGACTATGAT
Source organism: Trifolium repens (assembly GCA_030408175.1). Taxonomy (NCBI): domain Eukaryota; kingdom Viridiplantae; phylum Streptophyta; class Magnoliopsida; order Fabales; family Fabaceae; genus Trifolium; species Trifolium repens. The sequence continues at coordinate 57,522,243 of CP125844.1, forward strand.
CCACTACCCTTTTTTTTTACTGTTCACAAAATTTCAAACACCACTCAAAACTCACACACACACAACTGCAAAGTCTGAGTTTGAACTCAGATATCAGCATTGTCAGTTGAACTAAAGTTTAAAGATTTATTTTTTATGCTTCTGCTATAAATTGAAATTGATCTATGCATGACATAAGTGGAAAAGTACTAACTATATGACACATTACATTACTACTACTATTCAATTCATACCTGCTTCCTCTGCTTTCCTGTAAGCTAATTCATGATCATTGATCTCCTCATTCACCTCACTATTGTTAAAAACTGAACCCTTCAAATTCAATATTCTCTTCGAAGCAGGAGATGCGAAAATTGAGCTTAATAAGCTACTATCCTGAGGCATACTATTCCTAATTTCTTGGACTCTAGCTGAAATCATGCATTTACTAAGTTAGAACTTAGAAAATTATAATGCAGTTTCTATATTGCTTAAATTAATAATCTACCTATGAAGCACCGACACAGACACCACACAAGACACTAACACATCCACATTGTGTCAATTAAATGTGTGAGACACCGGATACGTCTTCCATCAGAAGTGTCGGTGATACAGAGTAATCTACTAAGAATGTTACCTTAGGTAGAAAAGTGAAAGATGAGGAAGATATTTGTGGAATGGAATGGATCGGATCTGAGCAAGGAATTGAAGAAGAAGAACAAAGCAAGATTCTCGTGAGTTATAATGAATGAGCATTCAAAATTTTACTACACGAAGAGGCTTATAATAAATGCTTGGTTTTCAATGTTTGTGAGTGTGAGTGTCCGTTGAGTTTTCTGTTTGTAAAAAAAAAACAGATTTTTTAAAAATTGAAATGAAACCTTTTTAATTTCGAAAAAAAAAACGTTGTTGTCTCCGTCGTTTGTTGTTGTCTTTGAAAAGATCACGGTGCACTAACGTCGTATCTGACGTGGCGTATAATTCGGTGAAAAATGTGGGACCCATTGATCAACGGCATGATGCGGCTAAATCATGACGGTAAAGTGTTTAAATGGAAAGAGAGAGGTTTTGAATTACCTGACAGTGACACTGACACACTCATTTTTCACACATTGAGACACTGTATTGGTTAATCACATTTAAAAATAAATTACTATTAGTAATTTAGAGTAGATAATTAATTAAATTTATCATTAAAATATACTCCAAAATAATGTTAGCTCTATCCCAAAATATAAATTGACATTTTAAGTGAGTCACCAAATTTTTTTGACATTTAAGTGTCAAACTTAATGTTAGCTCTATCCCAAAATATAAAACTTTAATGAAAATGAGTTGTGATATTAAAATTATTAAAAATTGATATTATTTTTATAATTTTATCTTTCAGAAGAAAGAATGAGTTAATATTTTTTAATAATAGAGTATTTATTAGAAAAAGATTTAATTATAGGTATGTCGGTAAAGAAATTATTATTGCTCATAAAAATTTGAAAATGTTTTATAAAAAGGGATAAACTTTTTTTGAAAAATATCTTATATTTAGGGGCAAAGGTAGTCAAATTTTTCTATTGGACATAGTGGTGCATAATTTTTTGAATAGGATACATAAATAAGTTTTTAAACATGGAAATTGAAGAATGTAAGTGTGTAAGTGTGTGTCTAGCCCACCATGACTTGAAACGTTTGTAAACATGGAAATTGAAGAAGATTCCAACAACTCCCCATGAAATATAATTTATTGATCTAACATTGACACCTGTAATTATAAGTGGCATGTTGACGAGTTCAATCCATTTGTGATTCGGATAGTTGCGAGCTAGCAACCTCACTGGAACAGGCGCAATGCAAGTAGACCTATGACGAACATCCATTTTGATCCTACTACTTACTCACCATATGATTGAAGCATTGTGAAAAACATCATCACCTGGACAAGTTCAGATACTTTTAAGGTGAAAAAATTTAAGGCGGATACTTTTAAATGTAACATTGACTCCTATTTTTGCCTCATAACAATAGAATGGAAATTGAAATGTATATATTAGAGATGAGAATGACGATTTTGTTCTTACAAAAAAAATAGAGTGGTTTGCACCTAATTGAAAGATTCATATCAGTGCACCTAATTGAAAGATTCATAACAATTGATTTTGTTTATATGCATACATAAGTTAGACAACATTCCAACAATAACATAGAATAAAAATGTAAAACTCGATGAAAATAAACCATAACAAGTGAGACAACATTCCATTTCCAACAATGACATATATTCATTTATTACCTTCTAAATTACATATTCCACATGTCATAACCTCAATGAAAAGAAGCCATAACATAGAAGAAGAATATAAAACTCAGCACCTAATTTATAAAAAAAAAAAAAAGGACATGAATCTTTAATTTCAAGCTTACACCCCATACCATACAACTATTAGAGGGGGAATGTTCATCTTGACGGAAAATGGAAGCTCTCGTATTGGCAGTAGTGCGTACGGGTTGCTAACAACTATGAAACAGTGACACATACATGATATTAATAATTTGAGAAAATTAAATTAATTGAATGTAACCACGTGTATTGGTGTTGTATCAGATCTAACACCACCATGTGTTGGACACCAGACATGAACAGTAGTATTGGTGCTTCAAAGGCTAACAAAGACAAGTCAGTTCCAATTTACTATGGGAAACATCTTAATACATGTTGGGTCAATCACTATTTAACAATGACAACGAAATCTTGCAACCAACCTTAACAGTCCAACATTTGAAACCTTTCGAACATACCATTTTAAGGTTTAAAACATTCATATCAGCTATGGAAGCAAAACTTATGCAGAAAAAGTCTTAAAACTATAACACGCACAAAGGACGTATCGGGCTTATGTTAACTCTGAGTAATTCTTTTGCTCTCCTAACCTTCTCAAAGAACCGGGACCATGATGACATTTATTTGTTCACTTCATAATGTATTGTTAAAGATTTGAAGTATACATTACGAAATTCGTAAAGTTCAAAGCATACATTTCAACAAACAAAGTGATCATCACTTCATACAACATCTAAGTCCTATTTGTGATCTTATAAATTCTAACTTCAAACAATCTAAAGTAACACATGATTGTGAACTACATGAAAGGAAATGCATGACTCTAAAATAAAAACTTCAATCAAATAAATAAAAATAACTATAATTTCTCAAGCTGCATATTAAGAGTGATTCATGAAGAAAACCAATAATCAGAAGAACAAGTGCAAAATAAATATCATAAACAGAAATTAACCATATAGGTTTTATTTAAATCTAATGCTCAAGTGACATAGCACGACATCTACATCCTAGCATTAAGAACAAGGTGATATCAAACTCTCAACGCAGAATTTGGGGATTTCGACATCGAACTCAATCAAATTTGAAGTGTCATTTTTACCATTGTAAGAAACATACCTCCATCTATTTTCCCATTCCCATCTCTTATCCCTTCTATAGTATGCCAGCAGTAGCACTTGTTCATCCTCTAAAACACGTATTGCCCGAATAAAGGGATAAGATGATGCCCAAGGTTCTCGCACGCAAGAAATAGTGAACAATTTAGTCCAAGACTTTTTATTTCCATATTCCTTCATAACCCAAAAATCTTCACCAAAAATGATGCACAAGCAATCCCTAAAAACATTCAATTGGAATGTATTTCTACCTTCCTCACCAGAATCATCATTAGGTAGTGAAAGCTCTTGATAACACTCATTCCCCAAATCAAAAGAAACAATAAATCTCTTGATACCCGTAGAAACCGACCAATTAATTGTGCCATTCACATGTTGCCCCGATCGCTGACCAGAGACAATAGGAAAAGGAAATTGGGAAACGGTTTTCCATGAATCGGTACCCAAAGTATGAACCTTCACTTCATTTTCGCTTAAAAAATCGCTACGTTCATCACAATTATTAAAAACAATCACAACCTTGTAATTATGACTAATTAGGTCATATCCGAATCCATAGATAAACCCATGGTAATCTTGTGGACAATTAGTAGAGGGCAATTCTTTAAATTTTCTAATGGAAGGGTTCCATAATTGAATGATAAGATAGTCTACACCTTGTGAGTCTTCAAAATCGCTTACAAAACAAAGGATGCCATCGCAAGATCCAACGAAGAAAAGACAAGTGTCTTTAGAAGAAAACTGAGTCTGCGTGATGTTGGTCAAGACGGAGTCGTCGAGTGAGTAAGACTTGAGTAAGACGTGTTCATTATCAGAGTAGTTTTTGCAGTGGAGGGTGTGTGTGGTTGAAAGAGTAAGATGTTTTTTGGCGAATTTGGGATCGGAGATTAGATATTTCCATGATTTGCAGACGCATCGGAATTGAAGAAGGAACTTCACCGGTAACCTACTGAGTATCTCAGGAATGAGATCAAAAGGAAGAGTGGGAAGTGATGATGATGATGATGATGATGATGATTCCTTGGTGGCAGCAACAGGCAGTGAATTTTCCATCTTCAGCTCCGAGAGAAAGTTTATGGAAAATATATTCCTAATTCAATCAACAACATAGTTTCGGAAATAACCCTAACGAGAATTCGATTTTTCAGCGACAAAATCGTGAAAATATGTTTGCCAAGTCAAGTACGTATTTGTTTATTTATGTTTATCTTATATCGTGTTCCTTTTATAATACTGTATTTAAGCCTATAAGGTTATAGGAATATCTCCCAATCAGCGCCGCCATGTGTAGACATCTATTACCTTCTCAATTGTTGTACGAGTTGGTTTTCAAATTCTAGATCTATTTTTCACATTCATTCATAGCTTTTTCAGACATTTTGATTTTAAACAAACTCAAAAACCAACCCTAAACCCCTTTCGATTCTGATCATGGATGAAGAGTACTGCAGTTTTGTCATGGAATACGATATACACAGTTACACACCTTACTCGATACTGCAACATTGGGGACGATGCACACACACCTCTAGGTTATTTATATGATACGTTTAAAACTGAAATCCAGTTATATGGATGCTAAGGATAACCTTGCAATATACTATGTGGTAAGTCCTCTGTCTGTTAGAAATGTGATTTTGGCGTAGTGCTTGCTTTATTATTATTTTTTATTTTTAAAATCTTTATTGAAGTATCATAACTTCAAGTCTCAATATAGTTTCAATGTGACAGAAATTATCAAATTTGTGGAGTGACTTTTTTTTTTTTTTAAAGAAAAAGTAATTTCAATGTTTATAACAATTGTGTTTTTCAATCTCAATATGAAAGTACTTTTGTTGAATTTATTTTTGATGGAATCTACTTGGTGAAAAGGACATGAATCTACTTGAATGGAGGGTCTCTGTGAGTATGTATGGAGTGTCTTAATTTTCTTATACCAAAATACAGGTGATACCTTGTGCTGTACTGTCTTTGCTCATTCATCCAATTAACAGGATTCTCTGGGCTTTTTGTGTTTATGTTGAAGCTGTGTCGGTTCTACCTCAGTTGCAGGTCATGCTGTACTGTCTTTACTCACTAATCGTTTGAGACTGTTTTTAACTACTATATTCCTCTTTTTCAGTTTTCCTAAGTATATAGTTCCAAGACTGTTTATAATCGTTTGAGACTGTTTATAGTTAACTCTGAGATTCAACTTTCAGATTGTCGAACCAATCACAACACACTATGTTTTTGCCCCTGGAGTTACAAGGTTCTTGAGTTGTGCACATTGATTGTGTCCTCCAGGTTTGTCGAGCTTTTAGTTTCTAACATGTTTTTTATCATGCAATTTCCTAAAATATTTAAAACTATTTTATCATAATATCCTGTGACCTAGGATCGTTTCGTCGATAGTTTTCATGTTTAGAAATTGTTCAAACCTTCTTCCTGCCAGATTTTTGCTACTACTACATCAATAGGTGGATAACAAATTCTCATAACATGCAACATACCTCTTGATATGCTCTTGAAATCTATCTGACTTTTTTCCCTTTTGTTGCATCATCTTGATATGCAACATACCCTGCTTTTTGGTTATAAAATAAGATAGTAAACTGGCTGCAAATCACTCACCGTTGTAAATCAGCTGGCCTATTGATATTGCACTCACGCAACATGAATGATGCTGCTTCTGCATGAGCACTAAAATTTGTGTTTCCTAATGTCTTTAACTTTTTTTTTAATAAAGCTCGGTATTCTTTTATTTTCTTTTCCCCTGAGTAGATGTGACAGAGCAACCGTTGGTTGAGGTTGATCAGATCTACTATCTTGCATGCCCTGCTTGTCCAATTTTCTACAAATACAGTCCTGTGAAGGTAGGATTTTTATAGCCTCTACACATGATCGCGTGAACAGTTTAAATGGCTTATTGTTCGCTTCCTACTATATTTACAAAAGTAGCATACAGAACCCATTCTTCAGATAGTGTTATGATCTGGCTCACTATAATAATTACCCATGACTTGTTTATATGTCACACAAAGTAGTGGGCTTCTATGAGTAAACTACCCAACAGTCATACTGCAAAGTGCAAACTCAGTCTTTATAACCAACATAGTAAATTTTATGCTTGAATAACTAGCTGTTTATTTTTATGTTTAATTATGAATCATTGATTAGAATACCTTGATTTAGTGGACTAGTCACAATTTGTTGTGCACCATTTTGAAAGTGGATTCTTAACCGTTACTTCTCATGTAATCTTATGTGTTGCAGTGGTGAACCCCAAAAATTCTAACTTCCAGGAACACAAACTCGCTGTTTCTGCTATGTCTCCGACATGGTATATTTGAAGTGTTACTCATCTTGTTTTTCTTATTAGCATATAGCATATCAATGCTGATTTATGGTTGTTATATGTTTGATTTTTATTAGGTCAATGGCCTTATTCGTCTCATGGAAGGAGAAAACACCGGTGAAGACTTATTAGCATATAACTATGAAGCTTGTTAGGGTCTAAATTGCATCATCTTCTCATCCACCAGCATGACTTTGGTGAAGACTTACAATGAAGATTTTGATAATGACCCTAATGGAAATTTTGGTGAAGACAACAATGAAGATTTTGAGGATGACATTTAAGAACATTATGATTAGTTTATAATGATATATGAACATTATGATTAGCTTATAATGATATATGAACATTTTGATAAAAAACTTATGATTTACTGTTATGATATAATCATCATTATAAAAAAAATTAAGTGGAGGTTTCCTGCGGAAACAAGTTTCTTGCAGAATTTCCTGCGGGTATTTCTAGTAGTGAATGTTTCAAATAGTAATTATACCTTAAATAATTTTCAATACAAAATAGCTATCTAACAAATGCCCTTTAAGAAACATGTTATCTTTTCCCTGATTAGAGTCATATAAAAGCAAACATATACCACAAAAACATTTTAGTGAGAATTAATGGTGGATCACGGGGAGAGAGAGAAGGTGCTCAAATGAAAAGCTAATATATAATGTTAAAATTATGACTTTTTGTGCTTAAGAAGAGTTTAAGGTGTAAATAATCATCTTATTGTCCTGCTAAATCTTTAGTATTTCAATACCACATTTTAATTTCAGTGTTTAATATTCTCGTTACCGTAAAAAAAATATCGTTATTAGTCAAAAATAAAAAATACTTGTTACAGTATAAGGCAAAAAAAGTAAATGAATATTCTCGTTACAGTTTAAATATAGTCACTACTCACTACTATATTATGAACTAATCAAATTTGTTCAGTACAATTGCGCTACTTTTTGTCTCTTGTAGCCTGTGAGACATACTATTGATTTGCATTTCTATATCTAGTCCTAGCTAGCAAATTAATTGTTGATACTCAGAATTTTTCATCTTTTCTAATCCAACCATCTTTGATCAATTAAGCTTACAAAATATGTGGAAATATAGGTCAATGTATCTATAATGAAACTCAAACCTAAATATCTAGTCTAGTGATAAATATGTAAAATAACTGAAATCTGACCCTTATCAACTCTCTCTATAGTTAAAATAAAAACTCCAATATATAATTTTTTTGTTCTTAAACAAAAGTCCTGTAAAAAAAGAATTTCACTGCATGGTTCAAACATCACTAGTGTATAATTCCTTCAAAGTTTGGAATCAATCAAAAACTTTGAATTAAATCATAACAAGGTTTGTGTGATTTAGAAAATGCAAGTTCAAAACCAGATTATCAACAAATCAAAGCATGAAACTGAAGTAGTTGCTAATTCAAAGTATGATTTCAAACAATTCAATCTAAAGAATCACAATCCTCACAAAAAATGTATCACTCATCGGTGGTGTGTTTCTCTCAAATTCATGCAATACATTCATAACAAATTAATTTTGAGGTACATCATAATCATAATCATAAAACATGCATTCAATCATTATATACAATTATATACAGCAACACACCATTATTTTTCATTTCACATAACGCATTGTTGATTCCTTTTCAAATGTACTTAAGTGAGTTAAGTCTACTCACAGTAGTTTTGGACACTACACTAAGAATATTTTCAAACCCAAAAGACAGAATATAGAAATTTTACAAACTCAGAATTTAACTAAAACTGTAATCGAAACTATGATTCAGAAAATGAACTAGGACCATTTTTCTTGGGGAATATCACTATTTTCTTGATTATATGTTGTTCAAGAAATGCTCATACATTCTATTGAGACTATGACTTCTGACTTGCTTTCTATCTCTTGTTCTCACATGTTCTTGGGAGATTCTTCTCCAATTCCTCCCAAGTGCGTGTAAGCCTTGGACAAAAGCACTGAGATATCGAAAAAACAAAAATTTAACCACACCATGATCATAATTATAATTAAAATTCAAGAATCAACCGAAAAAGAAAATACCAAACACTTACACTTTTTCTTGAAATGTCCAACGTCCTTCTATTGGCAGTGGAGGAGGATTATTGTTTAAATGTTGATGAGGAAGGTTAGGCTCTGCAAATGCTTCATTTTGGAGAAAAGCTGCTCCGGCCTCCATTATTTCTTGTTCAACAATAGCATTGTATCTGTCAAGAGCCAAATCTCTTTTTTGTTCAGAAAAGAAGCTTAACACAATATCCTCTCTTCCTGGGAATCCAAATGAAAATGCAGTCATTGCAACATTGATAGTTTCTTGGTTAGCTTGAGTCCACACATTGTTTGCCGCCATTATAATTTTCAGAAAAATGCAAAAAGAAAGAATGATTTTAGAGGGTGAATGATTATTTTTTGAAACTCTGTTTTTGACTATGAAGTTTCTGTACTTATAAACCGTAACTAACTAATTATGTTATATAACTAACTACCTAACTAACTTATTCATTCTTTTTTTTTTCTCAGATTCGTGACAATCCCGATGCCGATAAGCAATACGGAAAATTTTTCAAAATTTCCGATAGAACACGGCTGTGATACGTTATTTAAAAATTAAATTTAAAATTAAGGTTTAAACATCATTTTCGTCCCTGTAAGTTCATAAATTTTTGGTTTTAGTCCATGTATCTTTTTTTGTTGCAAATTAGTCCCTATATGTGCAAATCTTTTTTATTTTAGTCCATAAACCAAAAATCCGCATGAAAATTTGCAGGAAAATTCGTTAATTTCCTGCGGATTTTAGTTTTAAGGGACTAAAACCAAAAGATTAGAACATACAGAGACTAATTTGTAACAAAAAAAGATACAAGGACTAAAACAAAAAAATCGCGAACTTACAGGAACGAAAATAATGATTAAGCCTAAAATTAAATATATAAATTCAATATATAAACATAATTAAAATCGATAATGATAATAAATTAACATTTAAATTATTCGAATGAGCAAACAAGTGATAATTACATATCTTAAGTAGGAATAATTAGTATCGATTTAAATGTTAATTTATTATATAATTTAGGAATAATTCGAATAATTTATTATCATTTAAATGTTAATGTAGGAATGAGCATTTTATGTTAATTTTAAGTGACAATTTGTGTTTCCTCTTAAGTAACGAATGTTAAAGTATAATGTTTTTTATGGATAAGCCAAAAAAGAGATAATTAGTAGTACTATTCAAAAAAGACATAATTGGTTATCCATAAAAAACATCATACTTTAACATTCGTTACTTAAGAGGAAACACAAATTGTACCAGAGAATATTAATTATCCGATACTTCTCTGATACGCGTATATCGAAGAAGTATCCGACACGAATCGATCATTTTTTAAAAAAAATTATATTAATTGTCTGATACTTCTCTGATATGAGTATCGGGAAGTATCAGACGTGTATGTGTATCAGGTACGCGTCGGACATGATACTTGACCATTGTTGGTGTATCGAGGCTCCATAGATTCATATATAGGTCCTTTGAGTTTTACCTTTGTATCATATATGTCCTTTAAATTTTATAAGTTGCAAATAAGTCCTTTAAATTTTATATTTGTGTCAGATAAGTCCTTTAAGTTTTACATTTGTATCAGATATGTCCTTTAAATTTTATAAGTTGCAAATAAGTCCTTTAAGTTTTATATTTGTATTTGATAGGTCCTTTAAGCTTTTTAAATAACAAATAGGTCATTTAATTTTGCAATTTGTAACAAATATGTCTTTTAAGTTTTTAATTTGTAACATCTAGGTTCTATTTTTTAAGAATATATATGTTACAAACGTAAAATTTAAAGGACTTATTTGTAACAAATGTAAAACTTAAAGGACATATCTGATACAAATTGTTGAATCTGTGATATTTAATTGAAAGAATAGGGGAAAATAATAAGAAATAGAAATATTATTGATAATGAACTAAATACAATATTTACATACGAAATAGTATGATACTAGCTTGGTATTTATAACCAAGTGAATATATTTAAAACTAAACTAAATTCTTAAATTATGGCTTAGAATAAACTAACCTAGTGAAATATTTTCTCAACAAATATAATAAAACTTATGCATATCTTAATAAATATTTTCTATTCTAACACAAACGTAAAATTTAAAGGAGTTATTTGTAACATAAAATACTTAAGGCTCCGTTTGGATTGATAGAATATAATGGAATAGAGCAGAACAAAATGGAATATAATAATGTTCCATTATTTGGATTTGAAAAATAATAATAATGTAATGGAGTAGAACAGAATGGAATAAGATGGAATGAATTTAATATAATATCACCACTTATCATCAATTTTGTTCCTCTCTTTTTTAAAATATCCAAACAATGGAACGGAATATTTATTCCATTCCGTTCCATCTCATTCCACTCCACTCTATTCCACTCCGCTCCATTCCATTTCATCAATCCAAATGGAGCCTAAATGACATATATTATACAAACGTAAAACTTAAAGACCTGTAAATGCATTTTGCTTATTTTTTTATAAAGGAAATTTTTTTCTTTGTTTTTAATGCCAATATTATGAATATTTTGTGTTTAAAATGTGTCTATATTATGTTTATATATCATGTTAAATTTATATAAGTCCATATTATGTTAAAAAATATAAAAAAAAATGTAAAAATTTGCTCATTAAATACTAAAAACAAAAGATTTTTTTTTTGTAGTGATGAATAAGTAATTTTATTTTACAGGGACAAGTAATTTGTTGTATCTTTTTCCAATTCTACTCTCATTTAAGAGGAATACTTGGTTGGGCACAAACCAAGTATTGCTCCTCATGAGGAATACTTGGTTGGGCACAAACCCAAGAATAAATTACTTAGGCACACACTCATCAATGAAAAAAAATTAAAAGAAAATTAATATTGTCACATCATTTAATCATTTTCAATTTAATTTTTTCTACTCATGTATGTGTGCCTAAGTAATTTTTTCTTGGGTTTGTGCCCAACCAAGTATTGCTCCTCATTTAATCTACCTTTTACTTTATTTTTCCAAATAAATTTAGCATATACATTCTTTCTCCTTCTATTAAATTTTATGAAAAATGTGAAGTGAAGTTATTAAGAATATAATGGTAAAATTGACAAATTATACTTTAAATTATCAAAATAACACTTAAATATGAAAAAAAAAAATTATTCTATAAAACGACGCATAAGAAAAAAGGAAGAGAGTGAGTATAAGGCATGTTTTCTTCTAATAAGCTAAAATTTATTAATAACTTCCAATGCTTTATTTTGTTGAAAATTAAAGTTCATTCGAAGTTTTCAAGTTAAACTTCTATAAATAAATGTATCTTTTTTCAAACTAAATCAAATGCCAATGTACTTTCCTTTTATATATATATATATATATATATATATATATATATATATATATATATATATATATATATATATATATATATATATATATATTAATAAATATAGGTAATTTCATAGAAAAAAAATTATAAGAAAGAGGTTTAACAAAACTTAGTCTTTCAAGTTCATTTGTAATGACGATTAAATCAAAATTTAATTTTTCTGTTTAGTGGACATATTCACGTTATTGTCTCTTGTGATGTATTCTTGAAGGTGCTGCAAGCAGAGCTGGTGCTTTATTTGCTCATAATGGGAAAATTTGAAGAGTTTGTCACTTTTTATACAAATTTTTTCTATAACCTTTCATGAAAATAAAAACTTGAAAATTATTATGATTACGTATATTATTAAGAAGAGAAATACTTGGTTAGGCACAACCATAAATATTACATGTTAGGCACACACTCAACAAGTAAAAAAATTTATAGAGAAAAGAAATAAAGTGGTATTAGTTGATGTGACAAATTTATTTTCCATTTAATTTTTCTAATTCTTGTGTGTGTGTCTAAATTATGTGTCTATATATACGTGCATATATAAGACTTGCTCTATTAAGAATGTGCACACTTAGAAGAAAACAAAATCAAGTTGTTACAAGTTACAACTTATAATTAGTAATTAAAGCCACATATACATAAGCTTAGACATGTTACAAAACCAAAATCAAATTAGTATGCGCACCTACCTCACACAATTACAAAACTTACTAATTAATCTACTCCTAGCAAGAATTTGAATTTTAAAATAAATAATAAAAATAGTATAAAAAACCCAAAGAATGTTATCAGACCCGGCCTTGATAGGGACATGAGATGCGACAACCTTAGACCTACTATTATCTTAAATTATAAGTTGTTTTACAATATCAAATGAAAATTTAATATTATTTTTTCTATAATACTTTCAAACATTTATTGATCTCTCTTCTTTCATGCTAGGAAAAAGATTATTTGCACGCGCACACACAAATAAAAAATTTAAATGTAAAATAATTTAAAATAGTAACCATTATATTTAATTGACGCATTAGATTAAAATTCTTCCACTCACCTAAAATCTCATGTGATTCTTTTTTTTGAAGAGGCTAAAATGAAATATATTATAAAAGGTGACGGAATACAAGTAGTCCCCTCAGCACAAGACGTACCAAGAAGAACTGCAAAAGTTTACATGAATATCCAGAAAGGTAACATAAAGAACAAACAACTAGCCGATCCCCAAACAAAGCAATGGGTCCGACCACCAACAATGGAAGCTAGTAGCTAAAGTAACATCTGTCGTCCGCAGCCATCGATAGGAGAATAACTTGACCTTGTTCAGGAGCTGGTACACAGTGTTCTCCGAATTGCTGAAAACCCGGGAATTTCTTTCAGTCCAGATCACCCAAACACAGGCGAGCCATACAAGCTGCAAAAAGGACCGTCGAGCACGGAGACCACCAGCTGAGTAAGTGAACTGATGAAAATGCTCCGAGAGGCTGTAAGCATCCACCGCCGAGAAACCAATCCAAGATCGAACTAAAGGCCAAAGAGATCCAAAAATACCACATGAGAGAAATAAATGTTGAGCCGTCTCAATGCCACCGCAGCCAGAAGCGCATAGATGTAGGTCTGGATGTAGAATGTCGCGAGAAACTAAATTTGACTTTGTTGGTAACCGATCACGCAGGAGGCGCCACGCAAAGATAGACACCTTCAAGGGAACCTGCCTGTGCCATAAAAGATCTTCCGCTGCCCCTAAAGTAACAGAATCCTGAGAAGTCAGAAGCTGGTAAGCATCTCGAACAGAATAACCCAAAGCAGGATCAAGTCGCCACTGCCACCTGTCTGGCACCGCTACCTGTACAGTCACAGAAAAAAGTAAAGTCTGACACTCCCTCAACAGCTCCTCCTCCCACGCCCATAATTGTCTCCTCCACACCCACGCCTCCCCCCAGCCTCCCACCCTGAGGCATACATCTCGGCAACCGTGCGCGATTTGGAGGTCGCTAAAAAAAATTAATCAAAAGAGAGTCAATGGAAGAGATAGTACCTGTGGGAGCTTTGAAGAAGGAAAGAGCATAAACAGGCAAAGATGTCAAGACAGATTTGAGAAGGACCAATCGACCACCAAAAGAAAGGAAACGACTTCCCCACCCAGACAATCGACTCCTAATGCGCGCTAACACCGGATTCCAAAAACCCAAACGCCTCGGATCGCCGCCAATAGGGAGACCTAGATAGAGAAAAGGAATTTTCCCCACCTTACAACGCAACGCAGACGCAGCCTCGTGTAACCAGGAGTCCGAGACATTGACCCCAGCCAACATACTCTTATGGAAATTCACTTTCAAGCCCGACATCATCTCAAATAGCACAAGCACCGCCCGAAGGGCCCTAACGTTCGCCCAACTCTTAGCCCCCAGCAACAGAGTGTCATCAGCGAACTGCAGGTGTGACACAGTCACATCCTCTTGGCCTCCTACCCGATAACCCTGAAATCTATCCCCCTCCACCATGGCCCGCATCATCACCCCTAGACCCTCCGCAGCCAAGAGAAACAGGAAAAGGGACAGAGGGTCCCCTTGACGTAACCCACGTTCAAGGGGAAACTCGTCTGTAGGGCTGCCATTGACCAAAACCGAGGCAGTAGCTGTGCAGACACATTCCCGCATCCACTTCCTCCACAACGGGGGAAAATCCATCTTTCCCATAACTGCATCCAGATATCCCCAATCGACTGAATCATACGCCTTCTCGAAATCGACCTTGAATAGTAGCAATTCCTTCTTGGATCTGCGGGCCTCATCCACCACCTCGTTAGCAATGAGGATGCCATCCATAATCTGCCTATCCTTCACGAAAGCAGTCCGCGTCTCGGAAATGACACTGCCTATGACCCCCCGCAACCTGTTAGCTAGAACTTTGGCCAATATCTTATAAAGACTTCCTACCAGCGAGATATGCCTGAACTCATTCAATCTCTAGGGGTTATCCACCTTCGGGACTAAGGCGATAAACGTGGAGTTTAGGCCTTTCGTCAGTCTTCCATTGCGGTGGAATTCTAAAATAAAACGCATCACATCCCCCTTCATCTCCTCCCAAAAGTCCTTGAAGAACCCAAAATTAACCCCATCTGGTCCTGGGCTTTTGAAACTATCGCAATCCCAGACCGCAACCCTAACCTCAGCTTCAGTAAAAAGAGTGGTCAACTTGCTGCTTTCGACCACCGATAACCGGTTGAACCTAAGGTTTTCCACCCCGGGGCGAACCATGTTTCTCGCCTTAAAGTGACTCGCAAAGTGAGTGAACACAGCTTGCCGAACCGGTTGCACCCCATCAAGGGTGATTCCATCCACCTGCACCGAAGAGATAGAGTTTCCTCGCCGCCTACTAGCTAACAAAGAATGGAAGTACTTGGAATTTGCATCCCCCTCCCGAAGCCACCTAGAACGCGACTGCTGCCAATTAATGCTAGCCTGGAGCCTGGACAACGAGTGAATGCCAGTCGTGACCCCATGCAGATCCTCAATCTCTGCCTCCGACAGGGTATCCTCCTCACCCTTCAGGTCAAGGCCTGCCAAACGGACCTTAAGAGAGTCAATTCTACTCGACAGATTTTGGGAGTGGGTCGAGTGCCACTCTTTTAAAGCTCCTTTCATAAACTTAAGTTTTTCTTTCAGAATAAAACCACCCCAACCATCAACTCGCAAAGACTGCCACTTTTCCTTAACGAACACGGAGTAACCTGGCACGTCTCTCCAGCATTTCAACATCCTCAAGGGTCTAGGTCCCCAGTTTGCCTCGTCTGATGCTAGCACAAGAGCGCAATGATCCGACAGGCCCCTCAGATGTGCGTCCTGCCTGCAATTGGGCCAGGACAGACACCATTCTTCAGACAACAAGAATCTATCCAAGCGGCTCATCGACAGGCCGTCCCCTCTGTACCAGGTAAACTTACGGCCACACAACGGGAGATCAATCAGAAAATTGTCATCAATAAAGCGGTTGAAAGCAGTCGTATCCAGGGGGCGCTGTCCAGCACCTGATGAACGCCACTCCTCGATACTCCGAACCGCGTTGAAATCTCCGCACACACAAACCCTCATCCCTACCTGGGATTGTAACCTCAACGACAACGAGTCCCACAACCCTTGCCTGGCACCGGGGTCGCACGGTGCATAGACATTAGCCACCATAAACTCCTCACCCGTCGTAATGAACTTCCCATGGCACCATAAAACATGATCACGGCTGAGTGACGACCACACCTCCACAACACTAGTGTCCCAGATAGTTAACAGCCCTCCCGACGCCCCAACGGAGGGACGATACGAGAAACCACACGGTAAGTTACCCCACACGGATGCACACAAAGAATCATCACAGACCTGTAACTTCGTTTCCTGCAAGCACACAATGTGAGGGTGCTTCTCCCTCACCAAATTACAAACCTCCTTCCTTTTCTCGACCCTTCCCAAACCCCTAACATTCCATGAGACTATCTTCATCTCAACTCACTCCCCCTCCACCACTAACAAGCACTCTGACCTAAACTCCCTGCTCCGCAGAAGACGCCCCAACTAGAGCCACACCCGGCGTGTCGCGTTTAACAGACCCCGCTTTGGCTAGGACACTAAACATATTAGCCTTATCACCCTTAAAAGTGGCTCCAACAGCGTTTCCTACCTCTAGCACGTCATCCTCCACCGCCCGATCATTGCCCTGCATAGCCACCCAATTCTTCCAATCGTTATTGACCGAGGAAGACGAAGTTCCCATGTGATTCTATTTGCGTGGATTGAAAAATCTTCCTAAATAAAATATTCTCTAATTTATTATAGCTCCCTCCAAAACTTGCCGGAATAAATTTTTACCTCTCTCTTTAATTTTCAATACTGCAATGCTATATGTTACCATACAATTTCCATGAATATAGTTTTTCTTATGTTTAACCAAAAGCATTCCATCTATATTATATATATTTGAGACCCTATTCATAAGAACATGACATGTGTCATTTTTCATTTAACTATTTATTACATTCATTTTTATTTAATATTTTATAACGTTACATTTTTAATTAAATACTAAAATAAATTATATTTATATTATTATTCCAATACGTTACATTTTATTTAATTTTATTTAAGACGTTACATTTTATTTTAAATATTTTTTATATTTATTTGAACGTTACATAGTAGTTAAATACTAAAATAAATGATATTTATATTATTATTCCAATACGTTACATTTTATTTAATAATTGAAGACGTTACATTTTATTTTAAATATTTTTTATATTTATTTGAACGTTACATGGTAGTTTCGTCGGTTACATATATATTTTTATTTTTATATTAATGTTAAGTTGTAACGGATATTTTGTCATAAAATCATATTTATTTTTTGTCTTTCTAAAGTTATCTATAAATACAAATCATTTTGCCACAAAAACTCACAAAGTTTCGAAATTATTTTTGCCTACTTCAGTTATCGCTCAACACGGCTCCAAAAATTAACCAAATTTCCGAAATCAACCAAAGCAGTGGAAGTTTGAATATTGTTGTTCATGTAATTCGGATGTGGTTGGTTAGTGATGTATCAAGCAATAGTGGACCATTTTCTTTGGATATGGTACTAATGGATTCAATTGTAAGGAATTTTCTATAACTTTAAGTTTTTTTTACACTTATTCTTTATTTTTTTTATGTAGTATATTAATATATTGTCTTATTTTTAAGGGAAACAAAATACAAGGTACAGTGCGTCGCACTCTAATTTGATATATTGTCTTCCATGGGTTCTTCAAATTCAGCTGACACTATCATCGATAAAGGAAAATTTGCAAATGTTGATATTGCACAGGTATTATTAAGTTTTTTTCAATAATTTATTTTAAACTTAAGAATAATACAAAGAAAGTTTAAATAATAGTTTATATATATTTAACGTTAACAGGATTTGTTGAATAAGTTTGATGATGCTGTCAAGTCTCCAAATAAATCGGATGCTATTGAAGCAATAGATTTAACTTCGGAATCAGACAATGTTACCCGTTTCAAAAGGTCTTATCCGTTTGGCGAAGAAAATTCAACCAATCCAAATTCAAACATGTTGAAGAACATCAAGATTGAAAATAATTGAAATTGTCGTTTATTGATTTCATCGTTACTTAGCTTTCCTGTTATTTTGAATAAGTATTTGGTTGTATGCATTGTGTAATATGCACTAAATTTGCATTTTGTTTGGTTTTGGTTTATTAATCTGAAAAAAAATTCAATTTTTATTTAACAGTTTCTTTTACACATTGTTTTAGCCCATATATTATTGTTTCTTATTTATATATCAGTTTTATAACTTAAATGAGTTATAAACTATTATTTATTATAAAAATAAATGTTATTGACATAATTTTGTAAATGTTACATAATTATATTTAAAAAATATAAATTAATTATTGCACAATTAATAAAAATAGAAGTAACTGTCTAATAAAATATAAAAGATTTGTCAGTTACACAAAATGGTGAATTATTGTAATAAGCAATGTTCTATATAAATTTAAACGTGTCAAAAGATAAAACTGAATGTTACTTCAAAGCAATTTTGATATAAATTATGTTTCGCCTGATATACTTATAAAAGTTATTATATTGATTGAAACGTGTCATGAGATAAAAGATAGTTACTTCCAAACAATTTTGATATAAAGTGGGGTAGCCCACGATAAAATTATAACGGTTATTATATTGATTATTAAAATAAACAATATCATCTATATTTATATCTGTCATAATATAGAAACTGTCAATTTCATATAAATATTAATTGATCAAATTAATATCGACAATAATATAAAATTATAACATTTATAATATTGATGATTAAATGCCTCATGAATATTTATCACAAAAAAGAAACCGTTACAATATATTTTGTATACTATTGTAATATGTCATAATAATAATTGAAATCATAACGGTTATAATATTGATTACAAAAATAAATAATATTTACTAAATTTATATGTCATAAATATAAATTATAACAGTTATAATATAAATAAAATATTTATAATTAATAAATATTGTATTTAATAACATGTTCCTCACACTAACTATAAATATAAATTATTTTATTTTTTAACTCTTCCACAAATTCATTTCATATTCATCTATATTTGATCATTTTTATTTAGTTTGTTCTCAAATTATTCGGTGAAAACAATGTCTCATAAGCATGATTTCATTTCTCAGCTGTCTAAAAAAAAACCAATCATGTATGTTGATTGATTCATCACACAATAACATTTTTTAAGAGTTTTTGAACGTTACTCCAAAGATCACCATTCAAGAGCTTAAGATTATTGACAAGGTTGATTACAAATTTCATGTAATGTTATACAAACTTTTTGCATAATTATAATATTGAATAATATGTATATGACATAATAATTATATTTTATTTTGATGCTCAGAACACCTCCTTTATTGTTTTGGGAAAAATAGATGAGGTTATTCACGACGATCATTGGTGGTATACTGCATGCTCATGCAACCAAAAAGTGTATAGTGATTCAAATAAGTACTTTTGCAAAAACTGCAACCGTCATGTCCTTCACTTCACACCTAAGTATCTATTTAAACTTTTATATTTCCTTAACATACAACACGTCAAAATCATTATTTTTTACTAACTGATCTACTCATTTTATATAGGTTCAAAATAAAATGTCGTGTATGTGATGATTCTGGCAGTGCAATGTTTGTCGTAGGTGATCCAGTTGTTTCGTCACTGCTCAATAAACCATTTCGTAGTGTTATTGAGACAATCTTCAACGGAGTATGATCATTGTCAATTTTCATATATAATGATATAAATTTTATTGAACAATTCGTATATTATGAATCCTTTGGAACAATAAAGCAAATCATAAGGTTGTTGCTAACATTTATATTTTTACGATATATTTTTCAGAAGAATCCATTTTTTCATCTATCTAAGGAGACAAGACAATTGGTTGGTCAAGAGTTTTTATTTAAGCTTGATGTGAGTTCTGGAGTTAGCTATCTATCTGGGAGTAGTTACCATTTTAACAAACTTACAAATGATGTAGACGTGATTACAAAATTTAAAGAAGTTCATACAACTCAGGTATTTAATCATAGAAGTATTTAAGTTGGTGGTTATGAATATTTTTTCATATAACTTTGATTAATGTATGCGTCAACTTAATTTTATGATGATAGGATATAATAAGGAATTTCTTGGAAACAACTCATAAAACCCCACAAGGCCCAATAGTGAAAGATCATGATAATGTTAATGTGGTCAAGGTACGTAACAAAATAACTAATTCTTTGTGTATTCATCATTTTAACATATTATTTTATGTAAAATGTATTTATAAAATAAACTGAATTTATTAATATATTGAACTTATTAATATATATATATATATAGGATCAGATGACAAAGCTGTTTGAAACAAGTCCAAAAGCTCCGCAAGTTGTCAGGCATAAAAAAGTTATTTTCATGGATCGTGTGTGCAAACTTTATGTTAAAAAGAGACTGTTTCCATTACACGAAATACATGATTTATCCGATACAATTGACCAGCAACCCAAAAAAAACATCAAAATAGAGAAATAATAGTTGCCACTGAAGTTGGCGCATTTCATTTCTTGATTATTGTTGCAGTGTTTGGATTCAGACAATGTTACCCCTTTCAAAAGGTCTTAACCGTTTGGCGAAGAGGATTCAACCAATCCAAGTTCAAACAGATTGAGGAACATAAAGATTGAAAAGAATTGAAATTGTCATTGATTGATTGATTTCATCGTTACTTACTTAGCTTTCCTGTTATTTTGAATTAGTATTTCTGTATTTGGTTTTATGCATTGTGTAATATGCACTAAATTTGCATTTGTTTGGTTTTGGTTTATTAATCTGAATAATCAAGATCACCTAGATCTGAATAATAAATATAAATTAATTTTGCACAACTAATAAAAAAAGAATTAACTGTACTAAATTAACTATCATGAACTAAAATAATGTTTTGATATATGTATTTAAGTTTCCAATAAAATATATGTCATCCTTTTAATAATATTCATGAGTTATAAACTATTATTTATTATTATTAAATTTTTATTATAAACAAATGCAACTCTATTCATAATAATATGACATGTGTCCTTTTTCATTTAATTATTTATTACATTAATTTTTATTTAATATTTTATAACGTTACATTTTTAATTAAATTATAAAATAAATAATATTTATATTATTATTATTCCAATACGTTACATTTTATTTAATAATTGAAGAGGTTACATTTTATATTAAATATTTTTTTATTTATTTGAACGTTACATAGAAGTTTTGTCGGTTATATACAAATTAGAATTAATTAAAAAAACGTTTTGGAATAATAAAGTTGTAACTGATATTTTATCATAAAATCGTATTTATTTTCTGTCTTTCTATAGGTAACTATAAATACATGTCATTTTTGTCACAAAAACTCAGTGTCATTTGTTAAAATTGGCCTACTTGAATTATCGATAAACTTAGCTCCAAAAATTAACCAAAATTATGAAATCAACCAAGTCAATGAGAGTTTGAATGTTGTTGTAATTCAGATGTCGTTGGTTCTTGATGTGTCAAGAAACAATGAACTGTTTTCTTTAGATATAATACTAATGGATTCAACCGTAAGAACTTTTCGATAGGTTTAATCTTTATTAACACTAATTCTTGATTTTTATTATGTATTATATTAATATTCTCTTTTATTGTTCATGGAAACAAAATATACGGTACAATGTGTCGCACTCTAATATATAATTTAATGAAAAAGTACACTGGTCAGGTTCACATAAAATCATTAAATTTTGTGTTTCTATAACTCACTATAAATAAAAGTTATTTTCCACAACAAAATCCACCAATTCATTTCACATTCTTCCATATCTAAAAATTTGTATTGTGTTGTTTCTCTCATTTTATTATTGATATATAATTAAGAAAACAATCATGGATATTGGTTGTAAGAGTTGTGCGTGTTTGGAAGATTTAATATTGCAAAAACAATAAATTTCTATTTTTTTAAAAAAAGTTTAGATTACGATGATTTATTATTTGTTATGTAGGGAGATTGGATTGGAGATTTTGTGCAAAAAATATTGATCTGCAACTTCAAAGACCAACTTCAAGGAATATGGTTTACAAGATATCATCATTAGATGTTGGTTCTATCAATATTTATAATTTTATTATATAACAATATTCTATGTTAATTGTATTTATAAACTTCATATTTCACACTCGAAAGAAAAAATAAAAAAATTTCATACTTTGTGTGTGTGTGTGTGTGTGTGTGTGTGACTTGACCTAATATATGTGTCGAACAAAGTTTTTAATGATAGGATATAAAGAAGAAAAAAATCCCAAAAGTTGTGAAAGGGAAAGAGATTCTTAACTTGGAGTGTGTCTTTACTATTTCAGTTAAAAAGATAAAGTTTTCATCAGACGAGACATAACTAACATCTAATGGAAATATCCAATGAGACAAAAGGATTATTAAAATAAAGAAATAGTTGTTGAACATAACTACATTTCTTGAGATTTAGCTTAATGTTTCTTTATTGGAATTTCAATTTAATATAAATTTGTGTTTTCAAATATTATTTTTACGAGATTATGTGTCAATTTACCTATATTATTGTCTTCTATATTATTGTTTCTATAAACTTTTTGGGTTGATTAAACCTAAATTTTGCATATGACAAAAATATCAGTCTAGATGTAGCAATGGTGGATGGAAATAGAGTATAAGATGAATAAAAGAGAAGAAGATGTAATGAGAAGATGAAGAAGAAATTATGGATTTTGACAATTGTAAGTTTTATTTAGATTTAGTCATTCAATTTAAAGAATTAGTTGAGTTGGTATTCAATGGCCATGTCACTATGTGACATGTATGTATATGTTTTCTACTTATGTGTTTATTTAACGATGACTAACGTCGGGGATAAAAATCAAACAATATCAATCTTTCAAGGGTTATTTCATACAAAAAAAAAAGACACTTGGACGAAAGCTAAAAAAATGATACAAGGACGAAAGCTAAAAAAACGTAAACTTACGAGGATGAACTGCCTATTTAAGCGTAATTTTTTTGACAAATTTCATGTTATGTTATAATGATATCATATGTTTTTAATTGATCAGTTTATTCTTAGTAAAATTATGAGTAATGGGCGCATATATGAGTACTTTGATACGTCGAAATTTATGTACAAGTACGAGTGCAAATATTGTTGCCCACACATATATGAGTATAATACAAACTTATTTAAAACTGAAAGGAGTATTAATTACCCGTACTCTGCACATACTCTATAAAAATACTTATTTTGTCACAAAAAAAAATCATCAGAATAACAAAAATACTGAAATTCAGTTCATAAGTTAACTCTCATTTTTTATTCTCCTTCAATTGTTGGACAAAACTAGAGATGTCCAAACAGACTATCCGGCCTTCAATGGGCAAACTCAGATGGACTTCCAGCTTTATCGGTCCGGGGCAAAAAATCCATATTTAAATACTGTTTAAATACTCTAAAAATATTCGGGCTAATATTTTAAGGTCCAATCCTTACATTTATTCGTGTTCGGCGGGCCGGTGCATACAGGCTAACCCATTTTGACAACTTCAGAGTTGTTAAAACAGGTCGAGCCAAAAAGCCGGTATTTAAATTTGGGCTTTTTAGGACTGGGGTAAACCCCTAAAAAAATCATTGCTAATATTTTAAGTTCCAATCCCTAAATTTATTTCGGCTTTACAGGTCGGACAATATGGACTAGCCCCATTTTGATAGCTCTATAATTGTATCTCGAAAAGAGATAATGCATTAACATGACCATAAAAAGATCATCAGAACAACAAAAACACTGAAACATTCACCACCATATTGGAAACATCATATCCAAACATTTAAAAACAGATAAAAACTATTACTGAGTTATGACTGAAAAACAGATAACATAAGTAATTAGATTGCAAAGGGATAGAACAATGTAAAAGCTCACAATTGGCAAACTGATTCAATCACCTCTATAAACTTCCTTTGAACTTTGATTCCTCTAAATTTCAATTCATTATTTTTTTTATATAATTCATATTGATGCCCAAAGCAACTTAAATGTATCTAAAGAGTTGTTTTATTTTCAAGGATGGTAAGTGGACCCACATACAGTAAGTATCCGCAAAGAAATGACCACACACATTGATAATCATCCACAATAATGAACGGGTATGGGTACCTATAGCTTAGTACCCACCTCTCCTCATACTCACATATTATATATATATATATATATATATATATATATATATATATATATATATATCAATTTTTAAGAATACAACATTATTAAACTGTTTCACATTTGCAATTAAAAAATGTGTATTTATAATATAATGCAAACACAATATGAATATGTCAACAAAAATATACACAAATTAAATATTAGTATTATTAATAATAATTTTTTATATAATTTTCAAAAGTCAATATTAAAATATTTTTTTAAAAAAATAATTATTTTAAAACTATATCTTATATTTTAATTGATCAATTAATTTTTAGTAAAGTAAAAGGTAATTAGTACGAGTATGAGTACTGTGATACCCAAGTGATACGTGTTTGATACAGATACAAATATTATTAAAACTGAAAAAATGTTAATTATCCGTGCTTGGCACGGGATCCATTCTAGTTTATTATATACTACTAGTTCTTTTACCAAAAATTATTGAAAAATTAAATACAAAAATAGAGGATTTATAAAACATGAGAACGTTAAATTCCAACTTTCCAAGAGTGGCACCACACAATGTAAATCGTCAATCAAGTGCCTCCAACAAAAATTGGCTAAATTTTATAAGAAAACAGGTGAGGTAAAAGTACATAGGATTGTTGAAGGCTTAAGAAACTGCATCTATACAGTTACAAAAACATCAACATGTCACATGTGTGTTTTGTGCGACCAAGAGTTAATTGAAATAGCATGACAGAGAGTTTTTTTTTTTTTTTTTTATGGAATGAAAGAGAGTTAAATCTAGAGCCAAATGATATGTATACTCTACTAGTGATAGTGATGAATGATGATAGTGAATGGTGCTAAAAATTAGATCTGACTTAGCATTCTATTCTATGTAGGATAACACTTAACACACGAGTAAAAAAATTCAATGTGTCAGTGCTACATGGACTTATGTTAATCAATTAACTTTTGACCTAACATACGGGATGAAAATCAAAATACTGTAGAAAATTAATCCGAACCAAAAATACGAATTTTAAATTATAAGAATGAAAAACTCATTATAAAAATAGCGATTGAAAACATTTTTACTCTTCTTATTAATATTGCTTCTACTTTTATCATTTTTTACATTGTTTCACATTCAATCATACAATTCAAAATTCTCATTTTTTAAGAGGCTAAATAAAATTATATTAAAATGCACAAACTGTCAAATACAAGAAAAATTGTGGATGAAAACCATGCAAGCATCCTCCACAAACTCATACATTAACTAACCGCCATGTAAAGAGAAATTTTTTAAAGGGATCAACTTATTCTAAATCACCTCCTTGTAAGCCGTTGACTCTGCAGGATCCTGATGAGTCAGCCAATAGCAAACCCCACTAACCATATAACTGTTAGTAGAGTGCAGATTTCAACGTCATCTATCTGCCATGTTAACCTGTAAAACAACACTCAAAATTCCCTTTATGGTTTCAATAATTTTCATTGTTCTTATATTTATAATGACTCTACACCCAAAAATCAATTTAAATTTTTATATTAATCGTGTGAGACAATCTTAGAGTTTGATTGTTCATATAGCTTGCCTTTAATTTTTTGTGATGTACTACTCCGATCTCATATATAACCAAATTTCTATTTTTTTGGTTCTTAAATGATTAATGTATCTGACCTAAAATATAGATCAGATACATTAATAATTAAATGAACCTAAAAAGTATAAAGTTGTTTATATTTGAGACCGGAAAGAGTATAAAATTACATGTTTTCCATCCAACTTGACATGAAATGATGTTTCGATTGATTGTTAATTTTTTTTTCCTATATGCAACTTAGCACATTGTTTGATTATAAAACTACATGTTTTCAAAGTTCAGTGGTGATTGATGCTGAATTTTATAGGAAGGATCACAATTCGATACCCGCAACTTCAATCGAAGGGGACAGTTTGCAACAACAATAACGACAACTTTAACAAAAAATTTGCAAAATATTCAAATTAATCTGAGCGAAGAGAGAAGTAATTAGGGAGAGATAGGAGGGATGGAGAGAAGGAAAGGGAGAAACACGGAGATAGACGAGAAAGGGGAAATAGCAGCAGTAGCAACAATAAGCACAACAACATCTATGAACTATTCAATATAAGAGATATAAAGTTGTCATGGTCGGTGAATTCTTAAATATTGTTGAACTCAATGATTGATTTGAATATATTACAATGTTGTTGTTGTTTTTGCAACTAGTCTTTATCTCATCCAGTCTCTCTCTCTAACTCTATCCCCCTCTATCTAACTCTCTCTCCCTCTCTCTATCTCTTCCCCTCTCTCTTTTTTTGTAAATTAAATTTCAGCAATCATCCCCTAGATTTAGTAAGTTTTACTCCCTCCGTTCCAATTTAATTGACACAGTTAACTGTTATGCACTATTTATATATGTTGATTTGACCTTATTTTTCTACTAATAAACAAAAATAAATATTAGCATATAAGATATTGTTTGATTCGCCTCGATGAGTATTTTCAAAAGGAAAATGCTAAACAGTGCCCCGAGCACTAGTTAAGCATATAAATATGGAAATTATATATTGGAACTTGTGCATTCAATGCATCGAGAATGTAAAAAGTTGTTTATCAATATTCATTTTATCTTTTATTTCTATTTTCGGTATGCTTAACAAGTGCTCGGGGCACTGTTTAGCATGACCTTTTTCAAAATATCAAATTTTTATAATTTTTACTATAATACAATTATAAATATTAATCATCAAAGTTATGCATCGATATGCATGAAATAGGCAATTATCGTTGTATGGTGTTTATTATGATCAATTAGAGAGGGGGTCCTCTCCAGTAAATTTATCATTAAGTTAAATCATGGCCATTTATTTAAACCGTGAACAGTAACTTACGATATAAAAATATTAAATCAAGGGTGGTAAGTAGAACTGTCCTCCCTGCAGTTAATTTTGCACGGGAGGGAATCCGGACTCTGATCAATTATCCTTTATGACGTGACGTCACGTTGGCATGTATCAGGTATGTAGTAAACAACCATGTCATCACTCATTATAATAAGCGATTTTAATAAAGCGTAAGTATTTAATAGACCTCTTACAAAGACGTGTATTTTACAATTTTTAAATTCAAAAAAATATTTAACAAACTCTAAAATTTCATTGAGTGTTTGATATTTCTATTTGATTATTTAATTATTAAAATTTGAATTAGGAAGACAACAAGAAGAAAAATATTAAAAAGGAAATACAATCACAATCAAAGTGAGATTTTTTTTTTTTTTTGAATAAATATCAAAACTGACCCCGAACCAGATTAAATTGGTGGTGAAAAACAAAAAAAAAGTGAAATATTTTTAGCTAAGTGTCCCTTATTTGAATAGTGCCAAATTACAATCTTCCTCTTAATCTGGAAAATTTCAATTTATTTATTAATTCATCAAATTATCAATCAAATGCATAATCTCAGCTAGTAATAATAATTCACTGTGAGTATAGTAAAAAGAAACCGTAATTCGTTCTCCTTTTATACTAACTTCGCTCCTATTTCAATAATTCATTCTCAATTTCCAAGTTCATCATCTTCAGGTTCGTTCTCCAATCTCCATTCGCTATTTCATTTTCGTTGGATCTCATTTTCTTTCGTCACTGTTTCGTCCTTATAACCGTTTTTCGTACAATGACGAACGAGTTTCGTTCATACGTCGGTGTTTGAACGAGTTTCTTCTAATTATTTATCGGATTTAATTGATCATAGTTTAGTTTGATTGATCTGGATTAAGCATTGCTTGATTATGTATTTATCGGATTTAATTTAATTTAATTGATCATAGTTTAGTAGCAACGAGTTTATGCATCTATTTATTTGATCTAATTAGGCACATTGTGAAGATGTTGAAATTAGCAGTGTTTTTTGTTTTTTGATTGATTTTGAATAATTTTTAATTTTTAGGTTTTTTGGATATGAATAGAACACTAAGTCGGTTGAAGATTTTGAATATTTTTGATGAATTGATTTTGCTTTATTTATTTTTAGGTTTTTTGAATATGAATAATAAGTCGGTTGAAGATTTGATGGAGTGTTCATCTGAGGTTCATTTTTCTGGATTTCATATGGAGGGATTAGAGGAAAGAAAAGCTGGTACTGAGGAACCGACCACTTCAGCGATTGACGAGTATAAACAACCTTTTGTCATAGGTTTGTGTTTTTTTTTGTGTGTGGCAATGTAGTTGTAGTTTATTTTCTGTCTGTTTGTGTTGTTCTGGAACTCGGTGGCGGTGATGATTTATTTTGTCTTATGTTGTGTTTGGAGTTAAGGAACTTGAAATTTTAGTTGTTTCGGACTTTTGGTTGAAAAATTGAGCTTGGATTGAAATTTGGAATGATTATGTTTGGATATTTTTCCTCTATAAACAAGTATGAAGCCGAATTTAGTGTAAACTTTTTAATATATTAGTGAGAATAGCTATGATTTGAATTAATTTTTATCTACTTTTTTGTGTTTGTGCACATTGTAGGTGTTGCTGGGGGATCAGCATCTGGAAAGACAGCAGTATGTGATATGATTATTCAACAGCTTCATGATCAGCGGGTTGTACTTGTTAATCAGGTAATAAGTTGTTTCTAAATACGCGAAGATTTTTTTATCCATGCTTGGAAAGATATTAGAGGCAAACAACTAACATTTATTTTAATGTATTAATCCCTACAAATATTCCTGTTTCTGCCTTTATCTAAACCCCCTTGGTTTTTGTTTGATTCCATTTTCCTTAAGAAATTACAAGAATCTATTGGAATGATTTTTATCAACTTTCTTTTTGTACTACCTCCATCACTTTTTATAAGCACCCTTTTTTTGACACAAATACAAGCACCCTTTTCAACTCTAGAAAAGGGGCGTGTAATTGGGACAGAGGTATTATTCTATTTGAACATTGACACTCTGTTAGCTACCATTTATAACACTAAAATACTTCCACCACTTTTACTTTACCCAATCAGATTTAGTCTTCTGTTATTTAACACAAATATCACACCAAAATACCCAATCACTTTTATCATAAACATTTACATCTTTTACTCATATTTTCCTACAACTTACCAAAAGAGACCATACATTTGAACATAAAAGATATGATACACAATTGTTTTGGTGATATTAGTAAAAATTTCTCTGGGTGTCTTGTCTTCTATCACTTATATTATGTTATGGTGGCATGTTAATTTCTCTTTGAAATATTTCTTTTACATATACTGTTCCTCTGTTTACTTATGGTCTTTATACATTTTTGAGGGGATGCATTCCAAAATTCGGGTTGATGTTTCTTGATGTATTTGTGGTGATACATGGAGCTTAATAAATTATTCGTTTACTTTACTTCACTACAGGATTCTTTTTACCATAACTTGACTGAGGAAGAACTTAAAAGAGTACAGGAATACAACTTTGACCATCCTGGTCAGTAAAATTGTACTTGTCCCTCATCAGTCTCTCATTATTAATGACTTTCTTTTGATATTAAAATATTTTATTATATGCGATGATGTATCAAAATCAAACTATCAATTTCATTGGGTTCATCTTTTATGATGTTTGTAGTTTAGATTTTTTTCATAAATATTTTGCATAACCACTTCACTACATTCAATGAGTGCCAACGACATCTTACTCTGAACTATTTAGGAATCTCAAGGGTAATACTGGGGAAAATATAGCCTTAGAAAGATTTATTCAAACAGTTTGGCATCAGAATTAGCAGAGACTTGAAATTAAGTATTCATCTAACGAAGTTTGCATTTAGTTAATAGATTAATATAGTTGATAAAACTACTGCAAATCTAAAAGTCAGAATATGAAGTTTGTGTTAAGAACATATGTAAGGTGGAAATAAATTCCTTTTCCATGATATAGTATTTAAATACTTAGATAGCAAAGTTAGTAGCTCTGTAGTAAATGATATTCCCCTGAAATTTGATAAGGTAGCAGATTTGTATTGAAATGACCTCTGAATTTTCTTAATGCATATGGGAATGGTGGTTCTTGACTTCTTGTATTGCTGCAGCTCCTCACACTATTTCTAACGCATGTTGTTGATATCATCAGAAGCTTTTGATACTGAGCGATTGGTATCTGTCCTGGACAAATTGAAGCATAGCCAAGCAGTAGATATTCCTAAATATGACTTTAAGGGTTACAAGAATGACGTGTTTCCCGCAAGAAGGGTATTTACTATGTTTTCATATTTGAATTTGAATGGTATAATGTATTAATGATTTCCAAGTCATACATGCAGTATATTTTTCTTGTGGACTTTCCTCCTCAGTCATGCTTCCAATTTATGTCTTTTTAATGTGTTTTGCAGGTAAACCCTGCAGATGTTATAATTTTGGAAGGCATCCTTGTTTTCCATGATCCACGTGTCAGGGCATTGATGAATATGAAGATATTTGTTGACACAGGTCCCGTACTATTTTTGTTCTAATTTAACTAGCATATCTATTTCTATTATAGGTTTTTTTGTGGCATTTCTTAATTAATATAGGATTTGTTGCTGTATTTGCTTTCCTTAAAATCACATGCACTTTCCCCCCATATAGTTTACAATTACATTATGATATATACTAAAATGCATACTATTCACATTATCTAAGGAAATGCATGTCCTTGTGTAGTTGCTAGTAATGCTATATCTTCACCCCCCCTTCCCTTGCTTTTTTGCTGGTTCCTATTTTATTAGCAGTTAGTTACCTATCTTTGTAGTTACTTTACAAGCATGTGTTTTCACGAGTTTTTGTTGTAATACTTAGTTAGGCTGTCACTTTACATCGTAAAATGTTCAGTGCAGATGCTGATGTTCGTCTGGCAAGAAGGATTAAACGTGATACTGCTGATAATGCTCGTAATATTGAAGCAGTGCTTGATCAGGTAGCAACTTCTAGCTACATTAGCTGTGCACTATTATCATTATATATTTATCTCACCATGCATACTGTAGATACTGCTGATTTTTAATTTATATATTTGACATTTGATGCAGTATTCAAAATTTGTGAAGCCGGCTTTTGATGATTTTATCCTTCCTACAAAGAAGTATGCTGATATCATTATACCCCGTGGAGGAGATAATCACGTGGCTATTGATTTGATTGTGCAGCATATTCGCACAAAGCTTGGTCAGCATGACCTCTGTAAAATATATCCTAACTTATATGTCATTCAGTCTACATTTCAGGTATATCCCTTTCCTACTGTTTATTGACATTTTCACTAATCCTATCTTTCCCTGTATAGCTAGCTATTAAATTTGCCACCAAAAGTTGAATCATCACAGTAATTCTCGCTTTGCAGATACGGGGCATGCACACCCTAATACGCGATTCTCAGACAAAGAAGCACGACTTTGTATTTTACGCTGACCGTTTGATTCGTTTGGTATGTATATAGGGTGCAATGGTTCATTTGTTGCTTTTAATTTTTGAGGTGGCATGGGAATGGAATTTTCTTTATCACAACAATTCCCTCGCTTTGCCAGGTCGTAGAACATGGCCTAGGGCATCTTCCATTTACAGAAAAGCAAGTAATCACTCCTACTGGTAAGACGCCTCCCCCCAATGATGATTTCCTCAGCTTGTAGTATTTACACCTAAGGGTGCTGCAAGTGCACCATTCTCTGGTTTCTTAAGAGCCACCATGTTTTTGCACAAAAGTGGCGAGTAACATGAACTACATGTTATTGGCCTTGTTTTAGATTTGATTAACCTGTATCGTGGGCATCATGGAAGGGCTGCAAAGCGACACTTCTTAATTGTACTCGATAGACTATTGGTAGGATGTTAACTGCAGCAATTGCCATTCTGAAAGGAAAAAAAATTCTGTCTTTGTGTAGCTGACATACTTGTTCAGATACTTGCAGGATAGAATTAATTTGTTTCATGTTCCAACCTTTTATGGTAATAGCGGATTTTTGTCTTTCAATGCAGGGTCTGTATACAGTGGTGTGGATTTTTGCAAGAGGTTGTGTGGTGTCTCCATTATCAGGAGGTATTCAGATTTCTGTCTATCCCAAAACAGAAATAATCTGAATGATAAAATATTGGAACCATTGGTTAAAAATATTGTCTTGAAATTTTTCTGTTAATCCTCTTTATACAATTCCATAAATAAACGAATGATCTTTTGTCAATTTGGGTTTGGAATTACCAAATTGTTTAGATTGCTCGAAGTGCGAGTTTTTTTTCTTGAAATTATCATTCAGATTTTAAGAGACTTCTTTTTTCCATTCTGCTTAGTTTGATGTGTACCTAAGTCCTAAGATCACTACCGGTTTTCTTCTAAATTTATTTCTTAAGAAAGCACACTCCTCCTTAAATTTGATATTATGATATAATTTCAGTGGGGAAAGCATGGAAAATGCTTTGCGAGCATGCTGCAAAGGTATCAAAATTGGTAAAATTCTTATCCATAGAGAAGGTGACAATGGTCAGCAGGTTTGTTGCTGCATATATGCTTGAGAATTGAGTATATATTTCTATCTGTTTCACTTCACAATGTCTAACTTATCCTTTGATTATTGAGCAGTTAATATATGAGAAGCTGCCAAATGATATCTCAGATAGGCATGTGTTACTGCTCGATCCTATCTTAGGCACAGGTCTGTCATTCCCATAATGCATGATGCTAACATTTAATGTCGATTTAGGGTGTGTTTCATGCATGCTGACATACATATTTTTTTTAGAAATCATGGTTGGAACAAATTTTGTCCTGTTTAGTCCTTCATTTTTAAGCAATAGAACAATCTCTAAACATTTTATAGTATGTAAAACTGCACATGAACCATTAGCAGCAGACTACAACCGCAACTTAGTTATGCAGCAGCTAGCATTATTAGGGTGATTTAAAGTTGACATTTAATTTGTTGGTTTTCGTTTTGATTAACCATAGAATATTTTCATCTTTAGGTAATTCTGCCGTTCAAGCTATTTCTTTACTTTTAAAGAAGGGTGTACCAGAGTCCAACATTATATTTCTCAACCTCATATCTGTAAGTTATTGATATTTTGAGCTCTTCTGTATATGGTGCTTCTTTCTTTTCTCGTATCCCATGATTTACATGCATTCTCTCATCTTGCCAGGCACCTCAAGGTGTGCATGTGGTCTGCAAAAGATTTCCGAGGATAAAAATTGTGACATCTGAGATTGACATTGGTTTGAATGAAGATTTCCGTGTCATTCCTGGGATGGGCGAGTTTGGGGATCGGTACTTTGGAACAGATGACGATGACGAGCAGGTGGAGAGCCGTTCGAGGTAGTTATTCTTGGGAAAAATCCACAATATCTTTTGGTTGGTCGATCATTATTTAACGAGACTTCGTTGGAAAGAAAAAGATTGGACTCTGCCGAATTGGGACTGCTGGGATTTGAGTGTTAGTTTTTAAACCAATTTTGATCGTAATCCTTGTTTTTCTTTATTTAATGACCCCATAGTTGGAACCTTCCAATCCAAATTTTGTGTTATCTTTTTTACTATACCCGGATTTTTCTTCGAGGATTTTTTTTTTTACAGTGATTTTTCTTTGAGCTTATTCTTTCCCGGTACTGATTTATCATGATACATGTTCATGAAATCTGAGATTTATACTATATATACAGAAATGAATACATACATAATTTTATTTTATTCGAGTTATACATTATTTTGCTCTAAAAAATTGAGAGTACTCCAAAATTCATACAAGCATAATATTAGGCAAAACCGTGGGGTACTCATAGGAAAGAAATTATTTTTTATTATTATTTTTTATGTAATAGCACCACTAACCCTTATTTTTAGTCCATTTTATAAAATGTTAATTTCACAATGCACACATGGACAACAATTTAGATGCTATGCCAACATATCTTTCCACATATGTAATTGTTAAAAACATTGAAAAAATAATAATATTTTGAAATGTTTCATTTTCTGTCATGGAAAAATGCGAGTGAATTAAGTCTTCTCTTATGTTCTTGGATTATAACTTCTTGAATCTTATCAAGGCTTATCAATAATTTTTGGTTATAGCCTCTTTTTCTATCTTTTTCTAATTTTTTTTTGTTTCGTTCTTTTACCCTTTTATTTGTAACTTTCTTGAAATCCTTCACGTGGAAGCAACATAACTCAATCCATATTATTTGTGGCGATTTTTCATTGGCGTTGTGGCGCAGACTGCTACCATCTTTTCTCGATTCATCTTTTGTTTACTTGTAGAGAATAACTTAACTCATTTCGACATTTAGAAAATGAGTCTTACACCATTTAATTAAAATTAATACTAAAACTATTACAATTCACATTAAAATAAAACAGTAGCTTTCTTAATCTATTAAAATAGGGATTCTTTTCATGCTCAATGAATTATTCAATAGAATCTTAGTTTGATTTCAAGAAATGGGGGTATCCAAATACAAACACATTCAAAAATTTGAAAAGTGCATAAAATCGAATATTATTCAATGTGTTTGAATATTATTTTTTTTCCGCTTGGATCAAATTGAGTTTCAGATTATTTTTTAAAAGTTGATATAAAATCAAACTACATCGCACACATACTTTTTTTGTACTTATTTCCTTATTAGTATGATATATTACATTAACCTATTATTTTTTTAAAATAATTAATAGTTTAATTTAAATTTTTACTTCATATGTAATTTGAAACATAATCTTGTTACTTTGTAATGCTAATTTATGTTATATTTTGTATCAAATTTATTATTTTAATGTATTTGTAATATTATATAACTTTTTATAAATATATTATGGAAATTCAAAAACCGATCTAAGTTAATCTGCATTTAATTAATTCAAATTAGATGGTTTTTTTTATGTAATATCAAAACCGAATCAACTGTATGCTATTTTTGGAAAGAAAAATGGATTTGAACGGACACGTTAAAGAACTTGTATCCGGATCTATACCTCAAATCTTCTCTCCAAAATGGGCCTGTGTCGATGATGGGGTCGTTGGTTCATAACGTATGGGTGTGGCGGTTTGATTGGATTGATTCTCTTTCGGATAGTGAAGCAGCTTTAGAACAAGAATTGCTGAATTTGTTGCATCCGTTTCAACCGAGTCTTGACGTGGAGGACATACATAGATGGATATCAACCTCGGCGGGAATTTTTTCTGTCAAGAGTGCATATATAGACCTATTAAACAGATCAGTTATGACAAATTTGGAGGACAGCATAGTGCATTCTTTGAAGTTAATGTGGAAGAATAATGTTCCGTCTAAAATTAGCATTTTTGGTTGGCGCTTGTTGCTCGAAAAATTACCGACAAGGGAATCATTGTTTGATAAAGGAATTATTATTAATAGTACTGACAAGAACTGTGCATTTTGTTCCAATCATGGTGAATCCATTGCCCATGTTTTCATTCACTGTAACTTGTCCACTAATGTTTGGCGCAGGATATTCATTTGGATGGGAGTGAATTTCAACAACTCCAATTCTGTACAGCAGCATTTCTTAACATTTGGAGACTTAATAAAGAGCAAGGCCACCAAGGTTAATATAAAGCACTGTCATACTATTTGGCTAGCAACGATGTGGTGCTTATGGAGGGCGCGTAATAATACTGTGTTTAGAGAAGACCGGGTTACTATCAATTCTTTAGTGGACCAAATTATTTATATGTCTTGGTTTTGGTTTAGTAGCCCTCTTAGGAGTAATGTTGATATTTCTTTTGATTCTTGGTGTATTAATCCTCTAGATTGTTTACAATATGGCTAGAGTGATTTGTGCTTTGAATTGTAAGGGTTGAATACCCCTTGTACTCCTTATAATTTAATCATTTGCTTATCAAAAAAAAAAAAAAAAAAACTGTATGCTATTTTTACTTTGTATTATACGATTTTTTTTTTTACCTTAAAATAATTCAAATCAAACCGTAAACACTCTTAAGAAAATTTTTGGCCATATTTTAATTACTTCTGACCAAATTCAAATTATTAGAATTCTTTTCTTATAATAAAACGAAAGATTAATGGAAAAAAAGTCAAATATTTTATTTAAAAATGTCAATATAAACTAACATTGAAGTAGATTATTAAGATTTCATATCAAACTTTGAAAAAAGTCAATTTCAAATTAAAAAAATAAGCATATATTGACGTATAACAAGATAGGTTAGATCTTAATTTTTTATTTGACTATACATGCTTACAAAAACCTCATATATAAAAATCACTTCAGTATATTTAAAAAACCGATTCCAACGTCTAATATTTGGATTTTAGCCTTAAGCAAACAGAGCCTAACACCTCACTTTCCCTTTCTTCCTCCTTGCGTCACCGGAGACAATGCCGTCATCGGAACTTCGTAACTCGCCGCCGGTAAAGCTAGTTTCCTCTAAAAAACGTTCAATAGACAAATCTCTCCGTCTTCTCCTAAAATCATGGAAATCACAATCACAAAACCTTCTTCCTCATAACGACGCCATAAAGCTATGGAAATCACTCTTCAACTGCGTTTTTCAATCCGACAAACCTCATCTTCAATCCAACCTCATCGATCGCATCACCTCACATCTCTCAACACTCCACCATCATCAGCCTTCTCTCGCACTTCAGTATTTCTCTACTTTCTTCATCACCGTTCGTCGGGATTGGTCTGGTATTGATTCCGTTAGGTTAGACAAATTCTATCTTCTTATTCGTAAATTCGTTTCGAGTTTGTTCTGTTTACTCAAAAACAATTCGTGGAATTTGGAATTTGTTGAGAATTTTATGAATTGTTTGGATGATGCTACTTTTTCTGGTAAAGATAAGTTGTTGATTATTGGAAATGGTGTTAATTATCACGTTGTTTCTGTTTTTCTTGAGGAGCTTACGCCATTTTTACCGGTTAATTTGTGTGTTTTAGAAGTGCTTTTTAGGCCCTTTTTTTATGCTATGGTTAAGTTGAATGATAAGGTATTATTAGGGAAGATTAGGAGTTGTTTTTTTGATGTGTTGTTGATGAATGGGAAGAGGTTGTTGGAGGTTAAGAAGAATGGGGATGAAGATTGTAATGGTGATGTTGTGAATTTGGGAACGGTTGCGATTGTTATGTTGTTTTCTTCTAAGTTATTTGAGTTGGCTTCTGGTTCTAATTGTGTTGAGGGGAATAGAAAGGTGTTGTTTGAGTTCCATCGCGAGTTCTTGAAGCTGGAGAGAGATGCTGTTAATTCGGGGTTTAAGTTCTTCGTTTCTGATTCTGTTGATTGGGGTGCGAAGGACTTGGCTCCCATTGTTGAGGTTGATGGTTTAAGCAAGAAGGGTTTTTTCGACAAAGTGAAAAAGGCAAAGAAGAATAAGAAGAGCGAAAATTGTGAGATGAATTGTGCTGATAAGAATGTTGCTAATGAAAATGGTAGAAATTCAAATGATGAACAAGTTGTTGATGGTGAAGGTATGGTTTTGAATGAGAGTATGCTTTCAAACCTTGAAAAGCAGTTTGAGAATGTTGCTGGAGATGGAGATTTGGATGATGGTGTTGCAAGTGAAGCTACTGGGATTGTATCTTACAAGAGAAAGAGAACAAAGAATTCTGAAGGAAAGACATCTCAAGATTATGATTTGAATGGTGGAGATGCAGAATTTTCGGCAGTAGCAAAGAGTGGGGAGAAAAGTTCGAAGAAGGTAAAATTTTCCATGGAAAGTAACTTAGTCTGGACGCCACACAGTCCTTTACCTCCTGAGAGCTTAAGAATTCCTCCATCTGTTACACCCAGAGGAAGTGCACTCAAAAAGGGTGTACCCCCAGGTCCCATCAGCGATATGTCGTTCCCTCTCCGGACCAAAAGGGCAAAACTGAAGGCCAGAAATAAAATACGCTTGATGAAATTAAAATCTCTTTCTGTGTGATTACCCTGGCGTTATGAGGTTATTTTTTCATTTATTTGTTATTGTTATAAAACTTTGAAACTTCATTATGATAGTTGATTTCTACACCAAGTGTAAAGCAAATTGCCTTTTATCTTATAGCTAATCTCTTCAAGATCATAATGTTGATTACGTGTGATTTATCTACATATCCATGTCATTTCTTTCTATCTTATTATTATTATTATTATTATTATTACTACTACTACTACTACTACTATTATTATTATCATTATTATTATTATTATTATTATTATTATTATTATTATTATTATTATTATTATTATTATTGATTATTGAAGTTTTATTTTGTTTTAACCAAATGACTTAAAATGCTTGGTGATGATGACTTTAACTTATTGAGGATTGAGCACTGTTTTTTTCTTCAAAGCTGAGCCTTGTTGGCATCTACTTGTAATATATTGATAACTTGTTGAGGAGTTTCTTTCTTTAGGAATGAGTGAAGGGTTATGAACTTGTGATATGAATGAGTCTGTGATCAGCAGTGGCTGTACTGCCTTTGTTTTTATGTTTTAAACAGATGAGAAGTTGAGAATGATGGTTCATTGCTTTGAACTGTATTGGGGTTATTTGAATGATACCTTGGTTCTCATGATTAATAGGGAAGTCCATAGGGTCCATGGAAATGATGAAACCACTAGAGGAACATTTGTTGTGACATGATAGAAAAACTAGAGGAACACTAGGGAATTTGAATCTGCGACTCTGCCTCCTGGTGAAATTTTGACACATTTTGTGAATTTATTTGTTTGCAGATGTTTCATATATTCTATCATGTACATAAAATAGGCCCTACAGATTTTTTAATTAATTGAAATGATATAAAAGTGTAACAATTTAACCTCAAAAGATTGTATCTAATACAAAGAAGCAATAAGAAATAATCAATAAGCTTTAAGAAATTGGTATAGATTAGTCAAATCAAAGAAATAGACAAATCTCTTCCATGATAACTTCAGAAAAGACTGTATCTTTGTGCATTTTTAACTGCAGAGTACTATAGCAGTGTGTGATGATTTTCATGTTGCTCAAACGTCTTGTTTCCCTGGAATGAGTCAATGTCAAGTCAGATGTAGGGACTGGCTTTATGCTTTCTCCAAATGGATTTTTGTAAGAGGTTTTGCGGTGTCTCCATTATTAGCAGGTACTCCATCTATCCCAAAGCAGAAATCACCTGAATGATAATATATCGGCATCATTCATTGAAAATATTGTCTAGAAAATTTTCTCTTATTCCTCCTTTAACAATTCCATAAATAAATGGTTGATCTTTTGGTGATTTGGGTTTGGAATTAGGAATTTGTTTAGATTGCATGAAGTTCTAATTGTTTTCCTTGAAATTATCATCTTATATTTATCCCCCACCATGCTTTAAGAGACTAGTTCTTTTTTCCATACTACTCAGTTTGATGTGAATTGTCAACCTAAAATCACTGATTCACTACAGTTTGTTGATTAAATTTGTTTATTAAAAAAGCACACCATGTCCTTAAATTTGATATCATGATCTGATTTCAGTAGAGAAAGCGTGGAGAATGCGTTACGAGCATGCTGCAAAGGTCATACAGAAGGTGACAACGGCCAGCAGGTTTTTCGTCTGCATATATGCTTTGGAATTGAGCGTATAATGTTTGTTTCGTTTCACAATGTCTAAGTCGTCCCCTAGTCATTAAGCATCTAATATATGAGAAGTTTGCCAAATGATATCTCAGATGGGCATGTGTTACTGCTGGATCCTATCTTAAGGTACATGTCTGTCTGTCTTGTAATGTTTGTTTAATTTAGTGTCGGTTTAATGTACCCAAAAAGTTTTGTGTCGGTTTAAGGTGTGTTTTGTGCATGCTGACACATGAACAACACATTATAAATATTCTAGTTTTAAAACAATTTGTTCGGCATATCTATTGATGATCAATACAACACAAGCAAAGCAACGTAAAAGTTACTTCAATGCCTATATTGTGTAATGTCTATTTCACGCTAAATATTGTAGGTGTAATTATCTTAAAATAATTTTGTGAACATTCATATGACATACAGTTATTGAGTTTGATCATTCATATGAGAGAGAAAGCATAGTTATCAAGTAGAAAGTGAAAATAGGTATTTTTGTCTTTAGTTAGTGTCTGTTGTCCTTGGAACAAGGTACCCAAGTCACTTTGCTGAGTAACAAAATGTGAGAGCCTTTCATTTCTAAATTTATTACATTCCATGGCTATTTTAGATATCACGCTTGGAACAATTTTTTGTTTTCGGTTTAGTCCTTTATTTTTGAGCAATCCAGCAGTCTCTAAATATTTTACTGCGTGCAAATATACACACCCGTCAGCAGCCTACTGCAACTTTAAGTTATGCAACAGTTAGCATAGTTAGGGTGATTTAAGATTGACATTTAATTTGTTGCATTTTGTTTTGACTAACCTTAGACTATTTTGATCTTTAGGTAATTCTGCTGATCAAGTAGTTTCTTTAATTTTAAGGGTGCACCAGAGAGTCCAACATTATATTTCTCAACCTCATATCAGTAAGTTATTGATATCTTTAGCTCTTCTGTTTACGTTGCTTTTGTTATTATTTTCTCTTCTTTCTTTTCTCGTATTCAATGATTGACATGTGTTCTCTCATCTTGCTAGGCACCTCAAGGTGTGCATGACATCCGAGATTGACATTGGTCTGAATGAAGATTTCCGTGTCATTCCTGGGATAGGCGAGTTTGGAGATCAGTACTTTGGAAAAGATGACGATAACAAGCAGGTGGAGGGCCGTCCATGGTAGTTATTCTTGGGCAAAATCCACTACTTTTTTGGTTGATCATTAATTAATGTGACTTCACTGGAAAGAAAAGGATCGGACTTTGCTGAATTGAGACTCTGCCGGGATTTGAGTGCCAGTTATAATTCAATTTTGATCATAATCCTTGTTTTACTTTATTTAATTTAATGACATATAGTTGGAATTATACGATGCGAATTTTGTTATCTTGTACTATTTGATATTTCTACTATATAGAAATAAATATAATTTTATTTTATTGGAGTTACATAATTCTATTCAATTTCAATCTGTCTCACAATTGAGGAAGATATGCAGGTTGTGAATTACATGTACATGTATGTATCCTGAGCGTGGAACTTGATTCTGATAAAAACAAATTAAATATTATAAATGTGGCTGAGACAGATTTCTGCAAACAATCCACATATTATGATATTATCCTTTAGGTTAATATCTCAATTTGTATGTAAGGCTTGATATTTTCAGAAAGAAACAAATCCTAGTTGATGACGGATAAGAGCTTTCCACAAAATTTATTTTTTATCTTTTGTGAGGTTACTAAAATATATTATTATTGAAAAGTATGAGGTGCCAAATTGGCAAGTAGAAGGATCACTCATTACTCTATCCAAGAGTGATGATAAACTTCTTTAGGCTAAATCACTGGACACGTGTTGCTTTTACATTGGTTTGGTAGGAACATCTTGGTATATTCCTTTGAGTGGTTTATCTATATAGCTTTGGTTTTGGCTA
This sequence comes from Trifolium repens, assembly GCA_030408175.1. Classification (NCBI taxonomy): domain Eukaryota; kingdom Viridiplantae; phylum Streptophyta; class Magnoliopsida; order Fabales; family Fabaceae; genus Trifolium; species Trifolium repens. Next base: position 57,564,285 of record CP125844.1, read on the forward strand.
ACCTCAGTTTTTTGTGCTGTTATCTGTTTGTTTCCCGCCATCCAATATCAATTTCAAAGCATGTCTGCCTTTGTTGGAAAGTATGCAGGTAATCTCATTCTCCCTTTTCTTCTTCTCATATAAGCTTTACTCACTCCAACCAAACATATACAAGAACAATTATTCATTGTACTACAACCTTGTAAAACTTTCCACTTTAATAAGATACTCTCCATTTCAAAATAAATGTTGTTTTACTATATGAAAATATATCAAAATAAGTGTTGTTTTGCTTTCTTCGGTACGGCCTCGATTTCCCCCTCTTCAATTTTACCACTAAATTAATATTGTTTGCACCGCTTTCGATTTATGATAATAACTTGCAATACAATCAATAGTTAATAAGAATAGTTTTGTATAATTATAACATTTTTTAATTTATTTATAGTTTTTCTTAATTAGTATGAAAAACCTTGGGCGACTGTTGTTTTATGACGGCGTGAGTATTGAATAACAAGAAACTAGTAGTCTAGAAGTGCAGCATAGCATGAATAAAATACACTAGTCATTCTAAAGTGCCAAATCAAATCATAATGGTTCATTTTATCATGTCTAAGAAGCTACCTCAACTTCAATCCTCATTATCAAGTTCATGTAAATTGATGTAATAATATATTGTGGTTTCCATTCCAACTGAGGTATTTTATTATTCAGATGAGCTTATTAAGAATGCCAAGTACATAGCCACCCCTGGCAAGGGTATCTTGGCAGCTGATGAGAGTACTGGTACCATTGGCAAGCGTCTTGCAAGCATCAACGTCGAGAACATCGAGGCCAACCGTCAAGCTCTTCGAGAACTTCTCTTCACTTCTCCCAATGCACTCCAATACCTCTCCGGCGTCATCCTCTTTGAGGAAACTCTTTACCAGAACTCCTCTGATGGGAAGCCTTTTGTTGAAATCCTTCAAGAGAACAATGTCATACCAGGCATCAAAGTTGACAAGGGTGTTGTTGAATTAGCTGGAACAAATGGTGAAACAACAACACAAGGCTTTGACTCTCTTGGAGCTAGATGCCAACAGTACTACAAAGCTGGAGCGCGATTTGCCAAGTGGCGTGCGGTACTAAAGATTGGCCCTAATGAGCCCTCTGAGTTGTCTATCCAGCAAAATGCACAGGGCTTGGCTCGCTACGCCATCATTTGCCAGGAGAATGGCCTTGTGCCTATTGTTGAGCCTGAGATTTTAACCGATGGGTCTCATGACATCGCCAAATGCGCTGCTGTTACTGAAACCGTACTTGCAGCCGTTTACAAGGCACTGAATGATCAACATGTCCTTCTTGAAGGAACTCTTCTCAAGCCCAACATGGTTACCCCCGGTTCTGACAGCCCAAAGGTAAACTTGAATCTGAATTTTTTTTTATTAAACCACCAATCTTGTTCTGACCATACATTATTTCTCAAATTTTGTGTCTTATGTAACTGAAAATAATTAGTCACTGACGTTATGTCACATCAGTCCCGTTAGTTTCTACTATCATGTATTGACAAAATGTAAGAAATCAACGGGACCGATGAGATAAAACATTAGAGACTACTTATTATCTTTATTTACTCGAGGGACGAAGTCAAAGAGAGGGATGAAGCATAGTAGTGTGACGTTATAAACTTGGAAAACAATTTGTATTTTTGTTTTGCAGGTATCACCTGAGGTGATTGGTGAGTACACAGTTAATGCGTTACGCAGAACCGTCCCTCCAGCAGTACCAGGGATTGTATTTCTGTCAGGTGGACAAAGCGAAGAACAGGCTACACTTAACCTCGATGCAATGAACAAACTAGATGTTGTGAAGCCATGGACTCTTTCATTCTCATTTGGGAGGGCACTGCAGCAAAGCACACTCAAGACATGGTCTGGAAAGAAAGAGAATGTTGGCAAAGCTCAAGAGGTGTTTCTAGAAAGATGCAAGTCCAATTCCGAGGCTACTCTTGGAAAGTATGGTGGTGGAAGTGGAACTGGGTTGGCTTCTGAGAGTTTATATGTTAAGGATTACAAGTATTAAGCTTCTAGTGGGAGCTTGGGTGGATGCATCTTAGAATATGTATTATTATACTGTTTAAAGCTTTTACTTTTGATTAACATGTTTAATTTTGCATATGTATATTTTATAAATATCATCTTTTCATAATTTCACAAGAGCTAATTGTAATGTTAAATGGTGATGAAATGTCTTGCTAAGTTTAGAAAAAATATCTACTATGATTTGTTGAAGGTATTTGTTCAATGTTCATGAGTACTTTTTGTGAACGGAATAGTTGTGCACTATGAAGCCCCGATACGTGATACGATACGGATACGATACGATACCGATACGCCGATACGTGAAAATTTTAAAAAATTCATATCCGATACTGGCGCGATACGTTATTTAAAAATTAATTTTAAAATTAAATATATAAATGCACAATAATATTAATAATGATAATTTTTTTTTTAAAGATAATAAATTATTATAATTATTATTATAAACGCCAATAGTTCATTGTACAAAGAGTACACACAAGCCAATTAGCTTGCACAAGAGCAAAACAGTTTGAGGCTCCACATATAAGGGCTCATCAGTCCTAACTAAAGACATATAATAGCGCAAAAAACATATAATAGTCATGACATCAAGCCTCTTCAACAAGTTCATCTTGTAGCAATATCAGACAATTATATAGGTCCTGCAGCTAACCAATTAAAAGCATAAAACATTCATTCTTATACTAGAATTTTGGGACAAACTCAAATACTTAAACAACCTGTTATATAGTAGGACACCATAGTGGCTTCAGAACAGTGACAAAGACAAAAAATACTAATTATAATAAATTAAAATCATTAATACTAAGTTAAGTACTTGTGTTTCATTAATATTGTCCTAAAAAATAATGATCACCAGTACATTTTAAGTTATACATCTTAAGTTAAGTATTATATAACATCATTAGTACTATCCAAAAAAAGGCATTGTTAGTTACCCGTGTAACAACATAATAGTTTGACATTCACTAAGAAACACGGATTCTATCGAATATTATTTTTTATTTAAAAATAAATATTTAACCGATACTTTTCCGATACGAGTATCGGGAAGTATCGGACGCGTATCGGATATTATTTTTTTATTTAAAAATAAAGATTTAACCGATACTCTTCCGATACGAGTATCGGGACGTATCGAAAGAGTATCGGTATCGGGTGCGTATCGGACACGATACTTCACCAATTTTAGAGTATCGGGGCTTCAGAGGTTGTGCATGATTGATGATACATTGATACTAAATAAGTGTTGATGGAAAATTCACATTTAGGAAGAAAAAAAATAAATTAACGACCAAAAATGAAAATTGTTAGATGACAAAAATAATCAATTTTTTTTATAGAAAATTTATTTTAACAATCATTTATCAGACAACTGTATTCATTTACTTTCAAATATTTTACTATATCTTGAGTTACAACTTACATGCATAGTGTCAATTGATTGTCCATTTCTAATTGTCAAAATAACACAATTCATTTTTTTATGATGACTAAAATAAAAATTTACAATATATATATATATATAGGGGAGAGATTAAATTACACCGGTGTAACGTTACACCGCTGAATAACGCTTCAACGAATTCAAATTTTACAAAATCTACCGTTGGATTGAAAGTTTATATCGTATAGATCATTTATGTTGAGTTTTACAAAAATCTAAAATCGTTTGACATATTTTTGAGACACATAAATATTAACGGTATTCAATAAAAACGCATAAACCGTTAATCTTGATGTGTCTCAATAACATATCAAACAATTTTAGATTTTTGTAAAACTCAACATAGATAATCTATACGATATAAATTTTCAATCCAACGGTGGATTTTGTAAAATTTGAATTCGTTGAAGCGCTATTGAGCGGTGTAACATTACTCAAATGTTACACCGGTGTAATTTGATCCCTCCCCTATATATATATATATATATATATATATATATATATATATATATATATATATATATATATATATATATATATATATATCTTTCTCTGTCTAGTACCCATAGTTTAATTAAGTATTAGTATATCTGTGTAACATTGAATGTTATATCATATCTTTATATTCATTTTTTTTTGTCAATCTTTCTTTTATATTTTTCAAATTTAGGCTCCGTTTGGATTGATGGAAAGTAATGGAATGAAGCGCAGCGGAATAGATTGAAGTGAAATATGATGGAGCGGAATGAAATAAATATTCCGTTTCATTGTTTGAATATTTTAAAAAGGAGATGAACAAAATTAAATTGTGGTATGATATTAAATTCATTCCACCCTATTCCATTATGTTCCACTTCATTCCATTGTTATATTTCAAATCCAAACAATGGAACATTATTATATTTCATTCCGTTCCGCTCCATTCCATTATATTCCATCAATCCAGCCTTAGTTTCTCCTTGTTACATTCAATATATTCTTATATAATTACATAATTACTAGGAATTAGATTTGGTGTTACTATATACACTACTTTGCTCTTTGGAATATTATTTACATCATCTTTCCCTCGGAGCTGAAGATGAAAAATTCACTGCATGTTGCTGCCACCAAGGAATCATCATCATCATCATCACTTCCCACTCTTCCTTTTGATCTCATTTCTGAGATACTCATTAGGTTACCGGTTAAGTTCCTTCTTCAATTCCGATGCGTCTGCAAATCATGGAAATATCTAATCTCCGATCCCAAATTCGCCAAAAAACATCTTACTCTTTCAACCACACACACCCTCCACTGCACAAACGACTCTGATAATTGAAACTCACTCGACGACTCCGTCTTGACCAACATCACGCAGACTCAGTTTTCTTCTAAAGGCAATTGTCTTTTCTTCGTTGGATCTTGCCATGGCATCCTTTGCCTTGTAAGCGATTTTGAAGATTCACAAGGTGTAGACTATCTTATCATTCAATTATGGAACCCTTCCATTAGAAAATTTAAAGAATTGCCCTCTACTAATTGTCCACAAGATTACCATGGGTTTATCTATGGATTCGGATATGACCTAATTAGTCATAACTACAGGGTTGTGATTGTTTTTAATAATTGTGATGAAGGTAGCGATTTTTTAAGCGAAAATGAAGTGAAGGTTCATACTTTGGGTATCGATTCATGGAAAACCATTTCCTAGCTTCCTTTTAATATTGTCTCTGGTCAGCTATCAGGGCAACATATGAATGGCACAATTAATTGGTCGGTTTCTACAGGTATCAAGAGATTTAATGCTTCTTTTGATTTGGGGAATGAGTGTTATCAAGAGCTTTCACTACCTAATGATGATTCTGGTGAGGTAGGTAGAAATACATTCCAATTGAGTGTTTTTAGGGATTGCTTGTGCATCATTTTTGGTGAAGATTTTTGGGTTATGAAGGAATATGGAAATAAAAAGTCTTGACTAAATTGTTCACTATTTCTTGCGTGCGAGAACCTTGGGCATCATCTTATCCCTTTATTCGGGCAATACGTGTTTTAGAGGATGAACAAGTGCTACTTCTGGCATACTATAGAAGGGATAAGAGATGGGAATGGGAAAATAGATGGAGGTATGTTTCTTACAATCGTAAAAATGACACTTCAAAGTTGATTGAGTTCGATGTCGACATGCCCGAATTCTGCGTTGAGAGTATGGTATCACCTTGTTCTTAATGCTAGGATGTAGATGCGGTGCTATGTCACTTGAGCATTAGATTTAAATAAAACCTATATGGTTAATTTCTGTTTATGATATTTATTTTGCACTTGTTCTTCTGATTATTGGTTTTCTTCATGAATCACTCTTAATTATTGATCATTTGAATATGCAGCTTGAGAAATTATAGTTATTTTTTATTTATTTGTTTGAAGTTTTTATTTTATAGTCATGCATTTCATTTTATGTAGTTCACAATCATGTGTTACTTTAGATTGTTTGAGGTTAGAATTTATAAGATCACAAATAGGACTTAGATGTTATACCAAGTGATGATCACTTTGTTTGTTGAAATGTATGCTTTGAACTTTACGAATTTCGTAATGTATACTTCAAATCTTAAACAATACATTACGAAGTGAACAAATCAAATGTCATCATGCCCCCTGCTTCTTTGAGAAGGTTAGGAGAGCAAAAGAATTACTCAGAGTTAACATAAGCCAGGTACGTCCTTTGTGTGTGTTATAGTTTTAAGACTTTTTCTGCATAAGTTTTGCTTCCATAGCTGATATGAATGTTTTAAACCTTAAAATGGTATGTTGAAAAGGTTTCAAATGTTGGACTGTTAAGGTTGGTTGCAAGATTTCGTTGTCATTGTTAAATAGTGATTGACCCACCATGTATTAAGATATTTCCCATAATAAATTGGAACTTGCTTGTCTTTGTTAGCCTTTGAAGCACCAATACTACTGTTCAAAGGCATGTCCAACACATGGTGGTGGTTAGATCTGACACAACACCAACACACGTGGTTACATTCAATTAATTAATTTTCTCAAATTATTAGTGTCATGTATGTGTCGGTGTTTCATAGTTGTTAGTAACCCATACGCACTACTACTGCCACTACCAGAGCTTGCTTTCCTATCTTCCATTTTCTGTCAAGATGAGCATTCCCCCTCTAATAGTTGTATGGTATGGGGTGTAAGCTTGAAATTAAAGATTCATGTCTTGTTTCTTTTAATTAGGTGCTGAGTTTTATATTCTTCTTCTATGTTATGGCTTCTTTTCATTGAGGTTATGACATGTGGAATATGTAATTTACAAGGTAATAAATGAATTTATGTTATTGTTGGAAATGGAATGCTGTCTCACCTGTTATGGTTTATTTTCAATGAGTTTTATATTCTTCTCTTCTTCTATGTTATTGTTGAATTGTTGTCTCATTTGTGTATGCATATAAAAATATTGAAGAGTGTTTTCTGTCATTTGACTTTAGCAAGGAGGTGATCTTTACAACACCTGTGCCCTTAAACATGGATGGTGGTTTTGATGTTGGATGCATGGAGAGACATTTGGTGTCGTTAAATGGATCCATTGCTTTGATTTCAAATTATAAAAAGGAGGCTACTTTTTGCATATCCGTTTTGGGTACACTTGGTGTGAGAAAATCATGGATCAATCTCTTTATTGTTGGGCCCTTACCTTCTATCGAATTCCCCAATAGAGTTGGGAAGAAAAATAATATACAAGTACTGTTCTACATAAAAGATGGAGAACTAGTCTGCGTAGATTTGAAGACTCAGATGATCAAGGAGATTCGTGTTAGAGGATTTAAATTTTACGCCTTAGTTTAATTTTTGTTTTAGTTTTATGTATGATCACCTGAGGAAGTAAATTTCTATGATCTCCCGAGGGAGTAAAATAGGTAGTTTATGAGAGGGATGTATGTTAGTAGAAGAATATGTATTAATATATTAATCAACAAATGCTCTTAATTTACTCTATTTTCCACTGTGGTGTGAGTTCAAACTAAAAAAAGTTGAGAAATTGCTAAACTGTAAATATTACTCATATTTGAGTATTCTGTAATGAGATGTTGTATCAATGATTTAAGATCTTAAATCTTTGAATTCTCAGTAGCACCAACACTCTTAATCGAAAACACATCAACAATGTCTTATATTAATGTCTGATTGAAAACACAACAACAATGTCTTATATTAATGTCTGAAACCAATGTAACTAATTATATTAAATTATGTCATTTTTTAATGTCAGTGTTATGTGATTTTGAAATATGTGGATTGCCACAAGCCCATAATAAATCGTGTATGATATTTTTGGAATCCTAATTGATACCATGTCATTGATCAGTTATTTTAATTTTTGGATCATGCCTCCGGGATACTTGTTAAATATACCATAAAAAGAAATAAAAGAGAGATTTAATATTGAAAAAATAACTTTTTATATTTTCAAAGTATTAAATGCACATATTTCAAGACAAAATTTCTATTTTAATATGCTTAACTATTGTCCCGGAAACACTATTTAACATTTTCCTTAATTTTTTTATGGACTAATGATCAATTATTTGTCAAAGCCCTTTCTATCCTTTGGCTTTAACTATTTTATACAGTCAAAAAGTGTCCCAATCAGTGCAACTAATATAAGAAAACAGTAACAAAATGGCAACTCAATGCATGCTTTAGCAACATTGTAAGAACTTGGAAGTTACGAGCTTATTCCACATGAGAATCTCTTAAAGGTGTGTTGGTAAACAATTAAGTCAAATTCTTAGTCAGTAAGTTATTGTTTTTGTTGTAGTCTAAAGGTGTATACCTTATTAAAAGTTACAAAAGTGTTTTTTTTTTTTTAACAAATAAATAAATTATGCAAATCTAACATGGAACTTTTGAAAAATATTTTAAATGTGATCCTTACTATTATTAATAAAAAATGAAAAAATAAATATATAGTAAAATTCATTTATGCCGAATCCATATATATTATGAGTTTTAGAAAAATGATTTTATTTTGAAAGATTCTTTTTCAGAAATTTTTAAAAAAAACTAGAACTACTTTTACTTTGTTTACTATCATAAATTTTATGTTTTTTAATCTGAAATTCCTACAACTACTAAGCCCAAGACTTTATTATTTATATTACAGTAAAATAGTGTTTATTTCCTATAATATTAGCAAATTTTGATTTATTATTGTACTATTTTTTTCGATTATCTCCATGTAATAACAAGATCAATTCTTTTAGCCCTTAATTCATTAAATATGTTGACTTAAAATTCCGTCTTTGTTCCCTATACAATGTTTGCGAATTTTGTTTTATCTCCTCACTAATCATGTCACGTCATCATTTATGGAGAATTTTAAGCCAACATATTAGGAACTGGAAAATAGAATCTTGACATTAAATGGGATAATCAAATAAAAAAATATTACATTAAGTAAATCAAAGTTTAGTAACATTACATGAGATACACATTATTTTACCCTTTATATTATAGTTTTATAAAAATATCTAAAACTTATGAATTTTGAAATTTTTCATTGAAGTAAAAATTAAGAAAAACATGCATACTTACAAAAAATAAAATAAAAGATATAGTCAAGTTTAACAAATCAAACCAAATTTGAGAAGAGTTTGAGAGAGCATCCAAAAAAGGAAAACACTAAGCTGATTGTTACTTAATGAAACTTGAGAATATATAATTTTTTTTAAAGCAAAGAGCGGTAGAAAAGAGCTAACTACCACAAAATATATCGAAAAATATGAAAGCTTATAAAAGGAAGAAGAGAACCTGAAACTAGGCATTCCTAGTTTGTTTCTCATACAAAACTCTCTAATAAAGACATGAGCATCATGCCAAATACAAAATTCAGTCAAAGTGAAATCATGATTGGCAAGCAAGTCAGCTAGTTGAACCCCTTCTCCATATATATGAGTGACAATACAATGCATTTGTCTGAGTAAAAATTGAACATTAAGCCATTTGTTTCTTAGGGACCAAGTTACATGATGCATTTCATGATTTTCAAAGGCTAGGACAACTAAGGCTGAATCAGATTCAATCCAAATATTCTTCCAATTCTTTTGATGAGCTAAATTGGGTTCATACGGGAAGTTAGCCAACACCAAATTTTGAAAAGAAGTTTCCACATGATAGTTACAAAGATTGCACATAGAATGTATAGAACATCCTCTAACCATAAAATTCTCATTAATTAGTTGTGACCTTCTCATGCATTAATCTCCAGACCAAAAAAGATTTTGCAGGAGGGATATCAACAGTTCAACACTACTTCAAATAGCCTTAGCCAAATTGAGATCATGATACCCGAGGGAATTGGAAAGTATAAGCAAAGAGAGAATATATCATATGAACATCAACACAGGTAATTTTTGTACACCAAAAATAAGGTTGTCAGAATTTAGTTTTTACGTCAATTCGTTTTAGCTGAGTGAAATTGAAACGTAGATTCAACTCGTATCTATACTAATATATAAATGGGATACAAATTTTTGGATGAATTTTTTGTTATTCCAATTTTACCCTTAAAAAATAAGTTCCACATAAATATAGATTTTCAGTTTTTTTTAGTAAATAATTTTTTTTCTTCTTAATAATTAAACACAACTTCCACATAAAAGTAGGTTTTCAGTTTTTTTATAGTAACAAAAAAAATATTTTTTCTTCTTAATAACTAACCACAACAAAAAAAGGAGGTTACATAGTTATCAATTAACAAAGTCAAATAAAAAAGGAGATTAAGTAGTTATTTATATTTGCACGATACAGAATATCGATCACACACGAAAAATAAGAAAGAATATCGATTACACAAACGGGCACGAAAGGCGGCTAGTAATAAATAAAGAAAATATGAAAAAAATGAATATATTATTAATTTTAAATTAAAAATAAATTTTAGATAATTCACACTTAATTGATTTCCTCTTATTCTCATCGGGTAAACATGATTATATATAGTCATGCATTTCAATAACAAATAACACAACAATTATATGCCCGATCAATATCAATATATCTTAAAAAGAAATCAATTTTTCCACATATTAAATATGACTCTTTAAATCATGCATGTGATGTGAGATTGAATTAATATAATTATTTATTTGTTTTATTTTTCACTTGTTTTCATCTACTCTTTCTGTATTATTTTATTTTTATTTTTCTCCATACACAATATAAAAATAGGAGACATTATTTCTCACTTACATTCATTTACTATATATTTTGACATATATAACTCCCCAATTTTGATGATCACATAAAAGATTTTTTTTGTTTCCTTCTATTTTTAACACTTGGGCAAATCTTCTAAAATATGTTTTAATGCGTTTGATTTGCTAAAAAACAGAGGACTGAACTGGACAACTTTTGTTGTATCCTGTTTGATTCAGAAATTGATTATGGTACTAGACAAAATAGGCAGTAAGGGTTCAGACAAAAATAAGAATTTTTGTCCCTCACTAAACCACATGACAACTTTTTATCCATGATACAACTATAAAAAATGCGAAACCCATTTTATTTTTGAAAAAAATAAATATTATCTCTCTTTCTCTCACTAATGCAATTTTGTCCTATCCTGTTCTACTTTGTTATGTCTTGTACTGTTCTGTCCAGTACTTCCCGTTTTGCAAATCAAACGAACCTTATATCTTTGTATTAACTTCAATATTGAGAAAACCAAATCAAATTATATTGGCTTAAATATCATTTTTGCCCTATAAGTTCGTGATTTTTTTGTTTTAGTCCATGTATTTTTTTTCTTGCGAATTCATCCATGTTTGTTCAAATCTTTTTGATTTTTGTCCTTGAAGCTAAACTCCGTAGAAAAATCTATAGGAATTGTTGCAAAACAAAGTCATGGAATTTTTCATCTTGATCCACTGCGTCAAGATCCATTCTTTGAGAGTAATGATTTTCAGCCAGAGCCCTCTTGTTTAATGGAAACCAATTTAAGATCTGTTGCAATCGGTTGTTTGTTTGTTGCAATCGGTTGTTTGTTTCTATAGCCCTCAAATATTTTATTTTTGAAACTCTCTCAAATATTATATATATATTTTTGTTTAAACTCTTTTTTCTTTATTATTTTAGAAACTCACAAATATTATATACTTTTTTTAGAAACTCTCAAATATTAGCAAGGTGCACCTTGACATTTTGAACAAAAAACCCTTGACATTTAGTTATTTTATACTAGAAAATTGAGGGTTAGTTAGGTAAATTTTATTAAACGTTGTGCACCCATTTAATTTAAGTTTCTTGAATCTTATGCGTCTTCTTCTTGTGTCCAAGGTCCATGTCCCATTTCTGGAATCTCTACATTAGCTACTTGATTTTGGAGTTGAGCTATCAACTGAGTATACGCCGCATTACGTGCGTGACCCTTGGTTTGCTCAGCTGTTCTAGTCCTTACGTAGTGTTCAACAATTGCAGCCCAATTACCAGGACCCAATTGAATCAAACCCTCAATGAACAAACTATATCTTTTTATTATCGCATTTTTAACAAATCATATTTTTAAAACTAAAATGAATACTTTTTGAATAATTTCAATAAAATTTTTGAAACAAATTCATACTCTTTCTCTGCTTGTGTCCAAGGGCCGTCTTGCAATTCTATTGGTTGATTGTGATGTTGAGGAGCAATATTGTGAGGTTGTGATATTGTTTTTAATTGTCAAATCAAGGTTTTTGTGAATTAATGTTGTCAATATTTTCAATTAAAATTGAATTAGTTGATGATTGGACATAAATGACATCGCAATTTGAATTCATGTGTAGTAAAACTAATTAATTCAAGTCTAAGATTTTCAAATAAATTAGAAGATTCATTCATAATACACAAGTTTAAAATTTCTCGATAAAAGTCTAAAATAAGCAAAATAATAGAAAATTTTGTTGATATTTAAACACTACTAAAAAAATGCAAAACAACCAATGGTAATCTACCTCTATATAAATTCATCAAAATCATTTTTGACGCCCGATACACAATCCACATGGACATATCTTATGGGAATCTCTAAGGAATGACACCAACAATGTTTAACATGAATTAATTGGTCTTTTAAGAGCTATTTGGTGTGTTTATCTTCATGAAACTTCTACATATAGATTTTTTTTTAAATTGCTTTCTTCTTAATTTCTGCTTATAAACCTAGTTGCGTATACATTTTGACGATCAAGTCACTAGAATATTTACCATAGATTCTTTACAACAATTTGTTTTTGGAAAATTTCATAAAATATTTTTCTAATATAAATATTTACCATAGGAAATAAATCTAAATAAACTTCCTCCTAAATTAATACTAGTAGATGAAAACAATTGCAAAAAAAAAGACATTATCTATATAGCTCTTTTTCTTTCTCAATTTCATTTTGAGCTGAATCATATAGCTCTTTTGCACACTGTAATTAATTTACTATATATATCCAAAACAGTATAAAAACTAAACAACAATAAACAAGCATAAAATAAAAAATAAATTCTACCCTGCCTTTTCAATCTTTATGATCGAGTTGTTATGCATTGTTTAGCTACAAGAGAACCAGCTGGTGGAGCAGTCATCTCAATTTGGCACATACTATGAAGCCAGAAAGATAAATGTATAATTCCCATATTAACCTTCACCTTAAATGTTCCCTTTGCAAAATAGTTCAACCTATTGTTTTGCACCTCCCTTTCAAGTTTCACACCCACCTCTTGAGGCAAAAAAACCAAACTTGATATAAATTTCACATCTTGCAATCTTGTTTGCCTTGGCTTTTGAGTAAAAGACATGATTGATTGTGTTGATATGATCCTATTTGAGTAAAGAAGTTCAATAAATAAAGACTCAAACTTCACATGAACTCTTCTATTTGGATTAGTAAAATTTGTTCGAAGAGTGAATTCACCATTGAGGTATTGTTTTGACTCAAAATATACAACATTTAGGGTTGCATTTGAAATATCAAATGAGGGGTTACTTGGTTTAAGTGCAAGGTAACAAATTACTGTTGCAATTCCAAAGAAGATAAGAACAAGACTAAATATGAAACATAGTATTGCAGCAAACCACACAATTGGTTTGGTCTTTTGTTGTCCATCAACCTTAAGTATTGCTAATTTCCTTGATCTTGTTCTAAAAGGATGATGGATTTTTGGTTGTTTTGATGTGACAATTTGTTCAGGAGAAATTTGAATAGTTTGTTCTGAGGGTGGGGATATGTTGGGTAGCATTTTTGAATTGGTAGAAAAGGGCAACTCAATCAAACAAAGTTATGAGGAGAAGAGATAAGAGGTGAAATGTTTATTTAATGGTGATGGATTAAAGGAAGTGGAAAGGAAAAGAAGTTTATTTCTTTTTTTGTTTTTTAATTATAAAAATGTTTAGGTGAGTTCGATCTTCTGAGGATCTGAGTAGATCTCAAGTCTTTTCTACTGTACTGGCAAAGATATTTACATATTATCTATCAAGTTATTCACGTTAGTAGTGTGAATTGAACTCACATTTTTGCAGAATATGAGTCAACTTCTTATTAACTGGACCAATTTCTATTAATAATTTATCTTTAATAATTAAGTAATTGTTAAGTGGGACAAGGCTTTCTATTTTTTCTAGGTATTGGCAATTAAAGGTGGTGTATGAAAAGCTAAAGTTGGGTCACATTTGATGTTTTCTAGAATTTGAATGTACATGCTTTTGGAATGCGACAATGTTTGAAAAAATAAAATCCTATAAAGGGTTATAAGCTCAAGAGAGCACTCACTTTTTTCATTACTTCTTCTTTAAGTCTTTAAATTTTACATGGTTTAGACTTTGTTCAATTATTATGGTGCATGTATGTATGTGAAAATAGTGAATGCATATCTATAACCTTGACACATAGGAAAGGGTTTTCGGCCACTGTAGATTGTAAATACTGGTGCCACATCATCTAAGTTTGGATTTAATTTTAAATTAATTTTAATTGTTTTTTATTTGGTGGCTTTTATTATTGTTTTGGATTTTGGTGTATCGTTCTTTTTTTTTTTTTACTTCTTCCATAGCCATTACCTACGCCGTTTTCCTCTACCTAGGTTAGGAGGCAATTGTTCTTTGTATCCGGTCTGGTTCTCGATTTCAATACGCCTTCACCATATAACACCTTCTCCTGTTCAGTGCCGTTCCCAGATAAACCTTTCGAGATGGTGCTTTTCTGGTGGAGGCTTAACTGGCCCGGTAAGTATTTTCCCTCCCACCTCAATCTACCCTAATTTGAATTTTGAATTGGGGTTGAGGATCTATAAATTGGGGATAATGGTTGATTATCAATCATTATCAAATTCTCTTCTCCCAAATTCTTCTCGTGTATGCTATGGTGCCATAATTGAGTTTGGAACAAATAAGAAAATTAGGAAACGATTTCTATTGTTTGGCTAGCTTGTGTTTGTCTCACACATTTGTTCAACCCTTAAATCCTCAATTCACATATTTTCGGAAATGATTTAGACTTATAGAATTTTGTGGTTTAATGTCCGAGATTTCTCCTGAAAGAGAATATGTTAGGGATGGTAACATAACAAAAATTTGTTGTTATTGAGCTTACAGATTCCAGGTATAAATTAGATATATTAAATGTAGTAATTTTTAATTTTATTTTCATTACTGGCTGATGAGATTTGTTGTATGTTATGTCTTTTCCCAAACACAATTTATTTGTTTTTTGTGTGCTATTCCATATTTCTTGAGTTTGTTTTATTCACAGTTATGTAATTGCTTTATCATTAAATTGTAGGCTATAACTCACTTGATTGAAGTTGCTTCTGATGAAACATCTGGTGATGTTGATGTTGTCCCTGATTCTCAGCCTTAAGACTTAATATTTAGCCCCCCATGTTGAAGTAAAAAAGGTTCTTCCAAAGGATGTGATTCCAGCCACTATTTAGAGGAACCTCAATGAATCATTCAATGTGGTTGCTCAGCTTGAAGACAAAAAATGCTTGAGGAAGGTGAAGATTGAGAAGGAGTGATTGTTGTGGTGTTCAAGAGATGTCGTTTATCCAGGTTAATTTGTTGTACCTACTGTTCAACTTTAGTATTGTGTTTATTTTGTGTTTAACTCATTGTGTATGAGTTTTAAATAAGTGTTAGTTGCATTGCAAGGGTGTTATGGATTGCATCTGGTGTTGTGTCTCCTTATATGGAGTGTAATATTAATATGTTTTGTTGAATGTATTTGGAGATATGGTAATGAAGCTTCTTAGTTATATTTTGGGTATGAGTTATAAAGCTCTCTTATATTTGGAGATATGTCCATTCTTATTTTTTTGGATGCAATTGTTTGTTTCTTTAGAAGCAGGGACTACCTTTTAGATTTGGGGTGTCAATCTCAAAGTTATGTGTATGTTGTTGAATGACTGATAGGCTAAATTTTGCATGTTTATTGTTCTAATTACTTCATCCCACCGGATTGATCCTGCCTTATGTTGATGATTTGACAAAGAAGATGGGAAAATCTTCTTTTGGTTTACCTGTTGTGGTTATTCAATTTGCCGAAGTTAAAATATTTAGAGGTTAGTTTTTTAGTAATTCCCTTTGTTGTTTGATTTTGTATTGCTACTGACTTTGTGTGATTTGATTACAGACAAGGCATCACTTGGATCGTTGGGGTTGGCGACCGGAAGATGGGGAAGAATTCTCGGTCAAGTCCACTTATGATTTGGTGTTACATCTGTTTATAGCCAGGGGTGAGATTTCTCTTGAAAAGCAATTAGCTTTCAAAGTTATTTGGAAAAGTTTGGCACCGTCAAAAGTTGCAGCATTAGCTTGGATGGTTTTACATGATAGAGTCCCGACGAGAGATAATTTACTTAGACGCGGGATTATTCTTCAGGAAGGGGACTGCCGCTGTGTTTTCTGGTGAAGAAATTGAAACGACAGTGCATATTTTTCTGTATTGTAAAGGAATTATGCAGCTGTGGGGTAAAATTTTCGAGTGGTTAGGACTGGCTTTTTCGCTCCCTCATAGTATTTTGTCGTTGCTGAACCTGTTTGCATCAACACCAGGTTCAAAACAATTGCGCTATGGACTGATTATGATTTGGAATGCGGTAATTTGGTCGGTGTGGTGTCACCGTAACAAGGTTATTTTTGACAATGTTGCAGTAGACTGTGTAGGCTTGGTGGAGGAAGTTAAAATAGCTTCATGGAAATGGTGGATAGGTAGATCTAAAGCCCCATCTTGCTTGTTTTATGAATGGACTATGGAACCGGTGATTTGCTTGAACAGATGATGGCATTGGGGAGTTTTAGTGTCTGCTGCGTGTTGTTTTTTTCTTGCCTGTTCTGTTGTTTAGGTCCTCTGGTATAGGCTTTGTCCTTAGTTTTTAAGGAGGCAATAGTGTTTGAGCTGGAGTTTTGTTTTGGCTCTTGTGTTATGTGCTTCTATTGTATATTTCTTTTTGGAGATTCTATTGTACTTAGTTATGCTTTGTAATGGATCTAATTACTAGATACAGTCAACTGCCTTTTTATTTTGTAAGGCCCGTTTGTCATTAAATGTATCATATATATTGTTGCTGCGTTTTTTTATTGCTATTGTGTTTTTTTATTAATTTATTAGTTGCTTCTATTTGTTATCTTTTGTATAGATTAAGTAATTATAATAATAATAATAGTTTGCTACCAAAGCTAATGTGAACCGTGCGATAGCACGGGTTTAGAGACTAGTATATATATATCGGTATAATATAGTGGTGTTCCTGTTCTATGGTATGAAACTATTTGGTGCCACGTAGGATGTTTAAGCACTAAGAAAACATAACAGCCAGAAAGTGAGTCCTTTTAGTAAAGGTCCTTGTTATTGTTTATAAGTAAATCAATCAAATTGGATTATAACCCAGATTAGGTGAGCTTTTTGCCTGCGGGATCTTAATCATAAATTCAAAAATGGACTAAACTATGCAATTAGTAATTAGTGCTCATTTTTCAATTTGTCCATGATAAGGTTCACAAATACACTGAACTTAATTCAATTAGTAGATACATCTTACTATATATGCAAAAATTGAGGTTTAAATCCAAATTTCATTTATTCATTCACAGTGTAATTCTAGCCACTAGGTAAGATAAAAGAGAGTGAAAATCTGAAAGTTTGTTACTATGGAAAATTGGGAGATTTCACTATTAAGGAAATTGAGAACGTGAAAATTTTGAATAGCAAAAGTGAAAAATTTGAAATGGGAAATTGAAAACAAGGGAGAATGAATGAATAAAAAAAGTCATGTATTGTTTAGAAAAAGAGTTACTAGTAAATTGAAATAAGGAAATATCTTAGCCGTGATTTTTCTATGGCAAATGCATTACTTTACCCGTAATCCCAATAACCATGGCTAAAGGGCAAATTCTTTGTATTTGTAACTGTTTAAGGAAAGAAAATAAAACTTGACAAAAAAAGAAAGATCAAGTACATCTTAAAAACAGTGCAAGATGTAATAAGGTATAAATTAAAGAAACTTTGAAACGTGTTTTCCAAAATTTTTTGCATGCTAGGGGGTGAAAATGAAACGTGGGGTGTGAAAAGAAACTTTCCGCCCCAAGGCTACTCCATGCCCAATTTTCAACATTCTACAGCGCGGGCCTTTTTTTTTGCAATACAATTTGGGCCTTTTGTCGGGATCTTATCAAGACTTTTACAGTTTTACTACTTTTTGTTTTTCCTTTCTTCTCTTTTCACCTCTCGTGTTGTTTTTGAATTTTAAAATACATTTGCTCAAATTTTAGAATTTAAAATTCATTTATACCTTTGAAATTTACAATTTTAATGCCCGCTACACATGGTTTGAAAGCCTCTTGTAAAAAATAAAATTTCAAGATTTTATATATTTGGATTCTAGAATCCAAAATTATGTTTAGAGTTAAGAATTTTAAAACTATTTTTACTGAGTGGTGTATTTTTTATTTTTTTTATAACATGTTTTCTTAAATAGTTTCCATTTGTTTTAATATAGATGCCCCTCATAAATCTCTCATTTATGTGAAACCTACTATTGCAATTAAAATTATGAATCCTCCACTAATTTGGTTTTGCAGCTAAAGTTGTGATTCCTCCAAATGATATGAAACCAAATATTGTAACTAAAGTTGTAGAATTCTTCCGCTAAATGCAAAGCCAGACATTGCAACAATCCCATCAACAGAAGGGGAGAAGTTATTATGCATAAGGCTAATCCTTATGCATGGTACATAAGTCAATAACTCCCATTAGATTGAGCATCCACATGTAATAATCTTAGTCAATCTAAACTCACACACTCACACCTAATCTCACACCCCCCAAATTTCTCGCGCACCCCCCCAAATTTTTCGCGCACCCCCCAAATTTCTAATGCACCCCCAAGTTTTTCGTGCACCCCCCAAATTTTTTGTGCACCCCCTAAATTTCTTGTGCACCCCCCATATTTCTCACGCACCCCCGGATGACTTGTGCCTCCAATTTTTTTTTTGTCCCCACACATTTCTAGCCTAAACCATTTTGCTGTGGGAATGGTTTCACATATATACACTCCAAAATCATTAAGTGCATAAGAAGGTTTTGAAGTACAACTTATAATTAGAATCATTATTTTTTATTTTTTTTGGGTACAATTATAATCATTATTTAAAATCATTTAACAATAATTTTGGTTTCTTATATAAGACAATATAAACCATTAAATCACAATTATTGTTTTTATTCTAATTATAGGGTTGTACTCCAAAACCATTTTATGCACCTAATGGTTTTTTTATTACAACCATCTGAAACCATTCCCACAGCAAAATGGTTTAATGGTTTTTTATTATAATCATTATTTTTTAGTTTTTTTGGTACAATTATAATCATTATTTAAAACCATTTAACAATAATTTTGGTTTCTCATATAAGACAATCGAAACCATTAAATCACAATTATTGTTTCTATTTTAATTATAGGGTTGTACTCCAAAACAATCTTATGCACTTAATGATTTTTGAGTGCATATCTCTGAAACCATTCTCACAGCAAAATGGTTTAGGATAGAAATGTGGAGGGGACAAAAAGAAATAAAATTGGGGGGCAAAAGTCATATGGGGGTGTGCGAGAAATTTGGGGGGTGCATGAGAAATTTGGGGGGTACATGAGAAATTTTGGGGGTGCGTTAGAAATTTGGTGGGTGCACAAGTAATTTAGGGGGTGCACAAGTAATTTGCGGGGTGCACGAGTAATTTGGGGGGTGCACTAAGTGACTTATGCATGGTGCATAAGGATGACTTATGCATAATAACCAATCCCCCTGAGCATACCCTGGGATATTCGCTAGATATCCTTATAGATAAATTTTTATATTACTTCAAGCACAAGTAAGTTTATTAAAAATAAAATTTGA
Organism: Trifolium repens; assembly: GCA_030408175.1. Classification (NCBI taxonomy): domain Eukaryota; kingdom Viridiplantae; phylum Streptophyta; class Magnoliopsida; order Fabales; family Fabaceae; genus Trifolium; species Trifolium repens. The sequence goes on from CP125844.1 coordinate 57,584,200, forward strand.
TCAAAAGTATTTTTTAACACTTTAATCCAAGCATAAGCAAGTCCAAAGTCCAAACTGATCTATAAAATGTTGATCAGATCAAAACTTTCAAAAGTCAGAATTGATGACATTTCACTATCCTACATTCCTACTTGCAGTGATTTATATAAGAATTTTTTATTTATTTTCTTTTGACAAATAATATATATTTGTGATAAAGCCTTTATGCAACTTGCCACATAACAAACAAAAATGCTATTTAGCAACAATTTTTTTATGTAAGAAAGAGAAAAATCTTAGGTGGTAACATTTAATTGGTCAAATTATAGTCATCTCTCATGCATGGTTAGTCAAGTTTTAATTGGTCAAATTTTCTAATTTTATAGATCCTTTTCTTTTTTGCATTAATATTTCTTGCTAAATAGCGTTGCTCCATAACAAAATAAAATCAATATTATATGCATCTCGTATTCTAGTTTATATGCAAAAGATAACTACCAAACAAAAATTATTTTATACTTTAAATAACTTGTACAAGAAAAGAAAAAATTATATTTTTGTCCAATCCTTTAATCTGATCAGTCAAATCCTAAACACAAATTTAAAATCAAATACAATATAACATAACTTATCATGTTTTTTTTTGGCTAATCATCAAAGCACATTATACTTTAAACAAATCTATTGATTCCTTTCCTTCCTGTCACGTCTGCCATACACTACTTTTCGTATTTTAATGAAACACAACAAAACATTAATTAATTATTAGTCCTACACAACGTTATTTCCTTCATTTGTTTCTTTCTTTCTTAAAAAAAAAGCATTTTATTTATTCAAAAGAACAAAACAAAAACAAAACATTTTAGTAGTTGTCACGTTACCAACTTGTCAACTTGGAATATGAGGAACACCAACCACATACTTCAAAAAGAAAACATTTAATGAAGAAAAAGTTGTTGAATTACCTAAATTATAGTTGAGTTTAAATATTAGTTAAAAAAGAAAAAAGAGAGAAAATCTTAGAAGATGAATGATTATGCATACAAAGTTGAAAGCATGAATCGTTTAGTTCAATGGAGAGTTCATAATTTATCAACATGCACTTATATCAAAGCTGATCCATTCAAAATAGCTATGTGGAATTGGTAAATTCAATTTTATAATTATTTATTTATTTATTTATTTATGATTTTTTAGTATTTGTTGATATATTGATAAGTTTTGTTCTTATGATCATGTAGGCATTTATCTGTGGAAAAGAATTGTGGTCTACGTATTGAATTATATCCAGAAATGTCCAAAGACAATTCTTCTCCAATTGCATCTTTCATAATTAGGATTCTAAGTTATGGTGGAAATAGCAAAATATTGACTCAATCAGGTGATTTAAGTTCTATGCAAAGAGTATTTGATTTAATAAGGTAGCTATAGTATAAGTGAAGTTAATTTTTTGTTTTATGATGCAGAAATAAAAGATAAACTTCTTAGCAATAAGGATTGTTTTGTTTGGGAGATTGAGGTTCCATTACCTGGAAAATTCATAATTGACATAGAGTTTCTTGATTTGAAAACTACATGTACAAATGTAAGTATATGAACATATCTTTACTTTTAATTACCTTGTAGTATTGAATTTTGTTCTTGTTTGAATATGTGGATTAGATCACTCTATGTATGGAATTCCGTGTCTTTAGTCAATGTTTCTCCAAGTGAGGGGGTGTATCTGCATACACAATGGTGCCAAAGCAAGGCATAGTGTATGTAGAAAGATGTTTTGTGAGTGAGTAATGTCGCTTATTTAGACATGTTAGTTTCATGGGATGACATTAGAGGTAGTTTTTCGTGCTTCGTCATATTTTCCTGCATAGGTGGACACCTTGAATCTTTTCTTTTTTGGACCTCATAATCGGAATATTGGAGGGTTAAAAAGAGTGGTGTGGGGGGGGGGGGGGGAGGGTGGAGAAGAGGATCTTTCGATAATTTTGACACAAGAGTGTACTTCATATTACATGTAATGCTTTGTTATAATCATTAGTTCACTTTTAATTTTGTAAAGACTATAGTTATATAGCATAATCATAGTGTTGATATATGAGGGTTATTAAATTACTATGATTTGATCTCATTTACTATATTTTCTTTGATTTGAATAAAGGGTGGGGAAGCTTCTTCTATTTGGTCTAATGGATTTATACAGAAAACACAAAATGCAACAGCCCTTGAATCGCTTGGTCGAATGATAAGAGAAGGTATCTATACCGACATAACAATCAACGTCAATTCTGAGGGAAGCATAAGAGCTCATCGAGCTATTCTTGCTTCACAATCACCTGTTTTTCGCAGCATGTTTTCGCATAATGTTAAGGAGACCGATTTGTCTACCATAAACATCGAAGATATGTCAATTCAAGCTTGTCAAACATTTATAAATTTTCTTTACGGAACAGTCAATGATGACGAATTTCTTATGCATAGAGTAGACCTATTGCACGCCGCGGATAAGTATGATATCTATGACTTGAGAGAAGCGTGTCAAAAGAGTCTTCAAGAAGATATTAACACGAAAAATGTACTCGAGAGACTCCAAATTGCATCTTTGTTTCGATTAACAAAGCTGAAGATTAGTTGTATGCAATATCTTGTGAAATTTGGTAAAATATATGATGTTCAAGGTGATTTAACTGCATTCTTGCAAACTGCAGATAGAGATTTAATATGTGAAGTCTTTCACGAAATTCTTGATGCATGGAAAAAGTAATATAAATCTTCCAACATTTTTAAGATAGGAAGATAGATGTTATTTTTTTTTTCCTTGATTGCAATTTACATATATTAATAGCTAGTGCTCTTGATTTAGAGCTATTAATTTTTTCTTCCTTTTCAATTTAACAATCTTTCTTGTGTATATTTTTCTATGGTTTTGTGGTGTAATTTTTCATTCTTAAAATAGTTTGATACATTTTTTGTTAATACAAAAGTACATATTGTGTGACATCATAATGAAGTTATGTTATTACTAATGTATTCTAATTTATATGCCAAATTTGAAATCAACATAACAAACTCAAGGTTTTTCCTTCAACCAATTAAATTCAACTATATTATGGTAGTGACAAAAAACAGAATATTCAACATGGAATGATATATTAAGCTTCTATGCTTAGCAATATTTTAAAGCTTAACTTTAGTCAAATATGATATTAGACCTATTTTAAGGGTCTTGTTCTTTTGCATGAAATTAAAAATAAATACATTGGTGTGTATAATTCACATAGAGAATATAGGAGTGTTGCATCCTACTTAAATTATTGTAATTTTTTGTTTTTTATTTTATGAGGGAAAAAGCAAAGCTTGGGGGAAGGTAGGCAAAATGGTACGTACAAGGACTGAGAGTGGAGCAGAGTACTCTGTTTTACAAAAGCAAAGCAAGTAACAAGACAAAAACAAATATGCTTTTTGATTCAATGATGTTTAAGTGTGCCTTCTTTTTTCGGATGAAATAAATTTGATTATATAAAATTGATTTTGTATACAAGTATGTTGAGTGTAAAATTATTTATATTTCTTAGAATTGAGCTGGTTCTAGGCACTATTGGGCTTGGGCGCGGATATAAATGGTGGATGATTCGATTAAAACTTGATAGCAAACGGCCCAATGAATCGTGGAGGAGGCGTTCTTTCACACTCACACGTTAGTACACAATCCATAAATTATCTCCTTGTGACATGTTTTTTGGGGAGTAAAAGTCTTCCCTATTCCATCCATATATTTAATTTATTACATTTTGATCAAAGGGTAGGTTTCAGAATTGATACATACCAATTCTATTTAATATTTTTCATGATCAAAATGGAAATTTACACAATCACATCATGTTATTTGTAGTTACTGTATAATTGTTACATACCTATTTGTAACATTTTTAAAGCAAATTGATGGTAAATTGTTGCTTTTGGAATTACTTATGGAACAATTCACATGTAGTATTTAAGAATAAATATAAAAGAAGGCATGAACTTAGCTATATAAGTTGAAAAAACATACTTGAGCAATTCAACCTAAAGAAAAATTATGTCTTCCTCCATTTTTCAGCTTATTAATATTATTTCATCTTTTCTTGTTTGCACTTTCTTCTTGCAAGTGCAACCTTCCTATGCCATTGGAAAGGTGAATGCTATTTAAAAAAAAAATGAAAATTATGTATTTAATTATGATTATAAAAAATTCAATATAATTAAGTTATTCATTATCACAAAACTACTTATGTTTCTAATGAATTTTTTGTTGCAGTCCTATGTTGTTTACTTAGGAGCACATTCTCATGGCCTAAATCCTTCTTCTGCTGATTTAGACTATGCAACAAATTCCCATTATAGTTTATTGAGCTCCATCCTAGGGAGGTATAGAGATTATACTTTTTTTATCAATTCTACTCCCTCCGTCTCACAATCCACAATAAGTGACTCAGTTTGACCATATGCACTATTCACATATTTTGTTTAATTTTGACCATATTTTTCTATTAACAAATAAAAATAAATGTTAGTATATAATTTTTTTATAATTTTTACTATATATAATTAAAAATATTAATAATCAAAGTTATATATTGACATCTGTGAAACAGTCAACTGAATCATTCAATATGGGATCGAGGGAGTAATTAATTAATCTAAAATGGATGACAAGAAAATGATATATTCATGTTATAAATAAATATTCACAGCCATGCGAGAGCCAAGGAAGCAATATTCTATTCCTATAATAGACACATCAATGGTTTTGCAGCAATATTGGAAGAAAAAGAAGCAGAAGAGCTTGCAAGTAAGTAAGCAAATTATTAGCTTCTTCTTCTATGTTTTCAAATATGTTTCTATATATGACATCTTTAATGTGCAGGAAATCCAAAAGTAGTTTCTGTATCTTTGAACAAAATGCATCAATTGCATACAACAAGGTCATGGGAATTTCTTGGACTAGAAGGAAATGGAATAGTTCCTAAGGACTCCTCCATTTGGGAGAAGGCAAGATATGGTGAAGATACGATCATTGGTAACCTTGATACAGGTATATAAGTTTCATATATTCTCATAGTCAGTGCCAAACCATGGCCATGTTCATTTGATTTATTGACACAATACTTTTCTTTAATAGGTGTATGGCCAGAATCTCAGAGCTTTAGTGACCAAGGAATGAGCCCTATTCCATCAAAGTGGCGCGGAAATGGGATATGCCAAATCGACAATTTTATTGACTCTAACAAAACTTATTGCAACAGGTCCATTAGTCCTCCATTCTCTTGATAGCACCGATACTTTAGATTGAACATGTTTCTGTTGTCCAATACACGTTGGTGTCTGATACTGACGCATGTCGTTACATTCAATTACTTCAATTTTCTTATATTATTACTGGTGTCGATGTGTCAGTGTTTCGTGTATCCATGTCTATATGTGAGTACTTCATATCCAACCATCATTCTTAAAGTTATTAACATTTATTACTGTTCCACATACAGGAAGCTTATAGGAGCAAGAGTTTTCCACAAAGGCTATGAAGCATATCTAGGAAAACTCGGTGCATCATTTTACACCGCACGGGACACAGTAGGCCATGGTTCTCACACTCTATCAACAGCTGGAGGTAATTTTGTTCAAGGAGTAAGTGTTTTTGGCAATGGTAATGGCACTGCAAAAGGTGGATCTCCAAAGGCTCGTGTTGCGGCCTACAAAGTGTGTTGGCTACATGGCTGCGATGGTGCAGATATCTTAGCAGGTTTTGAGGCTGTCATAAGTGATGGTGTTGATGTTCTTTCGGTTTCTCTTGGAGGAAGGACTAAAAATCTCTTTTCAGATCCAGTTGCTATAGGTTCCTTCCATGCAGTTGCAAATGGTATAGTAGTAGTTAGTTCTGCTGGAAATGCAGGACCTTATTTTGAAACTATTTCAAATGTGGCACCTTGGTTATTCACTGTTGCCGCTAGCACAATCGATAGAGACTTCACAAGTTATGTTAAACTAGGTGACAACAAGTACATTAAGGTATTTCTTTTTTAATCATTTCTTGTATACATTGCTTGTGTAAAAAGTTTTACGCATTCATCCAATTATATTCATACGAGAGAATGTTGATTAGTCCTTGAAATTATACTGGTTGATCAATCTAGTCCCTCAACGTGTAGGTTTTTCATTGGTTTTGATGGAGACTAAACTGATTGATGTTCTTTAATATAAAGAACTAATTTTCTATTTCGTAAACTTGATGGACTAAATTTCTCGACTCTTCAAATTCGAGGACCGAAAAACTGATTTACGCGTGAAATTTTTTATTGTTAGGGAACAAGTCTTTCATCTAAGGACTTGCCATCGCACGAGTTCTATCCTTTGATTAGTGCTAAAGAAGCCAAACATTTCTACGTTCTATCTAGAGAAGCGTAAGTGAAAATTCGACAAGTTCCATTTCCAATTATTTTGTTTATTTATTAGTACTTGGAAGATTGTTTCATATATATATCAACTCTTGCAGGAAATTCTGTAGATATGGAACTCTTGATGTCAAAAAGGTGAAGGGAAAAGTAGTGGTATGCCTTGAAGATGAATTACTCGGAATTGCTAATGCCGGTTCAGAAGCTTTTTCTGCAGGAGCAGTAGGAATGGTTTTGGCTAGTGATTATAAAAGCTTTTATGATTTTATTGCATACCCTCATGTTTTGCCTACTTCATATGTCAATTACACTGATGGTCAATATATTTATTCTTACATCCAAAGTGAAAAGTAATTTTCTTTCTTCAACTTTAATTTTTGTTATTAAATCTTTAAAATGGATTTCAGCAACTAATGGCTCTCTCTTTCTCTTGCAGTAACCCTGTTGCTTACATAACAAAAGCAATAACAGAAATTCCAATTATTCCAGCTCCAGTTATTGCTTCATTTTCATCAAGGGGACCTAGCACAATTCTTCCTTCAATTCTAAAAGTTTGTTACTTTTTTGTTACATTATCAACTTAACTATACTTACATTTAATTTCAATTACTACTCTTTCATTTGCTCCTTCCATATACGAAACACTGACACAAACACCAGACATGACACTAACACTAACACAAACACTGGAACACGCCATTGATATGAAGTGTTGGCGGTGCTACAGTCTAAATGATATTGTGGCTAATGTTTTTTTGTGTTTTTTCAGCCTGATATTACTGCACCTGGAGTGAACATAATTGCTGCTTACTCAGAAGCCACAGGTGTATTTGGAATAAAATCAAATAATAGGATTCCATATAATTCCTTTTCAGGAACTTCTATGTCATGCCCTCATGTGTCTGGCATAGTAGGTCTTCTCAAGACACTTCATCCTGAATGGAGTCCAGCAGCTATCAAATCAGCAATTATGACCACTGGTACCACATAACTAAATCATCCAACATATTTCATTTTTTTATATTTCCTAGACAATGTCTTTTTGTAGGGCTAGTTTTGGTGCGGCCATAAGGTTTGATGCCTGGTGACTTAAAAGGTCACAGGTTCAAATCTTAAAAATAGTCTCTTCGTTGACGATCTTTAATAAGTCATATTTTTTACCATAACTCGTAAGCTACTTGAACTTGGCACGACTATCTATTTCAGCAAGTGAAATGGACAACAGCAAAAGACCTATCGAGGATCGATTCTATGAAAATGCAACTCCATTTGCGTATGGTTCGGGTCATATTCAGCCTGATCTAGCGATAGACCCGGGACTAGTTTATGATCTTAATGTGGTTGATTACTTGAACCTATTATGTGGTTATAATCAAAGCCATAAACAAATTAAGGCTCTTTACAACAAGCCATTCATTTGTCCAAAGTCCTACAATGTGTTGGATTTCAACTACCCTACAATCACAATACTCGATCTCGAGGACAAAACCGTAAATGTTAGTCGAACCGTTACAAATGTTGGACCTCCGAGTATATATATCATGCAAGCCAAGGCACCTGATGGAGTTTCAATTTTGGTTGAGCCAAGTTACTTGAGCTTTAAGGAAGTTGGTGAGAAAAAATCATTCAAGGTTATTGTGATGAAAACTATGGATAATGGTAATGGTGTTTCTACTACATTGGATTATGTATTTGGGGAATTATTGTGGACAAATGGAAATCATAAAGTAAGGAGTACTATTGCAGTGAAGTTCAAGTAGAAATGAATTTCATGTCACTTGCTTAGAGTTGTAGATGCATTAATCAATAAATTTTGAAAGTGATGTGATTTGTTATATAGTTATATGCAGATTATATAATCTTTGATGCTAATTTAAAGTTACAACTTATTTCAGCGAAAAAAAAAAGTTAGAATTTATCTCTAGCATCTTATAAGAAATCATAATACTTCATAGGGCTTTGATCTCCATCATGATTCAAATTCTCAGTGAATATTGTTGTGTTACATGAGATCACTTTAATCATAGTATTCACTTTAGTGTATATTTGATTCTACGGTGAAACAATTTAATTTTTGAATTAATTAGTTTTGTAATATTAATTCTCCTTAAAAATGAATTGAATTTATAATTGTTTATATTCAAATACACTTATGTAAAGATGAATTAAATCATAAATTTTAAAATAAAAATTACGTTTAGAAGCTATATAAATCTTAGCACCAAGTTAAAATCGAATCTAAAAACAAAATCAATTCTACTTAAAAACAAACATATCAAAAATAAATTTTACAACTCTAAAATTAATTTTGACTACTCCAAATGTGGAACCAAACATATGCTTAGCCAGACTCTTGAGCTATAAATCAATTCTACTTAAAAACAACCAAACATATGCTTAATTTAGTGTTTTAAGAATCATATGGGATGAAGTGGAAATAGATGCTCCCCAGTGAAGAGGTCTAATTAGAACTTTTAAACAAAAGGGCAAATGTTTTATCATAATAGTACTTGTTAATAGAGAAAACTTTATTGAAAAGGTTCCCATTGCGCTTAGCAATAATTGGAATAAAGGATTAATCTTTTAGTTGTGCACTAGGGGTATCTGATCTGATTATATCCTAAAAAATAAAAAACCCTATGGAATATCATCATAAAGAAAAAAAAGTTTTTATATGATTTGTAGTGGCACTAATGTTCCCATGTAAGGATTAACTTCAACAGCCAAACATTCTATTTCACCTCATGTATGCAAGTGAATTACAAAGCCTATGTTAGTATCACGATAAATATACTACAAATTCATGATGGATGATCGTGATTTTAGCATTAATTCTCGATCGATGATACTAATCATACAATGTGTAAGTAGTAACTAAACTCAAAAAGAATATTTGTGTACATGGCCCACAAGAAAAACCATCACAAGTTGGAGACCAACTTTTATACAAAAAAAAAAAACACACGTCTTTCATGCATGACTCTTGTTTTGAGATAAGGACTGATCTTAAAAAACAAAAACCACATGAATTCATGTTTGATTCTACAGTGAAAAAATTGATCTTAAATAGATTGATTCTACATTCTAACTAAAATCAAATCGAATTTGAAGGTAAAAAAAATTATACGTGTATTGTATACATTCATATATAAAAGTGAATTAAACCATAAATTTATGTGTAAAAAGTTAAAAATCAATTCTAAAACTTCAGAAGCTATAATTTTAAACTTAGAGTAAAATCAATTATAATTCTATTGAAATTGAAACCAAACATACACCAAGACTAAGGATTTTGATTTTATTCTTTTGTTAAAGGACGAAAAACAGTATAATCATTGAAACAAAGATATCATTAAAAATAAAAATCAACATTAATCCCAATAAACGGATAATTACAATGTATCAATTCCAATAAATCATCATTAAATTCCCAGAAAAATTACCTAGAACAAGTAAAAAAAACATTGAAAATAATAAGAAAAGAACAATACTGAACTAATGTAATGGCGGCGGCGCATAACCCAAGAACGGTCTTCCTCCACCAGCAACACCACCACCACCGCAAGAATCACAGAAACTCATAGTATCTTTGATTTTGTGAAATCCATGATTGAAAACTCCGAATCCAAAAACAAAGCCGATCACGATCACAGCGATAATCAAACACGTGCAAAACATGCACACTCTACCCGGACAACACATCTCTAATCAACGATCGTTGAAAATCAGAAAGTTTCAATCTTTTTCTTCTGGGTATTTTAGATCTGATGAAAAAATTGTGATGATAATGATGAATTTAAAAGAGAGAGAGAAGAAGAAGTGTTAATGTGTCAATGTTAAAGATTGAAACGTTTTTTAGCTTATAAGGAAAGCTATAATAAAAACAATATTCCCTTTTAAAGAAGAAAAAAAAGAAGAATTTTTGTTTGTTAACTTTTTCAAATTTTTTTTTTTGACGCAAACTTTTTCAATTTGAAAACGATTTATTTGCATGATTTACTGTTCAGTCAGTTACTATATGAATATGGATTTGGTTATGTCGTGCTAGTTGGATCGAGATTAGATTATATTTAAATTGTTTGACTTTTCGGTTTTATTATGAATTCAACCGTAAAAGTTATGGTGCATAAGTCATACACCGTACATAAATATCCAAAATTGCTTAGCACATCTCTCAAATTCCTTAGCGCACCCCCAGATTTTTAGGGGTGTGCTAGAAATTTGGGGGATTCAAATTTGATCACCACATCTGTCAAAAAAAATATTTGATCACCACATAATTAACAATTTTGATATTTTCCCAATTTAGCTGAGATTTATGGATAAAAAATTAACGTGTACGTTTTGTTATCAACCTTAAATGGCAATGTTGAAGCCTTGAATTGAAGGTGATGTGTTAAAAGAAAGATGGTGAAGTGGTTGAGTCTATCACAACAACTACAATAAGCTTTATTGGGGTATGCCGTATGGATATATAATATAATCTCAGAAATTTGGTGACTAGTCTCTACTAGTGAAATTGACCAATGAATGAAGTGGGTAACCATGAAAATAGTATCTTAATGGTCTAGGTTTTTTTTTTTTTTGGTAAATGGTCTTTTTCTGTGTCAAAATGAAAAAGTTAATGTCTTTTTGGATCCAAAATGATTAATTTTATTTCTCAGTTTCTTTGTAAAAAAAAAGTACTTTCTCTATTTTTTCCTTTTTTTTTCTCCTTAAAAATAGTAAAGAAGGAAAAAATTGTGTTTGACTTCATTTTTCTTTATTTTTTACTTCTTTACTTTATTTCTTTAATACTTTTAAGAAAAATAGCGTCAAATATAGTTTTATACTTCTCTATTTCGTTTAAGCTAAAATAAAAAGTAAAAATAAGTTGGGCCAAACGGGTAAATATCATTTGAAAAAAATTAATTTGACCGACTTTATATTTTTAAGACATAATTAATCAATTTTTTTAAAAAAAAAAACCTTAAATTTTTTAATATCATAGTTTTTTAATTCAAATAGATAGAAAATTTGGTAAAGTTATTTGAGTCAACCAATTAATAATTATTTTCCTTAATTCACATGCACAAATTTGTGAGCATCACCTCTATCACTACAAGAATGTGTGCATTCCACTTCTTTAATTAAAGTATAAAATTGTCACTTTTTCTATAAAAAAAATGTAAAAAATAATATAGGGATAAATGTTAAATTCAAAAAACAATAATAAGAAAACAAGAACACTATTGAAATGAAGAAGAAATCTGAAGAAAAGTTTTAAATCTTTTTTCTAAATGACAAAGTTATATAATATTAAATCAAACGAAAAAGTACCAACTTACTTTAATTAAAGAATATAACTTCATGAAATATTTCGCAAATTGAATTCTTAACTAGTGCCTCTGGAGCACTATTTTGCATTTTTCTAATAATTATTTTTCTTAATTCACATGCACAAATTGGTGAGCATCACCTCTATCACGATTCACTACAAGAGTGTGTGCGACATAAGATAGAAGTTAGTGATTAATATACCAATAATCTGTGTTATAACTTGTGCATTCAACTTCTTTAAAGTATAAAATTAACTTTAATTTTTATATTAATTGAAATTTAGCCAAGACCCTAATTTTTTTAGCAAACATAATTAAAAGAAGTGGATGCTTTAAAAATTATAAAAGAAATTATGTGTACATGTGAGGCTACTAATTAGAGATTCAAATAGGGAGCTTTATCATATATCATATATGTGGCTTTCATGTCGATCATCAAACATCAATACTAATGAAAAGCTGCCGAGTTTTTAAATCTTTTTTCTAAATGACAAAGATATATAATATTAAATCAAACGAAAAAAGTACCAATACGAACAATGGGAAAAATCAAAAGAACATCGACAAACAAGTTTATCGGAAGTGCTACCCTTCAAAACAAAAACTATACAACGATAAAACAACCACCCATATAGATACCACTACTAGTACCTCACCACCATACCAAATGCACATCAACCAACCCAAACTTGAGACAAGCCAATTGATATCAAAAAAGAGACAAGACGGAAGATATGAAAGGTTTGGATCATCAGGCGACGCCCTCTCCAGAGGCATCGAAACCGCTATCAGCTACCGCACAAGAATAATTTTCAAAACCGAAAGATATTCCAACTTTAATTAAAGAATAACTTCATGAAATAATTCACAAATTGTATCCTTATCCAAAGTTTTTATAAAGGCATCGAAGTCATCCCATATTTCATGTATTTTACCAAATTGCACTAAATATCGAGTACAACTAATCTTCAAGTTTGGCAATCGATAGAAATATGCTGTTTGCAACTTCACAAGTATATTTTTTATGTTGATATCTTCTTGAAGACACTTTTCACATTCCTTTTTCAAGTCATTAACACCATATTTCTCAGCAGCAGCCAATAAGTCCAAACTATAAATCTCAAGTTCTTCATCTTCGATGTTGTCATATAGATAATTTATAAATGCTTGACAAACTTCAATTGACATGTCTGAGATGTTTATAACACTTGTATTATTCTCCTTAAAATCATGTGTAAACATACTATCAAAAACCGGTGACCGAGTCGCAAGAACATCTCGATGAACTCTTATGCTTTTCTCTGATGAAACGAGATTGATTGTAGTGTCTGTGTGGATACTTTCTGTTAACATTCGATCAAGGGTTGTTGTTGATCTTTTCCGCTTATTCTTTATTCAATAGTTTAAACAAATAGTTTAGAACTTGAAGTAATTAATAGTAACATTTATAAAAGTACATCACAAATATATATAAATACTAAGATGTTTAAATAAATGGACTAATTAAGTTGTCATGATCATAACAAGTTCATCATATCATAGAATATATAGTTAGCTTAAGCACCTTTATTATGTGTCAAAATTATATCCTTTCCGTTTCAAAATAAGTGACACAATTTCATACATATCAATGCACAATTTTAATCAATGATGTAAATATAGTTTTCTTTTTTCTTATTGTAAATATAGTTAAATTGTACCAACTTATTTTGAAACGAAGAGAGTAATATTATTTGGAAATAAATACTAGAGGTAACTAAACTAAGAGCAGAAATGTGTGCACATACATTTGGATTTGAAGTCTTGAGATCTAGGAACTCAAGTTCAACACAGAAGGATCTTGTATCATAATCAGCCAAGGAAACATCAAACGTCCAAGTAAAAGCATCATCGATAGTAATGAGCTTGTCTTTCGATTCTGCATCAAGGTGGAAAAGATAAAAATGGTAATCAACCAAACGAGAATTCCTCTCTACATTACTTAGATTATTATATAAAAATTTTAATTATTATTTGTTCAACAAAATCATTTTCTTTATGATAAAAGGAAAAAATAAACACCAAATTAAGACATAAAAAGAAACACATATCCCCTACCAACACAATTCACAAGCTCGCAAAACATACCCCTGAGACAAATACGGAACACCAAAACAGCAAGACATTAATCCATGGAAAAACAGAAGCTAAGCCGTGAAAATGAAAATAAATGTTGCAACAAAACCTAATTCGTCGAGAATATTGAGAGCAATCACCCACGAGATTTTAATCGAATCAAGCAAAAAGCTAACAAAAGAACTAACCAACCACGGATCATCAAAGAGCAGGGCAAACATATTCTCAAACGAATGATGCAAGGCGGATCAAAACATGCTATGTATACAATGTTAACAATAGAGATGCAAAATATGAAGCATAATGAGCCCCTTTTATATGTGTGGGAATTTCTTTTGGCGTCTGTTAAGGTTGATACAGAGAAAGTTTGAAAGTTAGCTTGCACCACAAGTCATAACTGTCAACACCAAGTTATTTAGAATTCTGTTATTGGTAGTTAGAGTTTGTTAGGCCTTGTAACTGTTATTTACTTGTATTAATCTTAATCCTCATAGTGTATAAATAAGAGGATAACAAATTTTTAACAATCAGTTTTTGTGATTAATAAAATTTCGGCATTTTGAGCTCTAGTTTGTGCCTAGAACTTCATCTTCTCCTTGTGCATTTCTTACATCTTGCTTCTTAACAATGGTGAATCACCATTAGTTTTCACGGTGCCCTTGTATCTGCTCATTTTCATTTTTATTTTTCTATTACTTAAGTAACCTTTTTGTTGAAATATGATGCACATTTCTAGATATTTCTAGAATACATTAGTAATTTATAGAATAACTAAGTAATGATGCACATGTCTAGAATTTTCTAGAATACTTTAGTAGTTCATAGAATTAATCAGTACCATACATGTATTAGGAAAATGTCATGAAAATTCTATAATGTGGTATCTAGAATATACCACTACACCTATAAATAGGTGAACATATGAACAATTGTATTAAGCCTTTAAGATGGAATGACAATAACATTAAGGCTTCACCATACTACTACTCTCCTTCTACAACTAGTTGATTAATAATGCGTTACCTCTTGTTCCATGTTACCAAATACTCCAATACTAACTCTCACACTACTTGCTACTACATTTCAACTATCAACTAAAACCATATACACCATCCAACTACTTTCTAAACTATCACTACTACCCTCAACTACTAACAGTTTTTATGGAATACGGTAAATCTTGATTGGTGTGATATGTGTGACTTTGCTAGCTAGTGTTGACTTGCAGTTAAGGTACAAAGCATCACAACCGTTAACAATCTCCGTCAAGAAATATGTGAAAAACACAAGGCGAGTTTTTCCTCCCTCTCAATTGAACCCCCGACTCATTCATTGTTGGACTAATTCATCGTTGATTGTTTAACATGAATACTTAATTAAAAAATATAAAATAGTTCACACGATTTTTTAATTTAGAAACTATATAAAAATTCTCAAACAGTATAGTAATCTCCAAATTAATTAAACCTAAGAAATAAAATAAAATAAAAATAGAGAATTGGTAAGGTTTAATTACCAGATTTTGCGAGGACTTTTCCATGTTTTCCAACAGATTCAAGAACACGGATTTTGAAAGATGCAATAGGAGAGTTAAAATCTATGGACCTTGCTGGATATAATTTGATGGTTGTACTTATATCTGTTGTATTTTTCACCCTCAAGAGTAACATGTGCCTTAGTTTTATGAGCAAAAATGAAGAAGAAAAAAAAAAAACTTAGCAAATTATCTTTCCACATATAGATATCAAAATACTTTATTCAAAACAACTTCCTACACATATTGTGTGATTTGTTTAAAGAATACGAGCCCATTTGGATTAAGGCATGTTTGGAATAACGTATTTTTGAGCTTATGCAGAACAGCTTATGTAAATAAATAAATTTTCATGTATTATTATAAGTTTGTCAAGATAGATTATGAAAAAATAGTTTATATAAAAATATAAATTTCGTCACTAGAAACTTATAAATCAACATAAAATTTTATTTATTTGCATAAGTTGTTTTGTATAAGCTTAAAAATAAACTAATCCAAAAAGGCCTTAACTTATTTTTGAACTTATGCAAAAAAGCTTATGCAAATAAATAAGATTTTATGTTAACTTATAAGTTTCTACCGACTAAAATTGTATTTTATTAAATTATTTTATCATAAACTAACTTGAAAAACTTATAATAATACATAAAAAATTATTTATTTGCATAAACTCAAAATTAAGTTAATCCAAAAGAGAATTGTGGGTCCATTTAGATTAGCTTATTTTTAAGCTTATGCAAATAAATAAGGTTTTATGTTAATTTACAACTTCTCACTAATGAAAACTGTATTTTTATAAGCTATTTTTCATAAAATAGCTTGACAAGCTTATAATAATACATAAAAAATTCTTTATTTGTATAAATTATTTAAATAAACTCAAAAATAAGCTAATTCAAATAGGGCCTAGTTACATTATTTCAATCAATGTGTGCATTATTATTTATTTAGAAAAGAAAACCTCAAATCTAATATAGATTAAATAACATCTTTCTGTTTTCAAAATAAAATTTTCTTTTATAGAAAGTGCTTATAGGATTTGTTAGCAAAACCCTAACAATACATATTTCAATTTATTGAAAATGTCATAAATTGTTGCTCTAACACACTAAACAAAACTAAATTGGAATACAAGAAAAACTATTATCTCTATAAATTTTTATAAGATATACTATTTTTTTAGTAGTGAAAAAGAGAGAAAAAAGAAAAGTTACCAATTCCAGTTTGCTATCTTGAAAGGTTCAGAATTATATTTGTAGCTGTAGAATCTGAGTGATCTCCATTGGGCAAGATAACCAACGGTTTCCACTTTCTGATCTGAATTGTATGTCATTGTCATCCTCTGTTCCTTTCCTTCCTATATATGCAACACCAATTCTCTTCTCTCCGTAATTGATTTGTAATATTGTTTGTGTTGCTATTTATACTCAATTATATGGGCCCCACGTAATTTTTTTAGGGTTTTTCTTCCCCACCTCTCCTGTCGAGAAAGGATTTCCTTCCGTGCATATTGCACTGGAGAGGGAAAAGTTACATCTTAAAAGTTTGTTTTTTAAATTTAATTATTTTCAATCTAAGGGTTATAGTTGGACCGGAGGGGGTTATGTACAGGAGAGAGTCATGTCTCTCTCGTGTCACAAGCATTTTTTTTTAAATAAAAATATTTAATAGTGCCTCCAGGAAGCTAAAAATAATAAAAAATATTTTAAAATATGTATAGTCAGCACTTTTTTTTTCACCATCAATTAAATTAAGTTCGGAGGTCAGTTCTGACATCAGTCGTTTCAATCTCCTCCCGATCGCACAGTCAAAAACCTCGATCGCTGTGTAGTCATAATACTTTTTTGGATGTTATTGTCGCTGAAGGAAGAGACTAGAAAGGATGAGAGCTCTTCGACGTTTCTAATTAAAATTGTATGAGGTACATAATTGAAAAAATAAAATTGAAAACCTTTAATACTTTTTTCTGTTATGTACTTGATACATTTTTTAATTAGAAACGTCAAAGAACTCTCACCCTTTTTAGTCTCTTCCTTCCGCAACAACAACGTCCAAAAAGTCTCCTCCTTTATCAGTGTTTCTTCCTCCCTTCATCGATGATGTATTTGTGTTTGTCTCTTGTTGTGTTTCATTTCAGGCAGAGTTTTGATGATGATGGTCAAGATGTCACTGTTGAAGATGATGGTGATGATGTTGGTGGTGGTGATTTCATTGGAGCTTTAGATGTTTGAAGCCATTAACATCTACAAACTCACTTTTTATTATAAGAGACAAATTACTTTTTAAATTCACTGAGTAATTGATGCATATATTCAATAAATCTAAAAAGCGGCTTGTCAGATGTATTCAATGACTCTAAAAAGCGACTTGTCTCTTAAAATAAAAAACAAAGATAGTGTGTTTGTGAGTTTTTGCTACCTATTCACTGAATATATTCCCACCTATATTATGAATTGTTTCATGCTTCCTCGTGAACTATGTGAAAATATTAAGAAGGCTATCTATAAATATTGGTGGGTGGGAAGTGACACTCAACAAAACAAAAGATTCATTGGAAATCTAGAGCAACTATTTTTCAAGCCAAACGTACAAAGAGGGTCTTGGGTTCAGAAATATTAGAATGTTCAATGAAGCCTTACTGGCCACACAAAGTTACATGATGCTTACTAACCCCCTCTTCTATGCTGACTAGGATATACAAAGCCAAGTATCTCCCAGAATGCATTATTTTACAAGCAAGAATTGGTAGAAACCCCAGCTATGTTTGGAGAAGCATATGTGAGGCTAAACGTATATTAGCCAAAGGTAGATGTTGGAGGATTGGTAATGGACAGAATGTCAACATTTGGTCTGGCAAAGTTAGTTTTATTTATAGGTTTTTTTATTATGATTAGAATTTTTGAAAGTATTTTAATAATTATTATTATTATATATATTTAAATGTACATTTGGTCCTCTATCTTTTGAATGTATATAAAAAAATCATGTGCACTATCGATCAGGTTTTTAGAGGAAAAAATTGTTCCACCAAAGAATCAATTAATCAGAGCTATACATCAATTTTCATAGGCATAAGTCACAAATTGAATCTTAAATCAAATAGTTATGCAATTCAATTTCTGCGATTTGTGTCCCATGTTATTAGTGTTGTGTTGCATTAGGTCAAAAGAGACACATTAGCATGCACATGTCAAATTTAACTAAAAAAATGTCAATATTATTAAATCAAACAATTTCACTCAAAATTTATAATTGTGTATCTAAATTTTAGCGATGTTTATTATTTCATGGAAAACAAAAAATAAATAAGTGAGACAATATATATCAAATGCCAAGTCGTATCTAAGTTATGGTGAGTTGGAATCTTAGCCACCACGTCAGTACCACGTTGTTTGGTCTTTGTGAATCCTATATCTAACGTCATAGTTCTCGTTTGTATCGTAACTGAATCTGCCTATATCTTTCTCCTTAATCATCCAAAGACAAAGACAATGAATGAAGTTCCTCAAGTCAAATTGCTCTCAAAATATCAATTCATGGACTACACTACACACCAATTGGTCACGTGTGCTTAAATTCATTGGATGTATTTGTCTCTTACCATGCCAACCCATTTTTTAAGCCTCTTTTCACGATTAAGACAGAGATATTTTTTATGGGTCGTCTTAAATAGTGTCTCAGGTGCTTATCAAATATACTAAAAATTAAAAAAAAATTGTTTTTAGCAAAAAATTAAATATAATGCTAATGACATTGGCATATGTTAATGATATAAAAAATAGTAAATTGTCAAAGTAAAAGTTAATATTTAAAATTAAAATTTTAATAAATTGAATTAATGTACAGTTTACAAGTTACTTTTTTATTCATTAATATGTGTCTTTATGGCGGTTCTTTAGGACACATGTTAGCATTTTTCATCAAAGTGACTAATAAACTCTACAAAGAATTGAAGTTTAAATCATAAGTGAAATGATTTTTTATACACATCCTCCTTTTATCATTTTTTTTATGGTCAAATGTTAACAACTTATAAACTGACTAACGTATGTGAGGAACCAATTTGCTCAACAAAGTTCTTTTTTTTTTTTTACCAATAATAGATACTATAACAAAATTTGGTCTCAACTCATCCAGCTCAGATCAGATTACGAAGGATGAACTTTTAACATTTTAAAATTTTGAAAGTTCGTTTTGTTTAGAGAAAAATGATTTTTATTTCATGCACAGTATAAAAGGGGATGTATTTTTTTCTTTAAAAAAAGAAGGAAAAGCTTACACTATATGACAAATGAATAAATAAGTAACTATATATTTAATTGATTAAAAACACTATATTTAATTGAATAAAAATAAAATATCTAAGTTGCAAGAGAAAATCATAGTATTAAGGTTCCCTTCTCTAAGAATTTCGGTTGAGACAAAAAAATGTACATTTAAACATGAAAAAAAAGAACAATTTACAATCTTAAACGATGATCTCTGTTCATATTAGTACATTAATTTATTAACAAACAAAAAATTATGAAAGAAAATTTGGCTGAATTGAGTTTCGAGTCATCAAAATTAGAACAAGCATGGTCTCAAGGTTCACACATGTTAACGGTAGTATTTATACATTATCCCCCAATGAAATTTTTTGATAATTTTATTTTTGTTAAGAAATTTTACATCAGTTGCGAGATGACTTGAATATGTGTTTATAAGAGTAAATCCTCACATTACAAGTCGGATTTGTAAGAATGAATTAAGCTAAACTCTCAATTCTAAGATGGTATCAAAGTTTCTACACAATCCCTTATCAAATCTTCGATCGGGTCATCCCTCATTCATATCCGCGTCGCAAGCTCGATAGCGCTGGATGCGAGGGAATGTGTTAAGAAGTCACACATCAATTGCGAGATTGTCTGAATATGTATTTATAAAATAGAGATGATCATCACCTTACAATCTAGTTTTGTAATGATGAATTAGACTCAACTCTTGATTCTAAGAATTTTCAATAGTTTTATGACAAATTTTCTTTTCAATGTTAGTTTACCATTTAATTTTTACTATTCATTTTGTTAATTTATCTGAGAAGGACTCCAATTATATTTTAAGTCATACTTGATCTATCATATTTACATTATACAGTATATTATTATATCTGTTCCCATCGCCTTGCTTTAATATCACTTTTGCCCACCCTTTTAACCATATAATAATAAAATGATTTAGCTTCCAAAAGTGAAATTAGACAGGACCACGTCCAATGTATAAACTGTAACCAATGTATAAACCATATGTGTCAAGTTGGCGCCATCTAAAATCTAAAATAATATTAATATAAAGTTTCATATCTTTTTTTTTTGAGGAAATAATATTAATATAAAGTTCATGACATATTATATTTTTGTTATGGGCAAGAGACAACAATCAATCATTTCTAGATTGAAAATTCATAAATCATTCATGGATGGATGTAAAGTGGCACCACTTGTGCCGTAAACATTATGGTGTTAGTAATAAATAATTCGCTTTTTGTGTTGAAAAAACAAAGAGAAAAATTCCTAATATTTTGGCACCATATCATATCCCAACCTGGCTGACACAGCATTACGTGTTACCTACAATATATACAGTATTTGTTATGATCTTCCCCCTAAAAACATCAACTGTTTTCTGATTTTTTTTTTTTTAATTTTTTGTTGAAGTATTTGTTACAAATAATTATTAAATTTTATGATTTTACTTTGTTTACTTTTAATTTTTTAATAGTTTTTCTTTCCAACTTTTTGGTACAAAATAGCAATCAAAGTATATTAGTTTTATTAAAATTTGTTTTATTGAGTATGTTAATCTAAAATACATAAAAATATACTTTTAATAATCTATTCTTAAAGGACTTTTTATCATTTATCATTTTTTCATTTTTACTTTTGCAAATTTGAATGTTTTTACTTATAATTTGATTTTTTTTTGGTTATATTTCATTATTAAAATTAATATAATTATTAATTAACATACATAAAGCCTATCAAATTGAGTCTTTTTTTTAATGGCATATCAAATTGAGTTGAGTATGGCAATGGATTAATGGCATGATTTTAATTATTTTAATCATCAATCATTTAAACAATAATTCAAAGATAGATCTTGTTCTATATTTTTATTTTTATTTTTGTTTTAGACGAAGTAATAAATATCTCTGAAATTCATACACACAACTGTGAGATATCAATTTTAAATCCTTGCTTGATTTTCAACTTAACCATTTTAGTATTTGTAGTTGAACTAAGATTTATAGACATAGATTTTGTTCTATACCATAGCTTAATAAATTATTTTCGATGTAATATTAATAAAAAATTATAAATTGTCAATACAAGTTACTCCCTCCGTCCCAATTTAAATGACACAGTTGACTATTTCACGCATACCGATGCACAACTTTGATGATTAATATTTTTAATTGTATAATAGTAAAAATTATAAAAATTTGATATTTTGAAAATACTCATCGAGACGAATCAAACAACATCTTATATGCTAATATTTATTTTTGTTTATTAGTAGAAAAATAAGATCAAAGCAACATATATGAATAGTTCACAATAGTCAACTGTGTTATTTAAATTGGGACGAAAGGAGTACCATACAAAGATGAGATTAGATATTTTTCAAATGTAAAGAAAAGAAAAAAAAGATTACATATTTTAAATCCATAACCACAAAAATTGATGATAATAAAAAAACCATACACTTGTACACTTCAAGATCATTATAAATACCATTCCCTTACTTCATCAAAACTCACAAACACCTTCATTGATTCTTTTTCATTTGCATTTGGAACAAAGAGCATTGCTAAAGGGTTCATTCCCTTTGTTTGTTCTGTGATTCCTTTGCAACTGTTCAAATCTTTTGAAGGGTTGTTTTCATTTCAACAAAAAGATGACTGTTGGAGCAGGAATTACTGTTGCTGATGGAAACTTGGTGGTTTTGGGGAAAAAAGTTCTGAGTAATGTTCATGATAATGTTCTTGTTACTCCTCCATCTGATGGTTCATTGCTCAATGGTGCATTCATTGGTGTTCAATCTGATCAAAAGGGTAGCCGCAGAGTTTTTCCTATTGGCAAGCTTGAGTATGTTCTTGTCTCTTTGCAAAATTTCTGTTTTTTATTTTTGTTTTTTCAAATTCAAATTTGTTGGGAAAAAGTACACTTTAGTTCAAATTCAAACTATGTTTAGGATGTTTGTTTCCATTTGCGTTTTTTTGTTTGTTTGTGATTGCTATGTTTTTGTTTTATGTTGTCATAATGAAAAAATGTATGTTAGTATTTGATTATTTTGATGTTGTTGTGTTGAAACTTTGTGTAGTTTAAGGATTAAAGTGACCCCTTTTGGTTTTTGATGTTTATTATGTTTGCAAGTGTTAATATTTTAAGGTGAGTGATTCAAAGTTTTGATTTTTAATGGTGTTAATGTTGTTTCAGGGGTTTAAGGTTTATGAGTCTTTTCCGGTTCAAGATGTGGTGGATGACACAGAGAATGGGTACTTGTGGACAAGAAATTCCCATTGAGACACAATTTTTGCTGATTGAAGCACACAATGATTGTGATATTGATGGAGGAGAAGAAGACCAAGACGGTTCTACCTACGCGGTTTTGTTGCCTCTTTTGGAAGGAGATTTTAGGGCAGTTCTTCAAGGGAACGATCAAAATGAAATTGAGATTTGTGTCGAAAGTGGTATGTATTCTTCGTAACAACACAACATAATATCAATAATAATTTGTTAATGAAATTTGGATATTCTCTGCGCTAAACTGCAGAGACTAATTCATCGAGTCAGGTAGGACCATAATGCGGAGACTAATGTTTGTTATGTATGCACCATGATTACAGGATGTCCTGATGTGGAGGAATTTGATGGGACTCATTTGGTGTTTATTGGGGCTGGATCAGATCCTTATGAAGTTATAACAAATGCTGTCAAGTGAGTTTCAAAATACAAGGCTTTACCTTTTCATTTCTTGTTTGTTCTTTGAGTTCTTTCCATTACCTGGATCAAGTTTTAACCTTCTGAAGTGATCTGAATTAGAACATAAACCTGTTCCATTAGCCCAGTATTAGGACTTAACTAACTTAAAATTGTTAGAGCCAGCGGCGAAGCTAGCCAATATTTTAGGAGGGGCCAAATCTAAAAAGTAGATTTTAACTGGCATCTTGATAATTTTTTTAGTTGTTTAAAAGTCTGAAAGTGTCAAAATAAGACAAAATACGTCCATCAATCAACTGATTATATTTTAATTGTTTATATTTCTACTCATTTTTAACAAATAATCACATTTGTAGTACTTAAATATATATTATTGTGGTAGCTAATTACAAAATATACTAAAAAATTCACTTAAAAAACTATATTTTGGGGTAGCCATGGCTACCTCTTGTAACACATAGCTACGCCTCTGGTTAGAGCAGTTATCTCGATTCTAAAGAATAAAGATACGAAAAATGCAAACAATGAACACAGGATGTATTTAAATATTATGATCCAGTTTACAAGATTACCCCTGAACCGTTGCTCGAGTCACCTGCCCACTTATGACTGTTATCAGTAACTATGCGTCACATCCAACAAAAACTAAATTAGCTATAAGTCGAGTAATATGCTTTTTGAGCTTAACCAAACTATTTTGATGCACATTGTTGTGTTTCCAGTTTCTTATAAATATGTAATTAACAAGAGTCATTGGATTTATTTTTCTTTATTCAGGACTGTTGAGAAACACTTGAAGACATTCTGTCATCGCGAGCGAAAGAAGGTTCATATCTTTTTTCCCTCTTTAAAGCAAAAGTTTCATGGCCCTATTGAATCTTAAAATCCATTATCTACTTTGTATTATTCAGATGCCAGATATGCTTAACTGGTTTGGTTGGTGTACATGGGATGCTTTCTATACCAATGTTACATCAGAGAATGTGAAGCAAGGACTACAAAGGTGTTATTTCTTTACACCGAAAATGGTCCAAGTTACAAAGATGTTTACATTACATAATCAGACATAAATTTGTGAAATTTAACTTCTTTTTTTCCTTTACAGTTTCGAGGAAGGTGGAATTCCTGCGAAGTTTGTTATAATTGACGACAGATGGCAATCTGTTAGCATGGACCCCAATGGTATCGAGTGGAAAGCCGATTGTGCAGCAAAGTAAGTGTCATTGTCAAAAATAGATTGTAGTTTGATAATTTTTCACAATTTTGAATAAGCAAAATTAATTTTGTTGATTTCTTCTTTAACAGCTTTGCGAATCGCTTAACTCATATAAAAGAAAATCACAAGTTCCAGAAAGACGGCAAGGAAGGTCACCGGATAGAGGACCCTGCCATGGGACTTCATCATATAACCAATGAAATAAAAAAAGAACATGCCATAAAGTATGCAATTTTTTGTTTTTCTTCAATCTTCTCGATCAACATATTTAGTTCGATAACTCATGATCTTTGCAAAATTTTCATCCGTTTTGTTCATAGGCACGTGTACGTGTGGCATGCGATAACAGGATATTGGGGAGGTGTTAAACCCGATACTAGTGGCATGGAACACTATGAGTCAAAGATGACATTCCCTATCTCTTCTCCTGGAGTCAAGTCCAATCAACCAGATGAAGCTTTAGATACCATTGCCATTAATGGACTTGGCCTTGTGAATCCCGAGAAAGTTCATCACTTTTACGATGAACTTCACTCGTATCTAGCATCTGCTGGTATTGACGGTGTCAAAGTTGATGTTCAGAACATCCTTGAAACTCTTGGAGCAGGACATGGTGGGAGAGTGAAACTTGCACGGAAATATCATCAGGCCTTGGAGGCATCGATCTCTAGGAACTTTCCTGATAATGGAATCATTTGTTGCATGAGTCACAACACAGATGGATTGTATAGGTAGGATTGCTTACAAAAACTCGAGTGAATGCTTTTTTTTGAAAATTCCTCTAGATTTATTATTATAACATTAATAACGACCTTTTTTTAATGAATTTACATGGTGCAGTGCGAAGCGTTCGGCTGTTATTAGAGCATCAGATGATTTCTGGCCTAGAGACCCTGCATCACACACGATTCACATTGCGTCAGTTGCATACAATACTATTTTCCTTGGTGAATTTATGCAGCCAGATTGGGACATGTTTCATGTAAGTTGTTAAAAAACATATCCTTCTTTGAAGTTCCTTTCGTTAAAAAAAGTGTGTACTAATTAGGCTTCTTCATGAGCTAATTAGCTTTTAATTTTTTATGTATTTAAGAGTCTACATCCAATGGCTGAATATCACGCTGCTGCAAGAGCCGTTGGAGGATGTCCTATTTATGTCAGGTGACGATTTCTTATGATAACTTTGCTTTTTCCAAATGTTGTGTAAATGCTTTTTACACTGTTAAATGTTAATCAATCATAAAACTTTTTTACTTTAACCACAACTACCTCTAATTTTAAAGTCACACATATGAATAGTTGTGATTTGTTGATGTATATCAAAATTAAACTCATTAGATAAACGATATTGAATTTGTAACGCTGTGCAGTGACAAGCCTGGACACCATGACTTTAATCTTTTGAAGAAGCTTGTACTTCCTGATGGTTCTATATTAAGAGCTAAACTTCCAGGAAGACCAACCAAAGATTGCTTATTTGCCGATCCTGCTAGAGATGGAAAGAGGTAAAGAATCCACCATTCTCTAGATACATAAATATATACTTGACCAATTGATATATTAGCTTGTTCTTTACTCTTGGATTTTGTTATTGCAGTCTTCTAAAGATATGGAACATGAATGACTATTCTGGAGTTGTTGGTGTGTTCAATTGCCAAGGAGCTGGGTGGTGCAAAGTTGGAAAGAAGAATCTTATCCATGACGAGAATCCAGGCACAGTCACCGGCATCATTAGGGCTAAAGATATCGACTATTTATCCACAGTTGCAGGTGATAAATGGACAGGAGACGCTGTTATATTTTCCCATCTTTCTGGTATGCTTTAAGGCTTCACATCACACTTCTAACAGATTATTACAAAAGTTAACAGAATTATCTTTTGTTTAATGTTATCTTTCTTTATGATGTTAATTTGCAGGTGAAGTAGTGTACCTTCCAAAGGATGTTTCTATCCCGATTACCATGAAATCGCGAGAATATGAAGTTTTTACGGTAGTCCCTACGAAGGAATTACCAAATGGTGTCAAATTTGCTCCTATTGGTTTAATCAAGATGTTCAATTCAGGAGGATCTATCAAAGAGTTCAGTTATGGATCTAATGGAAGTGCAAATGTTTCCATGAAAGTGCGCGGGTGTGGCTTATTCGATGCTTATTCATCAACTCGGCCGAAGTTGATCACCGTTGATTCAGAAGAAGTGGATTTCAGTTATGAGGAAGAATCTGGATTGGTGACTATTGATTTGAGAGTACCAGAGGAAGAGTTATACCAATGGAATGTTTCTATTGATTTATAAGTCAAATACTTTTAGGTAGGTCATGGCAATTTGATGAGTCTATCTATTACTATCTAAGAGATGGTGTCTAATTTGCTACTATTGGTGTAGTTGATTTAGAGGGGCATCAATGTCGAAGAGTTCGGGTCAGAATAATGGATGACCTTTAGTTATCCATCTACTATTGAAAAGTTAAAAATATTGTAATCAAAATGTAATATTTTTAATCCCTTATTGATCAGAATTATTATTTCGACACATTATAATTCTTGTAAATATGTCTAAGGGAAGTAGAATCAAAGAAAATAATAAATTTTTTGGGGCATTTGTGTTCTATGAATGTTTTATAGTATCGGACACCAATCCAAAGAGTGTCGAAGTAAGAAAAACAATGAAATTTTTGGACACCTGTCTGAACTATCCAACACGTATTGTAGGACTGTCATACGAGTGTCGGAAACCGGTCTGAACTATCCAACGCGTATTGTAGGAGTGTCATACGAGTGTCAAACACCGCTCTTAGAGGTGTTTGTGCTTCATATTTAAGACGAAGACGAATGATCAGAAGAAATTATAGTCTGCATGTATCCCTCTTCCAAGATGCTTCCACCATAGAAAAAGAAATCAATTGGATAAATGATGTATATTATTATTGCAAAGGAATTCAACATTTGATTCAATGAACTAATTTAATATAATTGACAATGGTGGCTGTGGTGATAATAAGTGACTTGGATATGCTTATGGTTTTTTAATTTACGGTGATACAAATAAATTCTCGTGCATTCTTCTTTCTCAAGTAACAGGTTTAATAGTTGTGAGTAAATGTTTTTTTTTTAGCAAATTTTATTTTTTGTTGCTTGTTTATCTCTAGAGTGATCATGCCAAAGAAAATAAAAAATAAAGCTATACCGCTACCAGAATTTGATAAACATACTACTAATGTTGATTCTTCAAAGAATCTACACAATTAATGATTGAGATTTGTATATTTATTTATAGAAACTTAATAATATTGTGATACAAAATCATATATTGTTGATTCTCTTGAAATAAATGTCACATAACTAGTTATTAAAAAAATTATTATTGACCATTGAATCAAACCAAAATAAATGGATGATATTTGATGTCAAATTTAATTTGACATGTCATTTGATCATATCCCATAAACAAATGCTTGATTTTTTCTTAGAGGTTTATTTATGAATTTGAAACAATTTTTTTTTCTATATAAAATCCAATTCCTGCAACTAGGTTTTCCTTTTCACACAAACAGCTCACGTGTTTTTTTGGCTTCTGCAGCGTCTCTCAACTCATTCAATTTTAGAGATCATGGATAAATCAGTGGCTACAAAGGTTTGCAATCACATATATGATGATGTTGCTTTGGTTATTCTCTCAAAATTGCCTATCAAATCTTTGTTTCGATTTTTATGCATACATAAATCATGGTCTCTCTTGTTTCAAAACTCTTATTTCATGGATATGTTCCGAAGAAATTTCATATCAAAGGATCATTCTTATTACAATGATACATCCATCCTCTTAGAGCATATTACACCTATCGTCGATAACTACTCCCCGCATGTGTTGTACTCTCTCTTTGGTGAGAGGTTTGAAAATAAGGTTAAGATAGATTGGCCAAATCCATATCAAGTTCCATATGATTTTAGTATTTATGGTTCCGCTAGTGTTAATGGTATTTTTTGTATTGAAGACATGGGGAGAGTTGGGAGTTTTGGAGAATGTAGTGATGTTCAAGAATTATATAGAATTGTATTGTGGAATCCAGCTACTGATGAATGCAAAGTCATTCCTCTTAGTCCTTTTGCCTTTGAATCTTCTCGTTGGGATCCCTCAATTCAGTTTCATGGATTTGGTTATGACCAAGTTAGCGATGACTATAAGGTGATTCGGCTTATAATATTTCTTCCCATAACTGACGAAGATTGGGAAGAGGCACAGAAAAATGGATACCACGATTCCTTGTGGGAGATATATAGTCTAAAAAGTAATTGATGGAGAATACTTGATTTAGATATGCCAACGCAATATCCTAATTGTGAGAGTGTACATGTGTATACGGATGGAGTGTGTCACTGGTGGGGTGAGGATGAAAGTGAAATTGGTGATGAAGTTTGTTTGGTGTCATTTGACTTGAACAATGAGACATTTGTGAAAACATTCATACCTTCAAATATGGATTATATTGATTCTGCAATCGTGTTTAGACATTTAAATATATTAAATGGATCGATTGGATTTATTTCAAGTTATGCAGAAACAAGTACTTTTCACATATCAATTTTGGGTGAAGTTGGTATCAAGGAGTCATGGATCAAACTCTTTATTGTGGGTCCTTTGTCATGCGTTGAGCATCCGATTGGAATTGGTAAGAAGGGCGATATATTCTTTAGAAAAAAAGATGATGAACTAGTATGGTTTAATTTAAACACCCAAAAAATTGAAGAGCTCGGTCTTAAGGGTATTCATTCTTGCCAGATAATGATTTATAAGGAAAGCTTTCTACCGTTTGAAAGAATAAATGATTAGTTTTGTTTGTTTTTGCTTTAGAGGTACATGATTGTGATGATTATTATGATTTTAAATGAAAGATATTGCTTTGTAGGTATAATAATAATGCTATAGGTACTTCATTTTATTTTATTTCTACTTTGTGAGCATACGAGAGTATGGTAATACACCACTATTGTTGTCTAATCTATAGGTACTCCTACAATGTAATGTGGAACAATTGGCATATTATGTCCATTGTTGTTAAATGTCAATTTATTTATGGTTCAATTTTTTTTTTTGAGAATATTTATGGTTCAATTGTTGTGAAGTGTATTTTGTGTTATATCATCAAGAAATTGATATGAAATTGCTGAATGGTATTGGATAGTACAACATATTGTCTCTCACAACAAAGATTACTGATATAGAACTCATGAAAAATACTTTGATTACTTTGTGACATTACTTGTATGGCATTGCAACACTATTGATATTGCCATATTGGGTCTCCATACTCCTATGATGTAATTATGAACAAGAAGCAACAATGAGGAGGATACTATTAATTACTATGGGACTGTTTTTATAAACAGCTTATTTGCAACTTGTAGCACAAACACTTGTTGTACTAAGCTCTTATGTAAAAGTTTACATAGCTATTTTTAATGCAAAGAATAGAATAAAGATAAATTGTTTTTATATATGTTATGAACTATTTTCATAAAGTATATTGGAGAACTTAGGATATTGTCATAAACTGTTTTCATAAGTTTTTTCAAACAATCTAATACAAACTTATGTTAGTAAATAATTTCAAATAAGTCAATCCGAACAAGACTCTTTTCTAGTTATATTCTTCCAGAAAAAGGATAATGATCGATTTGGTTTAATTTAAGCTCGAACTGGGAGTAGTTTTTCACTAGCTTCTCAATATGCTTTGGATGAGTAAAACATCTGTTAAAATCCTCAGAAAACCAGCAGTAGGAAAATTGCAAAAATAATCATAAGCTCTAGAATAAAGAAACTATAATACTAACAGAAGATCTAAAATGAGAATTTTCAACTTACCTTAAGATGCGGTGTAAGACGAGTTCTTCTTGTAACAAAGAAAACAAGAAGATAGATACCAATTGGCCTATCTTATTTTGATTATGCTTTTAAATTGTGATGCAAGATTTTCTTATATTTTACACACTGAAATTGCGTTACAAAGGCATTACACAAACTGCTCGAAATACTGCTGCTAACGATAGAGGTGAAAAGTGGCTCATAAAAACAATTTAGGTTCAGTTTAGCATCATAGATATTGTTGTTAAATAGCAGCTATAATTGTACAATAGCACTACTGTCTTGTAGAATTTGAATAGACCACTATTATTTTGCGATCGACAATTGACATTATTATATGGCATTAATACAACACGACCATTCTGCAGAATAAAAGCTAAAAATGATGTTGATAATCACCATGAAACTTTGATCCTTTGTTTGCTTTATAAATATTTTAAATTTAAATTACAAACTTTTTTATATCAACTAAACATAAAATCCTCTTCTGTCAAAAACAAGACAGAGAACTTGTTTATTACCAATCACATGTAAAGTTTTATAATGTTACTTTATTCAGTATTTTGTATCTTATCTGGATTAATGAAATCCAGAGCTTTATTTTCGGATATAACATTAACATGGCTGACCCTGTTTTTATGTGTTACTCCATATATCTTGTCGGCAACATTAACTAGCTCTGGACGGAATGTTGTAGTGATGAATTGAGTGCTTTCTTTGTCTGCCATGCACCGGATCAGATCTATGAAAGTCAAGGATAAAATGCAAGAATTATTTTAAATATAACTAGTCAATAACCAATCATATGAAAAAGCAAGAGCAAACATTGGACATGACAAGATAGTATACACAATGATAAAATGGATACCTCGAACAGCAGTTCTGTACTGTGTATCCAATGCTGCATCAATCTCGTCAAATAGATAAAAGGGAGCCGGATCACATTTCTGTATAGCAAATATAAGTGCAAGTGCAACAACAGTTTTTTGACCCCCCGACAATTGCTTCATGGACTGTGTCTCCCCTTGTTTAGTAAAAGAAACCTGCAAGGTATAAACATGTCTACGAATATCAGCTACTAAAAATGTAAACCTTCGAATTTTTGGAGCAATGCAGGGGCAACCGGGCAACTGAAGAAGTTCACTCGCAACCAAAAATACCTTAAAAGTTTGTTCTATGTTGTCATGCACAATACTTACCCTTTTGTGAATCAAACATACCCTATATCTCTATACATGAATATTAATATTCTGCAGGATGCTATTTTCTGACTCTTAACATTCGAAAAGAAAAACACCATACATTATGGTACAAACATTACATAAAAATAAAAAAGCAAAAATTGAATACACTTGCCTTCACTTTCACTCCAATGTACCTTTCTACTCTCCCCTTTGGATTGGCTTCCCGAGGACCATCCTCGTCTTGATCGTCGTCATCATGATCACCATCCTGAGAAAAAGGAAATAAAATATAGAAATACCATTTGCATGAGTTACAGTAACAAAGTTAAAACATCAATTTATCTCTGGAGATTCCTCTCACAAGTTTTGTAAATACATAAAAATAAAGCAACACTCAACCACCACATGCAAACATGAGCAAGAAAACGATTTTACTGGAAACATAAATTTTCAACAATTATGCAACATGAAACACAGATTACAAGCTATAAAGCGTTATCTTTTCCTATCCAATGCGATCATAAGAATCAACGGGAGACGCTAAGACATTATTTAATAGCCACAAACCTTCTTCTTCATCATAACCAGACGACCATGACCCCCTTGTACAAGTTTAGAGAATACTTCAGCGAAATGCTTAGCAACACCTTTGAAAGTGCGTTCTATTGATTCATCCTTCAGTTGATCTAGCATTGATATTAGATCTCTGATTTTCTGCAATTATTTAATGGCAAAAAAGTTAAACAATTTAGCAATGTTGCACACAATACAATCACAAATGCAAAAGTTGGTTGAATCAGTCCCACACTCAAACCCAAGCTTAAAACACAAAAATCAGACACATACATAAAGCTGTAACAACATTCACAGACATAAAAGATCAATTGTTCGAAAAGCAATACTCGTCAGGCAAATTTGGCCATCAAAGACTTTTGTACCTTCGGAAAAAATTATAAAGAAATTCCTTAACTGAAATGACAGTATACCTTATCTCCTGTATCAAGTTCAGCTCGTCTTTTCTGAAGTTCTTCTCGCTGTTCTGTAAAATTTATGTACTGATCGAGAGCTTTCTTGTTGACATGACTAAACTGTTGCAATTGATCATTGCACGTATGCAGCATTTTTTGCAAATCTTTAATATTCCTCCGCTTGTAGCTATCATCGTCAATGATAAAGTGAAAGAGTCAACTAAAATTAGTGAAACATTTAAAATATCAAAGCAAAGTAATTAAGTTTATCACAAAAGACTCTAGACATCAAATATTCATTATAAAATAGAAAACACAACCAATATTTGGATAACAAGTAGATAATCCTATTAGCCTTTTTCTTAGACAAAATGTCTGTCTACTTAGGTGCAAGGATCAGTCATGCCATATATAAATGACAGTATTCACATTAGCGAGGAAAATGTTTTGAGTATTTGCAAAATCACAAGGCTTTCTTAGGAAGCACACACTACCAACTTTGAAGTGAGAATGGAATGTTTACATAGATTAATCTCATCATATCCCTCTAAAAAATATATATATTTTCTACACACAAAATAGTAAGAAAAGTAAAAATGTGCTGCAAAGCAAGCCTTACGTCTCAAAAGCATCCGATGTCAATGGGCCTAGTTCCTTTATTTTTTTGGTATATTCTTCTTCCTTAGCCGAATATCTATTTTTTTTATCCAGCAATTGCTCTAATTCTTTAGCTTCTTCCTGAAGTTTTCTATCATACTCGTCCTCCAAAGACTGCAGATAAATAACTTCGTCATTATGAACAAACAACACAAACAATATTCAATCAATTAAAGAGAAAAATACCTTCAATTTATTCATTTCATCTTTGATCTCTGCAATTTTCCGGATTCGATTATGTATACTATCAAAAACACCTGAGGGAAAGAAATTGGTCAAACAAAGAACACCAATTTGAGCTATAGATAAAAGAGAACATTGGATGAAGATCTCACTTTTAAACTGATTTGATGCATCATCAACCAATATTTTAGCATCACTAAGTTCCTTCCTCTTCAACTCAGCATCCACAAGCATGGAGTCAGCATCACAAGATGATATCACAGCCTCCAGCTCTTGCTTTCTTCTCTTGAGATTAGTGGCTAGATTAGTTTCCAGTTCCGCTTTCCGTGCTTCACTCTGCAAAATTTAAAGTTAAAATGGTGACAATAGTCCTTTGCATATTATGAAACTCGGTATAGTTCACTCAGTAACCTCAACGCGATCAGTCTTGCAAGCAACAAACTTCTCCTTAAGGTCTTTGATTTCAGGGTTCAAATCTGACAAAAGTTTCTTCTCCTCTGGTGTTAAATGATCAATGAGCTCTGTGCCCATCTCAGCTTTTTTCATAGCAATGCTAGCCTTAAGCTGTTCTACCTGATTCTGGACATCAGCAAGTGATTTCTCCTACAAGCAATTTCGGAAAAGATGAAAAGCAATTAGCAGTGAACTGCCTCACAAGCAACTACCAATAGAATCTGAGAAATTCAATGTCACCTTCTTTGCAAGTGCATTAGAAAATAATTTCTTCTGTTTGTTAGAATTATCAATGTCCTGCTTAAGCTCTTCTATCTCTGATTTACAATGAGCACATTGAGCATCAACCTTCTGCTGCTCAGCAACAAGTTTATTAATCTTTTGGTCTATCTGTGAGACCAGTTCAGTGAAAACAAAACCATAGGGGAAAATCACTTTTACAACAAGAAATTGCATAGGCATCAGAGAATGAATCACAACTAATGGAGATGTGGTATTTCATGTTACCACGTCAAAAACAAATCAAGCGCCTCTTACAAAAAATTCAGCATAAGATAAAACAATGAATAATCTAAAAGGAAATCAACTATCATCAATGAATGAACTAACATCAACTATCATCAATGAATGAACTAACATCAACTATCTTGTTTGCTCAGTTTCATTATGTCTTATATAAAGAGTATATATTAACTAACATTAAAGGATATCTTGTATCTTAAATTTAACTTGCTCCAAATTCTCCTCGCTAATGTGAATACTGTCAGCACACTGCTTAATGATTTTCACATTCTTCAATTTTGTTCGTCTGTGATCATAAAATCCTCCGGTCAAACTACCTCTATTGCTTACTTGATCACCTATAAAGAGACAGACAACAATTTGCCAAAGTAAAAACCATTGATAATCCACTCTAAGTAGACCCATGCAAAGAGCTAGGCAAACCTTCCAGTGTTATGCAGTCCAAACCATTCGTACGAGCTACCTTTGAAGCCACATCCAGATTTTTGCAGATAACTGTGCTTGCAAATGCCTAATAGAAGTATCATAATTGATGTTAATGTATAAAGTCAATGTAGACCACCATATTATGTAAAGCCAATGTTGTTTAAAAAAAATGTAAATGTATATAATTTATTAAAGATAAATTTTCAGAAAATAGAAAAATATCTCTAAATTAAAAGAAAATCCTAAAATTATTAATAGCATCATAATACATGTTATGATGAAACCAGATAAACCATTTTAGATTTAAGTTAATTACTACATATCAGCTGACGATACCATTCCATTTAAGAATGAACACTTGAGTAGAAGCTAACCTGGCCGAATGCTGGAGTGTATTCAGGTTTAAAATTCAACTTCTGTAATAGAGGTACGACATCAGAACTCTGTGGATAATTGACTTGAGGAGCATTTACTCTGTTAAGTGGAATAAATGTAACGCGTCCACCTTTTTCTCGATTAAGATGTTTAATTATCTCGGCTGACTTGTCATCATTTTCAACAACCACATGAAATAAGCTGTTAAATGAAGTTGTTAAATTAAGAAATCAAGCCAAATATGAAAAATTATAAAAACCAATAAAAAAATGAGGCCAATAAGTCAAGATACACTATGAATGTGACACATGGTAGAGCCTACTTATAGAAAGAATTACAGGGAGACCTGTTTCCTGCAGTCACTTCAACTGCGGTGAAAAATTTTTCATCACAGTTCAGCAGCTCAATAATTGGACCATGAACTCCAGAAATGTTGTGATTTTTGCAGATCTTCCGAACTGAATTCAACCCTCTTCTAACATCCTGCACATTATAGTAGTGTCACACATGGTGATGTATAATAATGCCAACCCGCCCCCAGAATAGGTCTATAGAAACATCATCATGACAGATCATTCCCAAACTGGACAGATATTAACAGCGTACACTCTTATCAGATCATTGCACAATATTAGATAAACAAAACACTGAGGCAAAAATATCATATATAATTACAGAAAACTATATCTTTCACTCAAGAAACACCCCAAAATATCTTATTCAAAATCAGCACTAGAAAGAGAGTGATCAGGTCCTTCACTGCCATCAATCTCAAGATCCTTTTTTCCCTTTATATTATTAAAACTCACAAAGATAATTTAATTTAAACAATGTATAACTTTGTAGCAATTATTAAATTAAGTTACCAATTATTATTGAAAGGGAGACTTGTTCCAACAGTTAGAATTACTTGTGTGAATCAGAGGTCACAGGTTCAGGCAACAGAATCAGCATCTTGCAAATATGTAAAGTGTTGCCTACAGAGTGTCTCATACATATTGAAAAATACAACGTTAAAAGAAGCTTTTAAGATGGACTACTCACACCAGGAATTGCATGATCAAGACTCCTTTCGGCCTTTTCAACTTCTACTTTCCATTTATCAATTTCAGCAGTAAGTTCGTTCTCCCGGCTCCATAAAGACCTATAATATAACAATAATAAATCATAAAGAATATCTCACTAACTGTGAAAAGTAAGAAATCATATACTTTTTCTCCTTTTTTGCGACGAACCATCCTACACTTCTATTGTACTCTAACTTCTACTTAATGATTCTTTTTTCATCCAGAAAAAAAAAAACATAAATACATCACAAAAAAAGACAAAATATACGAACTTCCTCTCTCTGTGAAGCTCGTCTCTATTTGCTTTATAATCATTAAACCCTTCATATGACTTTGCAATTTGAGATTCCAAAGTAGTAATATTTATTCTACCACTCTTGATATTCTTATCACAGCCATGGATTTCATCATT
Source organism: Trifolium repens (assembly GCA_030408175.1). Taxonomy (NCBI): domain Eukaryota; kingdom Viridiplantae; phylum Streptophyta; class Magnoliopsida; order Fabales; family Fabaceae; genus Trifolium; species Trifolium repens. The sequence continues at coordinate 57,620,881 of CP125844.1, forward strand.
AAGCCGTTTAATTTCTTCCATCAACTTTTTCTCCTGTGGCACAAAACAAACATAAAAAACATAAAAATAGAAAAGTAGAAGAGACCAAAGAGACAGTGGTAAGGGATATTGATCAGTGTTATAAAACATGGACAGTGGACAATAGAGGCCAACCCCAAAAATGCTATAAAGTGATAGTGGAAAGACGCATGACCATTATTTTGAAACTTTTATACAATTTATATCATTTATGTTTTATATGTGTGTGTGTGTGTGTGCGCACGCGTGCGCTAAAGAACTAGCTGTGGTGGTGGCACTATTTTGGTGTTTTTAAATCGAAAAATTGCTGTCTCTATTTATAAGACCCTTTGGGACTTTTTATGCATATTAAGAAAAGTTGATAATGTAATTAATGTGTACTACTAAATCACCCTTCGTGTATGAATACTGAATACATTTTAATGCTGAGTTTTCATATTCCAATGCAAATTGGTAGTATTAATAAGGGATATATTTGGAAAAGGAGTAATAAGTGTATCCAGAAATTTATAGAGGGTCTTATTTTTTGGGACAAACAAATGTTCCTAAAGGGTCTTATAATAGGGAGTAATAGAAATCCATTATGCAGAAAAATGTAAATGCAATGGAGCTCAAAGATGTCATTCCTGATTATTGAGCTAAAATTAATAGAAAACGAGTCCCAATGAAAAGCTGATAACTCGGTGCGTCAAAGAAAAAACAGCATTTCTCCATAATTCAGAATAACATGTGCCAGTAAATGAATACTTGCCTGTGTTGTGTTTGAAGAGATCACCCGTTCAAGATCATCAATCTCCTTTTGAAGCCATTTATCACGAGCAGCTTTACTTGAAAATTGTGTTGCACGTCCTTGCTTTTGATAAAGTATACTGAGTTTCTTCTCGCGCTCCATAATTCTAACAACTCATAATTTTGTAAGGAATAAGATTCGAATAAAAATACTGTACCATTATGCGAAAGATAAACGATATTTCTCTACCATGAATCCTAACTACTTTAAATTTAATTGTTAAACGAGACAGACACACACGCACAAAAATAAACAGAATGTCAAAATGCATGCACCGGGAGAGTTAAATACATTATACATTATTCAAGCATATCAGTAAAGTAGTACAACCACAACATACCGCCTGGTAATGTCTTTTTCTTTCTTAACTTGATCATCGTATAAAGGACTGATTTTGTCCAGTTCATTCATTGAGTCTTGAATTTCATTCTCAAGAATCTCCAATTGTTTAGCAGCATCTTCCTGACACCATGTAGGTTAGAGATAAATCATGAACAGAACTACGGCATTCAAAAGAACTCGTAACTTGATATCATCATTAGAATAATACTTTGGCACGGATATTTCCAGAGATATTCTCTTGTAAGTCTTTGACATCAAGCTCAAGCTCTGTGTACTTCTTTAATGCTTTTGTTTGATGCTTTTCAATAACTTCCTTTTCTTTGATAAAGTTTTGATGTTCCTTTGTTATATCTTTCAAATTATTCTCCAAATCTTTGAATTTCTCACGTGCATCAACAACCTCGTTATACTTCTTTGCTGAAATTTCAGAAACCTTGGCCCGAGCTTCTTCTATCTAAAACAAGAAGTCATTTACCTCCAGGCATAAAAAATCCGACATAGTAAAACCAGAATTTTAATTATAACATTTTTCATCTTATCTCAGCATTGATTTTGAACCATGAATCAAGAATTAATAAAATCGACATATCATCGCCAAAATGGATGTGATTGACAATCCAATCAACAAGAAATAGATAAATTCAAAAATAAAACAAGGGAAAAAATATTCAAATAGTTATAAAAGCGGAAAGATTTTATTATAGATAACCTCTGCAAGTTTTTGCTGAGCATTTTGAACTTCTTTGTTAAATATGGCATATTCCAATGATTTTCTCTGCTTGTCAAGAAGCTGATATTTTCCGAGTTCCTCTTTCTCCTCATCTAGTTCCTTCAACCTCTCGTCTAAAAACTGTACAACTTGCATAATCTGTTTTCTTTTGTTACCTGTCTCACAGTAAAATACACGATAATAGCAACGTCTAACAAGAAAATAAACATAAAAAATAAAAAAGTAGGAATGACTTGCCTGTATCCTGCATTATTTTCAAACTTTCACAACGTCTCTCCTCATAAACTCCAATGCCACCTATTTCCTTCAGTAAATCCAATCGTTCAGAGTCTTTCATCAAGGTTAGGGACGTTATCTAGGCAAGAGCAATAAATGAGCAAGTTTAGTAATTACTTCAAAGTTTATCAACATAACAATTATAAAACCAAACCATAACACCATCATCAAGCACCAATACCTTTCCTTGTTGTACAATATAATATGGATTTGAGCGAGAGAACCCAGCACTTTCCAGTAAATTCATCACTTCAATTTTTCTGCAAATTATATATCATCTTTCTTTAAGACATAGGTAAATGAATACTTAAATAACCACGAGAAAAGATAAAATGTCAATTTTATATAAAAATGGATGTATAGTAAGTGCTCTATGTCTTGATCAATTATACTCACGTTATGTGTTTTCCATTTAGAAAATATTCATCCTTTTTCAAACTAATTGTCCGGCGTAAGTGCACTTCCTCCTTGTCAATCTATTCACGGCACAAATTTATTAATAGATACCAAGTTAATGTAGATGTATAAATTTTGCAAAGATAAAACACTTGAATAAATTGAAGTAAAACAAAAAGCTATTCGAGTGCAATGTAAAAAGAAAATAGCATTTTTTTTCTTTCCCCAAGCCTAAAACAAAACATGCATAAGTGATCTTATTTATAATGTAATTAATTAGAGCAAAGGAACTTCTGAAAAGTGGATAATTGCATCCCTTGCCTATTAATAGAAATTATATGAATCTATCATTTCCAAAATATTACCGGGATACGATTGTCTGAATTATCAAACACAATCTCCACAAATGCAGATAAAACTGAGTGTCCAGTCCCTTCCTGTAAAGAGAAAAATTCATTTAACGATTAGCGAATTCTACTATTGATTAGTTATGGGTAGGAACCAAAAGTATAAATATATAAAAGGAAGTAGAATTGCGCCATACATGGAGTAGTGCTTGCCTGTCCTCACTGCGTAGGTTCTGAAAGAGATCACTCAACACAAAACGAATGGCTAGATACAAAAGAAAATGGGGGAAAACATGTCAATTCAAGGTGTATAAACCAGTTTCAGCTATTTCACTAAGAGTAAAAGCTGGTCAAGTATTAAAGTGGCACAGGAAATTCCAATTTGCTTACCATGGAAAAAATTTGTTTTACCGGATCCATTAGCACCAACTGCGCACAAAAAAGAAGAGCAAACCAGATACAATTGATGTTACTGAGAAATACAATCAAGACACATTAATTTAACCTAAACAGGAATGATGCAAAATGACATTTTGAAATGTTTTCGCATTAAATTAGATGAAATAAACAAAAATAAGAATAATCAGAATATAAAGAAGTAATGCAAAATGAAGAGAATGTAGTCAACAAAGAATGTATTATTTTGGCAGGTTATTATTTTGCGAGGGGTATTTTTGTTTCTCGCCGTCTTGTTACTTTTGAGATAATACCATATTGTCGACATTTATGTTTCTTTTCTTCTTTAAGAACTTCTGTTCAACCTTAAAAAGAATTGTATAATCGGATCATATCATAGAAAAACAATACTCAAACTATGCCGACAAATATCATATATTAGTATAAAAATTAAAAACTAATAGGTTTTCTTCTTAATAGGTTTCAACTAGCTATGATGAAAAGATTGGAGACAAACAAAATTTACCTAAATTCATTTTACATTGACAAAATTTGACATATCATGAATGAAATGCCTACAACATACATTTCAAAGTATTGTGCTGAATCAATAGAAGAAATCATCTAAAAGTTTTTCAATAAAATTATTACCAACACAATTAACTTTAGGACTGAAATCCTCTATGGCGATTTGTTCTCGGTAACTCTTGAAACCTTCAATCACAATCTTAAAGAAAATATACAAGTGAATCAGAAGTCCATTTAGCAAGTGACCAAGTCTAAAAAGCAACAGTAAGATATCTAATTAAGAAGAGAAAAATTGAATACAAAAGATAGAGAAAAAAAATATATATAAATGTATCAAAGCACTTATAAGCACAATTACCTGCTTAATATACATGTTGAAACTATCATAACCAAACCTACAAGAGCAAATAAACTTCCATAAACATGATCATATAAGAAACACAATCTAAAATTTTACACATTATTCTCAAACAACAACAGCAGTCTCTGTTCGTCTTGTGCAGAGACCTGATTCTGTTTTAGGATGAAAATCAAGTAGTGGAAGAATAAATTAAACGTCACGGAAATCGTTTTAGGGTTTCAAAGGGATTTTTTCATAATAAGTGAGAAAAAGTATTACAGAGCAATTACGGGAGAAAAGCATTTATTTAAACATGTAAAGAAATTATAGCGACGAACGGATTGACCTCAAAGAAGAGTTGAGAAAGAGCTCATTGTAGAATGTAGCAGCAAACTTCAAGTTTTACCACAAATTAGCGCCTAATTTGCGACAAATCCCGCCTAAATACGAACCAAATCTAATAAAATTAAATAAGTTATTCTATATATAAAAATAATAAAGAGAAAAAGGAATATGCATCGAATCGATAGTGTAAAATAATTTTATACTGTCAATCAATTACAACCATATTTTCTGCTGCATCGTAAACTGAGAAAGAGCAATGAATCTAACAAGGTGTGTAAAAAAAAAGGTGAATTTTGTTTATATTTTATCGTAAAAGAATATTAAATTTGTACTATTATAAAATGTGGACGATACTCTTATAAATTTTCTCAAATATAAGGGTTTTCATAATAAATGAAAATATTATATAATTATTATTAAATTAATTTTATTTAATGCGTCAAAAAAAAAATTAATTTTATTTAATCATATTTATGTTAATTAGTTTGTTTTTATGTTGATTTCGTAATAAAATATTAGGATCAATTAAAATAATTGAAGCAAATCACATTAAATTAAATTATATAAGGCAACAATTATATCGGGCAAACCCTTTAATCAACCCGTATTGCATGCATGCCAATTCAACCCCTATATTTGTTTGCTCTGTTTCTCTCTTCTCAGTGTCTCTTCACTTAACTCTGTTTAATTTGGCAGCAGATTTAACAAGATATTTGGTTAGTCGAAAACCTGTGAAACCTAACCAATCGTTAGTTGGTTCAGTGGTGATTGGCGCTGAACTTGGTAGAGAGGACCACGGTTCGATCCCCGCAACTGTGATCGGGAGGGGGCTGGAACCACTTGAAGACAGAACTGACCCCGAATCAGATTCAACTGGTGATGAAAACCAAAAAAAAAAAATCTGCGAAACCTTGTTCATCTTCCACTTGTATGCAACAATTGTAAGCTTCATCATCATCAGCACCATACCATCTGTTTGAGTTTCAAGACGACTCTGTTTTCGAGCTCTGTTTTGTTTGTGAATAACAAGGAACAAACACCTGAACAAAAAAGACAGTTAGAAATTAAAGTATCATTATTTTGTTTTGAAAAGTTGTTGAACAAGATCAATAGCTAGTTAGCTACAACACTTGCACAACACCTAATATCCTAACCAATCATGTAATCCACAAGGCCACTTTGAGAGCTGATGACTCTCAATCATATCAAAAAGTTGAAGAAATGATTATTGTGTTGAAGGGCTTGAATTTTTTTTTGTATATATAGCTCATTTTCTTTCTTCTTCTACTTCTTTGTTTTATTTTTTTGTTGAAGGGCTTGTATAGTTCTTTTTATTCTAGCTCCATTTGTTTTTAGGCCTTAAAAGGAGGGCTTAATTATGATTTTTTGGTGAGGTCTAATGGATGAATAATATAAAACCCTCCCGTGTTATGGAATGTCTAGTCCAAATTTGAATAAAAATCATGGGAGCAGTTAAATTTTAAGAAGTGTTTGTAACACATTCTTCATACATTTGATTTGATGGTTCTGTTTCAAAATATTCCTACATTTGTTGGTGTTATAGAATATCAAAAAAGAAAGAAAGAAGACGCAGATAAATATATAAAAATAGAAACTTAATTTGGGTGAAGCAAAAACATAGTCTTGAATTGCATTAAAAAAAGAGTGTTGAATTTGTGGTAATTAGGAGAAAAAAACAGGGGAAAATAATAAGAAAATATAAATATTATTGATAATTAACTAAATAGAATATTTACTTGTGAAATAGTACGACCTTGGTATTTATAACCAAATGAATATATTTAAATTTAAACTAAATCTCATAATTATAGGGCTTAGAATTTTTTTTGGTTACAATTATAGGGCTTAGAATAACCAAACCTAATTATTGTGATATTTTCTAAACAAACTAAAACATAAAAATAATGCATATCTTAAAAGATATTTTCATATTCTAACAGCGAGAATTACAAAAACAAAAACCAGAGCATATCAATCAATAGTAAGTAACAAATTCAATAGTAAGTTAACAAATTCTCACTGTAAATTGACATTCTTTTTTAGTTTTATCAATCAATATAGTAAGTAACAAATCAATAATCAATCCATAGCATTACTATTACATTTCAATCTGTAGAAAGCTTTCTTTGTAAACTATTGTCTTGCAACTGATCCCGCATTTAACACCGAGCTCTTCAATTTCTTCGGTGGTTAGATTAAACCAAACTAGTTCATTGTCTTTTTTCCTAAAGAATATACCGCAGTTCTTACCCACTCCAATAGGATGCTCAACGAAGGATGGCGGTTGAACAATGAAGAGTTTGGTCCAAGATTCTTTGACCCCAATCACACCCAAAATTGATATGTGAAAAGTACTTGCGTAGGCATAATTTGAAATCCACGCGATTGACCCATTTAACACGTCCAAGTGTCTGAACATGACTCTAGTATGATCAATGCCAGAGTCCATGTTTGAAGGTATGGATGTTTTCTTAAAAACATCATTGCTCAAGAAAAATGACGCCAAATGAACCTCATTGGGTGTTTCACCCTCACCCCACCAATGACACGCTCCATCCATGTACACTTGAATACCGACATTACCATGATATTGTGTAGGCATATCTTGAAAGACTTTTCTCCAGCAGTTATTTTTCAGAGAATACATCTCCCACAAGGGTGGATGGTGTGGATCTTTCCCTACCTCATCATCATCACTCTCGCTTAGGAAAGAGAATGATATGTGTCGAATCACCTTGTAGTCATCGGTACTTTGATCATAACCAAAACCATGAAGCCGGGGTTGGGGATAACACCCAGGAGGTTCCAATGCAAACTGACTAGGAGGTGTGGTTTTAAATTCGCCGGTAGTTGGATTCCAAAATACAATTTTCCCCACTTCTTGAATAGAACGAACGCCATCATATCCAACATTGTCTTCAAAACAAAGAATTCCTTTAACATTTGGAAAACCATAGAGATTGAAATCAATTGGATTCTCTGAAATTGGAATAGGCCAATTTAATTTGTCCTTATTCTCAAACCTCTGCCCTAGAAGAGAACACAACTCAGATACAAATTTCTCATTGTAATAGGAAGGTGTGATATGATGTAGGAGGAGAGATGTATCATTGTAGTTGGAATGGTTGTTAGATAAAAAATTTCTTCGGAACATGCTCATTAAAAGAGGGTTTTCAAACAAAAGAGACCATGATTTGCTTGCGCAAGTAAAGCAAAGCAAAGATTTGAGAGGTAATTTCGACAAAATGGCCAAGGCAACATCATGATGTACGTGCTTCTTGCTAACATTTTCATTCACCATCATGGACATACCTTTCAGTGAGACTGAGGAAGGAATTGAGAGAAACCTGTTGTTACTTGACTCAATTTATACAAACACTTTTGGATACAATACTTGCTGGCCAGATATTTAACGGTAAAGAATTCACAATGTTAGAATAGGAAAATATTAATTAAGATATGCGTAAATTTTATTATATTTGTTAAGAAAATATCTCATTAGATTAGTTTATTCTAAGCTCTTATTAAGGGATTTAGTTTAGTTTTAAATTTATTCACTTGGTTATAAATACTAAGTAGTATGATATTATTTCACAGGTAAATATTGTATTTAAGTCATTCACACCATTAATCGAAAATATTTTTATTTCTTATTATTTTTCCATATTCTTTCACCTAAATTCCACAAATTCAACACACAATATAAAAAGATTTTGTTTAGATTGATTTTTTATTACAAATGTCAAAACAAGAACATTTATTTATTACAGCAAAGATTTTTATTTTTGTTGAGATTTATTTAACGGTAAAAAGAATCCAAAAAGCCACTAAATAACTATAACTAACCTACTAGATCACTTCTCTATCAAAAAAAAAACTATAACTAACCTACTAGATCACTTCTCTATTCAATTCAACGGAATCTCACAATTTTGGATGTAATAATGTAAGTCAATAAAAAAAATGATTAAACTAAAAATTCAAATTAAACAAACCAAAAAATAACCGATCTTTTTTTGTGATCAATTCAAAACCCGAATCATACCAATGAAAATCAATGCGGTCCGCTTCGGTTCTCGATTTTTACATTTTGAAAACATTTTACTTGATTTTTAACCTTATGTAATATTGATATTTGTTGAAAATATACATGTTGGAAAATCTTACATTGTGAGATTTGTGAAGATTGCCTTAAAATATGTTTATGCGAAATTTTATTTATTTTTAAACTGGATATATTTAAAAATAAAAGTTTATATTTTTGGCAAAATTCATTTTGTTTTTAAACCTGAATATGTTTAAAAACAAGGGAGATTCTGTTTTATTTTAAAATAGATCTGTTTCTATTTTTCTATAAATAGAGGTTGATTTATTCATAGAAAAATAAGATATTAGGAGATTAAGGGTCCGGAGAGGGAAGATTTAAAAAAAGTGATTTTTTTTTTTCAAAAAAAATCTAGAGATTTTTTATATATAAATTTTGAAGAAAATTTAAAGCTAATTTGTATTTGTTTACGATCATAAAAATTTATTTATTTTTTAAATAGAAAATTTTACATTTAGTTTTTTAGTTTAAAAAAATATATAAATTCTTAAAAAGCTATAAGAAATAGCTTTTCATTTTGGCATTTTTTTGAACAAGCAAAAATGAATTATAGTAAAAACAACTACTAGTTCTGGTGCACAAGTTGTGCCCAAGAGACTAGCAAACATCTACAATAGTCAAATTATCAGTCAGTCAATGCCCAAACAAACAAAAGGGCTCAATCATCACGTATGGGAATTTAAACCAATATTCATATTACAAGCTTTTCATCCACCAAATAAAATGAACATTAACTTTCTCTAGCATTTTGGAGGACCGTCGATTCTTTGACTTTGAAAATTCTGCTATTCCGTTCATGCCACAACATCCAAATGTTACATAATCAAAGTAACTGCAAGAAGGAGCTCGATCTAAAGAGCCCCCTGCCGAATAAGAGAACTGCATAAAATGGTCCTGAATCGATAACGGATCAGCCGAAGAAATACCAACCCAAGACCGAATCAGGCCCCACAAAAGAGGAAAATTAGGGCAGGATAGAAACACATGTTGCGCTGTCACCATACTGCCGCAATCAGTCACACAAAAGTGGGCACTACACGCAATAATGTGATGCCTCACCAAATTATCTCTGGTTGGTAACCTGTTGCAGAGCAGCCGCCATGCCAACACAGACGCCTTTACCGGTACCTGTTTATGCCAAATTAAAGTTGTTGCTGCCACCTTAGTCGGGACCTCCGGACGAGCAAAGTGTACGCGCCCCGAACTGTATAGCCACCACTCGGGTCATGCCGCCACAGTCACTGATCGACGACATTAGACTGCAAAACAAGATCAGAAAGCAAGTTCCTACACTCCCCTAAAAGCTCTTCCTCCAACACCCACAATGGACGGCGCCACGCCCACGCCGCACCTCCTGCCTCCCACCCCTAAGGCACTCATCTCCGCGGCGTACTCAACCTATAAAGCGACAAGTCGAACAATCACTGATACCTCACACTGAGTGGGACACCACCCAACCTAGTGGATCAAACAGACTCAAGGGTGTTTCCTAGTGGCCAATCGAGCGGAGCACGATTAGATGTCTATTACTTCAACAACAACTCATGCATCAATGCTATCATGATAAACAAATAGCATTGTTGTTTTAAAGTTACATTTTTGTTCTTTTAAACATTATCCTACTTAAGAGTATATTTAACCTTTTTCTTACAGAAATAATCATTATAAAAAATAAAATTAATTAATTAATATTACAATCATGAAGTGAAATTACTAGTAGAGAAATTGCAAAGTACACTTAACATTCATTCACATTATTACTGGTTTGGATGGCATAGAAAACGACACGTCGAAGGCACATAAAACGACAATAGTTTTGTCAAAACCTTTGCTTAAACCCTCAAAATTGCATAAACTGTAAACACAGAGAGAGATGTTTGGTAGAGGAGCAATTGGATCAATCTTGAAGCGCAGTAAAGAAGCATGTTTCATTCACAAACTCACAGCAAGGAAAACGACGTCGTCGATTCCTTTCTCTCATCCTTCCATTCAACAACACTCCTTCTTCAACCCTTCTGTTTCCACCCATTTCTTTCATACTTTCCGATCCCATTTTATTCCTAAGGTTAGTTATTTTACTCTTCTTTCAATTTATATGTATGCATTTATGTAATTTATTATTAAATTTGTGATTTTTATGACCTATATTTGATTAGTTTAATTAAGCATCCAATTGAACTTGTTGCCCATAGTTGATTCTGCAATTTGAGATTCTTCAATTAGTTGATTCATATGATAAAGTTGTGATTAACAAACCTCGCAATTGCAATCATTTCTGGAAAAATGTAATTTTTGGGCATAAATGCAAAGTTTTTCTTTTTAAGAATATAAAACATGGACTTGTTTGGATAAACAATTTAATTAACTGCCTATAGCATAAACACTTATCATATAAGTGCTTATGTATAATAACTGTAAGTTATTTCTATAACAAAAGATAAAATAAAGTCAAATTGTTTTCATAGCTATCCTGGAGAGCTTATCTCCATTGCTTTGTGTGAATGCTTTGTACATGCAGTTAGTTATGCGAATTCTGAGAAAAAAGTTATGGTGCTCTTAGGGTCATCATGTGCCGTTCATTAGGAACTTTTCTAAGACGGTGTCTGCTGGGGCGGTACATAAGGAGGAGTTGAAGCTGCTTGTGACAGGAGGTTCTCATGCCCAGAAGGTGGTTGGAATATGGCTATTTGGCTCTGCCGCATGGGTATTTAGCATGGTTATACTTGGGGGTTTAACCAGACTCACTAGATCCGGTCTTTCAATGACTGATTGGAAATTCACGGGTGAGTTCCCACCTTTGACAGATGAGGCGTGGTTGCAAGAGTTTGAAAAATATCAGCAGTCACCTGAATACAAACGGTAAAGTGACACATTTGTTTGAAACTTATTTTTGTAGACATCTAGTTTTTCTAAACTTGATCGATGTAAGAAAAACTTAACTAATTGTGTGTTTAATGCTATGAAGATGATAATTGGTAAGATAAAATGGATAATGATTTACCAAACTGATTTACTTTTTTGGAACCAGCTTTCTTGAACTGTGTAAATGAACAAGCCTGCTTCTTATGTATCAATTACAAAAGTCGGAGGAATGGAAGTGAATTGAAACTTAGTCTGAAAGAACTGTAGTTGTTTTTATGAATATTATGCTAATGCTTTGTTGCATACTTCCTGCAGTGTTAACAAAGGGATGAAGATTGAAGAATTCAAGTTCATATATTGGATGGAATATGGACATCGTATGTGGGGGAGAGCACTGGGAATTATGTTTGCTTTACCGTATTCATATTTTCTCCATAAAGGGTATATTACATTAAGATTAGGACTGAGAGTCTCTGCTTTATTTGGCCTCGGTGCTGGGCAGGGTCTCATCGGCTGGTGGATGGTTAAAAGTGGTTTAGAGGTTGGAACATGAAAATACTATCATCTGTTTGTTTCAAGTCCAATTGATCAGAACATCCAGATTCTAATAGTGTTTTCCTTTCTCAGGAACCGGCAACTGAATATTCTCAGCCAAGAGTAAGCCCCTATCGTCTTGCAGCTCACCTTACATCAGCATTTGCTATTTACTGTGGCCTCTTTTGGACAGCACTTTCTGTTGTTATGCCTGAGCCACCTGCCGAATCACTGACATGGGTCCGTGGGGCAGCTAAAGTGAAGAGACTTGCGTTGCCTGTCAGCCTACTCGTCGGTCTTACTGCTGTCTCTGGTGCATTTGTTGCAGGAAATGATGCTGTATGTTAGCTTGTTCAATAACTTTGATGCCTATTTCATTTGAACTTGAAATGATGATTTTGTGCCGTTGATGTGGGTAAAAGAAAATCATTCTGTTTACATGTTGATTGCCAGGGGCATGCATTTAATACTTTTCCGAAGATGGGTGATACATGGATCCCAGAAGACATTCTTGAAATGAAACCTCTGATTCGAAATTTCTTTGAGAATACATCGACTGTACAGGTAATGTCTATGCTGATTTCTTTGAACTAAATGAAGTATTCAGAGGTACTTTTTTTAAGGCAGAAAATTAGCAATAAATTTGTCCTCGTAACTGTGGTTTTACTGACAGTTTAAATTGCAGATATCAGCAATTTTTTCAGTTATTTCTACAAATATTTAAAAATCTGTTATGAAACACGTTTTAAGCCATGGGCCACTTAAACTGAACTGGCACTCATCGATGTATGGAAATTTAATAAGATAAATTTTATTATGTCTTTTGTTTTTACAGCTCAATCACCGGATCCTTGCAACTGCAACCCTAATTTCAGTAAGTGCCTTATGGTTGTCAACAAGAAAACTGGACATACATCCTGCAGTACGTTCTGTGATCGGAGGCGTCTTTGGAATGGCATCTCTTCAGGTTATTATTTCAATTTTCATTTTTATGTGATCTGTAGTACCATTTATCATTGAATAGTGAATATTGTTGGGACCCTTATGAGCTGAATACTCAAACATCAAACCTGTTGCTCCATCTTCTTTATATTGATTCTTAAAGTTTATATTATCATCTATTGCTAGATATATTTATAATTATAATTGGTTTGTATGGTTACAGGTCACCTTGGGAATTTCGACCCTTCTTTCATATGTACCTGTTTCTTTGGGTACTGCGCATCAGGCTGGAGCCTTAACTCTTCTGACGTTTATGTTACTACTTAATCACACTGTCCGAAGGCCGTCATCGTCCCTTCTCAAATCTCTGCCTCAAGTTGTCAAGGCAAACAAATATACAAGAGTTTAGACTATTGTTATTTTTAGGCTAAGCATGGTGTTGAGCTCCATGTCTGAATCTTTTTTATTTGGTTTGTACATTTGAAGCCTGAAAAATTCATGATGATACAATTCATCTGTTAATAATGTCATCTATATTTATATAATTGATGCTGAAAATTAATGCAGCAAATCATTATGTAAAGTAGTAATACATTTTCATGGCTTGTTGTTTAAGGCTCAGAAAATTTTCCAAGTTGAATATTATTTATGATGGTTAATAACATGATGATAGCATCAGTGTCAGCTACAAGAAAAATTCAGATTGTCAATTGACTTTTCAGAAATGTTTGAAATTGGAAACTGAAGTTGAAGAAAAAACGAATCCTAATGTGATAGCTTGTGGTTTTGAATCACTTCATTTTCACCGTGGAAAATTTCTGATGCACTTGCAACCTATTACTATGCCTTACATCACATTCTTGCGTGTTGGTAATTGGAATCTAAAATGAAGAACAAGTGTCACACTAACTTTAGTTTTTGGTTAACTTCACTTGTTCTTTTATTCCTAGATTGTATGGTTTTTTAATACAAGTTAAAGACTCATTTATAAAAGGGCAGTAGGATGTCAATGCCTTCTTGGTACATGACGTACAAAGGTTGGTTACACTTTCTACATTACATATATAACATATCAAACTTGAATTAAATTATATATTTTATAAGATTAAGTAAAAGAATAATATGTTTTGGTGAACAAGAGTACGTGAACAATCAGTTAGGTGTCTGCTGTCTGCTGTCTGCTGTCTGGTCACAACTCACAAATTTGTATCTTTTGTAACGGTTGACCAGACACAAAGCCGTTGGATATTTGATCGAAATGGATGCGATTGATTCTAGATTTTAATCCAACGTCTTGTACGTACCGTTCATTACTTAATTTTCAACAAGTTTGTAAGGACCCGAAGCTGAAGTTTTGATATATATACTGTGCTTGTAGCTGGTTGTTATTATTGAGAAGCACCTTAATCCACCATTGAAGGAAGGAAGAGTTATAGAAATCAATGGGAGAGGAAGAATTTATAGACAACGCTCCATTGATTGATCGCTACTCTTCTTCCGGTGATGTGCTAGTTGAAGAGCCTTTTAGGAGAACAGGTGATTAACTTCTGTTTATGATTCTACTCTGTATACTATTATGATTATGACGTGATTAATAATTTGTACTTCCTCCCTCAAAAGTGATTTTGTATGTACAAGTGTACTGTGATTAGTTTTCTTCATGATTCCTTGGATCAATTTCTACATATACTTTTCAATTTTCATGCATCAGCTTCAGTTCTGCAACCAGCTGATAGTATATTATTGATTAGCTAATAGTCTTATGCGATATTAAATTAAATCATAAAAAACATATTGTTGGACTGGTTGGTGTATATTTATGAATGGCAGCTGTCATGTTACAATAGTACACTTTCAATTATTTTTTTAGTTTCAAGGTTTGCAAATTAATTTCCATGTAAAAGAAGGAAATTTGTTGTAATACAAACTCTTGAAACATTATGTCTTTTATATTAATTAATTTCAATTATGTTATATATATTTTTAGGCTAAATTGCACTTTTGACCCCATAACTTTCATAATAGTAGTTTTGGCCCCAAACTTTAGCCCCGTTTGCAAATGGCGGCCCCCATTAATTTTGATCAAGTCAACATCCATGTGGACAGTGATCTGCATGTCACGTTTGCATGTCTTGCCATGTAGACAATATACTCACATGTCACGTTAGCAAATGTGGCAATACACGTTGACGTGACATGTGAGTCTGATCCACGTGTGCGTTGACTTGTTCAAAGTCAGTGAGAGCCAACCTTTTGCAAAATGGGCTAAAGTTAGTGGCCAAAAGTGCTATTATGAAAGTTAGAAGGCCAAAATCGGAAGTTTATGAAAATTAGGGGGCCAAAGGTGCAACTTAGCCAAATACTATTATATAGTTATACTTAACATTCAATCATTTGTCCATGATGTGATCAGGTAATGTATGGAGCGCGGTGGCGCATATAATAACAGGAGTGATAGGAGCAGGTGTATTGTCACTATCATGGTCGGTGGCGCAATTAGGATGGATTGCAGGTCCTTTGTTTATTCTACTCTTTGCAGCCACTACCTACATTTCAACCCACCTTCTTTCTGATTGCTATAGATTTCATGATCCTGAACAAGGGAGCATCAGGTGCTCCTCCTACATGGATGCTGTCAAGTTGTACCTAGGTTTGTCAAACATTATAACTGAGATATGAAATTTGTGTTTATGTTTTGTACTAGGAATATTAGATTAAGAATATCTTATTATGATGATAATAATTAGGAGCTATAAGGGGAAAGGTGTGTGGAGTATTGGTGCATGTGAGCTTATATGGTACAACATGTGCCTATGTCATTACATCTGCTACCAGCATCAGGTAAACTCCTTTTATTTATTTATTTTGGTAAAATATAATATAAATAACCATAAATGAAACCTCCTTTTTTAAATTTAGAATACTATTAAACTTTGGTTAATTTAGTAAAAAAATTAGTTAGATTAATATTAGCTCTTTGGTCATGAGAGATTTTCATACTAATTATTTGTTTATGTTGTAATGGTTACAATGATGGTGTTTCTACAAACAAAGAGCAATTTTGAAATCAAATTGTTACCACGAGGAAGGACATGAAGCACCTTGTAAATATGGGGATGCCATGTATATGATGCTGTTTGGAGTTGTTCAGGTCATAATGTCATTCATACCAGATTTCCACAACATGGTATTGCTTTCAGTTGTTGCAGCTATTATGTCCTTTACATACTCTTCTATAGGATTAGGACTTGGCATCACAGAAGTTATAGGTAAGGTTCATTTTGATTCCTTAAGGTTCTATTTACTTATCAAGAAAAAAAATTGTTTTAGCCATATCAAGATGATACAGTACTACTAAGTCTAAAATAGAGTTGCGTAAGAAAAGTCTAAAATAGAGTAAATCCGCATTCCGGTACTCGAAATGGTAAGTGTTGAGCAACTTAGTCCTCAAATTTACGAAATAGCAAAACAGTCGCTAGAAATAAAGAACATCAATCAATTTAGTCATTCCATCAAAATGTATCGTTTGTAAACATCCATCAAAATCAACGAAAGATCTATATATTAACATGATTAGTCTTGTGTTAAGACAATAACTCATGGTTGCACTTGTAGAAAATGGAAGAGTTATGGGGAGTGTAACTGGAGTACCAACTTCAAATATTGCAGACAAATTATGGTTAGTCTTTCAAGCACTTGGTGATATTGCTTTTGCTTATCCATACACTGTCATCCTCCTTGAGATACAGGTACCCTTTATATTCTAATTGTGTCCGACACATGTTATTTTCCAACACCGACACATTTAGTTACATTCCATTACTTTCATTTTCTCAAATTAATATAAGTGTCAGCGTCGTGTTTGTGCCTGTGTCTATATTAGAGCATTGAATTCTATTTTTTTAATTGAACAAAGGACACTCTAGAGTCTCCTCCATCAGAAAACAAGACAATGAAAAAGGCCTCCATGATTGCTATCTTGATTACAACATTCTTCTACCTTTGTTGTGCATGCTTTGGATATGCAGCTTTTGGAAATCAAACACCAGGAAACCTCTTAACAGGTTTTGGATTTTACGAGCCTTATTGGCTCATCGACTTTGCTAATGCTTGCATTGTTCTTCATTTGGTTGGAGGATATCAGGTAATAGTTCTACTAATCAAACTTGACATTTTATAGTTAGCACCTATGAAGCATGGACAGTCCTCGGATTAGCCGTGTCGCAGTGTCGGACATGCATCGATGTCGGATACTAACACGACACTGACACTTATGATTACATTGAATTATGTCATTTTCTCAAATTATTATCTCTGTCAACGTGTTAGTGTCCATGTCATGTATGTGTCCGTGCTTCATAGGTTAACACCATAATTAACTGCATGTAAGATAACTACTCTTAAGTCTTAAACTGTGTTTTTATTTGTTACTAAAACATCATAGTTGTGATTCTTCAATATGATTTTATTTCATTTTTCCAATTCAGATTTATAGTCAACCAATATATAGCGCTGCTGATAGATGGTGTTCAAGAAAATATCCAAACAGCGGTTTCGTGAATAATTTCTACCGATTGAAACTGCCTATGTTACCGGCTTTTCAGCTGAACATGATGAGGATATGTTTTAGAACAGCTTATGTGATATCCACAACTGGACTTGCAATAATGTTTCCATACTTCAATCAAGTTCTAGGAGTGCTAGGAGCATTAGGCTTTTGGCCATTGACTATATATTTCCCAGTAGAGATGTACTTTGTGCAGAATAAAATTGAATCTTGGTCTACAAAATGGATTTTTCTTAGGATTTTTAGCTTTGTTTGCTTTTTGGTGACAGTACTAAGTCTTGTTGGATCATTTGAAGGAATCATAAGTGAGAAACTAAGCTAAAAAGCTTATACCAATATCCTTAAAAGTGATTAATTTGTTAAAGTTTGTTATTGATGTTACATAATGTAAAAGGTTGTACTGCTCATTGTCATTGCTTCATGAGAATCATCTAAAGATTGATACATAATATACAAATATGTACTATGAGAAATTTTATTTTATAAAATTCACAAAGACACAACCAATAGTATTCAATTTCATATGATCTTCTTTAACTCTCTTCACATGCCTTTTCCAAAGAGTGATATGATTAAAAGAGTGTTTAGTACCTTATGCCTTGCAATACTTAGGTCCATGAATTGAACTTCAATAACACAATGATGATCATGTAGGGGAATATTAAGGTCCCAAACAAAAGCATGGCAAACAATAATTTGGACGATATAATTGATATACTTCGATATATATTTTTCTCTCCCTATTATATTTGTTGAAGGGAGAGAAAAATATAATTTATGGTATGTTTTTTCGACCATATAAAATATGAATGGAAAACTACTTAAAAATGTATTTTCAACCATAGTACGTTTATATTTTTTCAAACATGTATCGTTGAATTATAATAAATTTTAATAGAAAAAAAATAATTTTTTTTTGGGTCAAGAAATAAAAATAATTATAATTGACCAAATAAAATAGCAAATTTACATTAAATTATTTATATCATTTTCAACCCCCAGATATGAACACACTCAATTTGCTCACTTGCTGCCTATATGGGTATGGTTCTCATTATAACATGTCAATTGTTTAAGGATGTCAAAACAATTTTGTAGTTCACCATTTAGGGTGCAAATTAAATTCGCAGTTTAGGATTCTAGCAGGATATTTTAAGAATTTTATGACAATTACTTTTGCAAGATTACTCGCGCTACCAGAGACGGATCCAGAAATTTTGTCAAGTGAGGTCAAAGTCAATTACTATAAATTACTATAAATTTGTTTGGTAATTGTTATTTTTTTAGCTTCTAGATTTTTTATCTATGTATTTTACTAATAAAAATTAAATAATTTTTTTGTATTAAGAACTTATTGAAAATCTATTTAGTGTAGCTTTTTCTTTTATTGAATTAAAAATTTTGAAATAAGTTAGACCAAACAGTACCTATATTTGAAACGAGAGAAAATATATTATATTAATATATACCGAATATAATAAGTTTATATGTAATGTACTAGTAATTTTGTAAAGAATCGATAAAGGTTTTAGTGTGCTATTGTAGTGATAAAACAATTTTTACTTGACATAATGTAATGATAATATGTAATGTGGAAACATTGTATATTTTTAGTGGGGTCATAAGATTAAAATGCTTGGTTATTAGTTAAAATTAAATTAAACATGTGGGGTCAGCTGCCCCCATTTGATTGCACTTAAATCCGTCCCTGCGCGCTACACGTTTTCAAGTTTACCCTTCCGTTACTTGAGTAGCGGACGTTGTAAAAATGAGTAGTTTTTATGAAATTTGAGTAAAAGACACTCCTCCAACATGAAAATTTATCATTTTTATAATGTCCGCTACTTAAGTAGAGGATAGGTAAAAATCTTGAATTTTTATAAAAACACTCTACAAACATGCAATTCTTGAGATTTTAAACGTAAAATCTGCTAATAAATAGCGGACGGGAATATTTTAGTAATTTTGTAGGACGCGAGAAAACTAGAAAAAAGTAATTGTGGAATTTTATATGGCGCTTGAAGATATGAGGAGTACGAAATTTTCTCTTCCCACCCCCCGTGATTCTTTTTCCCCCCCCGGATTTCCATTTTTGCCCCTAGTTTTAAACTTCGGAACGCGTTTTCCGAAGTTTTTTTGGCCTTGAAAATGAAGCTCGGAATGTATTTTCCGAAATTTTGATAAATTTGAACTAGAAAAATTTCGGAAAACACGTTCCGAAGTTTTTTTACAGGGGTAAAATTGGAATATTGGGGGGTTAAAAAGGGTCATGGGGGGTGGGATGAGAAAATTTCGAGGAGTACGAAAAAAAGTCTCTGGTATTAATGGTTTATTGGACCTATCTCATATGAAAGCATTTTTTATATGCACCTCCACTCCACATCTAATATTTATACCTCTCATTTTTATTTTAGTACTCTCCCTTATTTTATTTCTTTTATAATTTTCTTATTACAAATCATAAACTCTGTGTGCTGTATTTACTTATTTATTTATTTATTTTTTGGATTACTATCTTGCAATAATCATGTCAAGTCAACAGCCATCATATAATAACTTCTAAATTTTGGTATTTTATTTTATTTAACCAATGGCCTTGCATGATTGTCTTCATCATTTAATGACTTTATGTTAAGTACTAGTCTTTAAACCCGTGCTGTCGCACGGATACATTAGCTGCATAAACATACTATTAACCTGTTTAAGGGAAGCATATGTTACATTAAATAAAATTAAGCAATTAATAAAACCAAGAAGCATCACTAATATGTATGCTATATTATATGACAAAAAGGGCCTCAAGCAAGACAAAACACAAATGAGCCATTGAGCTAGCATAAAGAAAAAAGATTTCTAACCAGGCCCCTATTTATACGAAAACATGATAACATGAATTATAAAACGACAAAAACAAATAAATGGTAGGAAAATTTGCCAAAGTGAAATATGACATAGAAGAATACATTACTAATTTCATC
Organism: Trifolium repens; assembly: GCA_030408175.1. Classification (NCBI taxonomy): domain Eukaryota; kingdom Viridiplantae; phylum Streptophyta; class Magnoliopsida; order Fabales; family Fabaceae; genus Trifolium; species Trifolium repens. The sequence continues at coordinate 57,641,398 of CP125844.1, forward strand.
CCTATTATAAATATATTGAAAAAAAATAACTTTGTCTTACCCACGACACTAATTAATTTTACCTTTTTATATAAAGCACAATATTTAAATAATATAAAATAGATAATCCTTCTATGGCAATATTCATTTTCATACTATTTTAAATTAATCCTTCAAACTTTTAATTCAATTTTAAACCACTTCATATTTATTTTCATATATTTTGAAATAAGGAAAATACTAAACGGTGCCGACACTGTTTAAGAAAACAAAAATAGTAATATTGTATTGGAATTTGTGCAGTCAACTCCTTGAAAATCTAAAAAGTGTTATTTTCAATTTAAAATTTTCTTCTTTTGATATTCTTAACCGGTGTCCCGGGGACACCGGTTAGCATGACCCTTGAAATAAATATCTTCCGTCTTTTAATATGATCTTCATTTTCATACATATATTAGCTAGAGAAACTTTTTCGTATAAAAGTAAAAAATAGACCAAATACTTAATATGACCAAAACAGCTCGATCGAAATTTATTCTCCTCAATGCAAATAACGTGAAAATAATTCAATGTGATATAACTTTGAAGATATACATTGAGTTCAATTTTATATTTACTCCCTTAAAAATTTCCAGCTTCACTATGATCCAATACGTTATACGAATATAAAGTTTCTCCCTTTTTAAATTGGTGTGAAAATAAGTACATCATATTCACTATATTCTGGTTTTGTATGCTTAGCTTATTATTACATTCAATTGATTTCTTATAAAACATTCACATAGTATACTACTAAACTTTTACAAAATTGCTAAACATGCATTTTTTTTGTTACAGTAATTATATATAACCATTCATTTTCAGTGGCTAATTACTTATATACTATCATTCATTTTCTAGATACAATTATGAACTTTATCACATAACATATTACCCTAAATAGACCTCCCTCACATAACACCTAGCTCACAAATGAATAAAAGCAATTAAAATTAAGTCTAAATTAAAATTCAATGGAGATGATGTGGCAACTTATTTGCAATCTACAGTAGCCAAAACCTGTTTTCTTTTTGTCAAGATTATAGATTGGGGGTTCACATATTATAATATTGTGTATTGAATAATTATACAAGTGATTTAGACATCATATTTTAATTTAAAAACTTAAAGTATTAAAATTATAAGTCGTCTCACTTATAAAATGTTCAACATCCATTATTCTTTTCGATATGGGACTCAACTCATAAGGGAAAATACCAATATATTATATTGGCAACATAGTCAATAGTTAACAAGTTTTCTCAACTACTAATTATTTAAAGAATTGGAGTTTAATTTTTGTGAGAAACAATTTATGATTAGATTTTAATTTCTAATAAGTACTCTCAACTATTGTTAAAATTTTCAATAATTTTTAAATGTTGATCCACTATAGACAACTTATGAAACCGATCTACCGTATAACTCACTTAAAGGGTATGTTTGGGAAGCACGTTTATGAACTTATAACTTATCCAAGTAAACTCGTAACCGCTGCTAGAGCAATGTAGTGACTTATTCGGTGCATTGTCAGTCCCCTTAATTACTTGGTAGTATGTGTGCATGTAAATTGCTACTTGAAACATTGTCTTCAAGTGATATCAAAGTGAACAAAACCAAATTTGGCTTGTTTTGTTTGCATCGAATTGATGGATGAGAGAATATATTATTTATTTATTGCATCGAAAAAAAGTGCAAATGGCTTGTGATATAAGAAGCCAAGGAAGGATAAGGCAATAGATCACTCAACTGTAACTGAATTCAATTTAGCCGATTAAAAAAAAAAAAACTGAATTCAATTTAGAGAAATAAGTTTACAATAATATTTTACTCATAAAATGTTGACATTCAATTTTGATATCAATTGCAGATTTGCAGTTTAATATGAGTTATCATATCATTAACTTTTAGACAAAATAGCTTCTTCAAAAAAACTTTTAGACAAAATATTTAATAGAGAGACCAAACTTAAATTTCAAAATAAGTGAACATATATTGCAAAATGATAAAAACATAATGATCAAAACTGCAATTAAATATATGTTTAATCATATTTATTTTAGGATGATTAATAAATAGGACAAAACTTATATACTTTTTTTAGGTACATTTTTTACCGTGCTTCTCACAAAAAATTAGTTATATATTTAGATTTTTTAATTTAAAAAAATAAAAGAAAACTGTTTTTTTAATAAAAATAACCACTTCCTTGTCTAAAACAGTATACATAAGTTTAGTCCTAATAAATATAACAAAGTGTGGAAGTCTTTGATTCTCATTTATACAAAAATTTTGCTATTATATAATGTGTTGTCTAGTAATATACAGATTCTATCTATTTGATCTGCAAAATGTAAGTACTGGACAGAACAGTACATGACAGTATAAGACAAAACAACACAAGACAACCATTTAAAAAATTGAACAGATTTTGTGTTGTATGGTTTTGGAGGTCAAAAAGTTAATTTGGTATTTTAGACAATTTGTCTAAAGGACAAAAAGTTGTCTCACAGTTCAGTTGGGGACAAAAAATTCAGTTTTTGTGTTGTCTCTTAACCCTCAGTTTGTCCGGTACTAGGTACATTTTTAAAATCAAACACAGTACAACTGTAGTTGTTATGTCTAATCTCTTATTTTTTAGCAGATAAAACATACCCTTAAGTTTAGTTTTTTATTTAATTCAAAGGTTATTTTTTAACATTCTCTTTTTTCTATCGGTTAAATTATTTTCATATGGAGAAATTAAAAATTATACTACCTCTAATTACTTGTTTGAGAGATAAAAATCATAACCATTTTTTTTTCTTAAAAATCAACCATTTTTTTTTGCTTTCACTACAATTTAATCTGATTCGGTAGTTAGTTCTGACATCAATTAATTCTAGCCTCCTTGGTCACAGTTGCGGGGATAAAATCATAACCATTTTGACTCATTTATTTTTGGTTATCTTATATCCTACTTCTATTATTCTCAATTATTGGTTCATTTATGGTTAGGGAGGAGGAGTCTCTATCGCCCACTTTCCTTCTTTGTATTTTTCTTTTATATTTCCATTATCATACTCAATTATAGGTTTGGTCATCAGTTTTTTTTACAAAATAAAATAATAACAAATAAAATTATACTTGCTTCATGTTAAATATTAAAAAAAAATCAAATAAACTTTTTAAAACCTATGGGATCTTCGGACATAGCAATGAATGTTTAAATAAGATTAACTTCGTTCTGTATGGGATAAGGAGCAAAAAGCGCAGCATGGCAATCGGAGACATAACTACTTCACGTAGTTACTCGCAAATTGGTGAATATATTTTGACCAAACAATTTATATATAAACACTCATATTTTATATTATTTAATATTTACTATCCGTTTTGATCAGACAATCATCAAAACAATTACTATGTTCACACAATTAGTAACTGTGTGAAATTCAAACCCAAACAAATCTCAATATTGCTAGCAAAACACATTAATCTAGTTTGAATTTGAGAGCTCGGTATTGTGTATCAATTTTGACATTTTTAACAATTTAATTAAGATTTGTGAACTCTCAAAATCAAGTTTTGATGCCGAGGTCATAACTTATCTAACAATTTTGATATTTTTAAAAGTTCAATTAAGATTTATGAACCGTCAAAATCAAGTTTTCCTCCTCTATAAATGGAGCCAAATATATAATTTATTATTATATTTTGAATATAAATAGAGGTGGTTAACTCAACCCATAGTCATACCCATAGAGAGTTTGGTTGAGGCACCTTTCTAGCAGTGGCGGACCTAGGGGTGGGCTGAGGTGGGCCATGGCCCACCCCCACCTCAAAAAAATAATTTTTTTTATATGTGGAGTAATAATTTAAATGTATTATTAATTATTTTAAGTCATTTAGTATACATATTTGTATAAATATTAATCTAAATATTAATTTAGAGTTTATTATCACTACTAAGAAAGAGGAAAGCGGCTGCAGTTCAATATAAGCATTAGCGTCGGTTCAAACCGTCGCTAAATGCTTGCTGCGGCGGTTGGTCAAGCGTCGCAAAATGTGGCGTCGCTAGGTTATTCAGCGGCGGTTCTGGCAAACCGTCGGAATAACCGCCGCAAGGACGTTAGCAACGGTTAAACTAATTTTAGCGTCGGCTATCAACCGTCGCTAATTGAAATTATTTTACACATTTTTCTGAGCTTTTAGCGTCGGTTGAAACCGCCGCTATTTGATTTTTTTTAATAAAAAAAAATCTTTTTTTTTCCCACAAATTTTTAATTTTTTTTGGTTTACCACAATTTTTTTAAACTTTTTTTTTTACACACATAAATATTTGCCAACCAAAGCTAACGTAAAGGAACCACCTAAAGATTTAAATTACATTTCACGAACAAACATTAATCATACAACTCATAAAAGCAAGTGCACGAAAGATTTGCATAAACACCAGAATCGCTGCTGAAGCATAATTTCTTGCTCTAACATAAACTTCTATAACAAATCAAACCCATATACTTTCCTTGAATTAGCATCTTTATAAATCCATGGGAGCTTCTTCAACTTTGACATTGCTGGAACCACAAAAATAATAATGCTACAGAAGTAGAACATCATTTCATTGTGTCTGAATGTGTTTTTAGTTAATGTAGCTAGTTCGCTCTCCTGCTGTTTCTTCAGCTATGTCTGCGCGGTTGAATAAGCAAGACTGAGGCTTTTATTCAGCAGAATTGAGCAATTCAACATTTGAATACTAAAAACATGTTACATTGTAGTTAGTTGGTACCTGAATATATATATATTTAAGGAAACTGGATGAGGTGCTTTCAAATACTTCTCTTTCATAGCTAGCCACAAGTTTATTTTCCCAAAAGTTGCAAATAAAGTACCGTGATATAATAATTACAACATTATTTTTGTCCTGCAGAGTATAAAGAAATGAACATAATGAACAGTTGCAGACTGCAGTACTAATTGAGTAAAGATTTCAGCTAAAGATCGTAAGTTATCCCACAAAGCTTACACTGAAGAATATTAGCTTATAAGCTTAAGAGTATTCTACTTGAAGAGAGGAAAAAAATGAGATTTTTTATAAAAGAAAATAAAGTGAAAGTTGATATTTTGAATGGTGGTAGGAGATAGTTTACAACAACTTGTAATTTTTTTTAAATAAAATAAGAAATTTGAGAGTTTAGAATTATTGGAAAGTGATGGAGGGTCATAATAACAATTAAAAAGTTGACGGGACTGAATTCACTCTAAAAATCATCGGGGGACCGAAGCCACACACTAGTTATAATAGAGGGACTAAAAGTACAATTAAGCTTAATTTTATTTTCATATAAACTGATTGACAAAGAAGACAAAGTCATATTGGAATGAATGAAGCATAAAGTGAACACTAACCGAAGCAAGCACCAGAATAGTAAAGAAATTCAAATGTTGTGTGTGTGAAAAAACCAGCACTTGATTTGATTCAAGATTCCTTTATCTTCACTATCTAACTCTTTCATGCCATCCATTCTACTTCTTGACAAGCGACCTACAAGAATTGTTTGAATAGAGTTAGAATCATGTACAAAACAAATCCTAAACAAACTAATAATAACCAAATTAGGGAAAATGAACTAAGCTTGAAAAACAAGGCTAGTTTTTGCTTTGAAATAAAATAGCTTATTCTAACAAAACCTAAACATGTTGTGTCCCATCACTCCACCCCATAAAAACAGATTTATAGGTATGATATAAAAATCAATTATCCCAAATAATTTATCAAATCCCAAAAATTTGATCATATGGTGCAGAGATGGTAGGGAAACATGGTATATTGAGATAGAATCGAAAGGCATGTCAATTTAGATCGTATCGATTTTGAACAAGACTACATGAGATCAATCCAGAGATCAAATAAACTATTCCATCCAAACACCAGAAGTAAGTTTCAGAGGTTTGCACTAACATTGTATAGAAGCAAGTAAAAATACAAGACAGAAGCGAAAAATATGAAATATTCCAATGGCAAGTATTTTTTTTTCTTTCTGAATAAGTACCAAAATTAGAGTATCATGACAACTTCTCTTAGCTGGAGTCTTGTTTTCATTCAATGTGAAAACTTGGCAGCCATCATTCTCTTGAGCCATGATTCTATTTCCACCTTCCTATAAAACAAAAATCTAAAATGTTATTCATATACAACTTAACATAACAATAACATAAGTTGCAGACCTCTCAAAAAGCTTTTCTTGAACTTTCATGCTTTTAACTTGCAAGGCTTAACATTCCTAATTTAGTTTGTTTTCAAAAAAAGGTACAAACAGAATCATAATAATTGTAATAATTTTTTTGAAAAAAAATGAAAGTTTTGATATAAAGACAATAGTATTTTAATATTTTCAAAGAAATCAAAGATAATGAATGCATCAGATATATGTCCTTCACCTTTTTAGGGATTAATACAAATTTTTTGATTAAGCTATTCATTGCACTTAAACCCTTCATGACCCTTGTAATTTGAGAAGGCAATAAAAGCATTATTAGCAACACAAAATATACCTTCATGAATCTCCGATACCTTCGTCAATCACAACAAACATCGTCAAATGAATTCTCCAAAACTGCATTGTTATTTCAAGTCCAAACCAATCATCACAAACTTCCAAAGGATCAAATTTCATCAAACAAAACAAGGATCTAAACACACCAATCATCTAAAGATTTAACTCTTGATATTGTACAACATAATTTCGCTAGAGAAACTCTAGCAAGAACATCGTGCAAATGGAGAACATCTTGTAAAGACATAAATATAGTAATCAAAACCCATTAAGCCCAATTTCGTACTATGAAGGGAACAAGTTATAGCAGAAAAACTCAGAACCGAGTTTTTCTTTTTTTCGATAAGTAAAAAATATTATTAATAGAGCCCAAACCAGCATCATTGTGAGAAAACTCTACCCACCTTCTATAAAGGGTTGCAGAGACCTCACACTATCATTTGCTTGAAGAATGGGCTAAAAAAACCAATACAAAGTCACTGAGACATAACACCAAAATAACAATTCCAACAAGCAAACACCTCAAGCCTAGGAACTCTTAGAGTGCCTCAACAACACGTCAACACATCAGGGAGGCAACACTAAAGAAGAAATAAAGAAAACCAAAGTAACTGTTAGGCCTATACAATACACACAACATATAAAAACAACACCAAAAACAAAGATGCAAAAGGACAAAACCAAAATTCAACATGCCTGCACTTGTTGACATACACCTGACAATACAAAAGATTCCTACACCCTCAAAAAGGAACCAAACACCACTAGACAATGAAATCAAACGCACAACCAAGCACTCCACACAACACCTCTAAGGACACAAAAATCAACTCCTGCACAACAAGCCAGCACTGCAACCATTTATGAACTGTTAACCTTGAAACCGATGGATCCAGCTATCACACGAGCTTGAGCCCATTTTAGCCAAGGCATCAGCTAAATCATTTGCTTCTCTGTTAACATACACAAACTCCACTTTCTTCATTACTAACAGCAGGTTGTTTAGCTTATTACAAGCAAATCTCAAGTTCCAGGGACAAGAATCTCTATTATTCACCCAAGCCAAAACATTCTTAGAGTCTGATTCTATGATTATAGAGCAATTTAATAGCCAATCCTTACTTAGAGTTTGCTCTAAAGCAAAAACAATAGCTAAAAATTCAGCAATTTAATAGCCAATCCTTACATGAAGTGAAGCACTCACTAAAGCAAAAAAAAAAAAAAAGACTTTGTTGGAGTTGAGTGTGACCCTTTGATGGTTTCATGGAATTCAACTAGCATGATTATGTATTGAGATTTGAGTCTAAGCTAATAATAAATCATTTACATGTGTGTAAGCCCGTTAAAAATATGTCTAGAATATTTAATTTATTTGTTAATTTTTGTAGCTAAAGTTCAAGAACATTTTGTTTATGAGATCAATGACCCTTTGTTGATTTTGTTATGTTTTAGATGCGGATGTGGTTGATGTATTAGGTTAATCATAATCAGAATTTGACATCACTAAAATCAAAAACCCTAAAAATCAAATTGTAGAAGAATCTAAAAAATTAAACCACTAAACTCAAAAACCCTAAAATCAAAGAGTAGAAAAATCTAAGAAATTAACAAATTATCAAAATCAAAGAAGAATCATAATCAAACACTACCGAGAGAGAGTGAGTGAGAGAGAAAGAGAGATTGGTGAAACCTGTGTTAAGGAGGAGCTACGGTGGGGATGAGAGGAACGTCAGATGGATGGAACTACGACGTCGAAGAAGAGAAGACGTCAGAGTGAGAGTGAAAACCTGAGCAATTTTGTTTTCACTGAGTGAAAACGTGATGAGGTAAAGAGTGTACAAAGAAGGAAGAGAGGAGCACAAAGGGTTTCCATTGTTTTATTAAAGAATGAAAAAGTTAAAAGAAAAAAAAAAACACAAACATAAACAGCGGCGGTTTGGACTGCCACGATAACCGCCGGTAAACATGGAAGCGGCGACGGTTTTACACCAACTGCCGCTAATTGGCCGCCACTGTTTTCCTTTTTTCTTGTAGTGTATTAGTCATTATAAGTAACACAGTACACATATTAGTTCAAGTATTAGTGTAAATCTTAGTTAAAACTAGCAATTGAACTAACATATATAAATATGAAATGACATAAAAAAATATGTTTAATTAATATTTAATTTTTTAAGTCCCGTATTTTGACATTTGTTGCAATTTTAGGCTTATCTCAATTTTTTTTCTTTTTTGCTGTAAACATAGCGAATTTTAATGCCAAAAAATTTGAATTTTGGGTTAAATTTGATATTTGATCTTTATATTCAATGTTTGAGACAATAAATCACTTTAATGGCCAAAAATCAAATTTTTTAGAGTAAAAATATAGATTGTTGGTACCAAAATTGTAACATATGAAAATAGAATGACCAAAAAATTCAATTTGAAAATAGATTGACTATTTTTCGGCCCACCCACTATAATTTTTCTGGTTCCGCCACTGCTTTCTAGATCATCAGATTTCAATTGAAGAATTCATTATCTATTGAGGTTGCGTTTTGGAACAAAACCAAATAAATATTGATTGAGGTATTTAATTTCTATTATTAGTTTTTTTTTTTTTAAGTAATTTCTATTATTAGTTAGTAGTTACACTTTCATGGAAAATCCTAATATGATCAGAAGTGGTCTATTGTGGAACAAAATATACACAATATTTTAAAACTTTATATATTATTTTGAAGTATAAAGTAATAGTATTATCATTTTTACGATTAGAGTTTGTTTAACATGTGTAACATTGTACATGTTAAAATAACTAAAATAATAAATTTTTATTAAAAAGCTATAATTATTTATTAAGATATTATACATTTAATATGTAAATAAATACGTGATTCATTTACAGTCAAAAAATAATAATACGTGATTCATGTTAAATTGGGGTGAATCTTATTAATTATTATTTTAAATGTAAAGACAAAATCAAAATACTTTTTAAAAAGTTTTGCTAACAATCAATAAATTGTCCACCGTATCACACTTGCCACCAGCAACACAATCATATTGCAGATGAGATTTCTTTCTTTTTTCTTAAATTATATTTGGCATTAAGTGACATGTGTCACATTGGTAGACACCTTAACCCATCATCAGATTCATCACTATCACATAATTTGTTTGGTTGTTGTAAATTCTTTTTGTGATTTTTTATATTTCTTTCTGACGGACACATGATATCATATGGCTATTTTAGATAATATTTCTTAATGCAACTATTGTTATCACTAAAATAAATAAATGTGTTAAAAAAATTTACATCGTTGGTAAGATCACCTAAATACGTATCTATAAAATAGTGATAATTCTTAATGTTACCTTATTAAATCGATTTATAAAATAAAAATTACCTCTACTTTATAAACACATATTTAGAATTTCATTTTAATATTAATAGAATGTAACCTTTGAATATATAAGAAACATTTTAATTTTAGATAAAGTATGTTAATCATTCTTTGAAAACACGTTTCACGTTTATAATTTTAGTTTTCGTAATGATTTTTTTCTTCTTGATTTGATACTTCTAAATTTAAAAAAAAAAATTGTTTTTAGTTTTTAAAATTGTTTATTTTACCACCACGTGTGATAATTTTAATGGCCACATATGTAATTAGAGACTAAAATAATCAATTTTATACAGACCAAAATATAAAAGAAAAATACAGAAATTAATTAAAATAAAAATATTATATTGCAGTACTAAATTTTTTTTTTTTTTGAAGCATACTAAAATCATATTTAAACCTTGAAAACCGTTAACTGCAAATAAAAGAAGCTATTTTTCATCTCTTTATGGTTGAATGATTCATTTTGAGAAAACCCTTTTTGGCAAAGAGTTTTGGTTTGAAGATGGTGTTAGAATCTTCTGATTCAGCTGACAATATCAACAACCCTTTGTTACTCACTCAATTCCAACCTCATCCTATCAAAAGGACAGGTTTGTGTTTCTTATAGATTCTGATTTAATCTCAACATGTTTCAATTGTTACATAGTATAATACCATGTTGATGTTGATTAATTGTTGTTGTTTTTTATATTTATAATTGAAAAGTGCAATAATAATATTGAAATGAAATTGATGGATATAATAAATGATGTTATGTTGATAAATTTTGATATTAGGGACTCTATGGACAGCAGTTGCACACATAGTAACAGGAGTGATAGGATCAGGAGTCTTATCATTGCCATGGAGTATTGCACAACTTGGATGGATTGTAGGACCATTTTCTATACTACTTATTGCTTCTTCAACTCTTTTCTCTGCTTTTCTTCTATGCAATACTTATAGATCTCCAAATCCTGAATATGGTCCTCATAGAAGTGCTTCTTATCTTGATGTTGTCAATTTTAATTTAGGTAATTTTATTTATTTACATCTCATATACCCTTTTCAGTTTTCAATTTCATTGTTTTTGCAATTTTTAAGATATTCATAAACTGATAGGATTAGGTTGATATCTGCTAACAAGCTATGTGAACAATACAATAATTGATTATAGATTATTTTAGTAGTAATATTGAACATTTTATTATATTCCCTATCCATAAAAAATTAATTGATTACATGATTATATTAAAAAAAACTTATTTTGTCCAAAAATCTTAGTTCAACTGGTAAAAAAATCCCGACATTGTTAGGTCGGACGCCATCACCGGGGGTTTGAACTCCGACTCCCTCACTTGTGTGATTTTATGATGACTTTGTATCATTTTCGTCTATGTACCCAAAAAAATAAATTAATTTAATAAATTTGTTACACCAACATGGCGTGGCACAATTAGCCGATAACTGGGTCCTTTAAGCATATGGTCATAGGTTCGGTCTTAGCCAGTGTGTGTGGAAGAGTGGCTGATAGGAGAGGTCAATCTCTTAAATAGATCTCCGCACCTAGAAGGATTAGTCTCTAGCTTATTTTGAAAGGGAGGGTAGGGTATGAAATGAGGGATAAAGAAGGAACCAAACAAATTGGATTATTTTGAATAAGAAATTAAAGAGAAGAGTCTGCTATTTAGTTAGAGAAATATTATCCCTCTGGCTTCCTTTCTCTGCATTAAGCATAAAAATTTGTAACTATGCGTTTATAATTAATGTTTTCGGCAGATATGGTACCACATTTTCTATAGGCAAGACTGCTATTCTGAGAAATATTAACAGAACATTGTCACACATTATTTACAATTCATTAATTAATATTACATAAACTTATGTGCATTTTACCAAAATGAGAGCGAGATTCGCGTGATTTAGCGGTTGCCATCTAAATTTCACATGTGTTTAGATATTTTCCTCCTTATGAGATTTTGGTTTTGTGGTTACAGGAGTAGGGAATGGAAGACTATGTGGCCTTCTTGTGAATATATGTATATATGGTTTTGGAATTGCCTTTGTCATTACAACTTCTATCAGCTTAAGGTTTGTCCAATCGAGAATCAGTCCGTCCCGAGAATCTCGCTATACCTGTATATATATTGCTAGTATTGATTTTGACAGCTATTTGAATTTGTTGATGCAGAGCAATCCAAAACTCAATTCCTCAACACAACAAAGAGAATGAAACACCAAGTGAATTTGCAGATGCATATTATATGTTGATTTTTGGAATTGTCCAAATATTTCTTTCACAGATACCAAACTTACATAACATCAATTGGCTTTCCGTTGTCGCTGCGATTACATCTTTTGCTTATTGTTTCATAGGAATGGGACTTTCCATCATGCAAATCATGGGTATGCATGCATCACCATTTGAGTAATCTGATTTTCTAAGTATTTCCTTATGCTTAGCATGACTGGCTTTGTGAATCGACACTCGCTTGAAAATATATATTGGACCGATTATTAGTTTTGACTCCACAATACATGCATATAACATTTCATTAATCATTTGCTCAGAAAATGGATATGCTAAGGGTAGTATTGATGGAATCAGTACCTCTAGTGGAACTCAGAAGTTGTGGTTGGTTTCCCAAGCGCTCGGTGACGTATCGTTCTCCTATCCTTTCTCGACAATTATGATGGAAATACAGGTATCTACCTACCCTTTGATTCTCAGATAACTGAAATGCAAAATGTGAGCTTGTTTGGTTTAAGAAAATGTATTATATTTTTCATCAGCACTTTTAGGTACAAACACATCACCTTTTTTCACTCTATTTTTTGTGAAGATTTTTTTTCACTTATTCCTTTAAATGTTTGAAAATAGTAAACAAAGTAATTTTTGTCATTAAAAGTGACAATTATAGAAGCTGATATAACCTGTAATTCTTGAAGGATACTTTGAAGACGCCGCCACCAGAAAACCAAACAATGAAAAAGGCCTCATTAATATCAGTATCTATCACAACGTTCTTTTATCTCTGTTGCGGATGTGCTGGATATGCTGCATTTGGCGATAATACACCAGGAAACCTTTTAACAGGATTCGGATCCTCCAAGTATTATTGGCTTGTCGACTTTACTCATGTTTGTATAGTGGTTCACCTAGTTGGTTCATATCAGGTACATATAATCAATGTTCCTCATCAAATTTTATAATGTACTCACATATTTTATGTCTCTTCGATTTCTATATTGTCTTAGAGTAACATATATGTTTTGCGTGTTCGGCCTAAAGGGTAATATATATGTTTTGTCTACTCTTATCTGCCACTGTGGAATGCATGTTCATGTAACTCTTAAAAATGTTATTTTGCGTGTTTGGCCTAAAGGGTAATACTTATACATAAGAGTTTATGCTATAAGCGCTTAATTAAGCTATTTATCCCAACAGGGCCATTGTCTTAAGAGTCTAATGTTATGAAATGCACGTCCGTTTAACTATGTCATCTACCTTGTTTCAATGCAGGTATACAGCCAACCACTTTTTGGCAATGCCGAGAATTGGTTTCGTTTTAAATATCCAGACATTGAATTTGTGAATCACACATATACCCTGAAACTGCCTTTGCTACCAGCTTTTGAACTAAATTTTCTCAGCCTGTCATTCAGAACTGCTTATGTTGTATCAACTGTTGTGATTGCAATGATCTTTCCATACTTCAACCAGATTTTGGGAGTCTTAGGCAGCATAAGCTTTTGGCCATTAACCATATATTTTCCAGTGGAAATATACTTGAGTAGGTCCAATACCGATGCGTGGACGGCTAAGTGGATTATGCTTCAAACTTTCAACATTGTTGGATTTGTATTTGGATTATTCACGCTCGTTGGATGCATTAGAGGAATAGTAACTGAAAAAATAGGCTAAGAAGCTTTAAGATCACACTTTAAACATTCAGATTCACATTGAGGAATGCGAGCTATATTCTATGCTTGTAGCATGAAGACGTTACTCTGTCGCAGAAGACTAAAATCGTATATTGGCACAATTTTTTGAGAAACTAAACTATTGAGTTTCTTATACAATACTGATAAGTTGTTCCTATGGAATTACAGTGTTGTGCAGGTCAGGTTTTTGAAGTTGGACCTGTGGAAAGAATCTACCACTGGAATAAATGAAGTTATCACTTCTTGGACAAAATCTCATGTTTGATTTTTGTTTGAAATCTTAATATGTGATTATGCTAAATAACATTAATGAGATTAATTTTGAAGGAGAGTATATTTGGCAAAACAACAAAGAGCACATTCACTAATGAAAGATAAAGACGAAAAGTGAAATTGACAGTGTATGTTTGGTATCACAGTAGATTGGACAAAATTACTGTGATTCACTATGATTTTGTCAAAATTCACTGTGAAACCAAACATCAGCAATACATATCCATTTTTTATTTAGTGCGTGTTTTGAAAGTTAGCATTTCCACGTTCATGTGCTTTGGATTTTAGCTTTAGGGAGATGTGTGTCCAATTGGATACAAAACGTGAAAACAAACATGCTATTCGACCATGTTTTGAAACATGATTCAATGTGCGGTGTCACCGCAGTTTCGTCACTTTTCAAAAACATGCACATGCACTTAGTGAGTGTTTGTATGTATGTGCGTCCAATTCAAATATGAGAACTTCAACATGAGAAGGTGTGTCTTTTCGTCACTAGTATAAAGATGAATTTTTTTACCGTAATTTTGTTGAAGTTATAAAGCATAAATTACAACGATTCACCTATAATTTTGTCAAACTCGCCTTAATATAAAACAAACACTTAAGTGGGATTTGAGTCTTGAATTGATTTAAGAAACCTTTTCAAATCAAACCTTTTGTCCAATATGTAAGGAAGGAGGAATAAATAATTGAGTGAAAGATTGGCACTATTGACAAAACAAATTTAGCTTTTGTCGCATTAAGGAACAAAAAAAAGTTTGGATATCATTTCACATGCAATCAACTACTAAGAGCATCCACATCCATGCTACTCATTTTGGTGGTATAAATGGACCTCATCCAATATATTATATTACTTCACACTTTTCAATTATTTAAACCACTCAACTATATTTTTCAAATATTCATACCACTAATAAAAAACTTTAAAATGGATCCCATTAACCATATAATATATTATTTTAAATATAAAGTTATTGGAAAATCATAAAGCAATAGTGCAATGGTATAAGTTACAAAGTTATAAAACAATAAAAAATTGACACAGCTACAGTAATGCAACGGTGCTGCAGTTGGAAACGTAGTATAATAATGCCACCCAATATTACTCAAATAGCAGTTGCCAAACTGACATGGGTTCTACACTCTGCTGTAGCCACCCCCGATAATTATGCTCTAAGAGAAGTTCCTCATAGGATTCCCCTTAGATGATTCCCTTATCTATGCCTTCAACGGCTTTATTTTCATTAAGGCATGTTATTTTCTTCCATACCTTATTTGACTAATTTGCATGGTGTTAGGTTCTTTCTACAACAATTCTATGGTGCATCAGTTGTGGAAACTGTTGGATCTATAGAGAAAAAATATATCCCACTAAATTTAATAATCTCTATGCATCATACAATCGTTGTAGGGGTTCACATGTCTAGAGAAGTTAAGAGAAAGAAAGCAGTGTGCTAGAAACAAACAAATTAAAGGCAAAATTGTTTTAAAATTCACATTTTTCTCTACTCTTTTTCATATTATTCTTTTATATTTTATAAACTCATTTAAATACCAGAAATAATATATTTATATTTATTTAATTTTTTATTAAATTTCTCATATTTTCATATTGTTTGATTTCATTTAATTTTTTTTAGAGAAAAAGAATATGCACATACAATGTAAGATAATTTGACACTGTTAACCAATCACAACTATGTTTTCCGCCACATCACCTCATTTTCTTAATATGACATGAAAGGTTAAACTATTCATATTGATTATCAAGGTAAAATTAATTTACACCGATGTCATATAAACATCCATATGTGTTTAATAATTATATAACAATTACACATCAATAAAAAGGACAACTTTTCTTAGCTAAAAAAAACTATTTCAACATCTATATAAAAAGAAAAAACTCTTTGACATCTAAATATTTTAAGTGTTAACAAGGATAAATTGTTGTTTGACCCTAAACACAAGTTGATGATTTTCCTTTTGTGAAAGAACAAGGTGGGTAACCTCGGATCCTAAAAAAGTTGGCAATTATTTAATCAAACTTGATAAAGAGTGTATATATATTTATAGTATTTGGATCATTGTCGTTGAAAAAACAAAATCATCAATCCAAATGCATGTGTCACATTTTCCTTACAACTTTAGAGTTTGAATTTGATACTATTTTATTTTATTTTTTTTATAAAAAAAAAAAAAGAAAACCAAATGTTAGTATTATTTTTAGAGTGAGTTTGAATTTGATACTATTTTATTTTATTTTTTTTATAAAAAAAAAAAAGAAATTTTCAATCTTTTTATCATTTTACTTCTTAATTTTTCCGCTCAACTACCAAACCATTTTTTCACACTATCAATATAATCTTTTATACACTTTTAACTAATCAGTAATCACAATCATATGATTTAAAGTCTTTTTTAGTGATCAAGTAATTATAATTGATTAACAATATAATTTTCAAATATATAATAGTATTAAATTTCTATAGTAGTGTACCTGAAATTTCTTGAGATTCTAATTCAAAAATATTAACTAATGACATATTATTATGACATGACAGATCCGCACGAGAGTTTCTTCATTGGATTCTCAAAAATCTGTGAGGCTGAATCCAAAGACACATGCATACACACACCTGACACAATGATTTCATTTTCTTAATTAAACTTTTGTTTTGCTCTAAACAAATTACAAATTCATTCATCCATCAAATCCCTCTTATGTGGACATAAATTGAAAATATTATAAAACTAACTGACTTAACGGCAGCTACATCTTTGCTGAAATCAGTCTCCACTCTCGAGGTTAAGTTAATTTGATTCCAAAATTACATTAATAGAGTTATTAATATTAACCGCTGCCCGCAATTGGATTGCACGCAGTACTAGTATGTCATCGCTATGAATCCGTCCGATCTTGAATCAATTGTAAATATTGTTTAGTACTGATTTTATGAAGGTGTAATATATATCAACTGATCTCAAATTGATGGTTGAGATCTCTAATATTGTATATAATTGCAAGCTTTTTCTATAACATAAGATTCAGATCTTTATAAGTCTCAACCCATGACTTGTAGAATTTCAAAACCTAGCTAGTAATGTTAGCATTTGTGATGTAGTCCTCGAAGAACTTATAAAATCAGCTTGCAGCATATTTTTATAAGTTGTTTTTAGTTTATCTTTATAAACTCTTTGAATAGCTTATGAAAACAGTTTTTAGTTGATAGACATAGTTTAATTTTACTTTTTCTTTTGTTATAGAAATGGATAATATATAAACACTTATATGATAAATACTCGAGTTAGAACTTATAAACATTTACGTGAATTAAGTCGCTTATCCAACCCATGACATTTAATCAACTTTGGTAACATACTATACTAGTACTTTGACTTATTTTTACTTAATTTCTTCTTTTAGACTATTTGTTAAATAGCTTTATTTGAAGAATACTATGTGGAGTACATAGTATTGATCAAATTTTATTTTTCAAACATCATTTATCATGCTGCATTATATAAAAATAACACTAAGTAATAATATATTTTTGTCATTCAAACAAATTTTTAAAGACATAGATAGTAGTAGAGAAAAAAGGTAACACAAATCAAAACTGAAAATCATCATGACAAAAGAGAATTAAAAGAAAGAGATAAATAAAAGAAGGATATAAACATAAATAATGAAAACAAGGAAACTTTATTTTCTCTCAAGGTACAAGTTTCTTCAGAACTGCAAATTAACTCTAAACTCACAAAACTCAATTCCTTAAATCAAACTCATTACTATATTTGCACTCACCACACTCTAACTAATATCAAAATCTAGAACATATATCTTCTACTAGTATAAGAGAGGAAAAAAATAAAACAACTTAAAAATCTAAATCTAGCAAGTTAAGAGATTAACCAAGCTAAATTTAGTCACTAAACAAACTCTACTAAGCTAGTAATTAAAATTATCAGAAATAATTAAGGGATGAAAAACTATCCCCTAATATTAATGATAACGATCAAAATCCAAAATTCTCAACATGGTTTTAAATTTTGATCTGCAATAATTAAAACTGCGACCGCAATTTAAAACCAAGATTCACTAACATACTAGCACACAAATGAAGCTAGAGAATCTTGAAGTGCAACACACAAAAAATTCTCCAAATCTGGTGGTGCAAAAATTACTCTACGAAGAGAGAAATTTGAAAGCACCCTTTGTTTCTTTGGTGCTGGTGGACATGTGGAAATTTCGGGTATCCGAAATTTTCGACCTTTTGGTGTTGAACATACACTATTATTACTGATGGTGGAGACATCATCATCAACAACAACCTTAACCGAATCCATCTCCATGTCCTTTGATGAGCTGAGATCAGAGGATGTTTCTTGGATTTTGCTATGTGGAAGATGTTTCTTCTTGTTTGTTGTTGTTGTTCTTCTTCTTGTTGTCTTCTTTCTTGATGCTGTTGGTGTTTTTCCTAAAGGGACCATTTCTTGAGATGAAAGAGAGAACTTTGAAGCTTTGATAAAGTAGTTTAGTTTCTATTGGTGAGTGCTTTAACTTGTTGAAATGAAGTGTGTATATATATTTGACTGAAAAGTGAGTTTTGTAGAAAAGTCAAATTATGATTCTTGAGGGAATAATATTTTAGTCTATGTATGTAGGTGACATTACACTACAAAAGTAAGTCTCTCTCCACTATAACATAGTGCAACAAGGAATCCAAGAGGAGACCAACCCAATGTATACTTTTCAAACACCTATTTTGATTTTCAGAAAATGTTATTTTCACAAATAATTGACATTTATAATATAATTTCTCTTTCTCAAAATATAAGCGGAAATTTGTAAAAAAAATAAATGTATTTGGTTAAAAATTTGAACTAGATACATTAACTTTGTTTAATCAAAATTTCCCTTATATTTTAAGACAAAGAGAGTATTTTAACTTAATGATTACAAAATCATTATTTAAACAAATTTATTACTATTGGTTTTAACGTTTTAAATATATAATTATAAGTTAAAACATAACAACAATAAATTAATCAAAGTGATAAGGGATATTATAGTCAACAATAAATTTCTACATCCATGACTTACATAAGTCACATATGTTATAATCTTAGGGTGTTTTGGGGTGTCTATAGCACAAGTCAAAGACAAGGGCATTTTAGTCATTTTGTAAGGAGCGCTCAAGTAATTTTTTCAAGGTTTAATAGGTCTTTTGATCCCTATATGTTTGCGAATTTTTTTATTTTGGTCCTTGTATTTTATTTTGTTGCAAATAAATTATTGAATGTACAAAATTTGTTGGTTTTACTCCTTAAAGTCAAAATCCGCAGGAAAATCTGCAATTTTCGTGCAGATTTTTCTGCGAATTTTAACTTTAGGGACTAAAAAAATTGTGTGCATGAATTTATTTGTAACAAAATAAGATACAAGGATCAAAATAAAAAATTCACGAACATACGGAGACTAAAAGATTTTTTAAGCCTTTTTTCAAAATCAAAACAACAAAATTTAAACCCAACAACCTTAGATATGCTTCTATTCCTATGTTTTTTATTATGTACCTACTATTTTTAAAAAGTCATATTGGCCTATCTAGTGTAATATTCTTGGACATTTTTTCCACTAAAAGATGTAAAAATAGAAGGGTCGTGAAAAATTCAAAAAAAGAAAGAAAAAAATAATAAGATTTCCATAATTACTTTTCAGTCTCAGATATAATCGAATTGTATGGCTTGATCTCTATGTTTGCTTTCTTCAAGTGGTCATCCACCTCTTCAGTAATTTTTGAATTGTCGATAAATAATGTAGCTCCATCAATCGGAGTCTCTCTAACAATCTTCATTGAACCACCAGGAATCAAATCAATCGGACGCCGGCAACAGTGCCGCAAGCGACGAGACCGCGGACTTCCGGGTAGGGGCGGAGCAGCATGAGGGCCGGGGAGGGCCGCGGCCCATCCCAAAATTTTCGATTTTAATAGGTATATATACATAATACATATCTTTACAAACGTTTTTCTTATAAATATTAACTGATTCAATAGCTTTTAATAATGGCGTGCTAGCCAGGTGGTTAAGAATTGCGCCCATCAAGCAAGGGTCAAGAGTTCAACTCTTGCCTGTGCCATATTTTGGTTTTTTTCCCATTTTTTATTGCCAAGTTTGAGTACTACACTTTAAAGGATTAATATTTTTTCATTTCTTTTTATAATAGGTTCAACATTTTATTATTGTATCAAATACATGCAAAAATTAAATTAAATTGGTTTAACATTTAATAATATTACACCGATCAATAATGTTTTAACAAATGAGTCGACATTAATTTTTATTTTAAGTGATAAATTTTTTCGTATTTTTCTTGTAGAAAATATCACCTCTCTTTGTATTAGTGCAGTATAATATTACTCAAATATTATACTAGTATAATTATATATATATATATATATATATATCACCCAATAAAAAAATTTAAACTCCGTTATTTTGAATGACTTTAGCATCATCAACGCTGCATATTTAGAAACATGATTACTTTGAACATTTGAATTTTGTCATATCAATCGCAGGCTCTATCATAGACACTATGCCGTTTTATATATACCGTTAACTCGGATGATGTTAGTCTGTTTGTTTGTAGATTCATCCATATTACTTTCACTACATTGACTATATAATAATTTTAAATGATGTATTTCCGGCAAAGGATAGGATCCATAAACCAAATGTTTATGGATGGTGCATAAACAATTATAAACCGTTAGATTTTGTTTACACGTGGAATAATCTCGTTTTTCCATTTTACGTCTTCGTGTCAAAGCTCGCAAAACCAAAACATCGCTTCTGCAATTTGATCTCTCCGCCATCGATCATCGTCTCCGATCTCGCCGCCATCGTCCATTGTCTTCGATCTCATAGAATCGTATTCTCTCTTTCCAATTTGTTCTCGACGTTGCCATTCGTCTCTCTCGTGCGATTTCTTCTACAATCACAGAGTTCAGTTCTTCTCCTTTCCACCGCCACGCGCCACCCCCTTCGCAGTTCTTAGTTTCAGAGTTCACTCACAAACAGGTTCCTTACTTACTTTGCTTCTCTCTCTAATTTGATATATCGATTCAATTTTCATCGAAACCTTGTAAATTTGTTTTTTTGTTTATTTTTCATTCACTGTAGTTCTTGCTTTACAAATTATTACTACATGATTTTCCGTTCTATTATATTGAGAGATCTTCATCCACCATGTTGCAAGTGTATTTGTGGATTGTTTTGTTTCCATAGTGTTTTTATCATGGCAATTAACTTGCAAACTATTTATTCGATTCATTTTGTCCCTGATGAGCAACAAAAGCTCTTTTTTACTTCAGTTAATGGATTGCTCTGCATATTTCATACTAGTGGAGATATAGATGATAATGATCATACAAAATGTTGATTTGTTCACTTGTTTGTGCCGTGATACTTGGATGCATCATCAAGAATCAGTATCAAAAATTTATGCTTTTGAAGTTTATTAAAAAAGTTGAAATAATATGATGTAATTTGTTCTATTATGTAGGGGAGTTATGGGCATGCTTCCCTGTGCAAGCTACAACTTTGATCAAGTCAAGTGTCCTTTTTGGTTTTTTTATTTTATTTATTTTGATGTGGTCTCAGACTTTTAGGCAATCGCTTTTACTGCTACCCTATAAGTTCATTTTAGACACATTCGCAAGGAAGGTACCGATCCAAAATTTCTGCCTGACTCTGAATACCCTGACTGGTTATGCCATTTGATTGATGAACACTATGTTAAGTTTGATAATCGCACAAGGATCAAGGAGAATATCTCTCTTAAGGCTAAGAACTAATTAAATTTCAAAAAGAGAACTTGGGATGGGTTGTTTAAAGATCAAACAGTGTCTGGGGTATTTCTTTATCAAGTTTTTGTGGTTCTCTATTTTGTGAGATTCCTTTGAGTAATAGATTTCAGAAACAAATACTTGCTTGATCTAAAAACAATTGACAGTGCTTGGTTGCTTTTGAAAGGAAAAGTGATTTAGCAGTTACAAAACAAGACCATGTGACTATATTAGTTTTTAATAATGTGATTATATTTGGTTGTTTCAGTTTTTGTTTTTGGAACTGATGAAGGTACCAAGGGTGGAGTCAAAATTAAAAGTATTTGCTTTCAAAATTCAGTTTCAAGCTCATGTTTAGTGGTGTTTTTAACATTTTTCTTTTTTCGTGGATTTGGTATTTTCCTTCAGTTATCTTACTTTCGTTTACTCTTTATGTACGTTACAAAATTTAGGAAGAACTTAAACACTGTGAACTCTGCCTGCGAATAGGTAATTTGTTTATGCAAATATTAAATTATATTGTTTCTATTTCTTTGACTTTTGTGTAATACATTGAATCAAGGAACAACAAGAGGTAAGTCTTTTTTAGTTGTGGTAATTCTTATCGTTATTTGTTTCTGGACATGGTAGACATAGACTTGATGGTGCTAGCTCTATTTTTAACATTTCAATAATCACTAGCTGTTCCTATTTATCATTAGAAACTTTTTTTATGGGATTCTATTAGGATTTTTTATCCGCTGTTTGGCTGACCCTCTTCTTCCCATTCGGGTTGATGTTCATCATCTCACCATTAAAATTTATTGAACTCTTATCCCATTTATCTATTTTTGAGGTATAGCAACATATTTGCTACCAAATTTTTCTTTACCTTCTTAGACTGAGATTTTACCTTTGGTGTCTATCTATTTTTTGCTAACCCCAAAACTGTGAAGCTAGATAGGTTGAAACAAAAGTGTAAGTGAGGAAAATTTAATCAACTTTGTGGTTTATTGGAGTTTGTAATTAATCCAATCAGTGAGGTTATGTCTTTGTTTTTTTGGATCAATCAACTGGTTTAATTGCTTTGGTACATTAGAACACATTTGGGCAAATTCATTCTCCCCAAAATTTTCCATTGCTTTTCTTGATTTTGTAAAAATGATTCTTCTAATTTGTTATTTTTATCTATTTGTGATATAATGAATTAGGTTGAGTTACGTTAAAACATATGATCTAGATTCTGGTTGTTTGGTTGAATTGTGTAATAGGCAGACAATCTTCAAATGTTTCTTCCATTTCATGCAAGACCAGATCATGTTATGCCTTCCATTGGTTTCAACTGGCAGTAGCTCTTAGTGAAATTCTAAATCATCTATAATGCTTAAATCAAAGATTAACTGATAACAATCTTCAAGTATGATGGCTTTTTTGGCCTTTCCATATTAACACCAATTATTGTGTAAGTAGGAAATGAAGAACATAAACTCAATTACTGCCTTGCTATGGTTCACAAACAATTATTGTTGTTCACTGTTGACTTTTATTGACTCCTATTTTCTCATTTTTTTTTCACACACACACATATAGCTTAATTAATTAATGTGTTTGTTTATGCAGGGAACATGTAATGAAATTATAAAGAGGGTTCATGTGTGTCATGAACCTTCATGTGTTCATCATAACCCTGCAAGAGCACTTGGTGATCTTATTGGTATTAAAAAGCATTTTTGTTGGACAGGTGTTTTAAGAAATATGTTGTTCAATCTGATTGGAAAGCTCTTTGCAAAATGTGTGGTACTACAATGGAATACAAATGTGACTGTGGAATAGAGAAGGAATAGAGAAATAAAACTTATGGTATGAGGTTGGTACTTGGGAATTTGTAAGAATGTGACATGACATTAGTGGTATAAAGGTACCAACATATGCATTGGTAGAAACGTAAAACAATGTACTTTCCTTTTCAAATTTGATTTTGAGAAAGTTTGTGCTTTGTTACACTGAAACTTTCTTAAGCTCACTCTAACTCAACTTGATTTCTCTCTCAAGACTATTAATCTTATCATGATCTGTACTACCACTTCTAACTTGGTGTTAAACTTGATAGATGAATAAAGAGAAGCTGGATAGTTTTTCTCCCTGTAGAGCAGTAAGACAGTAGATCTATATCCCCCTATCTCTTTTATGTGTGGAAAAACTTTATCTTGTCATCCAAGAGAAGGTCCAGCCGAAAAAATGGAAGCCAGTCAAGTCTCCAAGCATGGTCCATCTATTTCTCACATTTTATTTTTAGATGGTTGCCTTTTGTTTACTCAAGCTAAGACCTATCAAATCAAACAATTTTGTCTAGCTTATGAGTTAAAAGTTATATTCATGAGTCCAGGTTTTTTCCTTATTCTAATTCAAATCATGTAAAAGTATCTACATATATGCTTCTTTTATTGACTTTCATCATACTCATAATATTGGCAAATATTTAGCCTTCCCCCAATTATCTGGCCCGGTAAAGAAGCAGGATTTTCACTATATTCTTGATAGAATTCAATCTAGATTAAAAGGTTGGAAGAGTAGACTTTTCTTAATAGAGCTGGAAGAGTGATCCTTATTAAATCACTCATCATCTCTATTCATGTCTACTTTATATGGGAATTGTTTGATATCAATTGGAGTGTGAAACAATTTATTTCAGAAATGAGTCGAGTTGAGTGGAATTTATCTGAGCTCGACTCAGCTCGCTAGGAATTGGTTCAGCTCAAAACTCGGCTCAAATTCGATACGAACTCTTTTTTCAGTTCGAGTTCGGCTCGTTTAAAGTTCACGAATAGTTCGGTTCAGCTCGTTAAGTTCAACTCGTTAAGTCAAGTTACATAATTTTAAAGTAATATTTTTTGCCAAAATTTCAAAATTTACCCTATAACCTTTTCAACTATTTTTTTAAAAAGAAAAAGCAAATATTAAATTAAAATAAAAGTCATCTCAAGTGAATAATGGATAAACACGTACAAAATTTAAACAGTCATAAACTAATACAAGTAACAAATTTACAAAGCAAAAACCAACAAAATTCTATAATTAATTTATATATATATATAATCGGGTTAGTTCATGAGTCAAACGAGTCGAACTATATATAGTTTATGTTCAGCTCATTTATTTAACGAACTTAATTTTTAACTCAAGTTCAGCTCATTTGGTTCACGAATCAAGTTCACGAATCAATTATCGAATCGAGCTTTGAACTATTCATGAGTTGGCTCGGGTCATTGCCAGCCCTAGGTGGCAGTACTGATTATTGCTAAATTGAAAGACTATCACACCCTAAGAAGCAAGGAGGTCTTGGCATATGTTCAGCGAGAAATACTAATACATTAGCACTATTATTGAAGAATATGGAATAAGAATAAAATCTTTTACTATTTACTATATTCTCCCGAATCATATAACGTGTTTATTATTAAATTAACTAGTTTTGTGACCCGTGCATTCGCCCGGGTCTATTGACTTTTATTTATAAATTATTGTTAAATTATAAATGACATCATTCTGTTATTTTTTGTAAAATATATTAAATTAAGTTGTTTTTTTATTAAAGTAATTGTCTCGTGTATGATTTTTGTGTAATAAATTATAATTAATAATAAAAAATATTTACTATTCAATTTCTTTTTTTTTTATTAAAGCAATTGTTTTGTGTGTGATTAATTTTTTTTTATTAAAGAAATTGTCCCGTGTATGATTAAATTTTTTTATTAAATTAATTGTCCCGTGTATGATTAATTTTTTTTTTAATAAAGCAATTGTCCCGTGTATGATTAAATTTTTTTTATCAAACCAATTGTCCCATGTATGATTAATATTTTTTATTAAAGCAATTGTCCCGTGTATGATTTAATTTTTTTTATTAAAGCAATTATCCCGTGTATGATTAAATTTTTTTTATTAAAGCAATTATCCCGTGTATGATTAAATTTTTTTATTTAAGCAATTGTCCCATGTATTATTAAACTTTTTTTTATTAGAACAATTTTCCCATGTATGATTTTTTATATATTAGTGATCAACACTTTTTTTTTTTAAAAAAAATTATTGATCAACACTTGTTCCGTGATGTTTTAAGTATAATGACAAATATTTACCCCGTAATTATTATAATATATTCATCAATAATGCACTTCTTTTGTATTTTTTATATAAGTGGAAACAAAAATAGAGTAAATTTTTTTTATAATACAAATAGAGTAGAATTCAACTATTATATAATAATATATTAAATTAAAAAATATAATTTTTTTTACGAAATAGAAGATTGGAAATATTTTTAAGAATTGATGAGGACAAATTAGAATTTTTAGTAGTAATACCTTTTAATATATTGGGCATGTTTGAATTTGGCTTATTTTTAAGCTTATGAAAATAGTTTATGGTTATAATTTATAAATAAACTTTTATGTTAATTCATAAGTTTTTTTTACGCATATTAATTCATCAATTTTCATAACAAAAATTACATCTTTATAAATAGTTTTCATGAACTATCTTAAAAAACTTATAATAATACATAATAACTTATTTATTTGCATAAGTTATTTCTCATAAACTCATAAATAAGTCAATCAAAACGGGTCGATTGTGTTTTTGTTTCTATTTTTCTGTTCTTTTATTTTTAAGCTCATAAATAAGTATTTTCTTTTATTAGGTAATTCTATTTTTATTTCTTATATATAAGTTTTTATATGTTAGATTGAGTTACTATTTTTTTATTAAAAAAAATAAAATTACTTACTATTGTTGTAACGTATCTTTTATAGTGATTTTTGTTAATATTTTTATGCATAAATTTATTTTAATTAAATTTTTATGGGAAGATTTATTTGATGCTTATCCTTTTTTTTTCTATTTTTGTTTTGTGTTTTTTTTTAGAGATGTGGTTTATGATGCTATTTTTATGGGAAAATTTCTTTTATGCTTATCTTTCTTTTCTATTTTTATGCTTATCTTTCTTTCCTATTTTTATGGCTTGTTTAGAGTTAAAATTACACTTAAGGACGTAAAACTTGGAACACCGTTAAAAGTAATAAGGACAAACTTGTATTTTATATAGTAGTTTCTTTTAATATATTGTAAGTAGACAAGTTGTAAAATTCTCCAATGTTTATGAATTTGATCAACCACTTTATCATTACTAATATTTTAAATAATATGATTTATAATAAATATTTTTCTTTCAATCAATCTCATTCACTGTCAATCTTTTTATTCTTTTTAATTCCATTACTAATTTTTACTATAATTTGATTTTTTACATTAATGTTAAATTTTTTATTTTGTTATTAAATTTTTTTTATTACACTTTGAAAGTCATTGTTGTTAACTTAGTAGTCATGTTATTTATTTTATTTGTTATTTTTGTTTATACTTAATGGCCAATTTGTTTTTTTAGGGATAAACATATTTTGTATTACATTTTGATTTTGATATTAATTGTAAAAAATAATTAATTATATAAAAGATACTTTTTTTATATATATATATATATATATATAATGATAGTTAACTCCGTGCATTGGCACGGGTCTAAATCTAGTGTATATATATAGCAACAATATATTTTACATTCAATCCTCCCAGCTCAGTTAGCACAATATGTGCAGGAGCCCGGGTTCGAACCCGGGACACTCCACTTATTCACCTTTAAGGTGAATTTCCTAGCCACTAGGCTACTTGACAAAAAAAAAAAAAATATTTTACATTCATTATCAAAAATAAAAAAAAATATTTCACATTCAATTCACATTATTACAGTTCGCTTTATACAGGGCGAACTGTGTTTTGGTTCGCCGTATACGTAGCGAGTGTCAATATTTTATACTCAAACTCAACGTTTTCACCCCCTAAAAAATCATGAAAAAAGTGCTCGGTTTCTGTTCGCCGTATATGTGGCGAGTGTCAATATTTTATACTCAATCTCGACGTCTTCACCCCCTAAAAGTTGCTCGCCATATTGAATGTGAACTTGCTCGCCCTATTGGATGTGAACTCTCTTTTTTATAATTTTTTTTTTTTGGGGGTGAAGATGTTGAGTTTACAACGCTCGCTACGTAGAGTGCGAAAATAGTGCTCGCCCTCAATATAACGAGAGAGGTATCATGATCATTTCAGGGGGTGTTTGAGTGTATGCAGGGGGTGCGAAAAGTAACTCTCAAAATAAAAATAAAACTCGTCACCAGCTTATCTTAAGGCTTTAAGCATATGCAAAAATTTGTCATTATCTTGGTCACCTTATGGTAAGGCTTTAAAAATTTTTCATTATCTTGGTCACCTTATGGTAAGGCTCTTAAGTGTTGTATGTATTATAGACACACATACATAAAAATTTCTTTGAAACGAATATTACTTTGTTACTCATTAGTCCTTGTAATTTCGATACTTTATTTATTACGACGACATACGCATGCACTTGTATCTGACACCCAGTTAGATAATACTATCTAACTATGTTTTTAAACAATCCTACATTAACTCGTAATTTTATAGTTGTGCCCCATGCCCATACTCATAGTACAAATTTTAACCATATATATTATGAAAATTTTTGGTTGGTACATACCGAATCCAACTGATATTTATATAAATAAAAATTTAATTGAATCTAATATTAATGTAAAAAAGTATGAAAGTTACTCTTTGGATCCCCTGTGTTTTTTTCTCCCTCCCTCTTGTTTTCAATTTTGTCCTTGGAAAAAAATCGGTTTCTTTATTTCCAGGAAAACAAATTTTGGTTTTTAACCGAATGGGGCAGGAAGAGTAAATATGGAGAAGTAAAAAAATTGCTATTGAGGCCCCCATGTTTGCTCACAAGCCCCCCAAACTGACAAAATTGCCCCTGTACATAATTTTCGTTGTCTAGGCAACGAAAATAAATGGCTATTGGTGCCAAAGTGACGAAAGCGAGCAATTCTTGCACGCCTTCAGGACTTGGCCCAGATTAAGTTGGTTTCGTTGTCAACCTCAAGAACGCACTGGCTTTCGTTGTCCACCTCACGAACACGCTGGATTTCGTTGGGTAGACAACGAAACAGGATTTCGTTGGTTAGACAATGAAAAAGTGTCGGCAGTCAAAAAACAACTCCCCATGCAGTCAAAATTGGTTGACACGTGGCCAACTGTGATTGGCCACGTGTGTGGCTGTGACAATGCACCAGCCAATTAGAATTGAGGAAAAATTCTATAAATAGGCACCTATTTTGCAAAAAAAATTTACCATTCACTTCTTTTCCTCTTTTGCTCATAAGTTTTATTTTTTTATGTTTTATAGTTTCTTAGTTATATTAGTTTTAGTTGGTTTCTATCGGTCGCATGATCCGCCGTGGACTAACCATACTACTCCTACCTGTGTTGTTTGTTAAGGCACAATGGTTGGGAGTAGTATGTTATTCCACGAGGGATTTTGTGTCCTCACTAGGAATAGTATGGTTAGTCCAAATGAGTCTCGCTTGGCTTGTGGTTACTACTGCACAAATGAGACTGTCCTATAGGGTGGGACTAGTCATCGGCAGATGAACCGAAGGGACATTGCGCAAAATTTAGTGGACGAAATAATGTAATATTTCCGCCTGACATGACCCGAAGGGATTTTCCGCCAGGCCAGATTTACTCTTTCCCCGGAGCGAGTTTCTCTTGCTCCGACATTCATGTTTTTCCTGGTTTTTACCAGGTTGGTTTTCTGGTGCTTTCGCGCAGTTGTATTTTTTTGCACCAGATTTCCTGTTGCCCCGGGCAGATTTACTTTTACCCCGAGATTACGAAAAATAAATGTATTATTTCCGCCTGATGTATTCATTTGTAATGGTTGTAACAAAAAATTAATGAAATAGTTTTGTTAATTGTATTTTGCATTGTTAATGTTATTTTTAATTTTCATTTTAAAGTTGTTAAATTAACATAAATTTACATTAACTAATTGTAAATAACTAAATTTGAAATTAACATTAACTTATTGGAAATAACAAAACTAAATAAATTAGAATAAATTTACATGAACTTGTTGTAATTAACAGTTTCAACATTTAGAAACTCTGTCACCCATTTTCGTTGCCTAGACAACGAAAATCTGGGAAATACGTCTCAAATTTCGTTGTCTATACAACGAAACCATTGGTCACAGAACCAGTTGCAGTGGCTTATTATTGGGTATCCACATGGTTTTCGAAACCACGCAAACTTGTCCATGTTCATTTTTAACAGACCTGTTCATACGATTTGAATGTATGTTTCTCAACGTAGTTACGAATAATTAAAAGTACCAATTAAAATGTAAAAACGCATTTATATTGTCAATTAATACGAACAAACAACACCAAATTGTTGATTAAAATTAAAAGTACAATTATTACAAAATGAAGTTCCAAAACTATAAGTACGACCAAACAACACCAAATCAAGTAAAACAAAATAAACAACGACGAGACTCTAGGCTTGAGAGCTTGGTCCGGCATCATTGTTTTTCTTCTTCTTTCTCCTCATTCCTTCACTGTCTTTCTTTCTCTTGCGCCGCACCGAGTAACTAGTGATCGGCTCCAAATCATCACACACTTTTTTCAACAATGTCTTGGCCTCCTCCAAAGACATTTCATCATCAACCTTTTCCATCACCTCCGTCCGCACATTCCGACAAATTTCAATCAAATCCATCTTTCCTTATTTGTTGTCCTCCTCAATCAACACTTCAAGATTTGCCGGCCGTGGAGGACTGCCCTTGCCTGGTGGATTAATCTTTGGATGCGAGACTTTGAAGAACCATGCAATATATCCAGGGTCGGCTTCAAAACCATATGTGGATCTTGGACCCCGCTTTTCCTCCGTCACATAATTATCACCCAACATTTTCTGAAAGGCTTCATCAATTGTGAATCTGTTCATTTTTGCCTTTGCAGATTTGTACGGAGCTCTCGGTATTGACTGAACATGTCATTTTTGTCATAGTTTGTCTTCAGCAGGGGTGCCAACCCACTTGCATTTACAGGTTCCCAAAACCAACGCAAGTGTTCTCCGGGCAAGTCGAAGTCATTAATTTTTTTTCCATTGTTCATGCACCTCAAATATCGCACCGTATACTGCATATATAAAAAAATAACAAATTAAGGGCATATTAATTTTAACTGATTAAGGGCATATATTAAGTTAAAAACGAATAACACATTATAAATTAAGGCATATATTAATGTTAACGAATAACACGAATTAAGGCATATATAAAAAAAAACACATATATTAACACACATATTAACGCATGTATCATAATATTAACGAATATATTAACGAATTTAAGGCATATATTAACGAATATATTAAACTAAACAATAAAGCATATAATAACGCATACATTAATGAATTAAGGCATATATTAACACATTTCAATCAAATCAACACACATAACACATATATTAACGCATACATTAAAAATTAATGCATATAGTAACTTGTTGAAAAATTACCTGTCCCAACCATAAAAAGTTGGCAATGTGCTTGCCAAATTCAGACAAAACAGTCAGATCAGTTGGGCCACCTGGATATCCCCCTCCGGTGCGTCAATTGGTGGCACCATGTATCCCTTTGTCATGACCGGCCTTGGTCTACGGTCAGTCCTCCTCTTCTTAGGCTTCGGAGGAGGAGACGGCGTCTGTTCCTCGTCCTCATCTTCATGCTCCTCCTCATCATCTCCACCATCACCAATCTCATCTTCCTGCTCCTCCTCTCCCTCCTCCATATCATTCTCCTCAACCTCCGCCTCATCATAATCATCCTCCTCAACATCCACCTCGTGCTCCATCTCTAACGTAGTCTCATGATCGGGCACCGGATCGGGATGATTTTTCGCAGTAGAAGAAACTTCCTTCATTCTACCACCCGTCCGTTTTGGTTTGCTTGGCTGTGCTAGGGCACGCTCCCTACGGGCCGAGCTATGGGCAACATTATCCTTACCCGCTCTTTTACGAGTAACTTCATCCATTTTTCCTGCAACATTATTATGTCATCATCATCATCATCTAAATTCAAAACATCATATTTAATCATCAACTAAACTACTAAATTTAATTTAATTTTTGTCATCATCAATTAAGTTCAAATTAACAACATTATCATTGTGATACCCTAATTCTTATCATATCAACATCAACCAAAACTCAACATCATCAATTATGATCAATCCAAATTCTAAGCAACATCTAACTTAATCAACAATGAATTTAAATTTATCAACAAAACATGAACTTAATTGATTAACCTAAATCCCCAATCTAACACATAAACCCTAAATCCCAAATCAAAATCCCTAAATTCTAAATTAGATTTTGTAGCATGCAATTGACTGTTATAATCAAACAAGTAAAACAACTTTAATTGATTAAAAAAACAAAATTTTGGGATTCTTACTTGGATTTTCGTTGCCTAAGTGAAAATTGAATGAATGGATGTGTGCTTGCTCAAAGAATGGTTGTTGTTGCTTCTTGTGATCGAAATTGTTTGAACTTGAGTGGTTGGATGCTTTAATCGCCCTAAATCGTTGCAAGGTTTCTCCCAAATCGTTTCAAACGTTTTACTGTACTAATTTGGGATTCGTTGTCACGTTTCAGATATGCAGCGTTTTCGTTGTCTATCCAACCAAACCAAGTGTGTTCGTGAGATAGACAACAAAACTCGTTTTCGTTGTTTAGACCTGGAACGCGCCTTCGTCCTTTTGGCAACAAAATATTTGGATTTCGTTATCTAGACAATGAAATTGTTGATCATGTCCTCAGGGGTATTTTGGGATTTTAGGGGGGCTTGGGAGCATGTATAGGGGGCTCAATAGCAAATATGGAGAAGTAAAGCATCAATTTATTGGGCCGAATGGGGCCGTCGGGTAGACAGCCCAATCTGCTTGATTGATTATTATTATTAAATATATATACACTTCTTCTTACTAGGGTTTCATCGCGATCATTCTTCTTGCTACGCGTTTCTTTTTCTTCTCCGCTCCAGGTATTTTCTTTCTTTTTCATTTATAGTTCATAGTTCATACTTAATTTAGGGTTTCAATTTGGGGCTTTGTTTAGTATGTTTTTTTTTTTATGAAATCAAATCATCAATTTGTAACTGAATTTGTGTTCTCAGGAATCTCTCCACAATGTCCACCAAGTTCGACAAGAAATCAAAGAGGAATTTCGGTTAGTAACTATTTAATAATTTTATCAACTCATTCTACGTATGTAGTATTTTCTTAGTTTAAGAATTTTGGCAAATTCAAACCAAGTTGATATGTCGTATTAATTAATATAATGCACTTTTGAACCATATAATATATATGATCTTGGTTATGTTTTATGTTGCTATTTCATTCTCTGTTATCTTAGTATGTGTCTCTTGCTTTCTTAACTTGCTTTTTCTTCTCATTAAAACTAAACAGAAATGAAACCCAAGTGCTTTCGTATAAGATCACGGACTTGTCCGATGTCCCATTATTTTGTAAGTTTTTTTTATGTCGTTTCTTTGTGCATATTTTTATTCTTTATTAGTAATAATTAATCTTCAAACCTGCAGTTCTTATCTAAAAAGGCTTTTGCTGAGGGGAAGCCCATAGACAAAAACATTTTTAGTAAGAGGGAGATGCACAGGGCCCCCCTTGCCAATTGGAAAGAGCTCTCTGACTATTTGAGAGAGGGAGATGCTGCTCGTGTCAAGGCTAACGCTTTAAAGAGGAAGATGAAAAAGGCTTATCACATGAAAAAGGAGCAGCCGTTATTAAACAAAACTGAATTGATGACAGAATTTGCTGGTGTCATCGATAACTCTTTAAAGAGGAAGGAGAAAGATGCTTATCCCATGAAAACGAGGCAGCAGTTATTAAAGGAATCTAAATTGACAGATTTTGCCCGTTTCCGGCTAACGCTTCCGGCTAACGCTTTAAAGAGGAAGAAGAAAGAGGCTTATCACATGAAAAAGGAGCAGCAGTTATTAAAGGAATGTGTTTGAGGGTAATGTCATGCCAGCTTACATTTCACAATTGATAACTGTCTTGGTAGTATGTATGAACCATACCTTTTGGCTCATCATTTGACTTGTTACATTTTTTTTTGGAAATGACCTAGAATCCTAGATGAAAACATTGATACAGCAAAGCTTTAACATAGTTTTTTTCTGCACGTCTTCGAAATGAAGTTAGCCTACTGCTTTCTTGCATAGATGGCTTTAAAAGTAGTTTAAGTAATGGTTTAGTGTGAAAACTTACGTCAGGGGACACACTATGTGTGCCATACTTTTCATCCCAATACATAATGCTAATTCGATATAGCTGCTGTGTACTGAGGAACTGTGAACAGGGAACTAACAGTGTAAGTAATTGGGAAAGTAAAAGTTAGATACTAGAAAGTAAGATAACTTTTACTTACCGGATACAACTCATGACTTATTTCATCCAAAACAATAATTCTTACCCTCCCGTCTTAAGAGAAGACTGTGAGACGATAATTCTGATTTGCAGAACAGAAAACAATCCCAAAACACGGAAGCTGGAATAAACCAAACCTATTAAAGAGTTGGACATCGATGAATGAAAAAAATTGAGTGTACCCCTTATGAACCAAAAATGGATGGACCTGCCAAAATGAAGCAGAATGAGATTAATCAGAACAGGTATAAACCTAAAGTTACCACAGAAAAATGCAAATAAAACCATGAAAGTAGATAAACCATATAAACCCCATAGGGTATGACAAAATCATTTAGACTTCTTGCTTTCAAATTTACACAAGTCTCATTGCTTTCAAATTAACATAATCACCTTCATTCATACTTGAAATTAATAAGAGTTTAATAGTTATGTACCGAAAGTATAGTTAAAAAGTCTCACGAAATCCACTACACAAAAGAATCCACTAAAATCTGTTGATTTTTGAATACCTAGTGACATTTTATAAATCATATGAAATCTCAATCGAATAACAACGGATTTCATTGCCTTGAAAAAAAAAATCATAATTATCTTCATTGAATACTAGAAGATTTGATTTGATTTTATAAAAGTCTTAATTGGATAACAATGGAATTTTTTTACATAAAAAAGTCTTTTAAAATCCACTGAAACCTCAATCCAATACATTAGGAAAGGAGTATCATAAAGATTTTTTAAGAATAAGATATAAAAAATATTGACTTGACATGGCACCGGATATTTTTGAGTTTCATAAATTTAGTTTAAATTGCAAAATTAAGATACGAATTTTATTGAATCAAAATATTAATTTTATGTATTTAAAAATATAAAAGTTAAAGAGACAATATGAAATATAGAAAAGAGAGAATTAATATTTGTGAGTTAAGAAATTTAAAATTACATTATTTATTAAAGTAAAAAATATATGAGTATCATAAATTGAATCAAAACATATAAAAAACTCACTTAAAATTATAGAGCGAGTATTTTTATTTTTTATTGTTCTTTCGGTACATTTACTTTAATTTTAAATTTTATAATAAATGCATTTATTCATTATAAGTGATGTAAGAGGGGTAATTGTGTTTTTTTTTAAAAAAAAATTGTACATTCATTAATTATAATTTTACAATCGTGTTTCTCTTTTTTTATTTGTTTTTCTATTGTTAACACAATCTTGCATTAAAAAAAAATAATTTTCTAGTCAAGTGATCTTTTAAATTAATTTATTGTTCGTAGAAAGTTTTGTTGTTATTAAACATGTACGAAGATCATAATGATATTAAGATTGAAATTATGTTGGTTGGTGTGAATATTGCTTAAGTTTGGTTGGGAGATGCAGCTTCAGTTCTCAATTGTAAAGTCAGTTGTATTCCTTTTGTCTACTCGGGGCTCCTGATTGGAGGTAATGCGAAACAAATCTCATTTTGGTGTTCTTTGATTGATAAAATCTGTTGTAATTTGTCTCTATGAAAAAGTCGTCATCTATTTATGGGCGATCAATTGATTTTACTCAAATCAGTTTTGTCTTCAATTTCGGTTTACTTTCTTCCTTCTTCAAGGCTCCACATGTACCATTTTTTTAATTGAATCTATTTTCAAAGTTTTTTTAAGGGATGGGAGTGAGACGTCTAGGAAAATAAATTGAATTAAGTGGGATAAAATTTGTCTTGATAAGGAACATGGAGGTTTAGTGTCCGTAGAGCGAAGGAATTTAATATTTATCTTTTTGGTAAGTGGTGTTGGAGGTTGTTGCAGGAATCTGAGAGTTTGCAGTTCAAGGTTCTGACAGCTAAATATGGGATGAGGGATGGCTAGACGGATAACGGGGGTAGTAGAGCTTCTAGTTGGTGGCGAGATATTAATAATATTAGATTTGGAAATAAGATGGGGGTTGATATGTGGTTTGGGGACAATGTAGTAAAAATTGTAGGAGATAAAGAAATGACATTATTTTGGATGGATAACTTGGTGGATGTGATTTCGTTGAAGTCTCAATTTGGTAGGTTGTTTAAGTTGTGTTTAGATAAATAGGTGACTGTAGCATATATGCATAGGCGTGGCTGAGAGGTAGGAGGGAATGATTGACGGTGGCGTAGGCGCTTGTTATCTTGGGAGAAACATTTGTGGGTCGAGTGTTGTACTATTTGTGGCTATAATGTTGTTTTGCAGACTGCTTCTTCTGATAAGTGGGAGTGGTTACTCGATCTGTTACTGGTTAATGGTTACATGGTAGGAGGAGCTCATCATTTGTTGACTCACTTGTATTCAAGAGTGATATCTTCTCACAACGATCTTGTTTGAAATAAGCTTGTACTATCAAAGATGTTCATTTTTGCTTAGCGGTTTATTAATGACAAGTTAGCCACAAAGCTTAATCTTTTTTTTTTCTTCTCTCGTGGATGCTATGTAATGATTCCTTATTATACACCAATTGTTGTGATGTTGTTGAGGATATCCATCATATTTTTATGAATTGTTTCGTCTCTGAAGCGGTTTGGAGTAGCATAATTTCCTAGTTAGAAATAATAGAGTCTTTCTGATAATGCAATTTCGGTGGCATTTCAATTTTGTGGGACTCATGGTTTTTGCAAAAATATTAAGACAAATTTACAAGCAATTTGGCTAGACTCAATCGAGTCTATTTGAAAAGTTAGAAATAATAGAGTCTTTAATAATACAACAACTTCTGTTGACAACTTAATCTGATTTTATAAATAATTAATTTTTTTTTGTACTATAAAAAGAAATGAATAAAATAGTTCATTACAATTACAATAATAATTAAAAAATGAAAGAGACAGAAAATGTAATAAAGCCAAAATAAAGAAATATAAAAATAAAAATGGTAACCTAGAAAAGGTTATTCTGTTTCTGTGGGCTTTCGGTGCGAAGATTGGTAGTTGATACTTGTGTAGCAGTAGTACTATTAAATAAATGATTTATAATTTAAAAATGAATTGAATAATAATCATAATCGAAGAAAGCATGATGAACATGAAAGTTTCTTCTCAAAGTCAAAGTTTCACCTTCTTCATTTTCATGTAGTAGTAGTAGTAGTAGTATTAAATTTCATAGTTATGGCCCACACTTACTTCCACTCAATAATTCCCGCTTCTCCAAAACCCTCTTTTGCTTCTAACCTCAATCAACAACAACAAACAACACTCTCTTATCGATGATTCTCATCACCACCACCACGACGCCACCGAACCCACACCGTAAGACCTTCTTTTCATTTTCAGTCTCTCTTTTCTTTCTATTTATTTATAGTTTAATGTTTTTCTTTCTACTTGTCTCTCACAGTGAATTACCATCCAATCAAAATCAAAATGAAGAAAAAGGTGGTAACTCAATTTCAGATGTGAAACGTGAGATTATATCACTCACTTTGCCTGCACTTGCTGGACAAGCGATTGATCCAATGGTAGACTTGGTACTCTTGAATTGGCTTCTGCTGGTGTTTCTGTTTCCATTTTTAACATCATTTCAAAGCTATTTAATATTCCACTTCTTAGTGTTGCTTGCGGAAGACATGGCAAATATTTCTGCTTCAGGTTCATTTATCAATCACCTCTTAACTTTCTTTTATTCTATAGCTTAGTACAATTTGAAAAAATCGTTATTGCTTTGCGATTCGCTGTTTAGTACAAAGTGTTGTCAAAATAAGACTGTAACATGGATTGTAATGTGCTTTTTGAATAATTTTCCTTGTCAACAGGGAAATCCAGCACTTGTTCCAGCACAGAAATTTCTCGCTTTAAGAGCACTTGGTGCTCCTGCGGTTGTGCTTTCTTTGGCTCTTCAAGGAATTTTTCGTGGTTTTAAAGATACTAAAACTCCTGTTATATGTCTAGGCAAGTGTTTGGTTTAATGTGTGTTTCTTTGCTAATGTCATGTTTTTAAATATCTTTTCTGTTTTTTGGGGTCTATCTTCTGCATATGCTCTAATACCTTGCCTTGCCATTATCTGCTTCAAACTTACTTATCTGCATGTTGCGTTTTTGAGTAGATGTAGTGTTGTATTTTTTTTTTTTTGAGTAGGTGTAGTTGTTTGTTATTATTATGATTTAATGAGATTACATAAATCTATACAAATAAATATATTAACAATTGGGCGATAACTGGATTATTTCCTTGCTTTGGTAATAATCTGCTTCAAAACTTGATTCTTTTTTATCCTTTTGAATGCCTTTGTTATAACCATGATTCTTGAGACACAGTAAGTAATTTGAAGCTCACATAAATCATTGAATATTTCATTGTCCATTTGACACGTCTTCTATTCCCTTTGATGTCATTATGCTCTTAATTCATCTAAAAATTGTCCTTAATTGTGGCCTTACTGCCTGATGTTTCATATTACAAGACTGTAGTAGTAAGGAGTGGTAGCACAAAAGTCTTTCTGTATAAGAGCTTAATTGTATGTTATTTAGAAAGCTGGGAGTGGCTGCCTGTGAATTGTTTCTAAGCCTGATATGGAAAGACAGGGAAGGAAGACTACTCTGTTTAATCATACTGGAATATTTTTATACTGATCACTGGATTTCTATTAATTGAATGCATTAAGTTTGCTAAATGATGTATATGAAAAGTTAAGTGTACATCTTTTGAGATGGGCAATGCTCTTGTTAATATTGTATTTTTTTTTCTTATCCAACATTTATCATGGCTGAATGCGACTCGTTAGGAAAAAAATACCCTTGCT
Source organism: Trifolium repens (assembly GCA_030408175.1). Taxonomy (NCBI): domain Eukaryota; kingdom Viridiplantae; phylum Streptophyta; class Magnoliopsida; order Fabales; family Fabaceae; genus Trifolium; species Trifolium repens. The sequence continues at coordinate 57,680,568 of CP125844.1, forward strand.
ATGTTCGCTTAAGGGTGAACAGGGTATATTAATAATGTTTTAATTCGTTGGAATTTTATTGAAAAATGTAGAACAATTTATATTTTGGTATCTTAAGGGTGCTTGTTGTTTTACTGTGTTTCAAAGAATGAATAAATTTTAAAATCATATTCATGATATTTAGATATTGGATGCATGTGTTCTAATACATTTACTAAATTGCAGGCATTGGTAATCTTTCAGCGGTCTTTTTATTTCCCTTACTTATGTATTACTTTAAGTTGGGTGTAGCCGGTGCAGCCATTTCCACTGTTATTTCTCAGTATGACCATTCCAAATGCATTCTTTTCTTTCTCTATTTTTTGACTTAACTTAACTCTAATGAAGATGGAACTTTCATGCCTCAGATATATTGGGACCTTGTTGATGATCTGGTGTCTAAATAAAAGAGCTGTGTTACTACCTCCAAAAATGGGAAACCTACAATTTGGCGGTTATATTACGTCTGGTAAGGAGTTGTCCCTTTCTTGGTTGTTTCTGTTTACATGTTATGTGTCGCTAAGACCCGAGTTCAAAGAGTGAAAATGGTGTATACTTGTTATCTGCTAAGTCTGGTGAGTTGTCTCTTTCTCAGGGTTTCTGTTTACTTGATATGTGTTGCTAAGACCTGAGTTCAAAGAGTGCATTTGGCTCTCCTCCTAAACTAATCTTTTCTCCCTTAGAAAAAAGGGAAGATCACGAGTAGATGCTAAATAAGATCTTAACAACTGTTTCCATGCAAAACCAGCCATTTTTTTTTCCTTTCTGGTTTCTGTTTGTAACTTTTCAATATTTAGGCAATAGCAACGACAGAACAAATTGGTTTCTGTAGGTCTTTAATTTTTTATTTTTACTTGGTTTTAGCAGCATTTTGCCACATGATGTAATGCAATACTGTTTCTGCCATTTGCAGTACTGTCTTGCATTATCTTTCTCTTTAACAGTAAACAAAATTTTCACATGAAAATTTCTCTTTTTCACTTTATTGTGTACATTATTTAGCTCTATGTTAGGTTAATGTAGTTGTTTCAGTTATGATCTGTGGGCTGTTGTAGGTGGTTTCCTTCTTGGAAGAACACTTGCTGTTCTTACAACCATGACATTGGGGACATCAATGGCTGCTCGTCATGGTCCAGTAGCTATGGCTGCACATCAAATATGCCTGCAAGTGTGGTTAGCTGTTTCTCTTCTTACAGATGCATTGGCTGCATCTGGTCAGGTATTATATCATCCCTTATCTAAAAGCATGTTCATTTTTTACCTTTTTGTTAACCCCCCCTGCCTTGTATATTTTTTTTCTTTTCATTTTCTTAAACTTGTAATAGTTATAGGGTGTCTTGCAATAAAACAAGTTAAGCCAATAAAAGGCTGACTTTAATGGCATACCAAAAAATTCTGTCATAGTTACCTTCTATGATGTTAATAGCAGCGCTATAGAACGCTATAGCGGTAGATCCCCTCCCTGCTATGTTACAAGTCCGCTTTCCGCTATTTAGAGAAGCGAAAATAGCGGCCGCTATTTGCAAGTGAATAGCGTTTTCATGGTAGAGTCGTAGCGGATCAATAGCGGTATGTGGCTGCTTTTGCCTTTTGGGGGTGAAAAATTGATGAGAACCCTAATTTTTAGAAATAAATCATAAAGTTAGGAGTGTTTTGGGCTTTTCCGCACCCCTTTGGTGCCCTAAGTTCTCATATCACATTATTACTTTTCTCTGTGCACCGTTTCTTCTTTCATTTTGAGTACTTCTAAAATGTGGTGGAATGTTATTTAGTCTTTTATTTAGAACCTATTTTGATGGTGAATGACAATATTTAGTATAATTACCAAGTATGAAAGTCCCTTTAATTTTGTGTATTTTTCTATTTTTTAGTACTGATGTATGTTGTTGGAATTTATATTTAATTTGTACATGGTTTTTTGGTCTTCACAATAGCGGTCATCCCGCTAGCCTCTATAGCATCTTTTGGGTTCGGCGCTACGCGCCGCTATCTGAGATTAACAACATAGCTTACCTTTTATTCAGACAGCCATCATTGAACCTTTGCTAAAACTTCAGTTTGTTTGAGTCACTTTTATACAATTTAACATCCTAGTTTCGTTTAAGCTTAGCAATCACTTTCTTCATACTGTCTTGTTGTTTGCATATGCCTTTTTCTTATACATCTATGTTACTGTTCATAGGCCCTAATTGCAAGTTCTCTATCAAGACATGAATACAAAGCTGCGAAGGAAATTACTCATTTTGTATTGAAGGCAAGTGTTTTCCTTTTTGTGCATTAAGTTTTGCGCCTTTAACGCCTTTCATTCATTAGTTTTTCTTACAATTTAGGAATGCTATGTCTGTTTAACTTAGTCAAACAATATGTTTTGTGAAATTCTTTGAGAACCTGGTGATGTTCTTTTCCAGATTGGACTATTGACTGGCATCTGCTTGACTGCAATACTTGGTGTATCTTTTGGATCTTTAGCTACCCTTTTTACCCAGGACTTAGAAGTCTTGCAGGTTGTCAGAACTGGAGTCTTGGTATGTACTGTCTTTTTTTTTGTCAGCACGTCTCTTTGTCCGCCTCAGATATTGTTTACACTGTTTTAACTTATATATGATTATTGCCAGTTTGTAAGCGCTTCTCAACCTTTTAATGCACTTGCTTATATTTTTGACGGTCTCCATTATGGTGTTTCTGATTTCCCATATGCTGCTCTCTCCATGGTTAGTTTTTTTGTCGAAATTTGTTACAATGTTCCTGTCCTGGTAATATGTTTTGAAAGGTTAATTTATATGATAATTGCTTTGTAGATGTTTGTGGGAGCAGTCTCCTCATCATTTTTGGTATTTGCCCCTTCACATTTTGGCCTTCAAGGTGTATGGCTGGGCTTGACTCTCTTCATGGCACTTCGTGTAGTAGCTGGTTCAGTCAGGTAAAATGACAAATTAATGCTTCATCCATGTATGTAAGCATCATGATGAAATGTTTCATGTTGTTTCTTTCCTGTCAAAATAGGTAAATTAATCCATTTAATGCACAACTATTTGTCCATCTTATATTGAAATAAATAATTACTTTATGCACGGTGGGCGCATGATAACTCATCTATGATGCTCATTTATGACATGAGTATCGTATCCGATACGTAGGGCGATACGTTGTTCCTTAGAAAATATAAGATACAATACATATAGGATACATGTATACAAAAATATAAACTCCACAAAATATTAGTAATTAAAAATTTCAAATCATCCTCTTTCAAAAAAAATCCAAACCTAAAGGTTTAATATTTTGTTTTACAAACTAAGCATAGAATATTTAGACATTACAGTTGCGAACAGATTTTTCCAAAAAAAGACAGAAGTCGGTGGCTCGTTGTAAACTGCAAGCGAAGTAAGTAAGTCGATGTATAATAACAGTGAGCGATGCTTGTGATGGAAAAAACAGAGGAAGAAGCAAGACAAAAACAGTGAGACAGTGCTCTGCTTTGGTTCACGCTGGCCACTGGCGGAATGGAAACGGAAACGATGCTCTGTTCTGTTTCTTATGGCGTATTGTCTCCTCTATTTACAACATATTCCAGCGTATTTAAGACATATCTGTGATTTTTGTTTTTGTTTTTTAAATGGTTTTTTTTATAAGTACTTTGGGCGTATCTTGACATATCCGACATGGATACAGTAGCGAAATTGACGTAACTGTGCATCAGAGCAACTGATTCGATCGTATGGTATTAAATGATAAAAGTATGAATGAAATGCGTACTAGTATAGTTTAGTTTCAAATTGTACTAGCACCTTGATTTTAAATCTTATATCTGAGTCCATAGTTGATATTAGTTAGATTGATTGTCAAATATTGAAGTAAGATTGTAAAGCATTTGTATGGAGAATTATACAGTGTGGGAATCATCCCCTCCTTTCATAGAGTTACTGATGCAAGATAGCATGGCTCAATTATTGCATCTTCTAGTTGTACCGTTTAAGCTCTTTTTAGTTGTTGAATGATTCGTGCTTTTACTTTTTCAGATTACTATCAAAGAATGGTCCCTGGTGGTTTCTACACAAGGATTTTCAGATTGCAGAGGTCAGTGTGTATTTGTTTAATTCCTTACATATCTGTACTTTATGAATGACAAAAATTTAGCGAACATCATTATTTGGCATTTACTTTTCACTCAACTTTTGATACTCTGAATTTTCTTTTCTATCCTTGGTTTTGCATATCTATTTGCTTGCTGCATGTTCCTTACCCTAAAAGTTTGGAGAAAAAATGGTTTAGAATGAGGAAAAGTAAATTACCTTAATAAGTTCATAGTTTTATAGGAATAATTAATAGGAATTAAGAACTTGAGAAGAAAAGGTTGACTCCTTTTTGAAAATGAAACCAATTCCGTGCATAGGCAGATAAATTTCCATGAATTTGTTTTTTTTTTTTTGACGGACAACTACCGTGAATGTTAATTTGGCATTTGACTGCTTTTTCTAAAAAAAGAGCAAAGATAATTTTATATGGTGTTGATCCTGGCCGTGTGCCCGTGTATGGGGAGTAGATTTTTGCTTCCTGTTGGTATATAAAGTTGAAGTAGTGCACGTTAATCCCTTTAATTAGACAATAATGACAACGATAATGCTAGTTATGCTCTTCATAGTCTGCAGTCCATATATATATATATATTAATATCTATCTACTGTAGATTTGGCACCTTAATCTTGTGACTCATGTTTGCAGATAGCCTCTTAATTAATAAGACGGGGAATATGGATGAAACTGCGGACCTGATGTTTTACAGGATGATTTTCTGCACATGATACAATGTTTAGATGTGAAGTTAGATTTTTTGTTTTTCTGCAGTGCTTATGTAGGAAATAGTTTTAACAAGCACTTCGTAATGAATCAGTTTCCGAACTATCCATAGTACATCAAATGCAGTGTAGTACAGTCAAGTATTGTAGAGATAAGCAGACCATCCTTGTGTAAATACTAATGCTCCAAGTGAAAATTATATAGGGTATACTGGTTACATTAGATGTTTGCATGGTAGACACAGCTACTATAGATTGAATTTAACTTGAGGAAATTTATGTGAATGTTAATCTGGCATTTGACTGCATTTCCAAAAAAGAGGAAATACTATAATTTTACATGGTTTGATCCCTGGCAGTGTGTAGAGCACTGCAATAAAGTTTTTGTTTCCTGTTAGCATACAACACCGGAATAAAGTTGAACTAGTGCGTTGTTTAAAAAATTATTAATTGCATAATGTTTAGGCTATTTTTTGTTTTTAACGGAAAAAGATCTAATTCATTTCATTTAAAATTAAGGAATCAATACAATGAGGTATGACAAAATACAAATAAGAACTAGCATTATGTATGGCCGTCTTTGCTAGATTATGAACAACCATATTAGCCCCTCTCCTAGAAAACTCAACATAAGGGTTGTTATAAGATAAATTAGCTCTTTTGTAAAAAAAAAAAGATAAATTAACTCTACATCTAGTTAAAATGGAGCCTAACAAGAAAAAACATTATTTAGGTAGATAATAAAACAAATATAAACCTTGCAAAGAATAAAAACAAATATAACCTTTAGATTAATATTATACAATTATCTTATTTTTTTGAAATGGAAATAATAAAGTTAAGTGAAAATGAATTTGATCCTCATGGGGTAGAAAAAGTCATGGGTTTACTGTGAAAAAAGAAAAAAGAAACAAAAAAAAAACGTGATTAATTAAACATGTAAAATAGTGTCCTCCTATATTCTTGTATTTGACTTGGTTAGTGGGATAAGAATAACAGAAAAATAGTACTACTACTAGTACTAGGAAGAATAGTACTAGTAGCAGTAGCAATTGAAATCAAATCAATAAAGAATGTCTACTGGGTTCTCAGGCATGGCAATTGGCAAGAGCATTCCTAACGAGCGAGGCCTAATTGTTTCTTCCTTGGTTGGTTGGTACTAATTATTCATTCATTTTCATTTTCATTTTCATGTCCTGCTTGCTTCAATTCTATCAATCTAATCACTCACAACAGGAAAATGGCATTCGCTCTGAATATCAATTGGCCCCCGACGGTGTTAATCAAGCTCAACTCGCCGGTTCGCCTATCCAAATAAATAACTAAACTTTTCTTTGCACTCTAAATAATACTCCATTTACACAGCTCATCCAAGATCTTCGAGAGCGCTACTTTGGTCCTTCCTTCGAGCTTTTATCTCATGATAAAGTAAGTATTCATGCTCAATCAATCACACTCTCTTCTGAATCACCTGTATTGTTGGCATTTCAACATAACCAGTATAGAGACATATTGGATAGTTAGCATGATTCTATAAAAATGTCACTGGCTGCAATTTGTGCCCCAACATTAACGTTTTTGATGTCTCTATAGCTACGATGATGGAGGCCACTTTTGACCAATTATCTGTAATATCGATGATCCAACACGACCACAATCGTGAATCGTGATATAAAATGTTGATATTCATAACTGTGGTCAGATTCTGAAATCATCATGATATAAAATGTTGATATGCATAACCATAGTCAGATTCTGATCAACTCCATTGAGTACCACTACTTACATATTCTGTAAAGGTAGCCTTATTGCAACAGTTGCTGCTATGTGCTTACATGGTCATAAGTTTATGTCGCAGAATCAGTCTCTTGTAATCAAAGCTAAGACTGCTTTAATAAACCCTTTCTTTGACCCTGACATGGCACGAACTTTCTGACAAAGATGAGCTGTCAAAAAACGTAGAAGAGGTAGGATGGACAGTTGGTCAGATCTAGTATGGATCGTACATGAATGATAATTGGAGTCGGTGGCTCTCCTGAGGTTTACACTCATCTGAGATCCCGGGGAAGTGGATCAAGCTGGCCCTTGTGAACAGCTTGATGCACTATCTCCCTTCAACCTATTCTAACACCAAGTTCCCCTTTATATAATATATAATAAAGTATGCTAAAACCAACTGTAGTTTGGGAAACTTATTGATTTTCTCTTTCCATTCATTGACAGTATACAGAGATTTGGGCAATAGATGAGAAAGATCTTTTTGTTGGTCCAGAAGGAGGGGAAAGTGTTAAGGATGTTGCCTCTAGACTTGCAAAATCAATGGCCGTTATGGAGTCAGAATTTGAAGGGTACTGATTTCTACCTTAAATATCATTTGAAATTCTTGTAGTATACTTGTTTTTTCTAGCACAGGCTTTTGTAACATATCTATTAGGGTCTGTAGTTAGTTCAAGCTGACAAGATTCACTTTGACATGCAAATACTATTAAAAAAGTTTAAAGAGTGAATTTTTTATTTTGACTTGTGATCTAGCCCACATGGTTTTCCATCTATGGTTCTAAAAATATTATTCAATATCCAGATTGTTCTTATTTCTTTAAGTATGTTTTGGTATTTTTATCCATACTCTAGTATCAATTAATTTTATTCTGTTCCATGTCAGATGTGCAATTTTGGTGGTCAGCCATGGGGATCCTCTTCAAATCTTGCAAACAATTCTGCATGCAGCTACCAAACACAAGGAACCCGCTTCTGATGACTTAGCTTCAATATTATCTGCAGTTCAGGTGGCCCCAATCTTGTCCCAGCACCGCCAATATGCACTGAATACCGGAGAGCTCAGGAGAGTCATTTGATATTTGACTTTTGAGGTCTAGTATCAAGGCAACTTTGGTTGGATTTTTTTTTTTTTTTGGTATAATAGAGGGCATGACGCCCAAAAAAAGGAGAAATTACAACCGGATTAGCCTAGGGGTAGAAATCCCCTTATTGTCGTTAGTGAAAATCTCACAAATTGAGTCGGGACACATATCATAAAAAACTATATCATAATCAAGGGAGCATCCTAAATTTGCCATGGCATCAGCACACTTGTTAGCTTCACGGTAGGTATGCGAGATTTCTATAGTCCAATCCATATCTAGAAGCTTCCATATCCGCTTTGCTAAAGCATTACCCGTGTGGCTGCTTGTACGCCTCACTGTAAGTACCTGCACCACCGCTACAGAATCAATATTTAGCTCTACCTTCGTAAAACCCATCCGCCGTACACACCGCAATCCTTCAATCAACTTTGGTTGGATTTTGTTCCTCTATTTTCCATTACTTAGTTTATTATCATTTCCAAAACATTTTGGAGTAGTTATCAATTATTTTGGTTTATGAAGATGATGACTCTTCAGGAAATTAGTTTGCAGTTTATGATAGATGATTATTATACATTGGAATTGGATTTAGTGTGAAAGAGATAGTTTCCAATTAAACATTTTAATATCTAAACTCATACTCCACAGTGATTATTATTATTAGAAATTGAAGCATATAAGATAAATCACTTGGGTTCGCATTCCTGTGAAAAATCAAACGTCGTTATTTCCGATTCAATTCTATAAATAAATCACTTATATTATTATTATTATTATATGTAGAGCACCATGAAGATTATTTTTTGAGTAATTATTTTGAATTTTATTCCATAGTTTTTTCCCCAATGGGATGCATTTGCTCTCTTCATTTATACGTTACGATACATCTTTTGAGAATGTCCTCATATAAACAAGATAGATAAGCATCACATTTAGACCATGCAAAATTTCAGGTATTTGATTATATAATCTAATTAAGATGTTTACCAAAAATCAATGTGTCAAGAGTTTTATCTGACACTATCAATTCTGCAAACGTGAAGGCCACTACAGTCTACAGAGATGAAGGTACAACTAGAATACCTTACTTGGGGCAACTTGGTTCTAGTAGGATATAAAACAATTCAGAATATTGTTTCAAACTTAGACAAGCACATCTGCAGGCATCTGTTGAAAGCTTATTGAATGTTTTGGTACAAAATCTTAAGCTGCCAAAAGATATGTGTAGGAATTTTGAAGATGCACTATACTGCATGGAAAATGACATCCTAAACTTGTAACATAACACACAGTTTATCATAGGAAAGGTCAAATATGTCGCAGCAGTTCACACCTACTATGATCATGAACTTAAGAAATAGAATGCCATTACAAATTAAGAAATAAAAATAATAATTAGAGTGTAGTATAGTGGTCCTAGTACTAAGTGTGAGCTACGACATATTTCACATATTGTCAACAAATTAAGATGCAAATAGTAATGCTAACATATTGTCGCTAATATGAAGAAAAAAAATTATAACTAAAAATTAAAATGTAACGAGTGCTAACATACTGTAAAAAAAATTTATGTGTAAATTTGATATCTTCCGCAGACAACCATGGGGATTAATTTGTTTACATCGATACATGCCCACGTTTGGGATTAAATTCGAGACTTTAGTTAAACTAAAAAAGAGCGTGCTATTTTGTCTAGCTACTCTTAGTTACGTATATTATAACTAATATGAATTAAAGTCTATATATATCATATGTGCTAATTAATTTTTTAATTAAAATTCAGGAAGTTTATTCGCGGTATGTGATTAAGTATTAGGTTTTTTTTAATTCTTTTTTATTTTTATAATGACATATTTATATTAGCTTTTTTATTTGATCCATTTATATATATAATGTGATTAATTATAGAAAAACAAAATTGAAAAATGGTCACACAGAACATATAAATTGAAAAATGAAAAATGAGATATAAATTAATAAGGTTAATGTATAGATGTGTGACAACACTCTTTTTGAACCGTCACTAGCTTGTTTTTTTGTCAAGTAATAACTATATGTTTTTTTCTTTTGTTTTGGTCAAGGTAATATCTGGTTTATTTATTTATTTTGATGAGAATTAATTAACTATCTATTTTTTTGAATCAAGACGATGGATGTGTGAGTGATACATTCATTAATTAATTAATCAAATTCACCTTCACATCAAAGGCGGGGAGAAGCCTAATCAAACGAGGAAAAGCTCCAGCATCAAGGATAGCACGAACACCTTGGTCGACGCCACAAGCAAAATTACCTAAAACAGTAGCCGACTGAACCATAAGGTTTGAGGCTTGGTTGAGATTTCTTGGATCAGAATTTTTTATCCTTTTGGTGTTGAGCATACATTGTTAATTGTCATGGTGGAGACATCATCAACAACCTTGTCAAAATCCATGCCCATATTTGTTAAAAAGCAGTGTTCAGAGGTTGTTTCTTGTTTAACAAGAAAAGCAACAGTTATATGATGTAAGAGTTGGATGAGTAAAATTCTAATCGAGAATTACTATATTTTTGGTTTATTTGATATATATATATATATATATATATATAGATAACTTTCAACTCTTTTTCTCACAATCTTTCGATGTGGGTCTATTACTCTGAAATGTGAGGATTGGTTAGCTAATTTTTGTCTCAATCTTTTTCTCACAATCTTTCACACATGGCGTGAAGGCAATCAAAGCGCGGATTAGTTGGCTAATTTTATAGTCTCAACCAAAGTTCTTTTGATGAAACAGTTTTAGAGGTTCCCCCTAGAAAGCTTAAGAGACTCATATTTAATGATATATCCAGAACTTTCATGCCGAGCAATTATAATAGTTTCATAATTTTGTTCTTTTGGGGCTTTGGCCCCTTTTGTTCATGTGATGAATTCTTCAATTTTTCTTTAGTATTTTAAGTTAATTTGTATGGGTGATTTTTATATTTTTTTGACATGTAGTGTACTATATTTTATTTAACAAGATTAGAAAGAAAATTATCAATGGCAAAATGATTAAAATATTACAATGTACCACGAACTCACATAGTGTACAGTGTACTGACTTGTCTACTCTTAGGTATCCAATATTTCAAACGTTGCATATTGTATATCTGAACTCGTACCAAATATTAAAGCGAATTGTGAAACTATGGATAAAACAATGAGAAAATTAAGAGCTTTTGTGAGTATAGTTAAAACTAGAATAAACTATGCACAATAGTTGTGGCAGTAGCAAAGAAGAACTTGAAGCTGTGAGTACAAAAGTTGTTGAATGATGTGTGTGTGTATATGTTCGATGAAAAGTGAGTTTTGTAGATGACACTGCATAATAAAAGTAGCTCCCTCCCCCACTAACATTATGGTGAAACAAGGAATCCAAGAGATACTACTAGTATTTATTTTGGAAAAGGAGATCAACCCTGTGCAATGTGCATGCTTTTCAAACACCTACTCTATTTATTTACAGTATTTGGTGAACGAAGAGTTTCTATAAGCAAGCATTGACCCCAAAAACAAGGGAAGAACTTTATTCACCACACCATAATGACCATATCACTTTGGGATGCACTTGCTTGCACCTCCAAAAAGAACAATTTTTTGTGCCGTGAGAATCATGTGTAGTCTTTTAGAAATATTGGGTGGATAAAGTTCCTCCCTAAAAACAAAATGCTCCAGCTGAAAAAGGGGAAGGAGGGATAAAACGCTCAAAAGGGTTTGTGGCTACAAGTTTTAAATAATAATGATAATCGATTTTTTTGCATTATCCAGAATTCACCTTCAAAACTAATTCTTTATGAGTGACGAATTATAGAGGTTCAGCACAAAGGGAGAGCTTAAAAAATCTAGAGCCTTATGTCAACCAGCCATATGATGGATTGAGAAGGCATCATTTGGCTGTTGAAACAAAACATTATTTAAGCTCATAAACAGAGCAACAAAATTGAGTAATCTGTTTATACCAAAAAGAGAAAAACCAATTTATGAACCACAAAAGATAGTTTACAAATTACAATATATGCATAGACACCAGAAACACCCTCAAACGTTACCCCCTCGGTACTTTGTTTACACATACAACTCCACTATTTGTGGTTACATCAGAACCACAATGAAGTTGAACTAAGTTCTAAAATTGACACCGACTACTCGTATATGGTACAATAATACTATAGCCTGAAAATCTACTCTGAGCTCCCAACTTACAAAAAGTAGTATATAACGCCAGTGATAAGAAATATAGACTTTGGGGGGTAATAGTAACCGGGTCAGGAGTGCTTACTAAATTGAAAAACTTTACACTTCTCTGACTGGTTCAAAAAAATAAAAGCAATCCGATACACCTGCAAAGGGGAGCATTTTAAAAAGCATGAATGAATTGAACAAATAAAATAATAGAACATGTTAAAAAACCCTTCAAGTAAAACATGCTACTAATACACTAGTATCAGTTTTTAAAAAACAGAGCAAACAACAGATTGACACTAAAACAAAGCAAATGGAATCATAGTTCATTTAAACTTAAAACAGATATTAACAACTAACTGTCAACAATTCCATTTTTCAATTTTGCATATATATAATAATTTAATTTGTAACCCTATTAAAAAAAATCTAGAAAGGGACTTCTAGAACAGACAAAGTTGTTGAAGCAAGCCACTGAAGCATACCTAATTGGAGCTGAAGCAGAAGGCAGGATACCCATTACTTATAAGGTGTGAAAACGGCAGAAAATAAACTCTATTAGGATTTCTCTCTGAATGCATCCTAAGGGATCCAAATGGAGGAACTGACTGATTGACTTAACTATCACCAAAAGAAATAATCTGTCCAAGTGCAAGTCGTGCTTGAAGCTGCATCAACAAAAGAAAATTTACAAATTGACCAAGAGGAAGTAGAAAATAAAATCAACTTGGAATGAAGATGAAAGGACCTTCACATCCATGCAAGAGTCATTGACCATCCTCTTGATTTGAGAAACAATGCCAAAATTGCGCAGTTTTACAATCCGGCCAAATGCACCAGGACTTGCAGGAACGGTGAGATTTACTATGACCCAAGCAGCAGATGTGCGTAGACTGCTGTCAGTACTTTGCAAATGCTGGATTAAGAAAGAGTGAGATCCATTTTCTGTTTGTGGAAAGAGCAGCTGCATTATGGCTTCTTTATGAAACTCATTTCCACTTGCAATATTACTGAGCACATACATCCCCTAAACAGTAAAAAAAAATATTCAGCACGAAGAATAAATATTCATACAATGTTTTCATTTTCATATGTCCATGTTTACCATAAGCATCGGAAATTTTATATCAAATATTATTAATGGCTCACTCAATATCATTAAAATATTATGAAAGGATCAGTTAGGAATAGGATACTGGAAAAATTTAATGAATAATGCATTCTCCAAATTTTGATATCAATGCCTATTGTAATGAATCAATTCCAACAATGTTTGATCAATTCAGAAATTATTTCCACCTGTATAGCAATTTCAATTTTTGAGGATTTTTGCAATTGCCTTCCAACAGCATCCAGTATGATACCATCTTCAACAAAAGCAAATTCAACACAATCCATACATCCGTCAACAAGATTGCGAACAAAGGCCAAAGCTTGCTCTTGAACAGAAGGCTCGGGATCTGCAGTATACAGAATCAATGACAACTTTCTTTTTTTGGCCAATGAGAACTTTCTTTTGGCAGGCACCAATTAATCAGAAAAGATATGGACTAAAAGTGAAGATTATTACCACAGATAAGACTAGCTACTGCAGACACTGTCAACTCCATAAAAATTGCTTCCTTACACATCTTATCTGCAAGAAATACCATGTTCCGCAAGGACCACACAGCATTCAACCTTAAAGAGGAATCCATAGACTTTGTCAATTGGACAAGCTCTTTAATGCCTCCGCATTGTATGATTGTTGACTTATCTGGTGTGAAGTCCACTACTATGTTGCTAATAGCACCAAGTGCTGCAACCTGGAAGACAACATAGAAATAGCTATTCTTACCAACTTTAACTAAACTAAGAACTAATGAGGTAAAATCTCTGTAGAAACAATTAATCTAGAAGCATAACATTTGGTAAAGTAATGAAGTGTTGGGGAGGCGAGTTCATTTTCGAACCAATAAAAGGTAAGCTTATAATTATCATTAATAAAATAATAAATTGGATAACATATATGGCCTTCGTCATTTCCTCATTTTTAGCACCAGATACAATACTGCTAGTGTTCAACGGCTCAGTTCGTTCAACAATAAGCCAGATTTTCTTGTAACACATGATACACATCTGTATTTCTGTATTTGGTGACAAGATCCAAATAAGATTAAAAGAAAAAATAGTCAATCAAAAAACCCTTCTTCTGAATACTGAATTATGAATATCATTGTCCAACAGTTTAGTCCAATATTAACAATTTAAGTTGGCCCTCCCTACTCAGCATCAATTACAATACATCTTCAATAGCATACTTTCAAATTCAATGCTAAGCTTTCAATCTCTAGTACCAAGTCTAAATTATTAAAATTTCTTAAAGGATAGTTTAAAAAACTCAATGCAAGCATGTATTATCGTGAATAGACTGGCAACAAGGGCCAAAGAGTGGATAAATAATGACAATTTCATAAATAAAACATTGGAACTTTTATGATGGGTGGTGGTACGAAATACTTATTGAATGAGAAATGAAAAATCACTGAAATCCTTATTGAATGTCTTTCAAAACATGTCGAAAACAATCTGTTACACCTTCCTAATACTACTCAATCATATTAATTAACCAACTATTAAGTCAAAAAATTGATCTCTGAAGTATTTCAATTTCAAGCTTAATCTACATGAACAGGAAGAGAATAGCACCAAATTCTATATCTAAAAGTTACACATATCAAATTGAATTATAATTTAACCCTCAGATTTTGTAAGTTTAGATTCCAATAGTTTGGTACGATTATCATTTATGCATTGCTTGATGAAAGAAAGCTACATAGCACTCACTTTAACTTAAATACAAGGGAAAAAAATTATAAATATGATTAGACATACTTGGACAGAAGTGCACAGATCTGAGAGAAGCCGGACCAATGGAATGACAATCCTTTCATTCGTGAAATAACCTGCACTCAAACTCTGAATGGCATTTTATGAGAATTAAGCTATAAATAACATAAAAAACATGAAGTCCAGTTAGTCACAAATTGCATACCTTGACTGATCGTGAGACACTTTTTACGCAAATGCAAGCTGCAATGCGCACATTAGCTTCATCATGTGTTAAGGCATTAATTAATAGATTTAAGACCTACATTCACAAAAAATAGGAGTTGCACATGGACTTAGTATCTGTGTACATGGTTTACCAATGCAAATTTTGCCATTACAATATTGAATAGCATCTAGAAATGAAAGACACTGCATCAATTCAAACATGATTTTGGTGGAATGAAACACAACAATAAAATTATATAATCAACAGTATAAACTAAAATTATTATGGAAAATAAGTTTAGGCCCATCTAGACACAGGAAAGAAGATATACGCTTAATGGATCTTACATGTTCTATAAAATAAAAAGAAACCATTTACATATATCCAAAAATGACAAGATGCAAAGACAACAAGGGAAAGGAGAAAGAAAAACTCAATTATAACAGTCTGTAGAAAGCTAATTTCAAGTTATTTAGTGTCAAGATTCATATCTAGTAAGCCTTCTCATTATCTCATATCATATCTAGTGAACCTTGTCATACGGTGATATAAGAAAGGATAATTACAATTTTCCTTTTTTCATGGGTTATTTTTGCAGCAAAGAACTCAGTTGCATTTGCATATAAAATGAAGTGAGGCGGAGGGGTGTTGCAAAAATGGTTATTAGCAACAAATACATGAAAATTAGTAGTAGTATCCATGAAACAACAAACCTGCAATGACATAAACTTTGACCTGCAGCATTCCAATTTTGAGCAAAGATCGGCCAGTGCTAGAAATATCCCTTCAAGACGTTTGGGATGTAAGGCACAATTTTGCAAGTGATTGTAGAACTTGTCTATAGCATTTGCCTCAAATGCTAACTTCTGCAAATCTTCCTTTCCAGCAATTAAACTCGAAAAAGCAAAGGAAGCCTCTTCTCCCACTTGACCAGAATCATCAAGGAGCTCAAGCAAAATATATATCAATTTGGTTTTGATTCCTATGTCTTGCAAATAGCAAGATGAAGAATTCTTTATGCAAATTAGGCACAAGCAGGCCAGTAACCTCGTCCGAGGATATTTGTCCTTGGTTAATTCAATTACAGACCGCAACGCTCTTCCACTTTGAAGCTCCACAAATTTAGAGACAGCTTCTGGATTATTTTTAAGAATTGTAGCTAAGGACTCTAAACTAGCATCTCTCTGGCTTATAGAACCATCAAGACCACTAATAAGTTTCTCTAAAGAACCAGCATGACATAATATATTTTGTTCATCACTTGTCTCACACGAATGAATAACAATGCCTGCACCTAGTCCAGTAAGATTTTCATTATCACTTTTCAATAGTGAAAGTAGAAAATCCATGTTTTCTTCCTTATAAAAATCAAACTTCGGAGCCAGTTTTGACTGATAAATCATTCGTAAAGAGCGTGCAGCCGCATCCACAACCTGAAACCAAGTGAAGAAAGGTTTATTTGTATCACAATAAAAGTGTGAGTTTGTGTTCTCATTCTACCTAGTACCGATTATATGCAATAAAAGTTTATGTGCATTCAACATAGATTAATGCCCATTCGAACAGTGCATCAAATAGCCTACATTTCTTTTCTGCTTTTTTTCAATTCGTAAAGGTATCAATCATTGAAACCTACTAATAAATCTACCAATTCTCAGCATTACAATCCCACTTTCATATTAAACACAAATTTCTAACAACACAATATAGGAAAAAAAATTATTTAAACGATTGAAAGTAATTTATCAAAAATTAAACTCTGTAATTTAATCGAATTCACCTTCTCATCGACGGCCGAGAGAAGCCTAATTAAATGAGAAAAAGCTCCGGTGTCAAGGACAGCATGAGCGCCTTGGTCGACACCACAAGCAAAGCTACCTAAAATGGCAGCGGACTGTACAAGAATGTTGGAGCCAAAATCGGAATTGGCATTTTCTTTTGCAAGAGCATCAGCAACGGCGGGAAAGACTCCGATCCGAGCTTGATGTATGGGATATTCTTAGTAAGGTTACCAATTATCTTATTCTTAACCTCTCTGATAGCTTTGAGCTTAATTTCATAGGGAGAAGAGAGGCAGTGGAGGATTGGATCAAATGAGGGACAACTGGTAGTCATGGTGACGGCGAAGGAAGGTCATGCACGGTGGAGGAGAAGGCGTAACTACCTCCACATTCCACAGCTATGATGCCGAGATTTCGAAAGTTATGAGATAGGGATTAGGGAAGGACACTCCAATATCCGGGATCGGAGAACCTGCTCCCTTACTTCCTCATACACATTTAAGGAAAGAACGAGAGATCTCGCTCTAACACAAAACACTAGACACAAATTCTAAGATTCTAAGTCATGATCTAGTACCTCACCGGATTGACATCATTCCATAAACAAACCCCCAATACTTGGTATTTCAACACCAAGGCATCCCTTACAAATTTTAGCGACAACAATCGGTATCACAATAACTTCATTAATGTTCTTGTTCTACCTACTATATACAATAATAGTTTATGTGCATTCAACATATATTAATCCAAATATGAACAGTGCATCAAATAACCTACATTACTTTTCTTCTTTTTTAAACATCAATCATTGAAACCTAGTAATTAGCATACCAATTCTAACCATTCCAATTTCATTTCCATCTTAAACAAAAATCTCTAACTAACCAAAACAAAATAGGCAAAAAAACATTAATTAAACAATTGAAACTAATTGATTAAAAATGAAACTCTGTAAATAATTAATTAATCAAATTCACCTTCTCATCAACGGCGGAGAGAAGCCTAATCAAATTCGGAAAAGCTCCGGCATCAAGAACAGCACGAACGCCTTGGTCGACACCACAAGCAAAGCTACCTAAAACAGCAGCCGACTGAACAATAAGATTGGAGCCGAAATCGGAATCAGCGTTTGCTTTAGCGAGAGCATCGGCGACGGCGGGAACAGCTCCGAGCTTGATGTATGAAAGTTTCTTGGTACGGTTACCGATTATTTGATTCTTAACCTCTCTGATAGCTTTGAGATTGATTTCGTAATCGGAGGAAGAGAGACGGTGTAGGATTAGATCGGAGGAAGGACGAGTTGAAGGCATGGTGACGGCGGAGGAAGGTCATGCACGGTGGAGGAGAAGGCGTAACTACCTCCACATTCTACGGTTACGATTCCGAAATATCTATTTATTTATTTTTTGATTTTTTTGATTTTCTATTTTTTTTTTTGTTTTTTTTTTTTTTTTTGTGTTGAGTTTTTTCTTGAGATTGGAATAGGAAAAGAAAAGAAGAGGTAAGAGAGGTTTTTGTTTACTATTTGGATTTGGATATCGAAAAGAATGGAATGGATATTGGTGAAGGTGTATTTTAAGTCATAAGTTTTGACTTATTTGGAACTTTGTATGATTAGAAAGTGGCGCTCTTTTTCTTTTAGTTTCCGCTTATTCTTCTTCTTTTCCTAATTAAATTCATTTTAATAACGCGCTTATGCGTTGTCAGCTTAATTAATTCACTTTAATAACATGCTTATACGTTGTTAACTTAATCAATTCCTTCTTTATATTCTTTTTCTTACTAGTAGTTACTGTAACATAGGATTGCTTCGAGAATAACCGTGACATGAGTGTTGTCAATGACGAATTATTTTGGAACTTGAGTTTGATTTTTTTTTTTTATAGTATAACAGATGATAAATTATAATAGATGATTTTTTTTTTTTTGCAATTAACTTTATTTTAGAAAGTACAATAATTCTTTATTTTAAAGAGAAATAACAAAATGTAGTTTTTTTAAAAAAAGTATGAATCTATTTATAAGTTATAGATTGATTCTATTTATAAAAAAATAAAAAATATTTTGTAAAAGGAAACAATTTATTTATTTTTTTTTCTATAAGTTATAGATTGATTCTATTTATAAAAAAATAAAAAATATTTTGTAAAAGGAAACAATTTATTTTTATTTTTTTTGCTTCACCGATTCTATAAGTTATATATTGATTCTATTTATAAAAAAATAAAAAATATTTTGTAAAAGGAAACAATTTATTTTTATTTTTTTTCTTCACCGATTCTCTCTCACACATATAAGTGTTTATAAAAATTCATTACTTTGATATTTTAAGAACAAACTCATTAAAAAAAAAAACTCATCATTTTCACTACTACTAACTAATACGCATAACAAAACCGGCACAAATTAATCCTATTTAATTATTTGAACTGTCGTTATAAACAAAATTGATTCTATTTATTTATCCTTGCTATACAAATTCTCTTCCAAATTCCATCTTCTTCTTCCTTTTCTTTCTTACAACTTTTTTGCACCATGACTATGAAGAACAACAAAAAGAATCAAGAAGGTAGAGATATAACATCGTCATATTTCAATGTTCAATTGTGTCTTTTCAATTTTTTTGGTCATATTCTAGTATTTGGTTGTGGTTTAGTCATAGGTATCACACTCACTTTTTGTGTTAAAAATTATTCATTCAACCTTCAATTCCAACAACTTCAAGATCCGTCTTTTAGCTCTAATCCACCCCCTCCTTTTTCTCCTACACCTCCAATCTCATCAAACATCTCAAATGACCAAATAAAAATTTCTATCAATCAAAAGAGTTTGGTTATTACCAATATTACTGACCCTAGTTCAAATGGGTTGGAAGAATTTTTGAAGGTTCCAATCGCTATGCATGATATGAATGAAGATGAATTATTTTGGAGAGCTTCTATGATTCCTATGAACGATAAACTTCCATTCAAACAAACATCAAAGGTTGCATTTATGTTTTTGACAAGAGGTCCGGTTTTATTGGCTCCACTTTGGGAGAAATTCTTCAAAGGTAACGAAGGGTTGTACTCAATATACATTCATCCAAATCCTTCTTTTAATGAAACGGTTTATGATCAAAGCTCTATCTTTCAGAGCCGCAAAATCCCTAGCAAGGTATGTAGTTTTATCTTTTTTCCTCTAAGAATTTTAGAAATTCTAAATTCAGACTAATACTTATTTGATTTTCAAATGTCGGTCAAATTAGTCTGTATTAAAACAATTTTTTATTCTTTTTTTTAATTATATAAAATCATCAAATTAGGTGTAAAAGATGATCTTTCAGTCAAAGTTCGAATCACAATTAACTTTTTTTTTTAAATAAATAAATTTGGTACCAAAAACATCTTTTCTTTTTGTTTTTAATAGTAGACAAACTTCTTGGCGTTTTTTTTCTTTCTTGATAACTGAAATTTCTTATGTTTTATAGTGTCTATTTTGACGAAATAGGTCTTTGATTTTAAAGTTAAATTTGAATATTTATACTTTATATATTTATCATTTAAAAACCTTTTTTAATTGGTTTAAAATTTTTCATATTTTAGTTACTAGATTACTTCACTTTTAAAAACAAAAACTTTTTATATTTTATTTATTTTATTTTTCCGGAAGAAAACTTCTCTACTATTTTTGGTAACTAATAATTTTGGTAAATAGCTGTCAATTTATATACACACAAATAATTTTGGTAACTTCTTTATTATTTACTATGATGATTTTGTTAATTGTTAAAAAAAAAACAACTATATTCTATTTCTGGTAACCAATAACTTTTTTTTCTCTAACAAATTGATTTATCAAACATTTTTGCAACAGTTGTCAATTAAGGCTTATGATCTTTTCAATAGCACATTAATCATTTCTAGCTTTGCATAGTACAGTAATGTTATTATTTTTAAAAAAAAAATCAACAATGTATTTTTTATGAACAAAAATAAATAATAACAATAACAACAACAACAGTATAATAAATAATAATAATAATTATAATAATGTTCCATTAATACTTTTCTTATTGACAAAAAATGATTTTTTTTTTCTTTTTTATAATCAATAATAATGTTTTTCTTATGACAACTCAAATGTTATGACAAACATACCCTAAATTTCATGTATTTATCGTGTAATTTTTTTCACATGCACATTTGATTAAATCACACAAAGTAAATATTTATAGAGATTTTTTATGAATCAACCGCATTGTAGCATGATATGATTGAAAGTGTGTATGGCAAAGTTTTAGATTATTATTTTGTACGAATTAAAAAATAAAGATATTAAATTTTTTGAGTTTGTGAATAAAGTAAGTAGTAAATATTACATAAAATTTATACACGTAGCTACGAAATTCTAGATTGGAAGTGAAATTTTATTTGAATTGTCTTAGAAATTTTATTATTTTAACATTTTTAAAAAGAATAAAACCACAGTTGAATATAATATAATTTATTTTAAAAAAAATATTGTAAATTTTTTTAAAGAAAAATATGAAAGTTTACCGGGCCGCCTTATCGGACCATATATGTCTTTGCTTATCGGGCCAGACTAGGAAGGTTTGGACTTAACAGGCCGGCCCACTAAAGCCCCTTTATATGTCTTGACCCTCTGGGCTGGGCTGGGCTGGTCCATTTGACAGCTCTATGTGTATATATGGCATGAAAAAGTTACACATTATTATTGTATCACATATCATAATGTGGCCAATACTATGGTGGGCCATCTTCACAAGTGGTCTACTGTGAACAAATGATCAATACTATTATAACGAATACGAATTTTATAAAATTCATCATTTGATTGAAAGTTTATATCATATAGATCGTTTCTAAAAAAAATTAGAAAACTTATTTAATATGTTATTGAAATATATCAAGATTAATAGTATTTAATAATAACTCATTTAGGCATACTACACAATATAACATAAAAATTTCAATAATTTAGCATACTGCACAATAATGTCACTTAAAAAACTTTGCATTCCTCGTCACCAACTTATTAATCATGTGTTATCTTTTGGTTTAATCATCAAAGAGTTGTTAACAAGTTGCTCAACCCAGATTTTGTACATTCTAGGACATTAACCCATTCTAGGTTGCCCATTTAGGCATCTTAAAAACTTTTATTCTAGGAAGACAAATAAGAGGTTAAAATATTATTTAAGCTTGCCTTACATATAAAATACAATATTCATATCGAATGAATTATGTTCACGGGAGACGTGTTTTGTTATGTTTTAGTCTTATAAAGATCTATGTTTTTGTCATGCTTTTTTTTTAAAGATTTTTGTCATGCTTTTAATTCTTGATATTTTGATTATAGTGCTTATACTATCGAGTTCATTTTAAAAACTTTCCTCTAATACATAAAACATGTTACATTGAGTCCTTATAAAACGACATAAAGTTTAGTTACCTTAAAAAATTAGTCTTCGCATATGTGCGCAATAACTTTTTCTATTTTTCAAATATTAGAATCAATATGAATTTTTCACATACAATAACGAAAGCTAATTTTTTTTTCTATTGTTCATGCAGGAGGTAAAGTGGGGTGAGAATAGCATGATAGAGGCAGAAAGACGTTTGCTAGCAAATGCATTACTTGATTTCTCAAACCAACGTTTCGTACTACTTTCAGAATCATGCATACCATTATTCAACTTCTCCACAATCTACAATTATTTAATGAACTCAAAGAAAACTTTCATTGGAGCCTATGATATAGAAGGTAATGTAGGGCGTGGAAGATACAACAGCAAAATGAAACCATTGATTAAACTTTCACAATGGAGAAAAGGATCACAATGGTTTCAAATTGATCGTAACTTAGCACTTCATATAATTTCTGACGAATTATATTTTTCAAACTTTAAGAAATTTTGCAACCCACCTTGCTATAGTGATGAACATTATTTGCCAACATTGGTTAGTATCAAATTTTGGAAGAGGAATGCTAATAGGACATTGACTTGGGTTGATTGGTCAAAAGGTGGAGCCCATCCTTCAAAGTTTATTAGAACACATGTGACTTTTGATTTTTTGGAGAGGTTAAGATTTGGAAGCACTTGTGAGTACAATGGAAAGACAACCAACATTTGTCATTTGTTTGCAAGGAAATTCACTCCTCATGCTTTGGATAGATTGCTTAGATTTGCTCCAAAGTTGATGCAATTCAATTGACTTTACATTGTACATAATATGTACTTTGATTTTTCATTCATTATATTCATTTGTGCTACTTTATCCATGCTAATATTCATTGATTTATGTAATAAATTTAGAAGAACTTTAGAATTTAGCCATTTCTTTTTCCAATTGGTTAGAGTTTTTTTTTTTCTTTCATGGTGTGAATATATTATTCTTGGCAAAAATTGTCTATAATCATTTAATTATGCTAAAACAACCAACATTTATAATTGGTTAATAAAAAAATATTTCCGGAACACTTATTTTATCTTTTCCTGTACACAAGTTTCTAGTCTTTTACCGGAACACTCATCAAAAGAGTTCCGGTTTGTTATCACTTGTCTCAAAGAGTTTCAGTTTGCTATCACTCATCAAGGAAACCACTGGTGCTAAGCAAAGGAAAAAGATTGGCGTCACTTAAATATCTTTACTAAGTGAGACAAATTCCTTCTTATCACAATACTTGTTCCATTCAAATTATACTGTGTTGTTGTTTCAGACAATTGCTATCTATAAGCTTCAATAGCCACAGACAAACAAAAATTAAACCAAAAACAATTAAATTAATAAAACCCAAATCAATGTCACAAAAAGAATAAAAAACCATGAACAAAGATCAAAACTTTGATTAATCCTGCAATATTCAACACTATTGCACGGTTCCTTAATTCATGGGTATTTCAAATTTATTCTCTTTCCTACTTTAATTGTGTTTTGCAACTCAATTTCAACTCAAAATGCAATTATTGTGTTGTAATTTGAAAGTAAAGGTCGATGAATACAACAAAGGGAAAAGGGTTAACCCTTATCTTTCCAAACATTCAGAAATTGTACAACTTAGATGAACAATAAGTGATAACATATCAAAACCTTTTTAATTAATGGTCCACCGAATGATTGGAAATTTTTTTATATGGGAAAAGATAAAGTAATTGTTCCGAAAATATTTATCAAATTTTCCAGTTTGCAATTTTGGATGTTGATATTTTTCTGGATACCGGATTTTTTTTTAGGATGAAATCAAATAGTAAAAAGGGTAAAATTGGAAATTATTTTTCATTTGTAGGGGTGAAAGTATAAACGTAGGGGTAGGAGTCCACAATGTGAATAGGCCAAATGGGGCCGCAAGTAGGCAGCCCAATTTGCTTGTGATTGGTTTATGCATGAGAACTTTTTTTTTTTGCGCCTCGTGTACTTCTTGCACATCATTTTAATTTTCTATTTTATTCTTCCGCCATTTAAGAAAAAAAATTAGAAATTTGAGAAAGAAAAAAATCTATAACATGAAATTTTTAACATTTTACACATTGTCTGCAACTTAACGATCAAATTCATTATCAAACTCTAACTTACTTAAATAGTAGGAGTATTTTTGTAATTCTAGAATGCGCACGAGAAAATTGGGCGCCAAAAAAGCTCGATCTCTCTATTGGTTGTTACAGGATTTCCGTTGTATGCACTCACTCGTATTGATCCTATTCCTTCCCTTGTTCTTCTTCTTTCTCCGCTTTAAGGTATTTTTCTTTCTTATTCATACTTCATAATTTAATCCTTCGAATTCAATGTATCTTTTCTCTCATGGTTGATTGGTTGCATATATTCGGTTTTTAGTTTTAAGCCGGCTGGTTACTTTAGTTTTAGGGTTTCAATTAGGGCTTTTTTGTTATAACTTAGAGATTCACCTTCAACATTTTTTTATTACGTTTTCATAAACTTAAATCATCAATATTGCAACTGAATTTGTCTTTTAGAATTTGAAGTAGGGTCTGTTTGGTAAAATTAAGCTATAAGCTAGCCGATAGCTGAAAAACTAGCTTATAGTTGATAGCTGAAAAGCTAGCTGATTGAAATTAAAGTGTTTGGTAAAATTAGCTTTTAAAGTGGTTAATAAATATAAAATTACATAAAAGGACTTGTAGTGGATAGTTATTCTCTTTAGTGGATAATTTTTTATTTTATAAAAAATAATAAAATTAAAGGTTAAAAATGGAAATAACTGTAAAAAACTATAAGCTATAAACTCAAACGCTACTTGAAATAGCATCTCAAAAAAAACTATAAGCTAATGAGAATTTTTTTTTACCAAACACATCTATTTTTTTAAAACAAGCTTATAAGCTAATCCAATAAGCTATAAACCAAACACACCCGTAGTCTAACCACAATGGCCATCAAATCAGGAAATAAATAAATAAAAAATTAAAAAAAGAAATCGGTACATAACTCTTCAGTTTTATCAACTCTCACTCTATGTAGTATTTACTTAGTTTATGATGCAGTTTCATTTGCTTTCTTATTTCAACAAAACAATATATATAAATAAATGCGTAATGCTTAATATCGCGAAACACAAATCACGAATATTTCACGAATGATATGAAAACTACTTGCTTCTTTGATTAAATCGATTTCTCTCTTCAAATAAAGAGTTTGGTCTCTCCTAAGATCTATGAGACCACCACCACCACTTCAACCGACCACCGATGATTTCATTGTAGCTGTCATGCATGGCCTGGCCTACAAAGCTGGTCTTAGCTCTCATGGAATTTGAAGATGCTGTCTATATATTCTTATGAAGCTGCATCTAACACTTGGTTAAACTGAATTTATTTTCCTAATACGTGGTTTAATAGAGGCTTCTAATACGTGGTTTATAAAGTGTTTGGGTATGGCTGTCTTTAGCAACTTGACGGTGGCGGTGAGTTTTGTCTTTTTGAGAAGAGGCAGGACATAAGTGGTTTCCTTTTTCTATTTAATATAGTAAAGAAACTAAATAACACAGAAGATAAATTTGTCAAAAAATAAACTTATAGACAAAAGCAGGGCCGGCCCAAGCCCAAAGCAAATGAAGCTAGGGCTTTAGGCCCAAAAGCTATGGGTTTTTATAAAGGCCTCACAATTTCATAATATATACATTTTGAGTGTATATTTTACCAAAATTCCGCTCGTAGCCCAGCGGCTATAGGCCCCTTTATGTGCGTGTATGTATCTATGGTCCTAGGATCAAATCCCATGTTTAGCAGTTTTTGTTTTTTCTCCCATTAAATTTGTGTTTTTTTTTTCAAGTTACTTACCAAGATAATAATATCCACCATATAACTTTTCAATGATCCCTAACTAAAGTTTTCTTTTTTACATGTATGACTCAATATTGTATTATAATTTATTGTAAAATGGTTTAAAAAAAAATTTAAAAGTGTAAAATGGTTAAATTATTATTAACTATTTATTTGCAAAATTATTTATAAATTTAATATGAACACATCACTTTATTTAATTATTTTATTCCTTAAAAAATTGGTCAAACTTTATTGTGGTCCAAGACACTAAGGCTTTGTTTGGTTCAACCTAGGGGGAGGGGAGGTGAGGGGAGGGGAGGGGAGGGATTTTTAAGGAGGGGAGGCGAGATAAAACAGAATTTATTATGTTGACAAAATTACCATCACTTTTTTATTAAAATTCTAAATTATCCTTGTTGGAATATTAAATTCTAGATTTTTTTTTACAACAAAAAAATTTAGGTTTTCTACTCATTAGATTTTATTTTTTTTGTATATATCCATTAGATTTTTTTTTACGTAATATATTCATTATAATTTAATCCTTATTTTGAGTTTATAAGGTTAAGGGTAAAAAAATAAATTACTTCTCCCCTTCCCTCCCCTCCCCTCGTTAAAAAGTTGAACCAAACATAAAAATTTAAAATATCACCTCACCTCCCCTCCCCTCCCCTCCAAAACTCCCGAACCAAACAGACCCTAAGATAACAAAAGAAAAAAATATATAAAAGAAAAATAATTGGGATTTATTAATTTATTTTTATTTTGCGTAAAAAAATCTTTATTTGTTATTAATAAATTCTCATTATTTTATAAAACAAATATATTCTCATTATTTAATAAAAAAAAATATATTCTCATTATTATAATAAAAAGCACAAAACTATAGGACACAATTAAGAAAAATAAATTTAAATTATATTAGAAACTAAAAGTGCCAATTTTTAATTTTTTTTTTTCAAATGTGACATTTTTTTGGTAAGGACAAATGTGACATTTACAAATAAATAAAAAGACCGATGATATTGTACCAAAAAAAACCGATGATATTTTCTATTTAAAAAAATATTACTATTTTTAAAGGCCTCAATTACATTTTTGCTTTAGGCCTCCACATACATCGGGCCGCCCCTGGACAAAAGAAAAGTAACCAAAGTCATATTCGTGATCAAATCCCTTCGCTATAAATAGCATTGCTCTAAATAAATAGAAACGAAGCGGAATGCAAAATTTGGAACACGAATTAGGATTAAAAGTTATATCATTAGGATTGCAAAATTTGAATAACATTATAGCGAATAAGAATTTCACAAAATCTACTATTGGATTAAAAGTTTATATCATATAGATAATTTATTAAAAATATTTAAAAAATTAAAAATTATTTGATATGTTATAAAAATATTCTAATATTCTAAATAATACTAACATCGAGTTTAGTCAAATAATGAGATACTAATTACTTTTTTTTGTTATATAAGATAACTGAAACATCGAGTTTAGTCAATATTGATGAAACATTCACCTAACTATAGCTTAACTTGACTTTCATTAATTTTTTATTAATACACTCTCACATTACCTATATACCTTACTCCAAGATATCTACACAAGGAAACACATGGAAAAGGACCATATATATATGGAGAGTGGATTCCCTCAAGTACTTGAGGAGCTGCAGTTCAATCATGACCACCCATTTTAATAAAAATAAAAACAAAATTGTAGGAATAATTAAATGAAGGGGATGGATTGGACTGCAGGAAAAAAATTACTGGAGAGGATCTTTTCACATATATATGACTTCAAAATGCATGAACTTAATGCCAAATGTTACATGAATGAAAGATGTTATGTGGTCCCTCCTCACCAGTCTTCCTAACTATAGCTAAGCCAAATCTTAGCAAGAAAACAAAATTCTGATATTGATCATGAATTTAGGTTAAGCACCAAAGCTTTCTACAATTCTAATTTAATTCAAAGCATGATATTTTCACTAGAAAAATATATCCAACTCATATTTGCCAAGTATATGAATATCTATTTTTCTTTAAAGATATGAATTCAGTTAAGTGGAGACACAATAATAATAGTATAATATAAGAAACCTTAAAATAAGATGCCCAATTCCAAATGCTAGAAAAATTAATCAAAGATAATAATCATAGTTCCCACCAATTGTTTCATCACCAACATCAAAGCACTATTTTCAGCCATGTGTGAAACTCTGTGAAGTGCATTTCTCATCATGCATGCCTCATAAATTTATTAACATGATGTGCCACCATTCAATACTTTCATTTATTTAGTTGCCGACAACTGCATAGAGTATGTAGCTAGTATGACGTCATTTTTTGCATATAGTGACATTTTTTGATGTAAATTTTTTGCAAGTAACCCTTTTTTGTAACACTTATTTGAAAGTAACATTTATCCGGTGATAAGCATATAATAACATTTTTGGAAGTAAAATGTTAGTGAAGTGAATGTGAAAGAATCTCTATAGTAACATTTTCTTTTTTATATTTAAAGTTAGCTATAAATTAGCTAGGAAATTATTTCATAGCAAATTAGCCACTCAATCATGCATTGGTCTTAGCTAAATTTATTTGCTACAAATTGGCTAGGAATTAGCTACCAAACAGGTAACATTTTTAAATGTTACTAATAATACTCCTATGTGTTACTAAAGCCTTTTAGTAACATAGGCTTTATGTAACACTTGAAAAAATGTTACTAAATTGAATTAGTAACATTTTTCTAGATTTAGTAATATTTTTCAAATGATACTAAATCTCAAACTTGTTATAGTGGACATATCTCAATCACATTAATCTATAAACATTTGGAGATTTCGAGTTCAAATGTTGATCAAATAATAAGTTTTTTAACAAAACTTTACATACATGCTGAATTTTAAATCCAAACGGTTAAAAACAAAAAATCTACAATTGTAATTACATACAATTCTCATTTGGAATAAATTTTATTTTTTTGGTCAAAAACAAATACTACAACCCTTTTTCAATGTACTAAAAAAAAATGTTTATAATCATTACTACTTGTCTTAAATATTAAAGAAATTAGGTAAACAAAAAGTCTTTTATCTTGTCTGAAAATTTGATATTACAAACTTACAATGCATAAACTTTTGATTCTTTGTTAACCTTTTGGTCGGAATTCAAACTCAAAAATTTCATTTATTTATTTTAAGAGGTGATTTTCAATTTAAATTTTTAACAACAAATGAATTAGTGAACATGTAGGCATCTTAGTAATACTAATTTTATAAATTAGATGCTATAATATGGTTCATTAATATATAAAAAATCATGTAAATAATTATTTTTTTATAAAAAAAAATACTTAGTTGCACTTTTGATCCCCTATTTTTATTATTTTACAGATTTAGTCCCACTATTGTAAAATACGACAGTTTTGGTCCCTTTATCATAATTTTTAATTATAAATTGGCAATGTGATATGTTTTAAACAACATGATATATGATTTGATGATGAGAAAATACCAACCACTACAAGAAATACGATTTTTGGCAACAACTTTTTTTGTTACAGGTCGCTGGCAAAACTATCTTGGGTAGTTTTGCCAGCGACTTGTAACAACTTTCAACAAAAAAAGTTGTTGCAAAAAATCATATTTCTTGTAGTGATCGATGAAATTGTAAGAATTTTTTTCATAAAGTTAATTTAAAACATGTTATATCATCGTATATTTTAGACAAAATATGAGTTAGGGGAAACAAAACTGTCGAATTTTAAAATAGGAAATCAATTCTGCAAAATGATGAAAATAGGGGACTAAAACTGCAATTAAGCTAAAAAAAATTATGTTAGTTTATTTGATTTTGTGTTATAAAATATATATTGTCTAATCAAATAAAGAAACTTGATAATACCACATTGGAGATTGAAATGTTCCACTTTTTAATAAAATTTTCTTTAAATATTAGAATGTTTAAAGAGTGTCTGAGAGCACTCATTAACAAAATTCTTTTAGTTTATTTGGTTGTGAATATTTTGTATAAATTTATTCAATTTGAAGTGGTTTAAAAAATAAAAAGAGCATAAAATAATTTGTATGAAAAGATAGTATTAGACTCACCAAAAAAGAAAAGAAAAGATAGTATGAGAAAATACACAGAATGAATGTCTTGTTTGAAAATATGTTTTACATACCGATCAACAAAATAAAACAAAATCAATTACTAACTCAACCGACAACTAACTCAATTGACAAATAATTGTTAAAATTGTTAGATCAGATACTAAAATTGATGTTTGAACTCTGGGGCTCCCTTACTTGAATGTGAGTTTATTATAATTTTGCCATTTTTATTTATGTACAAAAATACAAAACCAATTACTAGTTTAGTTAGATTTAATTTCCGGAAAGCTTAAAACCAAATTAATGGAGATTTAATTAGCTCAGACATTTTTCTTTTGCTAAAAATTGGTTAAAACCTAACCAATTAATTAGTTCTATTAACTTACGCGCAAAGAAAATATTCCAAATAACTATTTAGAAATTAAACCTAACATTGTAACCAAAAAAATAAAATTAAACCCAACAATTTTGGTTCACTGATTGATCCATATGCCACGTACTCTTATAGGGTCTTGCTAACTAGTGTACTGGATACACTAGTTAAGGAATTTAAAAGTAGTAAATTTTACATTGAAAGATTATAATTTACACTATAAAAAAATTGGCTACACAAATTTCAAAACAATTTTACCACTTTTAATTCCTTAACTAGAGTAAAGAGTGCAATGTTTAGCATTTGCCATAACTTATTTCACCTCTATAATATTTTCTTACTATTTGTGTACATTTTGTAACGGGTCCTTGCTTATGCACCGTGCATAAGGTTTTACCGGAACACTTTCCATCAACTGTTCCGGTATATGCATAAGGTTACCGGAACACTTTTATTTATACCGGAACATTTTCCTCAACTGTACCGGAATACTTTTATGCATACTGGAACACTTTTATGCATACCGGAACACTTTGATGCATACCGGAACACTTTTTGTCAAGTGTTCCGGTATACATATTCATACCGGAACACTTTTCTCTCAACTGTTCCGGTATGTATGTTAAACTGCACTCCGATTATGACACGTGGATGACTAATCTGATGGTTGTTATTCACTTACTATAATTAGTCGTTAGGAATTATTATCTTTTATAGGTTTGTTTTATTTTTAGTATTATTAGGGATAAGATTATCATTCGAACATATTATATTGTTAAATATGATAATTATCTTTTAAATTTAAGTGATAGTGAATTTATATATGATAAGTTAGTTATTAACATAGTTTATTTAGGATTTCTTTTGTAAGTTTATTAAAAGGCATCATATTTGAAATAGGAATCAATCAATAATTTTTTATCATAATGAAATTAGACAGTTTATTTTGTGGATTCTAAATCTTTATTTGAAGGGTATGTCACATGCAAACTTGTGTTTTCTTTATAGTTTTAGTGTTATTTTTTACCCAACTTAATGCTTGTTAATCATTGCATTTCTTATTGCGTCAGAAATATACTAAATATCTTTTAAATTATTAATAATTTATTAATTTAGTCTCTGAACTATAATTTTTTCTCATATTTTTAAAAGAATTGAAGAACTAAATTAATGTATTAATAATAACTTAAAGACTATTTAATATATTTTGATAGTCAAAAAGACTAAATCGAAAAGAGATCAATAGTTTAATTACCAAATTGATAATTTATTTTTTGAAAAAGGTCTTATTAATACGTGTTCTAAGGACACATGTTAATAGCTTAAAAATAGAAAATTCTCATTAAATAAAATAATATTTTAATTTTATAATAAATTAGATCCATAACTTTTACAACAAAAATTAGTATATTTAACACATGCTCTTAGAGGTTAGAGCATATCTTAAATTAAAAAAATTGGGTTGGCTTAAAATAAAAGTCAAAAAACAGACAAAAGGGCTGTGGTAATGATTATCTTTTTAGTGAGTTATATTCACATTTAAAGGAAAAACAAAAAAACAAAAAACAAAAAACAAAAAACAAAAATAGGAATCATGCAATGCCAAAATAGGGAAACTTCACTCAAGTACGATAAATTGGAAGGGTTGTTGATTCATCATTACTCCACACAACACAACTAACTGTCTCTTCCTTCCTCTGCGTGCCCCTTCCTCTACTCCTCTTTCCCTTTCTTCACTTTACTAACTACTCTCACAACTTTCTCTTTATATCTATCTATATATCTATCTATTGCAATTCACAATTCATATTTTTTTTACTACTTTCTCCATAGCCCACAATCATATTTAGTTTCATTCCTGCATAATCATTTTCATGTAAAGATCGTTTCTTTACATCTGGGTGGTAAGAAATTCTATTAATTATGTCATGCCCATGAAATGATCGATTAATTGCCAAATTGGAATTTTTTGCATTTATGTTCTCAAATTTCTATTTAATTTTTTTTTGTTCTTTAATAGTAATTGGAATCTGTATGGTTTGATTTGTGTAGGGCAATGAGAAGAACTAGCTAAGATTGAAAAATTGAACTTTTTTTTGGTTGATTTGAATTTGGAGAGTTTCTGCAACTATGAGAATTTGGACATTTTTGTTGCTACTTATAGTGCTATTGAAGAGTGGTGTTGTATATTGTGATTACTTGATTGGACTTGGAAGCTATGATATTACTGGTCCTGCAGCTGATGTTAACATGATGGGATATGCTAATGCAGAACAGATTGCATCTGGGGTTCACTTCAGATTGCGGTCTCGTGCTTTTATTGTTGCTGAGCCTAAGGGTAATAGGGTTGTGTTTGTTAATCTTGATGCTTGCATGGCTTCACAGCTTGTTACTATCAAAGTACTTGAGAGGCTTAAAGCTAGGTAATAATAGTAACTAATCTTTTCTCAAGATGTTTAACTATGATAGTTAGTTTTAGAAATTATTACAATAGATTGATTATGAAGAAGGAGATTTTCTATAATTTCTGCTAGTAGTATAGTTGTTAATGCTTTGATTTGATTTATTTAATCTCTAGTAACGTGCAATAGATTCATAATAGGACAAGGTAAACCTGCTTACAATAAACGATAATAAGTTGACATTTTCGGATTTGGATTTCGTGCATTGACACAGTCACCTATCTTTGTCGTTGGGTGAAGATTTGACGGCTTATATTCCAAATTAAATCCGATTTCGTGAAGTAGAATACGAGCCATCTGATCTTCATCCAACGGCAGTTATCCCATGCCTGTGTGACTTAATGATTCTCTTGAGGCTGGGAATCCGGGTCCAACCTTTTCCTGAATCCTGTCATCGTGTGTAGCACGACATTGCCTCCCTTTTTACACTCCTAACACGACACTTTATTATGTTTGACAGATATGGTGACGTATATACAGAAAATAATGTAGCTATTAGTGGAATTCACACCCACGCTGGCCCCGGGGGTTATCTGCAATATGTTGTGTATATTGTAACATCTCTTGGATTTGTTCGCCAGTCATTTGATGTCCTTGTCGATGGTATTGAGAAAAGTATTGTCCAGGCCCATGCAAATCTCCGCCCTGGATCAATTTTTGTTAATAAGGGTAAGGAAATTGAGACACCTTGGAAAATAAAGCAAAAACAAGGAAAATGAGTGTAATGATGTAAATTTTCTTCTTCCTTTTGGTGATATTACATACTTTTAAATATCTTATGTTATCTTCAACTTGCAGGAGAGCTTTTAGATGCTGGTGTTAATCGCAGTCCTAGTGGTTATCTCAACAATCCTGCTGCAGAGAGAAGCAAATACAAGTATAATGTTGATAAAGAAATGTCTCTTTTGAAGTTTATTGATGCTGAATGGGGTCCTGTGGGAAGCTTCAATTGGTTTGCTACTCATGGGACTTCCATGAGTCGTACAAACTCATTAATTAGTGGGGATAATAAGGGTGCTGCTGCACGATTTATGGAAGACTGGTTTGAGCGAAAAGATTCTGTAAGAATGGATTCTGCTGAATTTGAAAATGACGAAAACTTACCTCGAAGAATTTCAAACATAATTCCCACTCTTCATAATAATCGTAAGATTTTTGTTTTTCTTATGCATTTGACTGCAATTCTTCAGTCTTGTTGAAATAATTGTCCGATTAAGAATATCATGCTAAATGATCGTGTAACATTTCAATCACACTAAATTCGTTTTTTGAAACATTTTATAGCTTTCTTAATTTTAAAAAGAAAATAAGACCCCACCTCCCCTCCATCCAAACTTACCCTTAAAGTCTCAATGTTGGTAGACTTCAATGGAAATTGTCTGCAAAACATACATGAATGATACCCTACTTTATATAAGTATTAATATTTAATGTGAATTATATTTTCTAGGACATGAGCTAGGGGGATATCTGATGAAAATATTTATAAAATTAATTATATTTTCTAATCTCCTCGTTTGAAATTTATTGGTATATAGATCATGAATTACTGGAACTTGCTGCCTCATTCCAATCTCCTCCCGGTAGACCAGCAACCAAAACTTCAAGTGTTGCGAGACGTGTGAGAGGTGTCCTTAGGCAGGTTAACAAACCTAGATTTGTATCTGCATTTTGTCAATCAAATTGTGGTGATGTTAGTCCAAATACACTTGGAGCCTTTTGTACAGACACTGGACTACCTTGTGACTTCAATCACAGCACATGTGGAGGGAAGAATGAGTTATGCTATGGCCGAGGACCTGGGTACTTATTTATTGCATGCACGCTCAATTTTTCTGTTAATTTGGCAAATTTACATAAGTTCTTGTGATTACTAAATTACTTCTTGTAATTAATATTGCAGATACCCAGATGAATTCGAAAGTACACGCATTATAGGGGAGAGACAGTTTAAAAAAGCAGTGGAGCTATTCAATGGAGCATCCGAACAGATTAAAGGAAAAGTGGATTTTCGACATACCTTCATAGATTTCTCCAAGCTTGAGGTAAATGTTTCTAGCAACGGTGCTTCTAAGGTAGTAAAGACATGCCCTGCTGCAATGGGATTTGGATTTGCTGCTGGAACAACTGATGGACCTGGAGCATTTGATTTTAGGCAAGGTGATGATCAGGTAAGCAATGATTCTATAATGCTTATCTTAGACCTGCATTCTTCATTATGCTTACATTTTTTGTGTGTGTCAGGGAAATCCTTTCTGGAAACTTGTCCGCAACTTACTGAAAACGCCAGACCAGGAACAAATAGCATGTCAGCAACCAAAGCCTATTTTACTTGATACCGGTGAAATGAAGCTTCCGTATGATTGGGCTGTAAGTTACTCATTTATGCTGAATATTATGTCTTATAGTCTCCAGGCTCAGTTCAGTTATGGTTAAGGGCATAGAGACTGGTTTTAATTAGAGCATTGCATAACTTGATCTTCCTGGCTTGTTCACTTTATTAATTTAAATTTAAATTATCTCAATGAATTTGTTATTATCTATTTTGGAAAAAAATACTATACATTTTATCTTAGTTGTTATGAAACTTTTCCAAGACCTACATTTGATGTTCATGGATGACTTATTATGTCTCACTCCATTTTTTTTTCCGTCGTACAAATCCAATATAATTTATGATAACATTTACTTATTCAGCTTTCCTCGTTGTGTTCCTTTGTAGCCTTCGATACTTCCAATCCAGATCCTCCGAATTGGGCAGTTTGTTATTCTTAGTGTACCAGGAGGTATTACTCTTAATTTCTTGTAATAATGTTACTTTGGAATTTATGTCCTTTACATCTAAAATGACGAGTTTCAACTTTCAACTATGGACAACCTTGGTTTAATGAGAAGTAGTATGTAAACTGAATCAATGAAAATTAGCTTATCATACATTCTTAGCTGTTGAATGTCTTTGAGAATGAAAAGATAAAAATATCTTGAACTATTCTTGGACGTTCATTGTTACTATGTATGCATACAAGTGATTTTGAGATAATCCAAGTTGGCCTATCTATTTCTTTGGTTGATTCATGCCTGTTGTTTGTTTTAATTCTGACAGAATTTACAACAATGGCTGGGAGGCGGCTTCGTGATGCAGTGAAGACCGTGCTAAGTGGTGACAAAAGCTTAGGTAGCAACGTTCATGTTGTTATAGCAGGGTTGACCAATACTTATTCACAGTATGTGACCACATATGAGGAGTACGAGGTGCAAAGATATGAGGTCAGTCATAACTTCTGTTGAAACTTGAAAGGGGCATGAACCTGTTTTAGTCGTAATTTATGTGGAATTTCTAACTTCATTTTTTATCTTGTCAGGGTGCCTCCACGTTGTATGGTCCGCACACATTGACTGCTTACATTCAGGAATTCAAGAAGCTTGCACACGCTCTCATCGGTGGCCTGCCTGTAGAATCAGGCCCGCAACCCCCAGACCTTCTCGACAAGCAAATTGGTTTACTAACACCAGTAGTGATGGATGGAACCCCTCTTGGTGCAAACTTTGGGGATTGTACCTCTGATGTGCCAAAAAATTCCACTTTTAAGAGAGGTGATACAGTTTCGGTTACTTTCTTGTCTGCTTGTCCTCGAAATGACCTTATGACTGAAGGTACATTTTCTCTGGTGGAATATCTTCAAGGAAAGGATACCTGGATTCCCGCTTATGACGATGATGATTTCTGCGTGCGTTTCAAGTGGTCAAGACCTTTCAAACTCAGTACACATAGTAAAGCCGCAATAGAATGGAGAATACCGCAGGATGTAGCTCCTGGTGTATACAGAATAAAACATTTTGGAGCTGCAAAGGGATTGTTCGGGTCAATTCGTCACTTTACAGGTTCATCTAGTGCATTTGTAGTAACGAACTAAAAAAGGCACATTGATCCATTCTACATGTTCAATGGTCTTAAAAAAGTTATTATTTATATAGAATTTGAGATTTGTTCATGTTGTACTAAAGTATATCAGAATATATAAATTAAATTAAACTCCATTATATCATTTTGGGGGCTTTTATGCACAAGACATGGTGCATCCATTAAATCTCTTGAGATCACAAAAAATCCATCATTATTTAAATTTCTCCTATTTTAAACAGAAATATAAATCATAAATCCTAGCAATATCTTATTTTAAATATAAACCTAAAATATATTTAAATCTAAAATCTTCAAAAAGATATAAATATATATTATTCTCAACCTTTCAATCCTAGAAGTCAAGAATATAATATTAAAATATTCTTGATATAAATCAAATTAAAATAACTTATAAGCATATTTTGGGTATAAATCATAAATTTTATTTGCGATACAAATAAAATATTTAATTACAACACAAATAGACAAAGTCGGGTATATCAAATGTCACAATAAAAATAAAAAATCAAGAATTTTTAAGGCGAAGGAATCCTCCATCCTTTAATTGTTAGAAAAAGTCAAGAATTGGGGCCATCTGGATTCGGTTTATCTTTGATTTGAACTTATAAAAATAGATTATGTAAATAAATAAACTTTTAAAAAACCTATAATAATACATAAACATTTATTTTATTGCATAAGCTGTTTTGAATAAGCTAAAAAATAATCCAATCAAAACAGGTCATTATTCTCACCAGAAATAAATCAAATCAAATTAAAAGCTCTTTGCTGCCCTAAAAGCCCTAGCAGCCGTGTTCTTCCTTTGCAAGGTGATCAGGTTAGCGATGGACATATCACTGACTGCAACAAATCTTCATGTTAGTAATAGTTATATACCAGATGATATAGTCTTCTCTATTCTCTCCAAACTTTCTCTCAAATCTTTGAAACGACTTGCATGCGTACGTAAATCATGGTCCCTTCTATTTGATAATCATTATTTCATGACTATGTACCGCAAGAGTTTCTTAACAAAGGATCATTCTTATTATGAGGGTACATCTCTCCTTCTAACTATGGGAGTAGATGAAGTCACTAAGTATAAACATTATTTGTATTCCGTCTCCAGTGAGAAGTTTGAGAATAGATTTAAATTAAACTGGCCAAAGCCTTTACTAGAGAATCAGGATGACCCTAAAATTAAAATTTTTGGTAGTATTAATGGCACTCTTTGTATCCATAGTACTGAGTGTAATGGTTTTAAGCAAATTATATTGTGGAACCCAACTACCAATGACGTCAAGGTCTTTCCTTCCGAATTTTTTAAACCTATACATTCTCGGAGTCATGTTTGTTGGACTCGTTGTCTAGTTGGTTATGATTGTGTTAACGATGACTATAAGGTGATTCAGTTCAGTTTTTGTTACTTACATGACTCATTTTGGGAGATGTATAGTCTAAGAAGTAACTCCTGGAGAAAAATTGATTACAATATACCTCGTTTTTATATGTACGACCAACAAGTGTACATGGATGGAGTGACTCATTGGTTGGGTAATAATGAAGAACAATCATGTTTGGGATCATTTAACTACAGCGATGAATCTATTGTTACAACACCCGTACCCTCTTATGTAGATGATTGTTGTTGGGGTAAATATTGGAGACACTTGGTGATATTAAATGGGTCTATTGCTCTCGTCTTAAATGATATGGATACATCTACATTTCACATTTCAATTTTGGGTGAAGTCGGTGTAGGAGAATCATGGACTAAACTTTTCATTGTAGAAGACTTACCTTGCCTTGAACATTTTGTCGGAGCGGGAAAGAAAGGCAAGATATTGTTCAGAAGAGAAGATGGTGAACTATTGTGGTTTGATTTAAATACCAAAATGATCGATGAGTTTGGGGTTGAAGCAATTAAATTTGATTGTCACATACTATTCCATAAAGAAAGTATTCTTCCAATTGGAGGAACATATAATTGATTTTTCTTTCTTGTTTTTAGCTTAAGAGTATATGATTACGACTATAGTGGCTTGCCAAATGATCATATCATTATTATGTTCTAGTATATGGGGCAAATTTAGAAACAATTTGGTCATATGGATTTTTTTTTATATTAGTTTTATTTTGATGGTTTACTCTCTTTCTATCTGCAAATTGATTTAGTTAACAATACTCATTAATTACACAACTTCTGTTCTATCAAAGAAAAGAACTCTGGCTTGTTTGTTTGATCAATTGATTGAAGGTACAATCAATTGCATCTCTTAATACTTAAGTCTTAAGTTATATTTCATTTGCACAATTCAAGCTATTGCTACTGTGAAAAATTAGGTACTGTTGTTCCGTTTGGCCCGGCTTATTTTCCTCTTTTTTTCTTCTCCTTAAAAATAGTAAAGAAGGAAAAAATGGTGTTTGACTTAATTTTTTTTTATTTTTTACTTCTTTATTTTATTTCTCTAATACTTTTAAGGAGAAATAATGTCAAATATAATTTTATACTACTTTATTTCGTTTAAGCTAAAATAAAAAGTAAAAAATAAGCCGGGCCAAACGGGGCCTAAGTATAAATAATGATGGATTGTTTTGTGGAAACTCTAAAGTTTAGCTTTTACAAAATCCACCGGTGATTCACTATAATTATAGTCATATACATGCATTTAGTTAAATAAAGAAAAGGAAATTATTCCGTCAAAAAAAAAAAAAAAAAGAGATAATTTCATTTGAGGAAAAAAGTAAACTCGATTTATTATAATATAATTATTTAATATCAAGATAAAGTTTTTCTTTTATATAGATTGATAAAAGAAAATTACATAGTTTTGTACTATACACAAATTTGTTTTTTCACAATTGTACCTTAGGTGCGAGATTAGGGTTTGTTTCCCGTTGGAGACAGAGATATCCCCGATGACTGCATCATCTAATCTTCAGGTTAGTAATCATATACCCGATGATATTGCTTTATCTATTCTCTCCAAACTTTCAATCAAATCTCTCAAACGATTTGAATCCGTATGCAAATCATGGTCTCTCTTGTTTGATAACCCTACTTTCATGAAAATGTATCGCAATTTTTTTTTGACAAATGACCATTTCTGTTATGATGATACATCTCTCCTCCTACATCTTATAACACATCAACAAGGATTCTTTAAATATGATTTGTATTCTCTTTCCGGTGAAAATTTTGAAAATCGAGTCAAATTAAATTGGCCAGAGCCATTTCCAGAGTATGATTATTCTTCTTTTGAAATTATTGGTTTGGCGAGTATTAATGGCACTCTTTGTCTCCGTACTTTCTACTATGACGATGAGGATGAGTATGATGATGAGATATTGCAACTTATATTGTGGAATCCAACTACAAATGAATTCAAGGTCATTCCTTGCAGCTCTGTTGTATCCGAGCCTTATTTGTGGACTGTTAAACCTCTTCATCATCTAGCTGGTTACGACCGTGTTAATGATGATTATAAAGTGATTCGGGACACTATTTGTATACCATATAACCTTAATGACGAAGCTATTTTTTTCTGGGAGATATACAGTCTAAGCAGTAATTCTTGGAGGAAAATTGATATCAATATGCCTCAACCTTATAGGGACAATGTACATGTGTACATGGATGGAGTGTCTCATTGGTTGACTAAGATTGAAACACATACAAATTTGGTGTCATTTGATTTTAGCAAGGAATCTTTCATTGAAACACCCATACCCTCTTACAGAGATGCTAATTATAATGTTGATGTCTGGAAACATGTACACTTGGTGATATTGAATGAGTCTATTGCTTTTATCGTGAATTATACACAGACATCTACATTTCACATTTCAATTTTGGGTGAACTCGGTGTAAAGGAATCATGGACTAAACTCTTCATTGTTGGGCCCTTACCTTACTTTGATTACCCTATCGGAGCAGGGAAGAAAGGCAAGATATTGTTCAGAAGAAAAGACAGCGAACTAGTCTGGTTTGATTTAAGTACCGGGATGATCGATGAGATTGGTTTTACAGCATTGAAATGTAACATGCTATTCCATAAAGAAAGCATTCTTCCAATTGGATGAACATATAGTTCAGTACTCCCATGAAGATTGAAAGTAATAAGAAGCTATCAAAAAACAGGAGAAAGACAAATGAAGTGAAAGAAAAGTTGCGGAGAGTAAGAGAACATTTAATCTGGTTTTGTATCTTTATCTCAATGATTTGAATATTGTCAGGACTATTTGTACTAGTTTTAATGTTGGGTTGTAAAATTACATTTATGTTCTGTTGTTGTGTTTTTGGTACATTGTTCTGTTTGAGATGAGCATCAACTTGCACTAACTTTGTTCTTTGGTGACATGTATTGTTGTATCATCTATTTACATGGTTTCATAGTTCTGACATGGTGTTTTTAAGTTTTACACAGCTTATCCTCTTAATCCTCTTAAAGTCTTAATGTTAGTAGACTTAGGTATCGTTTGACCCGGCCTTTTTAGATCTTAAAAGCATGAGTGAGTGATATTTTCTAGGATCTGTTAGGATATCTCTTCGGATTTTTGAACTATGGTGTTTGGTCGGATTAACATCCTTAACCCTGGTGGTGTTTGGTTTGATTGATATCTTTGGTTTAGAGGCTTAGAGATACACCTACAAATACTCCGATAATCAAATAACCATCGTGGGTTAAGGTTTCAGGTTAGAAATGTGTGTACTTGAACCTAAATAAGTTTAAGTTTTATAGTCGATAATTAAGGTCTTAGGATCCAAAACTCCAACTTGAACAATTGTTTTCATGGATAGTTGTAGACGAGACGTAAATAATAGAAATGGTAAAAATTTTGAAAAAGGTTGAGCACACGAAACAAACTCTTTTTTATAATGTAAAATTTAGAGTTGATGTTTAAATCTAAAGCAGAAAAAACTTTAAAATTCAAAGAGCATTTACTTATAAAAATGTTTACTTTTAGCTTATTTTAAAAATATAAGCTGAACTTAAAACCCAAAATAGACTTTTTTAATATGCACGAATAAAAAATAAAATATATTATACACATTTTAGTTTTTTACTATTTGATTTTTTTTTATAGAATTTCATACCTTGGTTTTGGTTTTTATACTATTAAATCAACAAGTCATATCATTTCATATTTCATCAAATGATCAAATTATTAATCAAACAAGAACAGGAGCAACAATAACAAGAACAACAACATTCACCTCATCTAATTACTCGAACAAGAACAAGAAAATTAAGGTTTGTTTTCCTTCATCCTCCGTTCCCAATGGAGATGGATACATCAAATGTTAAGGTTAGCAAACATATACCCGATGACATTGCTTTCTCTATTCTCTCCAAACTTCCAATCAAATCTTTCAAACGATTTCAATGTGTACGCAAATCATGGTCCCTCTTATTTCATAATCCTTATTTCATGAAAATGTACCGTAACAATTTCTTAACAAACAACCGTTCTTATTACAATGATACATCTCTCCTCTTACATCTGACAACACATCAAGGATACTTAGCTAAATATGTTTTGTATTCTTTTTCCGGTGAGAATTTCGAAAACCGAATCAAATTAAATTGGCCAAAACCATTTCCCGAGAATAATGAGGATGTCCCACTACTATTTCAAGTGGATGAGGATGGCTCTGGTTTCGATATTATGGGTTCGGTTGTGAGTATTAATGGCATTCTTTGTCTACGTGGGTTTTACGGTGGTAAAGTGAAACTTATATTGTGGAACCCAACTACCAATGAATTCAAGTTTGTTCCTTCTAGCCCTGATATATTTGAACCTTATCGGTGGTATGTTAAGGCATATTATCAGTTAGTTGGTTATGACCGTGTTAAAGATGACTATAAGGTGATTCAATTTACTACTTGTACACCACATGACCTTCATGAGTCAGCTGTTTCGTTCTCGGAGATATATAGCCTAAGAAATAACTCTTGGAGGAAAATTGGTATTAATATGCCTCGATCTTGTATAAGGAATGATAAAGTGTACATGGATGGAGTGTATCATTGGTGGGATAACAGTGAAACACACACAGATTTGGTGTCATTTGACTTTAGCAGTAAATCTTCCTTTACAACACCCGTACCGTCTTACATAGACGATAATTCTGATCGTAGTATTAAGGTTTGTAGACAGTTGGTGATATTGAATGGATATATTGCTTTGATCTTAAATTATACAGACACATCTACATTTCACATTTCAATTTTGGGTGAACTCGGTGTAAAAGAATCATGGACTAAACTCTTCATTATTGGGCCGTTACCTTGCCTTGAATATCCCGTCGGAGCAGGAAAGAAGGGCAAGATATTGTTTAGAAGAAAAGATCACGAACTTGTCTGGTTTGATTTAAATACCGGGATGATTGACGAGATTGGTATTACAACAACAGAGAGATGTAACATATTATACCATAAAGAAAGCAATCTTCCAATTGGATGAACATATAGTACAAAAATTTCATTGATTTCTCCCAAGAGATATATAATTATGGCTATTAGGATTCTATATATTATCACTTTTACTTTGATGGTTTACTCTCTTTCTATTTGCAAATATTGATATGATTTCTATTTCAATTCTAAGAATGGCTATTTGTATCTTTATCTCAATGATTTGACTATTACAAAGGCTATTTGTACTAATTTCAATATCATGTGGTACAATTATATTTATGTTGTTTTGATGCTTATAAGTTATAGCCATCTTTGTTTTTTTGATGCATTTAATTACATGATTTCATAGTTCTGATGTGGTGCTTTTAAGTTTTACACAACTTATCCTCTTTCGATGAAATTGTCTGCAAACCATACTTTACAAACCTCAGTTAGGAGGATATCTGGTGAAAATATTTAATAAATGAATCGTATTTTGTAATCGCGCTTAAAAATTATTGGTATATATATAGACCATGAATTACTGGAACTTGCTGCCTCATTCCAATCTCCTTCCTATG
Source organism: Trifolium repens (assembly GCA_030408175.1). Lineage (NCBI taxonomy): Eukaryota > Viridiplantae > Streptophyta > Magnoliopsida > Fabales > Fabaceae > Trifolium > Trifolium repens. The sequence continues at coordinate 57,724,401 of CP125844.1, forward strand.
GACCAGTAACTTCAAGTGTTGCTAGATGTCGAGAGGTGTCCTTAGGCAGGTTAACAAACCTAGATTTGTATTTGCATTTTGTCGATAAAACTGTGTTGATGATGTTAGTCCAAATGTACTTGGAGCCTTTTGTACAGACATGTGACTTCAATCACAAGGCAGTGGAGCTATTCAACGGAGCATCTGAATAGATTTAAGGAAAGGTGGATTTTCGATATGCCTACATAGATTTCTCCAAAGACATGCCCTGCTGCGACGGAATTTGGATTTGCTGCTGGAACAACAGACGGACATGGAGCTAGCATTTGATTTTACGCAAGGTGGTGATCATGTAATCACTGATTCTAAACCTTTTGCTGAACAAGACTTGTATTCTTCGGTATCTTTTAAGTTTTCAAACTTTATGCTTACTCTTTATTCTTGGTAGACACCTAAAAGAAACGAAGTTGTTTCTGTACAAATTTCTGCTTATGTCCTTATGCTGCCGATGAACCAACGTTTGACAACCATACGAAAAATGTTATATTATATATCGATGTCATGACAAAGATCGCAGTCGCAGACATTTTCCTAAACTCTGTTATGATCACAGTAATGTTTTTCTTACATAATCCATTATGTGCAACTTTCTAACTTCATTTCTCTTGACAAGCAAATAGGCTTACTAACACCAGTGATGGATCATATTCCATTCACTAAAAGTAGTTTATGTTTAAGACACTTTAGACACTAAATGTGGACATTTATTTTAGCTATAGTTCAAATATTAGTTGGTTCTGTTAGTACTTACTTTTGGTTTCTATCAAAAGGAGCAGCATTCCACCTTAAAATAGAATTTCAACTAAATTTTAGAATTTGAATTTTTTATGAAAATAAAATTGAACCCTAAATAACTAGATTTATTAAATTTTATAAATTTCAACTAAATTTATATGTAACTAATTTGGAATCAAACCCCCAAATAATTTTATATAGTTACTTATAGCTAACACCTAACACCTCATGTGTTTTATTTCTGAACTAAGTATAATATCTTCCATGCATAATTGCAGAAATTAATTTCTTGAGTCAGATAAGACCCCAATAAATAACAAAACTTTTTCTCAAGAGATTTAACACTACTTTGTTTTTAAAATTGAATTTGAACTCAAGATCTATAATTAAGTTAGAATAAATCTCTAATGATCTCATCTCACTCAAGACTTCTAGTGTAATAAAAAAGTTTACCCAAAAAATATAATTATTTTTACACAAAAATTAAATTTGATAAAGTTCTTTTCTTACTAGAATTTTGATAAAGATTAAACATAAAATGATACATGAAATGAAATGCCATTCAAAAATAAATAAATGAATTTTCATACTAAAATATTTTTTATCTCAAAATTTTTGTATATTTTCTAATACGGTATTATGGGCCCGTTTGTTTTGGATTTTTTTTAAGATAGATTTTATAGTGTTACATAATTTTGTGTAAAAAAAATTTACAAAGAATTTTTTTATAAAAACTTCAAATGAAAATTTAGTTTGAATAGTTATTCTTAAAATGTGATTTTAGGCATTTCTTCATTTTATTGAAAAAAAATTCGATATCAAAATTTCAAAAAAAATCATTTAATTTGAAGCTATTTCAAATTGATTTTCATAAAAATCATTTTTGAAATACAATTTTTTCAAAAAATTGTGATTTTGACTATGTTTTGTTCTTCAATAATGTATGTTTATGTTATATGATGTCAAAATTAGTGTTTCAATTTTGAAAAAATGAATATAGAAAAGCTTATAATATTTTGAAAAACGATTTTACAAAATCCATTTTCAAAAATACAAAGAAAAAGGGTGCGTTTGTTTTAGCTTTAAAAAAAATGGATTTTTTCTTTGTATTTTTGAAAATGGATTTTGTAAAACCGTTTTTCAAAATATTACAAGTTTTTTTATATTTATTTTTTCTAAATTGAAACACTAATTTTGACATCATATAACATAAACATACATTATTGAAGAACAAAAGATAGTCAAAATCACAATTTTTTGAAAAAGTTGTATTTCAAAAATGATTTTTATGAAAATCTATTTGAAATAGCTTCAAATTAAATGATTTTTTTGAAAATTTGATATCCAAATTTTTTTTCGATAACATGATGAAATGCCTAAAATGACATTTTAAGAATAACTATTCAAACCAAATTTTCATTTGAAGTTTTTATAAAAAGTTTCTTTGTAAAATATTTTTAAACAAAATTATCTAAAACTATAAAATCTATTTTCAAAAAAATCCAAAACAAACGGGTCCAAAATCTATTTTTTTAAAGCTAAAACAAACGCACCCTAAATTTGTAATAACAGCAAAATCAATTAAGCAAGTTTTGTATTGTGAAGAAAAAGAAGAAGCTGCATTTAAGCAACAGAAACGCACGATACGACTGCGTTTAACAAGAACCGTTCTGAACACAGTGCTGGCATCACTGAACTGAATCTCAGCTCCGAGAGCACGAAGAAGACGAAGAAGAAACAGTTAGTTAGTTGAAGAAATGTCAGTTCAAGAATATCTCGATAAATACATGCTTTCTCGTAAACTCGAAGATGCCGTCAATGCCGCCGTCAGAGCCAAAACCACCGATCCCGTTCTCTTCATCGTAAATCATCTCATTTTTATGTATTTACTTGTTTACTTTATCTGAATTTCTAACCGAATATTAATTTTGAGGGTTTATGATGATGAACACAGTCGAATCACATGAAAAAAGGAGTACAATCGGTAATCACAAAAGTGAAAGCGAGACAAATCCTTGATAGTAGAGGAATTCCTACTGTTGAAGTCGATTTGTATACTAATAAAGCTATGTTTCGTGCTTCTGTTCCCTCCGGCAACTCCACCGGCATGTAAGCTGTTAATTATCATCCGTTTAGATGCATTCAAATTCAATTTTCATCGAGTTAATAATAATAATTGTGTATACTGTTATAGTTTAATGTTATCAAATAGCAGCGTTATAGCATAGCAGAATTTGAACAAATATCTGTTGCTCCGTAGTACGGTTAAAACAATGAAAAATAAATATGTAACTTGTATTGAACTGACACCAATCATGTAGCTGTAAAGATGTTGATAGTCGTGAATTTTTACTTCTAAAGAGTATTGTCGACCGTCATTAGAATTTTTAATAATTTTAAACATTGGTACCACTTATGAAGGTGGTCCGCCGTAGCAGTTAATAGTTTTATAATCATTTGTTAATGTTATCAAATAGTAATGTTATAGTGTATAGCAGAATTTGAACAAATATTTGTTTGGTAATAAGATAGACTAGATAGTTAGTACGAAGTGTTGTCAAATAGAGGCTATAGTTGTGTTATAGGACTATTGTATAAGGAAAATTTGTTATAATGTTATCAACACCGGTGTTGTCAAATAGTGGCACTATAGATAGTTTGGCAGAATTTGAACAAAATGCAATTGTTATGTGGAAATCGGTTAAGTACGAAATGTGCCAAATAGAGGGTATAGTGGTGCTATAGCTCTGTAGCATAGCGGGATTCAAACAAATCACTGTTTTAAAAGCATTTGTTGATATTATCAAATAGCAGCAATATAGTGTAGCAGATTTTGAACAAATATCTGTTGTTCCGTAATATAATAGTTAGTACAAAGTGTTGTCAAATAGATAGAAGCTATATTGGTGTTATAGCACTATAGCATAGGAAAATTTGAACTAGCCGTTATTTTCTGCAATCTGCTATTGACAACACGAATCAAGACAGTTTATTGTCCAAACTTTCTATGATGAACTGCCTGACCAATGTGGTAAGGCTGATTTGTGGATGTAAACTGCATTGTCATGTATGGGTATTTTTTATTGGGCTCAGTATTCTGCTCATGTTGGGCTGTTTTTTGTTGCTAGGAAGTTGATCTTTTTTATTGATCAATTATGGAATTAGATTAACTTTGACTTGTTGGGTTGGTGATTCATTTTAGGTATGAGGCTGTTGAGTTACGGGATGGGGACAAAGGTGTATATCTGGGAAACAGTGTTGCTAAAGCTGTTAAAAATATAAATGAGAAAATCTCTGAGGCGTTGATTGGTATGGATCCAACACTGCAGTCCCAGATTGATCATGCTATGATAGACCTCGACAAAACAGAAAAGAAGGTATGTTAACATCTTTCTTCTTGGAGAACACAGGTTTATTTGGTAGATAAAAGTTAAATCCATTTTGAGTATCTGTATTGTTATGTCACATTTTAAGACAAATTTGGAAACTGAATAGGGGGGGGGGGGGGGAGCTCAACTTGCCTAGTGAGATAAAGCTCGGTTAATGTTACTTCCTCTCTTGCTCTTGTTCAGGATAGGAGTTTTAGCATTCTATAATTATAGTGATGGATTTAACATAGATCATCAGAATTAACATTTTGTTTCTGTTACCGGAAAGGAAAAGCAGTCTATCTCAGACATTTATTTATGATATGTTTTAGTTAACTTAAGTACATTTTTGTTTGGTGGTGGGTAACTAATAGAAAACTTTGCCTATTTTATTATAACATTGATCAATAATACAATTGGGACGATGCTCGGTTCTTACTCAGTAGTAAGTAACTCACAGTGAGGGGAATCATTAGTTTCATTCTCTATATTTGAACTGTTCTATTCTCTATCCTTTTGTTTTTCATCTCTTCAACAAAGTGCATACTTTAGGTTAGTAGGAGAATTTTTTTGGCTGCTGGATTTGCATTTCAGTGAGATGGGAATTCACAATTATATCTTTTATATTAGTTCAAGTAAAAATAAAATACGACAGTTTAGTCAATTTGAATTGTCCAAATCTACAATATCAAGTGATTGCTTGTCTTTCTTCCATTTTCATCCGGAGAGCTTGACAAAGTAATCTGTGTCAATAGTTCTTATGACATACATACATTATGAACAGATACCTATAATGACATGCATGTTTGAATTGTTCATCTTAAAAGATAGTTCTGTCTAATTCTATAACAATTAATTTTTTAATCTGTTTTGTGTCTGATTTTTGTTTGCAGGGGGAACTTGGAGCAAATGCTATATTAGCTGTGTCCATTGCTGCATGTAAAGCCGGGGCTGCTGAAAAAGAAGTATGGCTTGTCATTTGATATTTTTATCAAGTTCACTTGAAGTTTTTATCTGGATATAAGTTTATTTGTTCTGTCAAGTAATCATGAATATAAAAATATCAGGTTCCACTGTACAAGCACATTGCTGATCTGTCTGGGAAAGCAAACCCAATGCTTCCTGTTCCCGCTTTTACTGTTATAAGCGGTGGAAGACATGCTGGAAATAATCTGGCCATCGAGGTATAGTTTTTATGGTAGATTAATTTCTCAGAAATATTAATTAGTGTTCCTGTTATCTTATGTCTATTATTTCCTATGAAGATACTAATGAGAAATTTTCGATCATGAGCAACGAAGTTAAATGGCCATTGTATGTGGAAATATTTATTATATATCAAATTAATTATAAAATAACTCATGTAACCAACATTTAATCAGTTATTTGTTGCTTAAATTAGGAAATTGGATTGTTGTGATTGATTTTGTTCTTAATCCGGCCTTTAACCATCAAATAGATATAGTTACTTCTAAATCTATATGCTTCCCCTGCTGCTTCATATTGATTTAAATTCTTTCGAATATTAAAGTTTTCTCACACTATTGTTATAGGAAATCATGATTCTTCCAATTGGAGCAAGCAGATTTGAGGAAGCACTGCGAATGGGCTCTGAGACCTATCATCATTTGAAGGTGATTTTGCCTTCTTTTTTTCACAATCTTATTTTTTTTCAGTTTTTGTTTTGTATGTTCAGATATCTTTTCTCATAATCTCACACTTTGTATTGTTCCCCATGTTAGAATAATATCAAGTTTAATTGTGTTGTGTTGCTGTTTAGCTCTCTTGCAAGTTACAATGATTTAGATCATATGCTGTTAATACTATTGTCGTTACTTCTGTTGCTACTTACAGTTCCTATTGCCTTTACTTTTGTTGCATCAGTATTAGAGCAAATAATCCTAACACAACCACTTTGAGATATGTTGTTTAAGCTGATACATTTATTTGTTTTGTTCATGACAAAAGGGCAGGCTGTTATTACAGAAAAATTTGGGCCACATAACTGTAATGTTGGTGAAGATGGTGGCTTTGCACCTGATGTCTCCAGGCAAGTTTGTCTCCATTCTAAAATCATTACTTCTAGAGATGTTGTGATGTTATAATCTTATTACTACTTTTGAGCTGACTTTTTAAAATATCATCAGCTTTAGAGAAGCCCTCGATCTTGTAAAGGAGGCCATTGGTAGAGCCGGTTATGATGAGAAAATAAAGATAGCACTTGATGTCGCTGCTACAAATTTTTGTATTGGTAGGTGATTATAATTTTCTGTCACTTATTTGGTTTTATATTCTTGAGAAGATGGAAACTGTTGATTCTTGCATACTTTATCATTGCCTATTGCTCTTATAATGAGAAACTGTTAAGAGTTCAAAGGAACCCTCTAGTTGGGATAGGATTACTAGAGTTTATTATAGAAAAATGTGAAACATAGTAAAGAATTAGTAAGGTTAGTTAATTGTTTGTTTGTCAGGCTAATTACTTTCTGTTGTGAAGTTGACCCTATGTATTATAAAAGGGATAACCTCACTTTGGGGAGTTAGGAATTCTCTTACTTCCGCTGTTGTCTTATTATAATGCCAACACCTTTGTTCTGTGAAGTATCTCTCACCTCAAGGCGTTAATAAACCTATAGTGCTTTTTGGCAGTTATTACCTTTCAACGTTAACCAGTTTTGCTGTTCTATGCATGCTTTTCCCTAAAATAGGTAAAAGATATGATCTGGAGTTTCAATCTCCTCAAAAGTCAGGACAGGATTTTAAGTCAGCAGAGGATCTGATGGAGTTGTACAAGGAACTATGTGCTGGTAAATCAGTCTATCTTACCCCTTTCCAACTGATGTTGCTCTAAATTATTTAGGCATTACTACATATTTATTTTTTATCTTTCTGAATTTGTAGAATACCCAATTGTATCAATAGAAGATCCATTTGACAAGGAAGATTGGGAACATTTCAAGGACATCTCAAGTCTTGCAATTTGCCAGGTATTATTTACTGAAAAGTTAATATTTTATTGGAATTAGTCAAATTTCACTCCATTCCTTTTTTTTGTGTCTTTTTAGGTTTCCTTATGCTAACCATAGAAATCTTCTTTTTTAATTGTATTTTATGATATTAGTAGTAATAGCTTTTTTTTTTGTTATGAATATTGCTAACGAGTGCCCTTGGGCACTCTTTAAGGATACCAAACAAAGAAGTTATTTACTCAGTTAAATATTTCAATTTTCAATGCATTGAATACACACATTTTCATAAAAATTTACTATTTTATACTCTTGAAGAGTTAAAGAGTTCCCTAAGGGCACTCATTAGCATTTTCCCATTTTCTGTCTCTGCAATAGATAAAGGTTATAATTGACAAATAATAATTAATGTAACATTTAACTTTGAATAGGACGAATAATGAATAATGTTTTCTAAAAAATCGTCACTTCAAAAGAAATAGAGGGAGTATTTGTGAAGCTGATAATTTTGGAGTTAACAAGCAGCATTCAATCTTTCCTAGTTCAGCTGTGTTTGATGCTCTTTAGTAGGCATTACCATTTTGGAGTTTATAGTTTTGATGAAAATTAATAACAAACTGGTTATTACTATTAGTGTAGCAATGCCACGTTGACGCATTAACAGGTTACGTAGGAAAGGGATGGAAAAAAAAATAGTAATAAATAATCTTTCTGTCACCTCACAAAGGTTGAGCATTAGTAAGGTTGCTTATTGGATACTGATTAGAACTTTTTTGTTGATATAATTTCCTTCATTTGAATGATTCTGCAGGTTGTAGGGGATGATCTCTTGATGTCAAATGCAAAGCGCATTGACAGAGCAGTAACTGAGTCTGCTTGTAATACTCTTCTTCTTAAGGTAACTGAACATTGTTTTAACTTTAAGAGGTTTTCCACTTTTTATAAATAATGTAAATGCAAAATTTTATTTGTTGATGGAATGGATTCTATCATGTTTCCTGATTAAGTTGAGGCATTAGATATCTACAAACTTTGGAAAAGGTTGCTTTTTCGTGCAAATACAAGATCACAAGTTACAAAGCTAGTTTCTATGAAAAAGAAAAATATAAGATCACAAGTTACAAATCTAGTTTAATCTAAATGAAAGAGAAAAATATTAATGTAGGTTGCCTGTACGCTTTAGTTTTGCCACTGTGTTTACACATTTTTTCTCTTTCATCCGGTAGGGCATTTTAAATTTAATTCTCCTCTTTTGTACTACCCTTCTATTTTGTTGAAGAAAAGAAACACAAAAATGTGACTGTCTCCCATTGCAATCCAGGTCAACCAAGTTGGAACTGTTACAGAGGTCATTGAAGTGGTGAAACAGGCGAAGGAAGCGCATTGGGGGGTGGTGACGTCTCACAGAAGTGGAGAAACTGTAGACTCTTTCATAGCTGATTTATCTGTTGGCCTTTCTGTTGGTCAGATTAAAGCAGGAGCTCCTTGCAGAGGAGAGCGGCTAGAAAAGTATAATCAGGTCTCTTTCCGGTTCTTATGCTGATTGTTTTACTGCATCGTTATAGATTATGGCTAATTCAAAAAATATTTACAACCATGTTTTTAAAAAACAAAGGCAGTTTTCTGTGATAATGATACATTAACTCACAATGTCGGCGGATTTTTAGTGGTGATTTGAGGGGACTTGTGTGTGTTTTTCGTATACATGTTCTTGTTTGTCCTAGTATAGTGAGATGAAGGAAAAATATCATAAATAAAAAAGGAACATGGTACTAGAAAACTTCTACCATGATAGGATCCAGAAAAGGGTTGAGCTCCTCATGAGTCTATTATAGGCAGTCATACTTTACATTTGCAATGCAATGAATGCATATTTCTTCTTCTTTTTATTTCTTGTCAAGTGTACATAAAGTGTAACAGCGATCTGAAATTTGATACAGTTACTTCGGATTGAGGAAGAGCTTGGAGATCAAGCAGTTTATGCAGGTGAAGATTGGAGGCAGTAAGAACAAACAATTTCTTTGGGTTAATATTTTGAGATGCTTTCTTCGCGAGTTTGATAGGTTGAATTTGCTGTCAAAAAGAAAAAAGATAGATTGAAGTTCTTTGCAGTACAATATATACACTTTTACGATGTATTTTTTTTGTACGAAATTTTTTCATAGTCTTGCCTCAATTGCGCTAGTAGATTTTAGCAACTGTATGGATGAGTATTTAGGAATATATACATGAGAAAGTGAAGCAACTGATATTGGTCAATGAAGTGAATGCAATTATTCATTTTCCACGTTTTAGATGCTAGGGACACATGTTCATCCTACAAATATAATCATATATTTCTCACTTAAAAATTATGAAGACACTATAATTTGAACTTTTAAAATACAAAATTTACAACACATTATCACTCTAATGCAGCGATAAATCGAATCAAATTATTCTTGAGTATATCTATCGATTTTTCAAATCAATGATTATCTTTAACAAGAAGAAAGACGTGTATGTATTTCACTTGTTTAAGTCTTATTATTCGCGAAAAAACTCCTTACGAATTTCATGAATGTTCTTTTTTAACCACAGTCTGAAGTGAACTACCATTGTATTTCAAGCTTAATTTGAACAACAACAACAATCAGAATGAGTTAGCATACTTGTCTCGTTTGAACCACCGTTGGCACCTCTTACTTTTAAGATTGGAATTGGCAAACTTGCTTAAATTGAGAAACAGAACCACCGTCTGAACTACTAGTATGAATTATAAAATATATCCTAGTCTCAAATTGGATTCAAACTTCTTATGAAAATCTTGGGACCATTCACAGTGTCAAAGTGCTATTAACATGATAGCATCTCCTCAAATTGTGCATCCCAATCACAAATTGTTACTGTTTTTGGGGATTTCGTTAGAAGAGACCTTCCCAAAATCTTCCACTAAAGGACACCGATGTTATTGTCTTTAAAAAGACAATAAATTTAAAAAGAATTTATTGTTAAAGACAAATTTATACAAAATATATACTATAGTGGGAGAGCAATCACGACTTTCCCTTAAGTAATGTTTAATTGGTAGGACCTTCATATGCAAGCTGCATATCCTGTCCTTCAGCTTCTGGTGGAATATTTAGAGATAATTAGCTATCGATTTTGGTGTTTTGTTTCAAATCTTAGGGTGTGTGATGCTTTCTTTGTTGAACTTATTGGTGCAATTACTGCTATAGAGATTTCAGAAAGGAGAGGTTGGAACCATCTCTGGCTTGAGTGTGATTCCAAACTTGTTACTCTAGCATTCAAGTCTCAGCTAGCCATTCCTTGGAAGTTCAGAAACCATTGGAACAATTGCTTATTGTTGGTAAGGAATATGTATTTTGTAGTCTCTCATATTTATAGGGAAGGAAATCGCGTAACAGATAAGCCGACTAATTTAGGACTTGGAATTATATAGTTTATGGTTTGATAGTTGCCCTATGGTATTTAGAAGCGACCTTGTTAATAATAGACTGATCTGGCTAGTTTTCGTTTTTCTTAACCTTGGGGAAGGTTTGTTTGTTTCTCCCTCCTATGCATCTCTCTCTTTTTTATATTAATTTTCTAGAGATTGGCTATAGTTTGGCCTTCCACCTTTTGTTTTAAAAAAAAAATGTTATTAAGGGTGCATTTGTCCCAAAAAAAATCCGGTCAAACTTAGCAGTTATGAACACTTAACTTTGGAGTTTCAGATTCTTTTACATAATAGCTCCTTCTTTTTTATATAAAATAACAGTTATTTTCTTTCTTTTTTGGTGCTAACCCTCTCCAAAGCAAGTAAAATTAGACAAAAATTGTTCCCAAGAAATCAAACTTAGATTTTCCCGAACAATTCGTTATAGAGGGTTCATTTAAAATTACAGTTCCTTTTATATATTGGTATAAAGGTATAGATAATATTTCATTTGATCCAAAATAAATACCTCAAATTAATATTGTCTGCATCACAGTGATGATTTTTTGCGAAAGGAATATGAACTTAAACATTCTTACCCTCACATCTTTTCAGTTGTCTAATTAAAAACCCATAACATAAATGTTGAAAATACTTTTCATAACACCCTATACTGGGATGGACCAATTTCTGATCCAATCTGTCAGAGTTGCAACGTTTCTACCAATGTCTTCAATATTATCGCTTTTCAACGCAACAACTTTGTCCTCAGCGTAACTTTCTTTAGCCTCCTCAAGCAAAACTTGAAAGATTTCACATTCAACATTGTTGGAAAGCTTTGAATCTTTGTACCCTCTGTCACAGAGATGAAGAAAATTAATACTGAAACATATAATTTAATTGCAAAATCAACATTCAGCAACAAGTGCTCACATACCTCCTGCTCAAACGGTCATACAAAACAGAGTTTTCAGTTTGAAGTACAACCACGCAGTCAAACCATCGCTCAGGAAAGAAATCACAGCCATGATAGTCCACAATGTTCCCTCCCTTTTCCATAACATCCTCAAGTTCATCACACACCTACAAAAACCATGAAAAATATACACATAAACATTAGAGGAATAATGCTCTTTTATCATGACAGTGCAATTGAAAGTAGTTATCAAGAACAGTGAAAGGAGGGAATGGTTAAGGATGGATGCAAAAGGGTTATAAATATTAGAGGAATAACATGATTTTTGGGGGCAAGTGGATGGGCTAATGATCTCAAGTATAAAAATTGGTGGCTTACCAAATCTTCATTAAGAATGTAAGAATCAAGCTCATCATCCCAGCCATCATGCAAGTTCTTCTCTTTGACCAAATCTCCAATATTGATGTGGTTGAGCTGAGTAGCTTCAGCCAGAGCAGTTGACATGGTTGTCTTACCTGTCCCTGGTGTACCAGTCACCAAAATGTTTGGCTTCTTTCTCTTGCCAGTTTCTTGCGCCATGACTACAATACACTTTCCAGTGAAGATATTGAAAAACTCTCGAGGGTTGCTGCATTATAAAGTTATCCGTTCAATTTCAGACACAAACATATCTTTCAAAAGTATTAATCATTGTAAAAAACAACTTGAAAAACACGATTATGTGAACAAACCCCAAAATAGAGAAGAAAAGTACAATCAACATCAACTTTGAAGTACTCATGATGAGTATTACTATAGTATTTAATTTAGATCTCCAACATATCTATAAAAAAAATAGAGAACAACTAAGATGATACAAGAGCTATGAAAATCATCTGAAGACAATGATGTATATCAAATTTAAGAAGAACTTTTTATGTTAAAATAAAAAAATCTTGCTAAACTACCATGTTTATATATATGAAGTCATAGCTTCAACACAAACATATACATTCTCCACCTTAGTCAAGTAGAATCATTGCATATTTAACAAAATTTCTCTGACACATTAGATTAGCACATACTAGATAACATTGCATACCAAATTACAGCAGAGAAGACATAGCAGATGACACAAAAACCATGTGCAGGTGAAAGGTTCCACAAACAAAGAAACAAAACATGCTACCAAGAAAATCTTGTTCCATAGGTGAATTGTTTGTCAAGTAGGATCTAATATTCTTCTTCTTCTCACTTTCTACTAAAAAGCTTAACTAGTGCAACCATACCGTAATTAACCATCGGTATATCATCAAGAAAGCTTATGGAATTGCAATGAGCAATATAATATAATAGGCATATCAATATTTTTCATAATTATTATGTATTATTAAGAATCACTACAGCATGAAATTAAATTAACTATTGCTGAAATGATCAAACACACGATGAACCAATCATGCTAGCTCACAATTAAAACAAATAAACTCGAAAATTAACACTTCAAAGAGACCAAGAACTCAAAAATAGGGAGACCCAGAAGTTATTTCTGCATAGCCTAGTTACAGAAGATATCGTAAAGTTAGAAGAAATTGAAATCTATGGTTGGGTAATTTTATCAAACAGCTGGTGCTCAAAACGTGGAAAACAAGTTTTATGATTCTGAAATGCATTTAAAATAGGAGACCCAAAACACGAACTTGAAAGAGAACTGACAAATACCTCTGTGAACTGGAACTCGAGCTGCGACGGAGAAGACGGCGGTTGGCGACAGTGTTGAGACTTTCACTTGAGAAGTGGTTGAACGATCGCAATGTTAGGTTTTAGTAACATATTTAGTCCTTTTTAAGTTTTTTTAATTATCGGATTGGTCCTTTTAAATTTTGAATTTATGCAAAAACAACTTATATAAATAAGTTTCTATATGGAAAAAAATGTATTAATCCCTTTAGTCCTATCCGTATATCAGAAAAAATTTAGTTTTTAGATTCATCGTAAAATTAGTGTATCTAAATTATAATATTGTTTAAACACATTCATTCTATAATGAATGTAGAAAGTTAACTTTGTTTAAACAGGAGGGAGTAATATAAATTTTTCAAAGTAGTTTATAAAGCAAGTTTTATCGGATTCTATGTCAAATATTTTTATGTTATGTTTAAAAAATGCCAAGGAGATCAAAATTATTTGTGTGATCGATATTCTCTTCTTTATTTTTTGTGATCGATATTATCTACTGTGCAAATATAAATAACTATTTAATCTCCTTTTTTATTTGACTTAGTTAATTGATAACTACGTAACCTTTTTTTTTTTGTTAGTTATTAAGAAGAAAAAAATATATTTTTTTACTATAAAAAAACTTAAAACCTACTTTTATGTGGAAGCTGTGCTTAGTTGTTAAGAAAAAAAATTTATTTACTAAAAACAACTGAAAATCTATTTTTATGTGAAAGTTATTTTTTAAGGGTAAAATAGGAATAACAAAAAAGTCATCCCAAAAATTTGTATCCCCTTTATATATTAGTATAGATTATGGAATGAAAAGAAAACAGAAAAATTAAAGCGGATGAAAATATTCCATTTTTAAAAATTTTAAGGACAAATCAATATTTTTTTTTTATATTTATAGGGATTAAAAGTTTATTTAAATCCTTAAATATAATTCTTAGTCAAACAATCATTTAATAATATTATTAAATTTAAAACATAATAAAAAAAATTAAGAATGTACATTGTTATAATTGTTAAATATTTTATAATAAATAGGTTACTATATTATATGATGACAAAATTTATTATTTTATTCATCATTTATAGAAATTATTAATTTCATATATTCCACTGTTTTAAATTATTTTTCTTTTTTTTTGGTAAAAATTTTAAATTATTTTTCAATACAATGTTTCTTCTTTTTTATTTTTGGTACATTTTCAATACAATGCTTTATAGACTACTATATTATTTTTCATATTTTGGTTAAATGAATTTGCACCATTTAATAGAATTATTAATTTTTTTTATAAATGTATTAAAAAATTAAGAACAATAATTAATACATTGTTATAAATGTTAAATATTTTATAATAAATAAGTTACTTTATTTTGTGATGATAAAATTTATTATAATTATTTTTGACAAATTTATTTAGAGAAATTATTAATTTTATTTATTATTCATTATTAAATTTAGAATAATAATATAATAATAATAATAAATGTAAATACATTTAGAGACAATGTATCAATGTAATATTTTAAACTTATATTATTTAATAATAAACATGTTCAATGATGATCCTATAACAATATATAAAAACAATGCAGCAACGCCTTAGTAGTCATTGACCAAAAATATTGAAAATAGCTAAGGTGTTACAATGAGTTTTTTTTATTCCATACTCTTCTACTTTTTTTGCTTTTGTGGAGTATCGCTCACTCAAGAGACTCAAAACCATGGTTTCAGTGTAGAACTTATTCATCCTAGCTCATCAAAATCACCATTCTACAATAGAAAAGAAACTCATTTACAACGAGTTTCAAATATCTTAAATCATTCCATCAATCGTGCACATCATTTCAATCGTGTATTTTCCTTTTCCCATAACAACATGCCAAAAAGCACTATAACACCATTTGCGGGGTCTAATTATTTCATGAGTTATTCAATTGGTACCCCACCATTTCAACTTTATGGTGCTGTGGATACAGGCAGTAGCGAAATTTGGTTTCAATGCAAGCCGTGTAAACCCTGTCTCAACCAAACATCTCAAATGTTTGACCCTTCAAAATCTTCAACCTACAAAAACATTCCTTGTTCTTCGTCCACGTGTAAATGTCTCTCAAACTCTCCTTGCTCGTCCAATGATAAAAAAAAGTGTGAATATAAAGTTTCATATTTGGATAGGTCATATTCACACGGAGATCTTAGTATTGACACTCTTACTTTAAACTCTATTGTTGGCTCTCCTATCTCATTTTCAAAAATTGTGATAGGATGTGGACACCAAAATACATTGACAAATGTGACCACTGCGGGGTCTAACTCCGGCATAATTGGGTTTGGAAGCGGACCTTATTCGTTAATATCTCAACTAGGTTCTTCAATCGGTGGAAAATTTTCTTATTGTTTGGTGCCATTATTTTCAAAGGCTAACATCTCAGGCAAACTAAATTTTGGAGATGCTGCAAAGGTTTCTGGTCATGGCGTTGTCTCAACTCGCTTAGTACAACCTTCTACAACTTATAATGCATATTTGGATGCATTTAGTGTGGGAGATCATATTATAAAAGTCAATCAATCCTCCACAATTTATGTCAAGCAGGGCAATGCAATAATTGATTCAGGAACAACAATAACATACTTGTCAGATGATGTTTATTCTAAGTTGGAATCTGCAGTGGCATCTATGGTTAAGTTAAAACGTGTTAATGATCCTACTAAACAATTGAACCTTTGCTACAAAACTACATCAAAAAAATATGAGATTCCAATAATCACAGCACATTTCCGTGGTGCTGATGTCAAGTTGAATGCTCTTAACACTTTTATTCCAATTAATCATAAGGTTGTGTGCTTTGCTTTTAGTTCATTTGCAACATTGGGAGCATTTGGAAATTCTCCTTTGATCATCTATGGGAATGTAGCACAACAAAACTTTTTAGTTAGCTTTGACACCCAAAAGAATATTGTCTCCTTTAAGCCTACAGATTGTGCCAAGCAGTGAAATTGTCCTTGTTTATTAATTATTGAATACTAATAAAAGTACTTTTTGTTTCATGTCTATAACAAGTATATCAATTATTAATATTTTAAATTTAATTTATGGTTGATGAAATTTGTTAGTAAACTTATTTGGTTGTGTTTGATTTTATTGAATACTTGGGTTTTTTGTTTCTTGAATGAATTTGTATATAATATGGATAAAAATATAGACTTGTTGATACGTAAGAGACAATGGAAACCCAACTTGGGATGAAAAATATGTTTTCTTTGTTGTGCCAGAGCCATTTAAGTGTGGAGCAAGGAACATTGACAAGGCATAGTTGCTTAGGAACATTGAAGATACTATTAAAACAAGTATAGTTTGCTTGGTTTTGCTTATTTTGATTTTCAATCCTCAAATTTTGTTGCCAGCAATGTTTGTATGTCCTATCATGCAGCTTCGAAACAAGCCAAAGACACTATCTCATGTAAATTCGCATTTGTCTCATGTTCATACAGAAAGTGTAGATGAATTGGAAGAAGAGTTTGATCCAATACCGTCAAAATTCGAAGACATCATTTTGAGGAATAGATACGATCGATTAAGAGTTGCTGCGCGCTGGGAGACATGTAACGTGGATGGGTGAGTTAGCCACTAGAATAGAGAGACTGCAGTCACTTTTGAATTGGCAATGATGAAATATCTACAATATGTTAGTTATGATTATGTGTCTGATAACCGGGATTGTGACTTCGGCTGTTCGTTTCCGAACTCTTGTATACGTTTGGTTGGTATATTTGCTAAGGCATCCGATACTACGTTCACCCTTACCTCCGTTGTTTTTTGAAAATTGGGTTAGAATGATGCCTTCAAAATTAGACACCATGATATGAAAATGCAACTATGTGGTTTTTTTATTAGGACTTAGAAAATTAGGAACAACTATGTATTTGATGTTTTCTATTTGTTGTGCAAATAAACTCTGCTATTAAATTTTGGTTTTTGGAAACTAGATGTAAATGTGGCCGCTCTAGCTAAGTTATGATCAACCTTATTTGTTTGTCTCCTTACAAACTCGATACTAGAGTTAACATAAGTAGAAGAAAAAAAGAGTTGACAATGTTTGATGATGGTTTCGAATTCCATGTTTTGATGAACATAAGCTATCCACACCACTTTTTATGAATCAAGCTCAAACTCAATCGGTCCTAAATTGAATTTGTGAACCCACTTCGGCGCCGATAGAAGTCCTAGTGCTTCACTAACGTGCACCTCACATATTGGTGTAATTAAAACAATCAGTTTTTGCCAACGCAAAAGGCACCAATTACTTGTCTCGAATGCACATTCCAATGCCAACTCTACTTCTACGCGAGCAAAAGGACGATCAATGTTACATTTAAAGTGTCCAGCTGCTGGTTTGCATCGGACCAGCACCAATGCACCATCAACAACCTCGTTTACAACCAGCCAGTCCTTCAACATGTTTTGATTAAGCAAGTAGTGCTAGTCTATCCATTGGTGAGAACAATTTCTTTGCTTGAAACACTTATTTTGGTTGCAACAACATTGTGTAAGCAATCCTATTCCTATATATGTCTCAAAGAGAAACCAATTCCTTGAAGCTGTAACAACTTAGTCAAAATTGGTTTTGTAAAATTAATGTTAGTCAAAATTATACGATGGATTTAAAAATGATGATCTTATTTGTACCCAAAAAAAAATGATGATCTTATAACAATATAAAATACATCAATTATACAATGGATTTAAAAATGTATCAACTAACGATTGTTGAAACAATTTACTTTTTAAATTCATTGAATAATTGATATATCTGATTTAAATTAAATACATCAATTATACAATGGATTTAAAAAGTAAATTATAAAAAAAAAAAGTAAATTATCAATTATATCAAAAAAATAAATTATACAATGGATTTAAAAAGTAAATTATCATTTATAAAAATGGTTGAAAGGAATTAGTATTTAAAACAATATTTTTAGTCAAACAACCATAATTGCATTATTAGATTTAGAACAATAATAAATGTAAATATGCAAGACATTTAAAGACAATGTATCAATCAGTCAAAAAAAAGGCAATGTATCAATGTAATATTTTAAACTTTTATATTATTTAATACTCCCCTGATTCTTTTTATAAGAGATAATTTATTTTTTAAATTCATTAAATTATTGATGTATTTGGTCTATATTATAGTTTACATACATTTATTATTAAATGAATCTAAAAATCGAACTATCTTTTATAAAAAAGACCGAAGGGAGTAATAAGCATGTTCAATTAATGATGATCCTATAACAATATAAAAACAATGCAGCAATGACTTAGTAGTCAGTGGGCACAAATATTGATTTTAGCTAAGGTTTTACTATGAGTTTCTTTTATTCCTTACTCTTCTTCCTTCTTTGCTTTTGCGGAGTGTCTTTCATTGAGGCTCAAAACCATGGCTTCAGTGTTGAACTCATTTCTCCCAGCTCATCAAAATCACCATTCTACAATAGAAATGAAACTCATTTACAACGAGTTTCAAATATGTTGAATCATTCTATCAGTCGCATACATTATCTCAATCGTGTATTTTCCTTTTCCCATAACAACATGCCAAAAAGCACTATAACACCGTTTGCAGGGTCTTATTATGTCATGAGTTATTCAATTGGTACCCCGCCATTTAAGCTTTATGGTGTTGTGGATACAGGTAGTAGCGAAATTTGGTTTCAATGTAAGTCATGTAAACCTTGTTTCAACCAAACATCTCAAATGTTTGACCCTTCAAAATCTTCAACCTACAAAAACATTCCATGTTCTTCTTCCACGTGTAAGCGTTTACCAAATTCTCATTGCTCGTCCAATGATAAAAAAAAATGTGAATATAAAGTTTCATATTTGGACAAGTCATATTCACATGGAGATCTTAGTATGGACACTCTTACTTTAAACTCTAATGTTGGCTCTCCTATCTCATATTCAAAAATTGTGGTAGGATGTGGATACCAAAATACAATTACAACCGAGGGGTCTAACTCCGGCATAATTGGGTTTGGAAGCGGACCTTATTCGTTAATATCTCAATTGGGCTCTTCAATTGCTGGAAAATTTTCTTATTGTATGGTGCCATTATTTTCAAAGGCTAACATCTCGGGCAAACTAAATTTTGGAGATGCTGCAAAGGTTTCTGGTCATGGCGTTGTTTCAACTCCCTTAGTACAATCTTCTATTATTCCAGGTTACTTTGTATATTTGGATGCATTTAGTGTGGGAGATCACATTATAAAAATCAACCACTTCTCGACAACTTCTTTCAAGATGGGCAATGCCGCAATTGACTCTGGATCAACACTAACATACTTGCCAAGTGATGTTTATTCTAGGTTAGAATCTGCAGTGGCAGATATGATTAAGTTAAAGCGTGTTAATGATCCTACTAAACAATTGAACCTTTGCTACAAAACTACATCAAAAAAATATGAGGTTCCGATAATCACAGCACATTTTCGTGGTGCTAATGTCAAGTTGAATGTTCTTAACACCTTTATTCCAATTAATCATAAGGTTATGTGCTTTGCTTTTACTTCATCTGAAATTTCTCCTTTGATCATCTATGGGAATGTAGCACAACAAAACTTTTTAGTTGGCTTTGACACCCTAAAGAATATTATCTCCTTTAAACCTACGGATTGTACCAAGCAGTGAACTATACTTGTTTATTAATTATTAAATATTAATAAAAGTGTTTTTTGTTTCATGTCTATAGTAATAAGTACTATATCAATGAGTCAAAAACTATACTTCGTAGTGTTTTTTTTTCTTTTGTGGCTTTGCCCTTTATTTCACAAAAAAAAAAAAAAAAACACACTATTAAATAAAATGTCACAATTATTAACAAACACTATTTGTGAATCTATCACAATTATCTACATCCATAAATATATCGGTAATTTAGTATATATTAAATAAAATGTGTACTGAAGAATTCACCGTATTGGTGTATTCGGTAGACACTACACTAGTGTTAAATTTAACATTTTATTTTTACTTTTTCGGAAGAAAAAAATAGTAGTACATAAATTTGATTGTTAAAAATGTTATGAATATTATTAGTGGATGTCCATATAGATCATTGGCCCATATAATTGGCCCATTATGTTTGCCTATATATAAGACCTATATATCATTGTAAGGAAACCCAAATCCTAGTGATCAATAATACGACTATTCTTCTCTCTTTTCTCTATTCTCCATCTATATTATTATTCTTGTTTACATCAGTTTATAACACGTTATCAGCACGAGACTCTACAAGATTATAATTGCAAAAGGTATGTCCACAAAATCCTTCTTCGCTTTATTTGGCCACTTAGCCATGTTGTCACGTTGCAATTTAACTTCTTTTTAAGGTACGTATACTAAACCTTTTTTCATTTCATTTGTGTTACAATCACCGTTTCTCTTATAATAAATAATAATTCAATATGAGCTACCCAAATAAACACTCAAACAAAACTAAACAAAATCAATGATAAAAATCCTCAAATACGAAAAGGAGCTTATATGAAATATGACCCAAGTGAGTATATGAAAATTTTGAAAAAAAAAGTATTTGACATAATTGATTTATCAGTTCCAGAAGAACTTATCAAGTACTTGAAAGTTATGAAAATAAAGAGATCTCGACGAATTATGTCATGAATGAAAATTATGTCATGAATGGAATACGATGGAACCGAAAGGAAATCAACGTTGATAATATTTTTGCACATAATAAGGCGCTATATGTGATTGATAACAATGAGGATCATGAACTAAAGTCTATTGAAAATTATAGACAAGACATTGATTGTTTAAATGAAATGATGCAATTGCTACGTAATTAAAGTAACTTTGTAAAGTGAAAGATTTTTGGACCTGCAGTCTGTACATCTGAAGATGTGAAAATGATGAGATAAGAATCAATTTTCTTGCGAAAAAGAAAATAATATTGATAAGAATCAAGTTTGACTTGTTATTCAAGCATAATGGTAAAAGTTTTTTATCAAAACTCCTGAAGAGCTTTTGAAATATGTTGATCCAAGAAAAGTTTGAAATGAAATAGATTTGATGATAAGAGTTTATTTGGAATTGCATACTTTGTATTTCAACAAGATTTTGTGTACCAAGAAACTTATATATCAAAGGTACTAAATCAGTTTGATAGTAACAAATATAATTTGTTGTCACTTGATGTGGACAAAGATCATTTCATGTCTCAAGAAAATGATCAGTTATTTGAATTGGTCTTAAAGTACCATATTTTAGTTCTGTTGAGAACACTATTGCATTTTGCTAATTATGTATGTGATGATATCATTAAACTCAAAGATATTGGAACAAAATCAAGTATATAATTTGTATCTTAGAGATACCACAATATCATCCGATTACGTGGAAGTTTTAACACTACATCAAGAAGTTCATAATATGGTTTTGTTGAGGTTTGTGATTCTACATATACAAGAAACTTGAAGAAGATGGTATCACATTCACGGCTAATGCAGAGAAGAGTATATTGAAGGAGAAGAATCAGATCTTTCTACAAATCAGTCATCGTCAAGTAAAGCTATTTATCAACTACATTGAAGATTAATTGAGGTTCTTCGTCTCAGATATAAATGTCTTTATGAGGGGGAGATATAATTGTGTTCTGCACTCTTTTTCCCTTATCCATGGTTTTATCCCATTGGGTTTTCCTGGTAAGGTTTTTAACGAGGCAGTTTAAACACAAAGGATGTTGTACTCTTTTTCTTTCACTAGAATTTTTTCCCACTGGGTTTTTTCTAGTAAAGGTTTTAACGAGGCACATTCTCGATGGACATCCAAGGGGGAGTGTTATGAATATTATTAGTGGATGTCCATATAGATCATTGGCCCATATAATTGGCCCATTATGTTTGCCTATAGATAAGACCTATATATCATTGTAAGGAAACCCAAATCCTAGTGATCAATAATACGACTATTCTTCTCTCTTTTCTCTATTCTCCATCTATATTATTATTCTTGTTTACATCAGTTTATAACAAAAAAGGACTTCTTTGTGTCAAAAAAGGAATGCTTTTTAACATTATTAATAATTGATTATGTTTTCCGACAAAAAGAAGATATTTGAATTTAAGTTGTATTATTGATTATGGTGTAAAACCATATAAAGACAATTTCTACCAAATAACACAAATTACGATTTGATTGAGATTTTTTCTCTATAACATCCTTTATTTTAAAATCGAATCTCAATTATGATTGTGTATATTTTTATGTATAAACAAATAAATAAAAAACCTAACTTTAGTAAGTTTTCCCTCGTAGAAACACAAACAGTAACAGATACTCTCTCTCTCTCTCTCTCTCGGTTCACGTTCACCGTTGTGGCGGTTCAACGTGGTGGTTCCGGCGGTGTATGTCTGTTCATCCTAATCCTCTGTTATTGTCTATTATTTTATTTTTTATTAAATTAGTCATAAAGTGTACTTGTAAGTAGTATAAGCACCGGTCTTTGAATTTCATGCAACACTTTTTTTTTTGTTGATTTGCTCAAAATAACTCATTGTTGTTTTACTACTTATTAATTTGCTCAAAGTTGCTGCATAAGAACCTATAAAGTGTGGACACAGACACGGGCACCACACCGACACTATATGAACAAATGACATAATTTAATGTAATCATAAGTGTCAGTGTCTTGTCGATGTTGGACACTGACACGTATCTGATATGCGTTTCGTAGATAATAACCGTCTTGTGGAACATCATATTCAAGTTTTTATCATCAATGTCATCTTCTTTTAGTCTAAGTTAATGGTTTTTGGGATGGATTTAATTTTAATACTTCCTTTTGTTATATTTGCAGCTAGTAAGTAGTACACTAGTCACTACCAAACATGGCAGGTGAAAAAGTGGATTTCAGTTTGAAGGACATTTCTCCCAACATTAGTGCCAATAAAATTACAGGCAATGGGGGGAACAGAACTATGACCGACTTTATTGAAATCAATTTCTTCTTATTTGTAAAGATTGTTAGAGCTAGAAATTTGTTTGCACATTATGGTCATTACAATTTTGATCCTTATGTGGAGGTGAAAGCTGGGAGTTTTCGAGGGAGAACATTGTGCTTCAGGCGTAACTCGAATCCAGAATGGAACCAAGTCTTTGCTCTTGACAACGATCAAATTCAAACGGAAGAGATAGCAACCGTTGAGATTCTTGTGAAGGATAATGTTCGAAAGCATGATGAATATATGAGTAAGATTTCATTGGATATTTCTGATATTTCTACAAGGTTTCCAACTGATAGTGAACTTGCACCACAATGGTGTTTACTCGAGGATCGAAGAGGGAGACGATTTAACGGAGAGCTTATGATGTCTTGTTGGATAGGAACTCAAGCCGATGAATCGTTTCATGAAGCCTTGCATTTACAGTTAGATAATGTGCCAATTGGTCCTCACCATGTTATTAATACTTGCTCAAGGATATATATTATGCCTAGGATTTGGTGTCTTAGACTTAATTTGGTTCAAGTTGAGGGACTTATAGTTAAAGTCGACGACCCGTCTGAAAGTTCTGATATTTTCATCCATGCTAGTTTAGGGACTTGGACTTTCACTACCAAGTTGGCGAAAAGCAACAATGGAAACCCAACTTGGGATGAAAATGATGTTTTCTTTGCTGTGCCAGAGCCATTTAATCAGATTTTGGTTTTGAGTGTGGAGCAAGGAACATTGACAAGGCATAAGTGCTTAGGAAGATGTGAATTTCCTGTGAAAAATGCAGACATGATATTTGATGGTTCCGGTCCGCCTACTAAAACCGTTGATGTTATACAGATTCAAGGATTTGTCGGTAAGCTTAGTATGAGGATCTCTTTAGACGGAGGGTATCATATGTTTGACGATGATCCACGGTACTGCAGTGATTGGAATCCAACATTCCCTATGTTATGGAGACCAACCATTGGAGTTTTTGAGATGGGGATAGTGAAGGCTACAGGGCTTCCGGCGATGAAACCACATGGTCGTACCGATGCCTATTGTGTGGCTAAATATGGTTCGAAATGGGTTCGGTCAAGAACCGTTGTTAATAGTCTTTCTCCGAAGTGGAATGAGAAATACTCTTGGGATGTCTATGATCAATGTACGTTTATCACAATTTGTGTGTTTGATAATAATCAACTACATGAAGGAAATATAGCTGCAGAAGCGATGGATACAAGGATCGGGAAAGTGAGAATCTGTCTACAAGAAATGGAAATGGGTAAAGTTTACGAATATTCTTATCCTCTTCTCGAACTTCAACCTTCCGGGCTGAAGAAAATGGGGGAAATTCAATTGGCTTTCAAGTTTACTTGTCCTGACATGCTTAGTGTGTGTAAAATGTACACAATGCCAATGCTTCCCTCGCAACATTACTCCGATCCGCTGTCTCCAGCTCAGTTCTACGGATTAAGAAAACAAATTATCATGCTCGTGTCGTCAAATATGAGGAAAGCTGAACCACCATTGAGAAGAGAGGTTATTGATTATATGCTAGATTCGCGTGAAAACATGTGGAGTATGAGAAGATGTAGAGCTGATTTTGAAAGGATTGACGCCTTTGTACGTTGGTTGCTTGGTATTTACACGCAATTTGACGAGATACGCAAGTGGAAAGATCAAACTAAAACAATTATAGTTGGCGTTGTTCTGCTTTTTTTTATTTTCAACCCTCAACTTTTGTTGCCAGCAATGTTTGTATGTCCTATCATGCATGTGTTACTGCAGCTTCCACACAAGCCAAAGAGACTATCTCATGTAGATTTGCAATTGTCTCATGTTCATACAGCAAGTGTAGATGAATTGGAAGAAGAGTTTGATCCAATACCGTCAAAATTCGAAGACATCATTTTGAGGAATAGATACGATCGATTAAGAGTTGCTGCTGGGAGACACGTAACGTGGATGGGTGAGTTAGCCACTAGAATAGAGAGACTGCAGTCTCTTTTGAGTTGGCATGATGAAATATCTACAATGTTAGTTATGATTATGTGTCTGATAACCGGGATTGTGACTTCGGCTGTTCCTTTCCAATATCTAGTTTTCTTTTGGTCGGTATATTTGCTAAGGCATCCGATGGTACGTTCACCCTTTCCTCCGTTTTATGAAAATTGGGTTAGAAGGATGCCTTCAAAATTAGATAGCATGATATGAAAGTGCAACTATGTAGTTTTTTTATTATGAATAAGCATGATGCCTTCATTATATTTTAATTAGCTGCTGTCATGTCATTATTTTTTAAATCCTGTGCTATCATTAATTAGTTGTTTTCATTAATCCTGTGCTCAAATAAACGTTCAAGCAAAGAACTTGTTCTCACTTTGTACTATGCAAGGATCACTCTATTAGTTTGAAATTTTTTGTGATCATGGATACAAACGCTTGCTTAATAGTGTGATTTTTGTTATAACATATGTGATTTAAAATGTAATCAATTTCCCCTTTTTTCCCAATTAAGAAAAATGATTTAAAATGCAAGGATTACCTTGAATATAAATAATGCAGCACTGCACTTATGACTTATAAGCTGTTAGTCTGTTACAGCTTCACATGACCTCATTTCATGTTCAAAGATACAACATAAATTGACAAAAGTTCAAAAAGAAATATGAAGTGGATTTCTCATGCTTATGTATGCTCGCTCATATACATTAATACAACACAGGAAAAGACAGAGAGAAACTGAACTATAAACGTAGAATTGAATTTTGAACAAAATATAGTGCTGCAAAGAAGAAAAAATAAGTATCATTTTCAAAGAAAGAAGCATTTGAAAAAGAAAAAACAAAATAAAATAAAAAAGAACAAATGCGTTTGCCGGGAGTCGAACCCGGGTCTATTGCTTGGAAGGCAATTATCCTAACCGTTGGACTACAAACGCGTGCTTGAGATGTTATTGGTCCGTTTTAATAGATACTAATTTCACTTGTACCTTTAATATTTTTTACATTTACTATAGCACTTTTATTGGAAAAGCCAAACAATATCTCATATAATACTATATAAAAATGTATATGGTACTCATTAGACATGTCATAATTTAATAAATAAAAATCCTAAGATAGATTTTTTGATTAATTAAAAAAGTAATCTTAGATTAATTAAAAAAATTAAGATCCCTAATATTTCTTATCTAATTATGGACATCATATGGAGGGAATCTGCTTTTTCAATCCATCTTCAATGTCAAAGGCATGCAATTCAATAAAACATGATAGCTTCTCCAAATGCCAAAAGCTGTGGAACTTTTTCATTGTTAATCTAACCATGAATATTAAAAAAAAAATCTAATTTGAAAATCCCAACCAATGGCCACTTCTTTTCTCGAGTGTAAGTTACCCTATTTTAAATTGATTTTACATAGTAAAATGTAGCCACCCAATACTATGTACTTATTTAAATTGGACCATTACTTATTTGGATCTATAAATGTTTGATTACTATTATTATATTTTTAAATATATCAAAATTACATACATGTCTCCGGATTAGGAGCATTGATGACACCAAAGTCGATATTGATTTGATCTGCACTAGATCGGATCTACTCCTTCAACCTGAAAAAAATAAACACCGCACAAAGACGGGGAAACAAATACACCGCACCAAGACGGAATAACCAAATACACCATACAAAGACGGAAAATCAAAACAAATAAATATGTGAAAATCACACTTATTTATTAAAACGAGAAATAAAAACAATTTGGAGGGATGACTTTAGGCCAAAACTGACCTAAAATCATCCATCTTCAATAGAAGAAGAAGAAGAAGAAGAAGAAGAAGAAGAAGAAGAAGAAGAAGAAGAAGAAGAAGAAGAAGAAGAAAAGTTGTGACGGCTGAGATTGAAAGAGAAGAAGAAAGAGGAGAGCCTTCTAATAATCACACACATTTTATAATTATTTATTAATATGTAAATTGAACAAACTTAACATTAGAAAGAATGAGTAAAGAGTTTTTTTTTTGTTTACACCACCAGTATCTGGCCTATTAGACCGTTTGATTTGGTTTGAAGATCAGTTATATTATCAAGTGGTTCTAGTCTCTCGTGATCGCAGTTGCGAGGATTGAACCATATTCCTTTTTATCAAGTTCAGCGCCAATTTTCACTAGTTATAATGAGTAAAAGGTTTCAATATACAATAGAATTAAAACTTTTAAAAAGAATTTATTTTCAATTACAAAACTTAAAAGATTAGTGTTGACGGTTACACAAGAATACATAATTATTAAATAAATTTGACACCAACTCTTAACTAGTATTCCATTTACTTGATTAAGATGTATACTAGAAATAAACAAGACAAATGCATGGAAATGATAATTGAAGTGTCTACCAACGGTGCTCATATATACAACCAAATAAATAAATAAATAAATAAAAGAACGTTGCAAATTGCAGCAAAATCGTTTTGGAAAAATCAAAAACCCCTTTGATTGAGTGATGAGCCTCCCCACCTATTGCACTCCACTTGCACTTACTCATCAATCACACAAAAATGTTCCTTGTCCTTTATTAAACGACAAATTTCACATGAAAAATATCATATACTAAACGACAAATTTTTAATCCATAAAATAAAATAAAATCAAATCAAATATAATTGGAACTCAAATATGCTCTCCTCTTTAGATTTTAGATTCGAATGCAAGTCTCAAATTTGTTTATAGAGTTTTGCTCTGACTTCTATTAGTAAGATTCGTGGACGGTAGAATCAGCGTCCAAATTAGTCGGTTGTTAAGCGACTAACGAGTTTAAAAAAGTAAATTCAAATATACTACTTAAGAGTGATCATGGTAAGAGTGTCTATTTTAGCTTAACCAGAAGCCTTAGGTACGAAAAGTCCTATGAATGTAATCTAAATCAATGGTGTTAAATCTCTCGAGAGAGAACTATGTGCCCTATTGTGGTCTTACCCGATTTGAGGATTAATTTTTACGATTGTGCGACAAATAAAATAAAAAATAAAAACGTTAAATTTGTGGTATTTATGTGAAAGAATATGAGAAAACAATAAGAAACATAAATATTATTGATAATAATGTGAATGACTTAAATAATATTTTTATTACTACTTAATTAGTATGATACTATCTTGATATTTATTTATAGTCAAGTGAATATATTTAAATCTAAAATAAATCTCTTAGTTATAGGGTTTAAATTAGGAAAATGCTTAACCGTGCGCCGGTGCACTGGTTAAGCAAATTATTATGGAAATTTTTCTTTGAAAATTGTGCATTCATTGTTTTAAAAGTGTAAAAAATTATCATATCATTATTACTTTTATTTTTTATTTCTTTTTTTAGCATATTTAACACGTACCCTTTAAAATAAACAAAGTTAATTTTAGAAATATTTTCTCAACAAACTATAATATAAATTTGTGCATATCTTAGCAAATATTTTCTATTCTAACAAAAAGTATTAATATCTCACTCTATGGTCCATAATTACAGCATCACAATTCACACACTCTTATTCTGAACCACACACACACATAACAGAAACAGAAATAACACAAACACATACACATTCACAGAGACAAGACAGTTTGTGCAATGGCTTCTATGGCTACTACAGGTGTTGTCAAAGTACCACGTTGTTCTTCTTCTTCAACAAATGTAAGAAACAAAACCATCCTACAAAGTCTCTCATCCTCGTCTTCACAGTTCTCTGGCAACAAGGTTGTAACAGTTTCAGGTGGTGCAAGAAGAGTAAGGTGCACCAGCAAGCATGTGATTGTTACTCCTAAGGCTGTTTCTGATTCACAGAATTCCCAGACTTGCCTTGATCCTGATGCTAGCAGAGTGAGTTTATCTATTTTGCTTTGTTTTTTAGTTGTTTTTCTTTCATTTTTGAAGCATAGAGCTAACTGAAAAGTAGTTCAAAATTGTCAATCACATTTTTGTTATCTAGATGTATTAAAATATGGATCTGTGTGTAATTCAAATTTGTGGTCAATTAATTTAGTTTTGCTTATATTTACTGTCAAAAGTTGTTTAAAATCATGGTCAAATGTTGTTGATGCGGTCTTATTGCTTGTTCGATATCGAGTGAGTTTCACAAAATCAAGAGTGTTGGGTCTATTCTAGCTTAACCAAGGTCCTGGGTCAATCTCGGGCTTGGGCATGCAGCAGCGTTAAAACTCTTGGGCAGAGTTTGCCGCCCATTTGGATCCCACAAGGCTCGAGGGATTAGTCTCTGCAGTTACGTGCAGAGATATCTGGATTATACCAAAAATATCAAGATGAGTCACCGTAATTAAGTTACACTTTGTAATTTCAACAAAATCATAGTGCCATCGTGATTTTGTCAAACCCACCAAAACATTGACTTAATTGTGGTCGCTATGTTAGTTAGATATAGTTATAGTTCGCTAAAATGTAGTTACAACTTACAAGTTGGTTAGTATGAAGTTAGTTAAGATTTGTTAATTTAGTTAGAGTTATGAAGTGTATCCTAACTTTTTTCATTCTAAAAATTTCAAAGAATAAATTTGTTTTTCTCTTTGTTAAACTCTACCATACTTTTCAACACAATTAACCAACAATAACCTTAATGTTACGACTTAGATTCCGGCTGTGGACCTTTTTTTATTAGAGGATAGATGAGGGAATTTTAATTTTTGATCATAGTAGAATGTTTCGATTTAGTGCTTTTTGTTGCTTGGATCTGAATCCATGACTAAATTTGATGAGTTTTGAGTTGTGAATGCAATGTGATTATAATGTTGATTGTTCATTCAGAGTGTGCTTGGAATTATACTTGGAGGCGGCGCTGGTACTCGTCTTTATCCACTCACCAAGAAGAGAGCAAAACCAGCTGTTCCTCTTGGAGCTAACTATAGACTCATTGATATTCCTGTCAGCAACTGCTTAAATAGCAACATATCTAAGATCTATGTTCTTACTCAATTCAATTCCGCGTCCCTCAACCGACATCTTTCTCGTGCTTATGCAAGCAATTTGGGTGGCTACAAAAATGAAGGTTTTGTTGAGGTTCTTGCTGCTCAGCAAAGTCCTGAGAATCCTAACTGGTTCCAGGTAAAACACTGCCTTACTATGTTTTCAATTATACGCCCTTCTTCATCGATCTTCACTAGACCGAAAGATGTGGTATTTGAAATTTTGATGTGGTCGTTGCAGGGTACTGCAGATGCTGTGAGGCAATACTTATGGCTGTTTGAAGAACACAATGTTTTAGAGTACTTAGTTCTAGCCGGTGACCATTTGTATCGAATGGATTACGAGAAATTTATCCAAGCACACAGGGAAACTGATGCTGATATCACTGTGGCTGCATTGCCAATGGACGAAAAACGTGCCACTGCTTTCGGTCTTATGAAGATCGACGAAGAGGGACGTATAATTGAATTTGCAGAAAAGCCAAAAGGAGACCAGTTGAAAGCTATGAAGGTGAGTCCGTATTTTATGCCGAATGTGTTACTTTTCATGCAATTCTTACATAAAAATTTGCTATATTTTTTCTCTATTATTAGGTTGATACTACCATTTTGGGTCTTGACGATGAAAGAGCAAGGGAAATGCCTTTTATTGCTAGCATGGGTATATATGTTATCAGCAAAAATGCGATGTTAGACCTACTTCGCGAGAAATTTCCTGGTGCAAATGACTTTGGAAGTGAAGTGATTCCTGGTGCTACTTCCATCGGAATGAGAGTATGTGCTCCTTTTGGTTGTTTAACTTTAAGAACACTTTTTCGGTTATTTTTACGTGACGCAATTCCTAAGAAAATTGTAATGCAGGGAGAATTTATGAGTTATTATTCATTTGTGTTGAGAGTTTTCAATGTTTGAACTGTAAAATTCATAGGTGCAAGCTTACTTATATGATGGCTATTGGGAAGACATTGGTACCATTGAGGCTTTCTATAATGCAAACCTCGGAATCACCAAAAAGCCTGTGCCTGATTTCAGGTAAATAAATAATCTATTTTGTAGCATAATTAACATATTGTCGATGATTTCAATAGAGAACATCTTGGTCATGATGTTTTTCGATATTGATTGCAGTTTCTATGACCGTTCATCTCCAATTTACACCCAACCGCGATATTTACCTCCATCTAAGATGCTTGATGCTGATATCACCGATAGTGTTATCGGCGAAGGATGTGTTATTAAGGTAAACTTCTTTTGAATCTGTTCAACGAATGTGAGATTTGTACTTTTCTTTCTAAATAAATATGTCAAGTATGATAAAATTAATTTAATTGTAAGAAGCTTAACTTCCTTACGTATAATTATTTTTTTGGTTCCATTCTATAGAACTGCAAAATTTTCCATTCTGTGGTCGGACTGCGATCTTGCATATCAGAAGGTGCAATTATTGAAGACACTTTGTTGATGGGGGCAGATTATTACGAGGTAAAATGCGATTTAAATTGTTTAGTTTTATTTAACAGCTAATGTTTGACTTGAGAAACAAGAAAAGGTTTTTGGCTAATCGTAACTGCAAAATTGATTTTTCTGATTTTCAGACAGAAGCTGATAAAAGATTTTTGGCTGCTAAAGGCAGTGTTCCAATTGGCATTGGCAGAAATTCCCATATCAAAAGAGCAATTGTTGACAAGAATGCTAGAATTGGAGAAAATGTGAAGGTTGTTATCCAACTATATACACCTGCATTCCTTATTTTACTTTTGGAAATCTAACATATGGTTTCAATTCTCAGATAATTAACAGTGACAATGTTCAAGAAGCTGCAAGGGAAACCGAAGGTTATTTTATTAAAAGCGGGATCGTTACGGTAATCAAGGATGCGTTAATTCCTAGTGGAACTGTCATATAGAAGACTAATGCGTGTTTGGTTTCACTGTGAATTTGATAGAATTACAACGAGTCACTGTAATTTTGCAGAAACTATACTGTTATTTTGTCGAATCCAATGTAAGGGGTTTAATCTTTTGTTTCTTAATGGTGAGTGATACTTTGGAGTTCATCTTCAATGGCGAAAGGGTTTAAACAATTTTGCTTCCACGTCTAAGATATGCTTTCATCTCTATGTTGCATGATATATTTATTTTATGGCTAGTTGCTTGTAAATAAATAGCTGAAGAGAGGACCCTCATTTGAATAATTAAGTTGTATTTGTTACTGTAAAGTTCCTTAATCAATTGAATAAAAGTTGTTTTATTCTGCAATGTTAAGATTTGTAATGCATGAGAGTAATCTAATGTAGCACTTGATTTAGAGAAGATTTCACACTTAGACGAGTAGAGGGTTCGAGACCGAGAGTAATGATACATCAGTTTAATCCCATGCATGCATATCACATGCTCCTTCGGTATCATTCAAAAATTAGAAAAGTAAAATATAACTCTGAAATACTTAGATCAAAGTTGCAAACTTGATAAAAATTTAATATGCCAAAGATGTTCATTTCCAATCAATAATTATACAAGTTATACTCGCATCTACGCAGGTGATGTGGTTCAAAATTGAAGGAAAATATAATGACATTGTAATGTAAAACCTATTGACAAAATCAGTACTTGTATTTGATGCTATGACTGATTCTATCATTAATTCCAGTGGATTCCCCGCCATAAGGTCCGATTGGTATTTTGATAATCGGAACCTGTCCCTTGCGATTCTTAACAGCTTTTTGATACTTTTGCTGCACAATTGAGTTAACAAGAGAATGATAAATATTACCGTAAAAAAAAAGAGAGTGATAAATAGTAAAACAAGAAATGCAACAGTTGAACATTTAAATTTGAGGAGTCTGTTAACGACAAACAAGTGAAAGTACCTTGTAATTCTTTCTAGGATTCTTTTTCGCCTTGTTGCGATTTCGAGTTAGTCCTTTGTTTTTCAACATCTACAACACATTGGTGACCAAGTTAAGACTTAAAAATTTCCAGAAAATGAAAGAATTAGAGTGGAAACATGAGAGATAAGTAAGAACCTGAGAAGTGATTTCGCGCTTTCCGTCCACAGTCTCCTCCAGCCAAGAGGGGACGGCTGATTTCCTGCAAAATCAAAAGAATCTTTATTTTCATATTGTAAAAGATGGAAAAATTAAAAATCCTTGTAGATTAGAAGAAAATATCCAAGCCAAAAGGGCTCCAAAAGTTCACCTTGAATAGAACGAGTAGGTCTCGGCTTTTGCAGCAAGTTTTGCAGCTCGCAACTTTTCCGCATGTTTGTAAAAATCATTATCATCACTGTTGTTATCCTCAGTATTAATTCCGGCACCAGCTAACACCCGACTCTCATGCTTCCTCCTTCGTTCACCAAAACCAGCTCTCTGAGGCAAATCATCATCGCCAGAAACCGCCTTAGCACAAAAAGGAATCAATCAGGTGTCTCAGAAAACAACAAAATCCAAACCTTATCCTACTAAGTGAGGTCGGCTATATGGATCAAAGGACGCTATAATATTTTATCGTATATCATATCCGTATCCAACTCATTAATCTCTAG
This sequence comes from Trifolium repens, assembly GCA_030408175.1. Lineage (NCBI taxonomy): Eukaryota > Viridiplantae > Streptophyta > Magnoliopsida > Fabales > Fabaceae > Trifolium > Trifolium repens. Next base: position 57,758,073 of record CP125844.1, read on the forward strand.
ATCCTAAGGATACAAATGCGAATATGAATATTGGAACTCAACTCCAAATTTAAAGGACAATTCTTGTAAGTAGCTTCCAAATGAAGGCAACAAATGAATTGCAAATGGAATTTGTCTATAAAATCTTAATTTTAGTACCTTGAGTTTCTTCATATTAGCATTAATAAACTGTGAGACTTTACATGAGACAAGAACATTAGACAATCCGGCTGGTCCCTTAACATCAACAACATCATCATCAAAATCATCATAGGTTGCAAGTTGGCTGTGAAATTTATAAATTGTCAGTAAGTTCCCAAATAGTGGAAACATATAAAAGATATACAAGAGTAAAGTTCGTTAACAATCTAATTAGTCTATAACTTTATCGGGCATTCTCAAATCAAATAGGTCTTTGAGATTATGAATATTTTAAAATAAAAAATCTCTGACATTGCTAAATTGTTAAATTGATCTCTATTTTTAACTATTTCTTATCAATTAGGTTCTTTACTTTTTTTGTGTTAACCCTCTGATTATCAGGGGAAGGGGACCCTAATAATTGTTTTTCTAGGAACCGAAGAATTTAGGTTCTCGCAAACAAATCATCATAATGAAAGCTTATTTACTTCTTGAATTCAGTCAGTTCTTTACTTAATGTTAATTTGGTCACTATAATTAACAACTTACTATCTACTTACATTTAATATTTAGTCACTAATATTACTATCGAATTTGGTATCAAAGTAAGACTAATAATACAAGTAAAATTTGACGGAGTCACGAATGTTTTGTTGCTTATATTCGAGATCGGAGGGAGTACCTGTTAACTAGTCTCGAACGTTTTAGAGAATTACTAGCCATTGGAGCAATGTGATTTTGTATCAATTATTCCTCAAGGGAAGCTATAAACACTGCCATGTTAAGGTGCAAAAGTCAAATTAGTAAACAATTACAGCAAATAATAAAATCAAATCAAAGATTAAACAATTAAACAAACAGCATCCTAAGACAAGCTAATGATTTTTTTTATAATAACAACACAGGGAAATTGTCAAATTGAAGCAGTACTAATATGGCAATATATGAATTGAAGCATAAACAACATCAACAATAGAAAATGAATAAAGAAGAAGAAATTAAAGGGAAGGCAACGATGGCGCGGTGATCACCGGAGTTCACGGCGGCGCGGTGTGGTGGCTTCGGAAACACGTGAAGGAGAAGAAGAAGCGTACGCAGAAACACGGAATAAGACTTTTCCTTTGTTCTTTGAGTTTTTTATTTTTGTGTTAGTAGCTTTTTCCTTTGTTGGGCCTATGTTACTATTGATTTTCTAACTACTATTCAAACCCCCCATCAATATGACTACCTAAATAATTTTTTTTTGAGGCCCTTGTCCGAAAATCATCAAGGAGAATGCGAGGAAGGTCTTTGGTGAATATGTCTGCAATCTGGTGTCTGGACGGAACATGAAGGACGCGTGCCGGCCTGACCATGTACTACCTTTTCCCGAACAAAATGTATGTCCATCTCAATATGCTTGGTGCGCTGATGTTGCACATGATTACCTGAGAGATAAATGGCACTGACATTGTCACAATACACCAAAGTGGTTTGAGGGATAGGAAAGTGGAGCTCCAGGAGAAGGTTACCTATCCAGCAAGATTCAAAGACCACGTGCTACCTTTTCCCCTATATTCGGCTTCAGCACTAGAACGAGAGAGAGAGAGAGAGAGAGAGAGAGTAGGTTGATGCAGATGCATTGGAAACAAATTAGAGAAGACGATCGTAATAGATGCAGTGGCGCAAAGAGAAACACAATCAGAGAATTACGATTGAAACAGAGGCGCGGCGGCGCTGTACTAATTATGTCAAAATATTTTATTCTATCAAATATTCACTAATTTTTTTCTTTATATTTTATGTTTTATATTTTATAATAATGTTCACCTTTGTTTTTCATATCCTATTTCCTATCCGAGTATAAATACAGCACTTGTAGTTGTAACTATGCATAATTATTCGTGACTTGATTGAGGTTGAGCTCAAGTTGGTAAAACATATTCATGACAAAATTCTGAGTAAAATTTTCAGTCAAAGCAATTTTTAATTAATTAATTATTGAATAAATAAAACTGAACAAAATTGACTCATGTCTATTCATTTTCAACCATGACCAATACTGATTAAGTTTGAGCACAGTACGAGAGAATGAAATTACTCCATAATATAGTATTGTCAATGTTCAGTATATGTACTATCACAATAAATTTAACGATGATCAAAGTTTCAAAATGTATCTTCTGGCGTCTGCTGCAAAGCCATGCATCGAGTCATCGTAATACAAAGAACTAAAGAGCTTTGTCCTTTGAGTTGACTCATTTTCTATATTTGACTTTGCGTTATATGTGTAGCCATACATATATACTCTACTGCCTCAGTCTGTTCTGATTTTGAAGGTTCATAGCGTATGTAGAGATTGCACTTGCTACGTACCTTACTCTCTGCAACATTAATTGAATAATATAAATAAATATTCTTCATCCCAAAATAAATGAAATGTTTGACTTCGTTTATATTTATTAATGTACACTTTAAACGTTAATATATATGATTATCTATTATTAAAAATTATAAAATGGTATATTTTAAAAATATTCATCGAAACAAATCAAACAATATTTAATATACTAATATTTTTATGTATATACTAATAAAAAATATGGTCAAAGTATATCAAATGAATAGTACACTAAATTAAAATTATGTCATTTATTTTGGGACAGGAGGAGTAAATAATTTAAGCACATGTTCTTGATATGAATAATTTATTAAACTTTGTTATGCGAATGTTTGTTAGAGTGAGACTTGCAAAGGCACAAAACAAAATAAAATATATGTGATGCGCACACACAAATTCAAAAATTTAAAACGAATATAATATAATCATATCAATCAATATCATTTTATTTCCCTTCTCATTAATTTTTTTTGGTTTGTATAAGTGTGTTTAACACCATATCATTTGTGTTTCTGTCTATATTAAAATTAGAATTTTCCTGTTTGATAATGTAAACAACTATAATATTGAATAAAAATTTCACTAACAATGAATTAGTTTAAATTTCTTTAAATATGTGATTATCATTCGATTTCTATCTCATGTATATCGGAAAAAAAAATTGGTTGAGAAATGAGAACCCACATTGTGTTCTCCGATCCACAGGTTTTTCAACTGAGATTAGTTATCATTAACTATGGTAAAAAAATTATACCAATTTTATGATAATCCAAAAAAATAAAAATAAAAATCCATTAAATAGTGTACTATTTTTTAATGCCTGCCAAAAAAAATTGTTTTCTTGACCAAAAATGAAATAAAAAAAAGAAGAAGCATTGTTTATGTGGAGCATGATCAACAACACTTGCATAGTCACTAACACAAATAATTTTAATTTAGATACACAAATGTTAAAAAGTAGAAGATGAAAAAGTGAAAGCTCTACTTTGCTAGCCTGGAGTACTTCTCTCTAGTCTCTGCTCCCTCATTCTGCATAAACTTGCTAGCCCCTCCTTTTAGGCTCCATCTTCTATGCTTTCCCTCTCTTTCAAAATTTATTTCTGTAATTTCAGCTTCAATTCAAGGTCCTTTGCAGTTGCACATGGCTTGGCATGAAATTTGATAATTTAAGACCTGGATCATTTTTCTTTTGAAGAGAGAATTTAAGACGACCTGAATCATGTTGTGTTAGACCCTTTTGAAGAGAATTTAAGACCTGAATTTAAGATAATTTCTAGCTAGCTTGGTCTATTTTTAGGCTGCTTTTGTCCATTATTTAAGGAATGTTCCTTTAAAAAACAAAACTAGGCAAATGGGCATATGATATGATAGAGTTTGTTATGCAAATGGCCGTTTTAGGAGTAATGTTAATATTTCTTTCGATTCTTGGTGTAATAATCCTCTAGATTGTTTACAATGTGTTTAGCGTGATTTGTTTTTGAATTGTAAGGGTTGAGTATCCCTTATACTTTTTATAATTCATTTTTTTACTTATAAAAAATAGAGTTTGTTATGCATATTGTCGTTAAGTTAGATGTTAGAAAACTATTGAATGAATAATAATATACTAGTATTTGATTAGTTACAAAAAAAAAAACATAATATTAACCACCAGGGTAGTTTAAATTAAATAACATAAGTATTAGAAACTTTTTTTTAAGCAACGAAAAATACTATATTAATTGTTAGAAGTCAATTATTGGTAAATACAAAAGTGGTATAAAAACAAACTAAACAAAAATCTTGTAGATTAAACCAAAAAATCTTGTAGATAAAACCAAATACATGATTTGATTCTCACGAAAGGCAAAAATGTACTCTACTAGAGAGCGTGTAGAGAATATCGTGAGATACAATACTGAAATTAGCTACTAAATACGTAGATAATGAGTTCGGGCGGTTACACAATGATCTGCACTTGATTTTGTTGTTAAATAATAACACATTTTTAGTACTTAATACACTTAAAAAAATGAGACGGATCTATGGTATAGACTTTATGCGGCGCCTAGAAGGACCAATTCAACTACATATTGACAAGTCAATTGTAGGGTTGAGACAATGATGAATTTTACGATATAATGTAATACTCTTCATTCTCATGATACAGTATTGACAAAATAAAAGTCATTCTCAAACATAAGTGATCCTTAATTTATGTGAGGTCGTGTCATAAGTGATCTTAGTAATTCGATCCTTTGACAAAAAATCAATGGGAAGAATAAATTTATGAAACATCGAGGGTATTGAGACATAAGCCTACAAAAATTAACAAGTGATAAGAACTCAGCCTTTGCGATTGGATATCCCGTGAAAAATGTTTAATGTGGTGAGAACATGCAAGTCACTTGTTAGTTCTGTTGGCGCTAATGTTAATTTTTATTGTCTGTCTCCATCACATGATACCGTATTTGAGAAAGTATTAGGTACTGCATATTATTGAGAGAATAAATTATAAAACTTTTAATAATTTTCATATCCCATATAAGTGGTGTATGATTTGCACCATACATTTGATAAAATCACCTATATATTTGCATGGGTACATGTTAAGTTGGGAAGAATTAATAAATTTGTGAAACATCGAGGGAATTGCGACATAAGCCAGCTGAAATTAACAAGTGATAAAACTAAGCCTTTGTGATTTGATATCCCATGAAAAAGGTTCAATGTGTGGTAAGAACAGGTCACTTGTTAGTTCTGCTAGTATTAATGTTAATTTTTATATTGTCTCCATCACATGGTACCGTACTTGCGAAAATGATAAACACTACATTATTGATAGGGTAAATTATAATTTTTTTAATAATTTTCATATCCCGTATGAGTGATGTATGCACCATACATTTGATAAAATGACCTATACGTATGAATGTTGTTAAGTGGGTCCGTTTGCGTGATATATTCACAAAATCTATATAGTAGTTATGAATATTGGTCTCAACAACAAAAAAATGTGGGGATATTATGTGATTGATAGACTTCTAATATATAAAAAAATAAAAAATAAAAGTCTTTTATGTTAATATAATTTGGGGGTATAAGTTGATGGGATGAGAATCTTGACTTCACCAAGATTTTCTAATGATGTAAAAGTGAAGAAGCCAGGTCCAATAATGGACTTGAACAAGTAAAAAGGTCCAAGTCTTTTTTAATTTCTAAAGTTCAATAGTAGTAATAACATTCAATTGAAACCTCAATATTTGATCATAAATGAGGAAACAATGTTCATAAAGACTAGGGCACACCTTGTTTAAATAGTTATAGTGTACTTGTAGTACTCAAGAAAATCTCAAAACATGTGAAGAAAGATGAAGGTGTTTTTCCTAATTCAAGCATTCAATTTATAAACCGAATTTTAATTTCTTTCCTAATATAACAATTTGAAAGCATAATAATTAATTGGAAAGTACTATATTGCTTTTTTATCTAGATTCTATACTCTAGATAAGTTGGTTTTGGTTGAATAATAACAATCATTGCAAATCATATAAACATGCCATAATAGTGGCACAAATATGAGGGACAGTTAAATTCACGCTCACTTTAGTTTTAGTGCTTATTATTGCAGTGACCAAACTAGATTTTCTTCAGTTAGTGGAAAGCAAATGCTACAAATCGCGAAAATCGCACACTCAATTAAGAGCTGCCAAATATCCTATCTTTGATATTTGGGGAATTTAGAATTATTCACATTCGCCGTGATTTTGTAAAAGTTATAAAATGCAGTTTTTCTATAATTATAAAAATCATTATGATTCTTTTTTTTCTTCTTGGTTTCTACCACCTGTTGAATCTGGATCGGGGGTCAGTTCCGACTATACATGGCAATAAAACTCATACCCGCGGGTACCCGTCCAAACCATACCCGTTTTGACGGGGAAAACCCGAGTTGACTGGGTTTGGGTTTTCCCCGATTTCAAAAGATGGGGTTGGGGCGAGTAATGGGGACATTGATACCCACCCCGAACCCGTCCTCGAACCCGCCCCGCATTTATTAAAATTAGATTTTACCTCTTTTAAATTAGAAATCCTTAAACAATTTCTTAAATTACATTTATATATTTATTTTTTATCTTTAATTTGAATATTAAACAAATTATTTTCTCTATTTCTTTTCTTTATTTAAAAAAATATCATTGAAAAATAATAATTTTGGGCTTTTAACTTCTTTTATTTAATAAAAAAATACTAAAATGCAATCCAAATTCATGTAGGAAAAGACGTAGCGGGGATACCCGAACCCCGTTGAGATACCCGATCCCCGTTGGGTTTGGGTTTGGGGTTATACTTTTTATCCCCGCTCGAAATTGGGATGGGTTTGGGAAAACCCGAACTATATGGGTTTGGGGAGAGTAAAACCCGTCCCTGCCCCGCCCCATTGCCATGCATAGTTCCGACATTAAGTGGTTTCAGTCTCCTCTGATCGCAATTGTGAGGGATCGAACTGTGATCCTCCTACCAAGTTCATCATCAATCACCATTGAACCAACTAACGATTTGTTAAAATTATTATGATTCTGAAGTCTGATACCAAATATACATTAAGTATTTTTATTATGCGAATTTACCTATACTTTTAAACATGTCAAGTATGTTCATGTGAGTATAGCTGAGTTCGTCAAAAAAAGAAGTCTAATATGTGAGCTAGAGTACGTATAGGTACCCTATGAGTAGGAGGAAGTAATTTTTTTTTTTCTTTGCAAAATGGAAACTTCTCAATTTCTGAATAAACATGTATACTCCTTTTATTTGTGAGTATGTATTACAAATGAAGATACATTGATTAAAAAAAATATTTTTTTCTAAAGTATTTTTTTCCTATTAGAAAATTACTCTTACATTCAATCATATCTCATCAAATAGATAACTATGTTTGACTTTTTTCAATTATAATTAAAAAATAATTGCGAGAAACTAATATCAAAGTAACTAAATAAACATAAGTTCAAATGGCTTATTAGCGCTCGTAGCACACAGTAATTGAATGAAACTTGATATATAACCCAATAATATACTAGTTATTATGATTTAGTCTATTTATATAATTGCCCGTGTCGAGAGTCAGAAATAGCTAGTTATTATTATTAATTAAAAAAATGTTAATAACTTATATTAGAGTATTAATTAGTTAAGAAAACAAATAAATTTTTACATTGAAAGATAATGTATTCAACTTTTTTTAAATGATTAAGTAATTTGTTTGTAAAAACAATTAAGTTATGTGTTTATAAAAAGATTAATGTGTTTAGACAGCAAGACCCTTAATTGATTAAAAAAAGAAAATCAAGACTCTTAAAAATTCAATGCAAAATATTAGTGGGTCCATTGTTAAGAAATTCAGTCCAATCTAAAAGATATTTCAATTGGGCCGGTCAAAATATTTTCTCTAACGAATTTGATGGATTAGTTAGGTGAACTTAAATCCCAGGTGAAGACAAAAGTATGTACTTAACATAACATAACATGAAAACAGCACAAAACGTATAGTTTCGATCATCATATATAATATGAGGACCACAAATTATTTAAGACAGCATTACATAAGACTTTGAAAAAACACCTGAAGACCACCCTACTTTCATTTCACTCCATCATTCCTCATCCTCACTAAACCCCCAATTTTAATAATCATCAACAATTAAAAATATTTTTTTCAATATTTCATCTTTTAAAATGAATAAATAAATGTATCAAAGTTAAAATCATTCATATATATTATATGAGGTGTGTTATATGGACAACTGTTTTTTAGACAACTTAAAATAATAAGACAAAAAAATTTATTTTAAAAAAAGACTTTGTGTGAAGAGTTGTCCAAAGTTGTCCCAAATTAGATGTCAAAATATAATTTCTCATATTATATATAATATCTCTACTAATCGAGTTAAACTTAGAGATAGTGATATTAATAATATACTCGGTGGTACTAATAATTTGATAGTTTAAGATACAATGAATAAGAATATTTTATTAAAAGAATTATTAAATGTTGTTTTAATATTGTAAAAAAAAAAGTCAATAAAAATCTAAAAGAATTAACAATTTTGAAACAGAAAATTTTTAAGGGACAATTATAATATATAAGACATACTCCAACTGACTTTAATTAAAAGTATTTTTTGTTTAATTAGAATTATTAAATAACAAATAATACTCCTTCGATTATTTTTATAAGAAATCATTCAAATTTTATATTTATTTAATAATTGATGTATTTGATCTATATTATAACTTAAATACATTCATTATTAAATGAATCTAAAATACCATCTATCTTTTATAAAAAATGGAAGGAATATTTGCTTACGAAATAATCTATCACATTTAATATATAGTAGTATGTAATTCCAAATCACACTTAAGACCATTGACTAAACTAGAATGCATCCCGTGCCAAGCACGAATAATTAACATTTTTTTCGGTTCTAAATATATGCATATATTATATCTTTGAAGCACGAATATACATATGGATCTTAGACACGACACAGATACTAACACATTAACATCAATTATAATTTGAAAAAAATAATATAATTAAATGTAATCATAAGTGTTGGTGTCCGACACAGAACACAACTAATCTGAGGAGTGTACATGTTTCATAGATCCTGACTCATATCCGCGTGCATAACAATATTTTTACTCGTATCATAAACGTACCATTGAGTATCAGAGTACCCATACTCGCACTCATTACCTTTAACTTTATTAAGAATAAATTGATCAATTAAAAAATAAGATATCGTTTTAATATTATTAATTTTTTAGTAAAAAAAATTAATGTTGACTTTTGAAAATTATAGAAAAAATGATTATTAATCATACTAATTTTCATATATATCTTTGTTGATATATTCATTATGTTCTAAATACACATTTTTTAATTGCAAATTTGTAAGAGTTTAGTAGTGTTATATTTTTAAAAATTGATATACTTATATTTTTATATAATAATATAAATAAAAAATGTATATATATATATATATATATAATATGCGAGTATGGGGGAGAGGTGGGTACTAAAGTACCCATACCCGTTCATTATTGCGGATAATTACTAATGTATATGTTTATTTTTTGCGGAGACCTATTGTATATGAGTCCACTTGTCATTCTTGAGAAAAAAACAACTCTTTAGATTCATTTAAAGTCGCTTTGAGCATGCAATATGAACTCGATAAAAAAAAGAACGGATTAAAATTTAAAACATAACATTTAGTGGAACCAAAGTTCAAAGGAAATTTATAGAAGGACTAAAAATAAAAGTTGATATATTTTATGGAACATAAAATTATTGTGGTCATTGGATCAGTTCGCAAATTGTTAACTTTTACATAGTTCTATCTCTTTGTAATCTAGTTATTTATGTTATCTGTTTTTCAGTCATAAGTAAGTAATAGTTTTTATTTATTTTTAAATGTTTGAATATAATGTTTCTAAGATGGTAGTGAATGTTTTAGTATTTTTGTTGTTTTGATGATTTTTTTTATTGTAATGTTAAAACATTAACGACATTAACTCTTTTCGAGATACAGTTTTAGAGCTATCAAAATGGGCTAGCTCATATGGACCAGCCTGTAAATCCGGAATAAATTTAGGGATTAGAACTTAAAATATTAACCCAGATTTGTTAAGGGTTTACCCCAACCTGAAAAGGTCTGAATTTAAATATGGGCTTTTTGGCTCGCCCGTTTTAACAGCTCTGAAGTTGTCAAAATGAGTTAGCCCGTATGCACTGGTCCGCCGAGCATAAATAAATATAGGGTTTGGGCCTTAAAATATTAGCAAAAATATTTTTAGAGTTTTTTAGCATTCCTCGAAAAAACCCGTATTTAAAAATAGATTTGTTGGCCCGGTCCGATAGGTCTCGTAGCCCAACTGGGTGAGCCCATTGAATGCCGGGTAGTCCGTTTTGATAACTCTAATTTTGTCCAACAATTAAAGAAGAATAAAAAATGAAAGTTAACTTATGAACTGAATTTCAATGTTTTTGTTATTCTGATCATTTTTTGTCACAAAATAGGTATTTTTATAGAGTTTGTTCCTTTCAATTTTAAATAAGTTTGTGTTATAACTCACACATGTGTGGGTAACAATATTTACACTCGTACATGTACATGAACTTTTGAGGTATCAAAGTACTCATATTCGCATCCATTACCCACAATTTTATTTAGAATAAACTGATCGATTAAAAAAATATGATAACATTTTAGTATAACATAAAATTTGTCAAACATTTTAGGCTTAAATAGGCAGTTCTTCCCTATAAGTTTGCGTTTTTTAAGTTTTCGTCTATGTATTTTTTTTGTAGGAAATAGTCATTGAAAGATTGAAATTGTTTAATTTGATTTTGGTCTCTGACGTTAGTCATCATTAAAAAATTGAAGGTAGCAATCATAGACACGCGTGTCACATAGTGACATGGCTATTGACCACCAGTTCAACTGATTATTTAAATTGAAGGACTAAATCTAAATAAAAATTGTCAAAATCGCTAATTTCTTCTTCCTCTTCTCATAACATCTTCTTCATCTTTCATCCGCCATATTGCTGTCTCTTTGACCCATATCTTTGCAAAATTTAGATGCAATCAACCCAAAAAATTTATAGAAACAATAATATAATTACCTTAAATAAATACAATTTAAGAAATAAAAAAAAACAAATATCAGCTACAACTTTAATATAACAAAATATTTATTTAATTAATTATAATTTGTATGTAACTGACTAAATTGTTATGTAACGTTCAAATAGATATAAAAAATAGTTATTATAATAATTGAAAATTACACGTAACCGAAATATGTTTATAAGCATTAAAAAATATATAGAAACGCTTAATATATTGATTTTATTTGCGTATAACCTATGAAATTACATTGATTTGTAACATAATAATGTAAATATTTTTTATTTTAGTATTTAATATAAAATGTAACGTATTAAAATAATAATATAAATATTATTTATTTTAATATTTAATTAAAAATGTAACGTCATAAAATATTAAATAAAAATTAATACAATAAATAATTAAATGAAAAAATACATGTGTCACAAACGGTTTAGAGAGAATAAGAAATGTTATAAAAACCCAGTGTCACTATTGAGGTTAGAGTCAACCTTGAACAAAAATGTAGAATCAATCAACCTAGAAATGTCTTTAGGTAGGACTTCAGACGATTTTTCCTATATAAATACAATTATTATATTAAGATTGATAATACAACATATATAATTTTTTTTGCATCACTACGACTAATTCAAATACGTTACCGCAAAACTCTCAATCATTTGAAACACTTTTTTTTTGAACAATTTTGTTGCTTCACGGTCAAAAATGACGAATGTGGCAAAGTCGGTTGAATTAATTACAGAGACATTGATTTTGTACCTAAATAATAGTAAAAAACAAACATTACACTTATAATTTTACGTGTTTAAAAAATAAAATGAATACACTTTTTATATGTTACCTTTCGCTAACATGGGCCACATGTTTATTACATTTAGAACAATAGTACATGCCCTCATCAAGAATAACTTTTTTGTTACACTCACATGCAGTGTACCACCACCCATGTGTATCAAGCAAGCCTTTGATTGTTCCCAAGACAATGTAAGATGATTGCTGGATTTTAGGAAATAAATAATGATTAAGTTTTATACGATTAATAATATATATGATTTCTACATGTACCTTAAGTGAATATAAAAAATTATTTTGTTAAGCAAAAAAACTAACCCCACGACTTTCTTTCAACCCCTCAATTGTTATCCTTGGCGCGACTTTGAGAAAATCTTCTTCTTCGCTCAATCCATTAGAACCATGGATCAAACAAATATCAGGGGACGGAGAATCATTTTTTTCCAGCATCCTATAATCCATATTAATAGCTTCAACATAAATTGTAAAATACAACGTATAAATAAATAAGCAAAATAAACACAAAAGTTGTTATGCATACCTTTTCTTCAAATCATTAAACAACAACCTAGTTGAATTAAAAGAATTTCGAATTGTTGCATATCCTATAAAAGAAACACATTTTTAACAGTTTATGAGTTTACATTTGCAATGAAAAAAAGCGATAACTTTATATAACTTTATCAAAATACATGAATACCTTAGCATATCTTAATTTTAGCCATTAACACAACGACTATTGTGTTTTCAGTTTTGCCTACCGCAACAAATGCATTCAACTCATCAACATATGGACCAAAAATGGTAACTTTAAACTTGAATATGTGTAAATAATACATAAAGAATTTTTTAAAGCATTGAAATATTTTGTCATAGATTGAAATGCAAAATATGTGATATTAACCCATCATAGTCCAACTGAATTGCAACCATTTTGGTCTTCAAACCATCGCTTTCATACTCCTTTTGAATTCCAACGCCGGTTAGCTTTCCCATAATATCTACAAAATATGATTATACACACGATTATTGATACCACATATTTACAATGTGATAATGACAAAAACAAAAAATAATACATAACATACTAATATTTCTTACCATAAAAATAATTTGTATCATAATCAAGTGAAAATGTTGGAATCAGACTTTCAATCATATATATATCGGAAGAAACTTTTTTCGAGTTGCAAAGTTTTACCTTCATGTGGAATTGAAAATTTAATTTATACCCGTGCCTAGTAACACGGTATGATCCACTCTTTGCAACAACTCCAAAATTTGTAATCGAGTAAACATTACCTTCCTTAAAGTCTTTTTCAAACTTATAAATTAGAGTGCGACGCACTGTACCTTGTATTTTGTTTCCCTTAACAATAAGACAATATATTAATATAATACATAAAAAAATCAAGAATTAGTGTAAATAAAAGTTAAACTTACAGAAAATTTCTTACAGTTGAATCCATTAGTATCATATCCAAAGAAAATGGTCAATTGTTGCTTGACACATCACTAACCAACCACATCCGAATTACACGAACAACAATATTCAAACTTTCACTGCTTTGGTTGATTTCACAAATTTGGTTAATTTTTGGAGCCATGTTTAGCGATAATTGAAGTAGGCAAAAATGATTTCGGAACTTTGTGAGTTTTTGTGGCAAAATGATTTGTATTTATAGATAACTTTAGAAAGACAAAAAGTAAATATGATTTTATGACAAAATATCCGTTACAACTTAACATTAATGTAAAAAAAATATGTAACCGACAAAACTGTTATGTAACGTTCAAATAAATATAAAATATATTTAATATAAAAAGTAACGTTATCAATAATTAATTAAAATGTAACATTTTGAAAAAAAATATAAATATTATTTATGTTAGTATTTAATTAAAAATATAACGTTATAAAATATTAACTAAAAATTAATGCAATAAATAATTGTAATGTAAAATGACACGTGTCACGTTCTCATGAGTAATGTTGCGTTTGTTTATAATATAGATATCTATTAGTATCATATCCAAAGAAAATGGTCCATTGTTGCTTGACACATCACTAACCAACCACATTCGAATTACACGAACAACAATATTCAAACTTTCACTGCTTTGGTTGATTTAGGAAATTTGGTTAATTTTTGGAGCCATGTTTAGCGATAATTGAAGTAGACAAAAATGATTTCGAAACTTTGTGAGTTTTTGTGGCAAAATGATTTGTATTTATATATAACTTTAGAAACACAAAAAATAAATACGATTTTATGACAAAATATCTGTTACAACTTAACATTAATATAAAAACAAAAATATATATGTAACCGACAAAATTGTTATGTAACGTTCAAATAAATATAAAAAATATTTAATATAAAAAGTAACGTTATCAATAATTAATTAAAATGTAACATTTTGAAATAAATAATATAAATATTATTTATGTTAGTATTTAATTAAAAATATAACGTTATAAAATATTAACTAAAAATTAATGCAATAAATAATTGTATTGTCAAATGCCACGTGTCACATTCTCATGAGTAAGGTCTCATTTATATATAATATAGATTACTCAGTGACTAATAAATTCAGTCTTTGGGAACATAAAACTTTAAGTTAAATGAGAGATACCACTAGCAGTTAGTAAGTGAATTGTTTCAAATGTTTAGAGTCTTGTCCACTAGGAAGTGTTTAGGAATTTAATACTATCTTCGTCTCAAAATATAAAGGAAAATTGTGCAAAGAAAATTGCATTATGTTAAAAATTTGGACTAAATATATCAATTTTGTTTGACCAATATTTGTTTAATATTTTGGAACAGAAAATTTAGTTTTTATGAAAATATTAATGAGTGTCTGCTAGACATTTTTTTTACATTCAATTTAAAGAAATTATTTATTTAAAATGCATTGACTTTATACACTTTCATAAAAAATTCATAAAACTTATTTCCTCCCTTATAACAAAAAAAAAACCCTTTTACATTGAAAAATTGAAGGATAAAAAGGTAAGGACCGCAAGGAGTACTATTTAAGATAATTAAAGGATGTCCGAAAATACTTGTTAGTAAGACCTTAATTTTTACCTTATATTTAACCATTGTTACATTAATTGACACACAATTTTCAATATTATATCTTGACACCGTATATCATCGAGCGTAGACTTCAAATAAATGTGAAACATTTACAGGGTCGGTCCAATACTAAACGAGGACTACAGTGAACTCTAAAACAATAATTTTATTACTTAAAAGAAATAATATTTTAAATATATTTTTGAAACAAAATTTTATTTTAATTCAATAATAAAGTTAATACATTTAATATTTTACTGAGACGTTTTTTGGTAAGTTTATTGAGACGTTGTTGATCTAAAGTAATATTTTATTAATTTTAGTTTAAATACACATAGAATCAAAGGTTATAAGTGCTAGAATTCAAAATTGTTGTCTTATTTTTATATGGAATAACTTTTTCTCATAAGTCTTTATATTTTTCTCGAATGACTTTTTTCTACTGTGGACTAATGAGTATATAATGCATGAGATATTTTTTTTTCTATGTATTTTTTTTTTACTTTTTAGAGATCTGATTCTGAAGTTGATCGGTCAAATATTTAAACAAAAACAGCAAATGATAAAACTCAAATATTGTATAAATATATAGTGGAGTATTTAGGTCACGATGTTTGGTTTAATGGTGATATAAGAGATTTACATAATGTTTTAGGTTCGATCTTTAGCTCCATCTGGTGTAGTATATTTAAATTAAAAAAATGTTGGTTAATTTTGTTTATATTTTATTGTGGGTGATTAATACATTTCAAAGTTAATTTATTACTATAGCAGAGAGACACAAATATTTAAGCAAATAAAAATAGAGAGACAGTTGTTTTTGGGGTCCCTCATTTTGTGTCCTTATCTCCAACCTTTTTGTCTTTGTTCCTTTCTGGTCCGGTTTCTACTTGTTCATTCCCCCACTTTAATACCTTTTTACACTTCACTCTCATCATGTCTTCTTCTTCTTCTTCATCTTCTTCTTCTTCTTCTCCATCATCTTCACATCAACAACCATCAATAACTCCTTCAAATGTTGTTGATATACCTGGTCCAAGTAACACTAACAATAACAACAATGATGATGAATTTGAAGCCCCTTCTTCTTCATCTTCATCTTCAAGACAACGTGCTATGAATGAAGTATGGCTTGAACCTGTTGTTGAAGCATTGGCTACTCAAGTTGCCATTGATTCTTCTCATTATCATGGTCGTCTTTCTGCTGCTTCTGCTCTTGCCATTATTTTTCAGGTCACATTTTCTATCTATCTAACAATTTTTCTTCATCATTTTTTTTTTTAATAATTCATAATGTTTGTTAGAAAAAATGTTAATTTAATCAAATGGGTTTGTGTTAGTATTTTGCTATGTTGAATCTATGAATAAATAATAATAATTTTGATTGCTTATGAATTAAGATTTGTGGAATCTAAAGCATGTGTATGTGATAGCTTTTTCAGTTCCGAAAATGGACAAATTATTGGTCAAGTCAAACAATATGCATTGTATCCTGCAGTGATATATGCAGTTTCTTTTTAGGAGTTTTTTGTTATTATATATCAATGAATATAAGTGGTTCAATTTAATTACTAATATTTTAATTTACATATTTTTTCTTTTAATAAAAAAAAATACTCTTTCCTTCTTGTAAGATGATGATTCTATAAATAACTTTAGGCCCAATAGATTGATACATTCAAATTCAACTCAATGAATTATTAAAAAAAAAAAAATCAATGGAATTTTTTCTTAACCTACCAAATTTAACTCATTTTATTATTCAACAAAATTTTGATACAAAGAGGAATAAAATAATAAACACGGTAATTTAGCGTATAAAATAATTGTCTTTAATTAAATATAAATGTCTATATTTATTTGCCGCATAACAAATTTAATCTCAAAATTTGAATACTTTGAACAATAATTTATTTTGAGATTTGAATATGTATAAGTTTTGGTTTTAAGATGCTTTGAAGCATCCTAGAAAAAACAGTTCCTTAAAAACGGCTACTTTTACGTGGGTCATTTTCCAAACTAAATGTGTGTCCCTTTCACAAAAAGGGTAAATGTATTTTCTTTGTTTGTATCTTTATCATTTGATTTTGATTATATGAAAATGAAAAGGCTTTGAATTTTGATGTTTTCCCTTTCTTGGCATGAAATCCTTTTTTTGACTGAACTTTTTAATTATTCTAGCTATGTATGTATCTAGGCCTAAAGATCCATGGTGTGTCTTTTTTCAATTCTTTCTAAAAACATATAGTTAGTAGCTTTTTACTATTTTTTCAGAAGGATTGTTTTCTTAAATAATACAAGGAGGGAACACATGAATAGTGATTTATGTCTCAATACTATAGTGTCCTTGCAAGTATATACTGTTTTTATATTGTTATACTATATAGTTAGAACTTTGAATTAATTTATAAGTACAATTTTTGGTCCAGCTATAGATTCTGTCTGGTTGCATAGTTGGTAACCACACTATTTTTAATAATTGGAAGTTTATACTTTTTTTTAAAACATAAAGGCAATGTTAATATTTTTTTTTTTTTGCTTTCTTTACTGGTTTAATCTGATTCGGGAGTTAGTTCTTAAATCAAATATTTCTAGCCTCTCCTAATTGTAATTGCGGGGAATCGAACCGTAGTGACAATGATCATACCTTACTTGTTACTAATTCATTATTAGTTTTTATCGGACGTGGGAAATGAATCCAGAACAATTTTTAGTGAATGTTTGGTTTTGCGGTAAGAAAAATTGATTTTGACATAATTGATTCTGTAAAATCGATTCTGGCCAAAATTGATTTTAAGTTAAACTGTTTTCTGTTTGGATGTATTAATACAAAAGTGAGTTGAATAAAAAACTTAAGTGTAAAAATTAATTTTAGAATCAGAAGTTACGATTTCTAGCTTCAAGTAGAATCAATTCAAGAGGCAGAATCAAGTTTACTTTTGAGAAACAAAAAAAAATCTGAATCAATTCTACACATCCAGAATAAATTCTTATTGTTTCTACTTTTTAACTCTTTCACTTTAATCACCAAATCAATTTATTTTGACTGGATTACCTTTTTATTCATTAAAAACAAAAACAATTATTATTTTTGTGGTTCTTGAAATCACTTTTAAATTGATTTTTTTTTAATTATCGTAAATATTGTAGCTAAATACATATAAATCACGCAGAAAATATATAATTATTAAAGATTAGTTAAACTTTTTTAAATAAGTATGCCAATTTTCATTTAAATCAAAATTATTGGACAAAAGTTCAAGTGATTATTGACCATCATCAAAGAAATCGAGTCTATAGAACAAATTTTTAATCAAATTTTATCTATCTCTCGATTGAACTCAATATTACTAGGATTTTCTTCCGCTAAAAAATACTGGACAAAAAGTTACTTGACAAATACAATATTGTTTTAATGAGTTTAATTTTTTGTTATTGTTAATTTTTCTACAATGCCATCTCATCACAATCAACCGTGTGTCAATTTATAAGCAGTTGAAATAAAAGTCAAATGTTTTAGATTGTTAAAAGAAAATTACCTACAACTGAGTATAAAATTCTTGTAGTGAAACTTTTCAGATTTTTTGTGTAAATCTTTATTTTACTATTTAAATTAAACATATTAAAATTAATTCCATACCTCTTAAACCAATTTTAACCCTTCTAAAAATGATATTAAACATAGGCATATTTGGTTTCAAGGATTCATATTAACTCCTTCAATGAAAAAATATAAGAATATAAAAATTACACTTAAAAAAATCAAAATATGATAATTTGGAGAATATTTTATATGTTGATGTCAAAATATTTTTTACTGTTATTTTTATTTAAAAAAGTGGAAAGAGCGAAAATTAAATTTTTATTTAATTTTAGAGATATATGTAAAAATAATTTTTGAAAAGAGAAATGTTTCTCATATAAATTTGGAATGAAAGAGATTTAACTTTCTCTATTACAGTATATTTTAGAACGGGTATAATGATGGCCAAGCACTATATGCATAAATGCCAAAATTCACATGCAGTCCAATTCTTGCGATGACAATGCCCCATTCCTTTTGTATCTATCTGAAATGTTCCCTCATTGGTTTTTTTTCCAATAAATTAGTAGTAAATAGTAGTGTGATAGTATTTAATATTAGGTTTTTGCATGTTTAAAAAAATTTAGGTTTTTGAGTCAAAAAAAAGTAGGTTTTTTTGTAAACTACTCCATTTATTATTTGTAGGTATTTATCTGTCAAACAATAAAATTAAGTAATATGCAAATACAAACAATTTTATCTTCAACCTTTAGCTAAATTTTCAACTCATCATTTGGACTAGGGAAGTTGTAGCATATTAATTTTTTAATTTTTTTTAATTAATTAAAAAGGACCATAATATAATATTTTATAGGAAATGTTAACAAGTGACATTTAGAAACTAAAAATGAAGTTTTTAATCGGATAAATATTTTTAGACTTATACACCATCGGCTATATAACTTCGTAAGATAACTAGTTATTTTCTGTGATTATATACATCAGATGTATTAATAATTAATTGAATCTAAAAAGGAAAAAAAATTATATAAGAGTAACAATTTTTCAAATTCAAATTATACCATCATTTTTACTTTTCACCTTTTTTTATCAACTAATTAAACGATGGCTTATTAAAAAGAAGTTATTTAAAAGATGATTTAATTGGAGTTTTTTTTTTACAGTAATGGTTTATTTGGAGTTGGTAGAACATACTAACATGGAGTAGCAACTAGTAACATAGATATTTGTCTTTTGGTTTTGTTGGAGAGGTGTGTGTGTATGCTTGTAAAACTGGATAGATTCGTTTGTTGGAACAAGACAGAGCCTTGACCAACCCTTTATTGGAAATGAAAGTGAAATATATGTGGGGTACCACGCACTACCTATAGCTAGTACTCTCGCCCCACAAAATGAATGATACAGATGACTGTTTCACGTATGTTGATGTATAATTTTGACAATTAAAATTCATTGAGATAAATTCAACATCATGCTAATATTTATTTTTATTTATTTATAGAAAATTATGGTTAAAATAATCCAATGTAGTCAACTGTGTCATTTAATTTTGAACGGAGAGAGTAGTACCTTTTACTATTGAATCCATTATAAAATAAATGACCTAATTTTGATTCTGTTATAACCATATTTTTTTTATAAATATGTATATATAAATAGTATTTTCAAAATATATAATTTTTATAATGTTTAATAATATATAATTAAAAATATTGATGATTAAAATTATTCTTTGGCAAACATAAAATTGGTCAAATAGTATTATCTATTTTGAGACTGAGGAAGTAATAAATTTTTCATTTCATTTTCATACACACGCCTACATTAACAGCAACTAAGATTTGGACCACACCCATCAATTTTTCTCTTCTTTACATTCACCTTTCTTAAAATGCGAATCGTAATAGCTTATGCATATATTTTGATATTTCTAATTTTGAATAGATTGAATTTAATAAATAGATTGCATTTAATATTACAAAATTGACATATAATTATCCATTTTTTTCTAAGTAGTTTAGTGGTCAAACATTCCACCCTTAAGGTGTGGATAAGTGGTATGACCGGTTTGAACCATAGTTTTCTGTATATATAATGTAATGTCCTATCAATTGAACTAAATTATAAAATAATAATATGACAAAATTATCATAAATTAACATATATTAATGATGGAGCTAGAGTTCGAAATTCAATCGTATTTTTTACATATTTTTATCGGTTGAGTTACGGCTTTTGTACAGTTTTTTTTTTTAATCTTGATCTATGCTCTTGCTCTCTAGCACCGGAGGATCATATTATTCTGATTAATTAAGTATATCATTATTATATGATTAAATTTTCTATGATCATGCTCGAGACAATAGGTAATAGTAGAATACTACTAGAGAATATCTTCACCCATATCTTATGAGTCCGACCCGGATATATATATCTATATATCAATCTATGGAAGAATGTTAATATAGTAGTACAGTATACTTTATATTAACACTCAATTTTATTTTATCTGTTACAATCAAACTTTCCATGTGAATGGGAACATACAATGACAATAGAATCTAGGATCTCATCATCACCTTCAACAGTCAATTATCTAATTTCAAATATATAAGCATAGTACTCTACTAGTTACTACTACTGTATTTCATTTTGTTTCCTATGCTATGCCTATAGAAATAGAATGCATATCATAAGCATTTTTTTTAATAAAATAATATATAGCTAAAGAGAAATAAATATATTCTGTGAAATTTGCTTCATGTGTTGATGTTGGTGGAAAAAATGCATGCAGGTTTGTTCTACATGGAGAGAAGTGTCGCGCTCGGATCTACTGTGGCAGAGGCTCACGAGACGCATCTGGCGCAGAACATATAGATTGAGAGACACGTGGCAACTTGAGTACATCTACTGGCATCGAACGGCCAGGAACTTCACAACAGGTAGACATGCTTTAGTGGTCCCACAATATGATCCAGGAGACCACCACCAAACCCTCATTTGCCGCTGCCTTACTCTCTGCGACACCCACCTCGCCTGCGGCTTTGTCGACGGCACCGTTCGACTATTCGATCTCAACACCGGCACACACATCACTACTTTTTGGTCCAATCACGGTCACCTATTCGGCCCATTCTCGCAATCTATTTCCGGAATCGTAATTGCAAACTCTAGTCTCGCGTTTGCAAGACTGGATGGTGATATTTACATGTCATTGATTAATGGGCCCGTACCCATACCCGGGCCCATTCCAGCACGAAGAGCAATAATCGGCGATGTAGTTAATAACGGAGTATTAGTAGAATTCGCGGGTTGTAACCGGTTTTGGGTTGGTTTATTCGCGGGCCATGCAGGTGGAGCTTTTCAAATATGGGACACGCAAACGGAACAACGCGTGTTCGTCGGCGGTGCATTAACCGATCCCGAAGCCGTTCAAGGATGGCATATGTTAACCGAATTAGTTGAACCGGTCGGTCGAATCCGAGTAACTGAAAGAGAATTTGTAGTAGCATGCACAACTTCAAGATTGGTTTGTTTCAGCTTAAGAAATCCAGAGATTCTATTACGTGACATGGGATCCACAACCGGTTTCATGGTTAGTTCATTAGACATTAGCCATGAAGTTTTTGTTGTGGTTGAAAGAAATGGTGTTGGAACGGTTAGGCGCGTGGGAAATTTTGAGCGCGTGACTAGGTTTCGGTTAAGAGGTTCATGGTTAAGGGGTTTATTAGGGTGCATGAATTTAGGGTATGTTATAACATATTCAAGTGTGTCTGGTTTGTTGAGAGTGTGGGACATTCATGAACCTACGGCAAGGTTGTGTATTACAATTGCGGTTAGAGATGATGGTGGAGAGGGACAAGGACAAGTTCATGGTAATAGTATGGTTGCTAATCAAACTCATGTTGCTATTTCATCTAATGATTCTTCCATACATTTATTGGATTTTAGTGTACAGTAGTATAATTTATTTATCTAATTTTATTATGATTTGTTAGAAGAGGAGGGAGGATTAACACCCTCACATTCATTCAAATTTGAAATTCCTTTTTGTATGTAGTCTCACAAAAAATCACATCTATTGTTGTTATTTTACCTTGTTCGTTCCATAAATTTATCTTCTTACCTTTTAATTATCAAAGGGAATTGGATTTACCGCCGTAAATTGTAATAAATATACACATTTTTATGTTAGTTCAATTATTTATTTTATCCAATACTACAAATTCAATCAAATAATTGATATTTTTGTCAAATTATTAAAGTAATATTTTACATATATCTAATAATTTAAAATCATCAATATAATGTTTTGAATATTTTTATGATATAAAAGTTATTAACTTTTAAATTTAGAAGACTACATTTAGTCATTTACCAATATCAATTTTTTTTTAAGGTCATTATCAATGTTTCGAATATTTTTATATCATTATGTTAGGTATTACGGGTATACTAGAATCATGGTGACTCACCGTAACTTTACAGAAGCTAAAAAATATAGTTTCTATAAAATCATGGTGGATCAACGTGATTTTAACATACCCATCATGATACGAAACACACACTGTGAATGATGTCTATATTAGTAAGAATTTACCGTTATATTCAATTTTGTTGTTGAGTGTGTTTGAGACTTCTGTAGAGACAAGCAAGGCCAATGACCATTCTCACGCCTTTCTTGGGAATGAAATAAACAAATGGTAGCCTAGCAAGCATGCTTTGAACCTTTACCTTGTTTTTGTATGTATATACATATACTCACACGTGCATGTAAGAAGTGATGGGTCATTGAGACTACAAATTTTAAATTATATCGGTGAAATGGATAGCTCATCTGGTTAAGTTGATTGAGCTAAAGGTTAAAGTGTTGGATGTTAAAAGTTCGAGTTCAGACAAAAAGAAAAACTAACATAACAACTAATAATTTGTCATTAAAAAAATTATACACAAAAAGTTTAACGGAGTATTGATTAACAAGGTTATTTATGTTATCATGTGGAAATTAAACACAAGTTAAGCTTATAGTTAAACAAAGACTTTTTTTCTTGCATAGAATATATCACGCGTCAACTGTACATCCTCTGATATTGAATTGAATATGTTCAAATGAGATGAACTTTGTAAAGCGTGAATCAAATCTCGATTCAGAAAATACTGAGTTAAAAATGTGATATACTACTGCCATACTAGTACTACTTGCTAGATGTGTGGTAGCATTATTCTTTGCTTTTGATTTGTGTGGATTTAAAATTATTTTTTTACGAAAAATATATTAGATTCAGGTGATTAATAAATTCTTTTTAGAATGGATAATTTAGGAGAATTTGTGTTTGATTTTTAATGGAAATAATTCATGGTTTTATTTATGTCGCGATCAAAATTTGAATTATTGAAATCCTTTCCCCTGCACAAATCAAAGGATTAATATCAAAAAAATAAAATATTCTTTTGTGGACGGAGAAATTTAAAAGAGGTGTTATAAAATATTACAAAGAAAAATTTCAAAAGTATTTTTATATATAAAAACAGAGATAGTATCTTTTTTTCAAACACGCTCCTTACTAATATGAAAAGTCAACAATATATTGCTCTAAAAAAAGTCAACAATAAATACTCCGACAAACAATTGTTCACAATGTTAGTTTAATAATCAGACATATTTCAAACAAATTTATTACTCGACAAATTTTCTTATTCTTATTTATATTTTCTGTCTATCCTAAATTATACACAGTAATAGTAAGCAAAATCTAGTGAACAAAAATTTATATATTTAATGTAAAATTTAGGTTAAATATATTAATTTTGTTGACTAATTTTAATTATATTTTAGAATGGGTGAAGTATTTTCGGTAGTTTTTAAATGGAAGGAGTAATATTTTACTATTGGCATCTAATACTTTGGTCCTTATTTATTTTTTGACAAATGG
Organism: Trifolium repens; assembly: GCA_030408175.1. Lineage (NCBI taxonomy): Eukaryota > Viridiplantae > Streptophyta > Magnoliopsida > Fabales > Fabaceae > Trifolium > Trifolium repens. The sequence goes on from CP125844.1 coordinate 57,782,614, forward strand.
TCCTTATTTATTTTAATTCATTGAAAATAAAATTTCTTTTATAATAAAAACCGTATGTTCAATTCAATGTAAGTACTACAAACTAGCTACATTTTGTGGGTTCAATAATGTGAGTACATTTATTGGAGAAGTGGTATTTATATTTATTGTATCGTCATCATCATCACGTATGAAAAGTACACCAATGTCCTGGTTTCATTCTTAAACATGTTGGACATAACAATGTTTTTATTAATTCATGACAAATACTGTTCACTATGTATGTAATAATGAAAAGGACACTGCATTTGTAAGTACGCTGGAAATTAACATTTTTTGGTTTTTTTTTTGAGAGAAATGATAAATTGACAACCAATTGAATTGTCCGACAACCCCCAAGCATGGGCCCGCCACCTTTATGCTATCTCGAAATCCGTGCATAAAAAAGAAAAAAAAGATTGTCCAGCCCGGGACAACTAAAAGCTGTTGTTCAAATAACGCAGCTCTTTTTTTTTTCTTCTTCTTTTATCAATTATTGTCTTAGATCAGTACTATATGTATGTTTGACTATGAAGCCCCGATACGGGACACGATACGGATACGATACGAATCCGATACGCCGATACGTGAAATTTTTTAAAATTTACAATCCGATACGGTCGCGATACGTTATTTAAAAATTTAATTTAAAATTAAATATATATAAATACACAATATATAAATATGACTAAAATCAATAATATTAATAATGATAATTTTTTTTGGAAGACAAAAAATTATTATAATTATTATTATTATAAACGTCAATAGTTCATTGTACAAAGAGTAAACATAAACCAATTAGCTTGCACAAAAGCAAAACAATTTGATGTTCAACATACAAGGGCTTCACAGTCCTAACTAAAGACATATAATAACTCAAAAAATATATAATAGTTATGACATCAAGCCTCTTCAATTCGTCCATCTTGTAGCAATATCAGACAATTATGTAAGTCCTGCAGCTGACCAATTAAAAGCATAAAACATCCATTCTTATACTGGAATTTTGGGACAAGCCCAAATACTTAACAACATGTTATATAGTATGGCACCATAGTGACTTCAAAACAGTGACAAAGACGAAAAATACTAATTATAATAAATTAAAATCATTAATACTAAGTTAAGTATTTGTGTTTCATTAATATTGTCCTAAAAAATAATAGTCACCAGTACATTTTAAGTTATACATCTTAAGTTAAGTATTATACAAAAAGAGCATCATTAGTACTATCCAAAAAAAAGATATAGTTATACCCGTGTAACAAACATAATAGTTTGACATTTACTAGGAAACACAGATTGTATCAGATATTATTTTTTTTATTTAGAAATAAATATTTAACCGATACTTTTCCGATACGAGTATCGGGAAGTATCGGACGCGTATCGGATATTATTTTTTTATTTAAAAATAAAGATTTAACCGATACTCTTCCGATACGAGTATCGGGACGTATCGGAAGAGTATCGGTATCGGGTGCGTATCGGACACGATACTTCACCAATTTTAGAGTATCGGGGCTTCATAGATGTTTGATATTACTCTTGGCTGGGAATGAAAATTGATTGCGGTGGTCTGAAATTTGATTTTGATAGATTTAAATGTTTTAAGTCCTGCCTAGCTTAGAGGGAAAATTATTGTATGTATCATACTAAGTACAGTATATTATACATTTTTTAATTGATTTTTTAGGCTTTTTATGTGATTTAAAATTTTGAGACATAAAACCCTAAATCATGTTTCTTTTTTTTTTATCTTAATGCTAGGGCATTAAGGTTACGGGGCATTGCATGATATGATTATATTGCACTGCGTATTATTTAACTAAAAGTGACATTTAAATTTTAAAAATGTGAATCTAATAATTATTTTTATAGGAGTTATAATTCTAATCTTTTTATTATATTAATTAATGATTATTGCATAATTACACACAAGTGAAAGAAAAAATGATAACAAACAATATTCATAAAATTAGAAGACAAAAAATAACAATATAAACATAATTGATTTAGTGACCTGACTCATACATTTTAATTATGAAAAAAAAAAAATTCGATATTTGAATACTTATACTTTTATAAAATATTCTTGCCGCCACGAAGTAAACCGAATTAACGGGACTCATAACAATTATTAGTATATGAATAGAAGATAAATAAACAACAAACTATGTTGTTAATCCTATTATTATAGATGAGAAACTTCTCCAAGCCGGCCCTAATTTCCAAATTTTTTCTTGTCTCCAAGCTTTCTTTGTTCATCATAGATAAGGTCACTTTTGGCCTAGAATCACCCCCTCTACACCTTTTTTTTTTTAATTTAAATAAGTGATTCTCATATAAATTAAGTTTTTCTTTTGTGTTTTTTTGTGATTTCGTCGTCTAAGTGCGGCGTTGTGTTAGTCGTTGTCTTGTGCGGCGTTATTTGATTTCCCGTATTGTTGCGGTGTTCTTTTGATTCTTCTCGAAAGATTATCTTCGGTCAATTACAGATTCAATCAATGATTTAGGCATCAACGTTGCAGATCCGGAAGCATGGACATTCCGGTGATTTTAATTTTATCATATTATTTGTTGTAGGCATTATGCCGTTGTATGCTATTAACTCGGATGCTGTAAGTTTGTTCGCAGATTCATCCTTTACGTTTTTAGCGAAGTTGAATATGTGATTGTATTTGATGTATTTGTCGATTTGAATGAATGAATATCGTTTTGTTTGTGTCAAAAAAAAAATCCTATTATTATAGATATCCGAGAGAAGAAGAAAAAAGGGCAAAGACAAGAAGTTCTTTATTGGGTAGTTTCTTAAATGTAAAATAAATAGAGAGAATAAATGAAGTACAAAGAGAGGTAAACATAGACATAGACATAGACATACTCCTTGTATAGGATAGGGAGTACTGCTCTCTAGTCCCTAGTCTCTCCTGCTTCTATGCTTCACAATACTTTTCTTCTCTGCTTTGTCTGTCTTTCTGTCTGTGCTACATCTTCTTCTGATGTTATAATCTGATCCATAATTATTACCATAGCTATATACCTACTATCTGCTCCTACTTACTGATTGCATCCATCCATAATTATTACATAACATAGCTATATACCTATTTATACCTAGCCCTGCTTAATTTCTGATCATAATAATATTAGTATCATTCTGATTATTACATTTTCTATTTTTCTTTGCTTGCTTGCTTGCTGTCTTTGCTTAATTTCTTGGCTGCATATTCGATGTAGTAGTAGTAGTAGTGATTTTAATTAATTTCTGTGGCTCTCATTTACTACTTTATGTTATGTTCAAGACTTCAAGCTTACAATAGATATGCGCATGGCTTGGCATATTGATTGAAAATGGAATATAACTTCTGATTTTCTGACTCTTATTATACCTTTCCAACTTCATTATGAAAATAGTATATGAATATTGTGTCTTCATGCCAACGACTTCTTCTGTTTTCTTCAATGACTTGACCATGAGTTTATCAACATTATTTTATAATAAAATCAGTTTTAAAAAAAAATTTAACTGTCCTTTAATACTCCATCCGGTCATATATATATATAAGCAAAAATTACCTTTTTAAATTCCTTAAAAAAGTTATGTATTGTATTTAGTTCATATTACATACCACATACATCACTTTTTTAATGAATCTAAAAAAGCAATGTTTGTTTATATATAAGACCGAAAAGAATACTATAGTATAGTATTTTATTTACAGGAGTATTTTTTTGTTTAATCATCCGTGTTTTAGATAATGGATTCTAATAATCCAGAGTTAAAATAATTAATGTCCGACAAAAAATTATTTTATTTAAAAATTAAATTTATATTGTTTTAAATGATTTCTTTTTTGATGGAATTCATTAATCATTTGATAACTTAAACAAGTGCTCTATATTTAATTTAACATTGGGTGAAATACTCCGTAGTTTGTCTCTTTCACTCTTAATATCAATATTTGAAAATGTACATATAGACATACACATATAGCCATGTGCCCTAAACGCATACTATAAGGGCTAATGTTGACCGATGAATAGTGAACATTTTATATCGTAAAATGTGTATTCAATTTTTAAAAAGTGTAAATATTGATTTTTGTAATGTTATCCAATCAATATTAATGATTTTTGTAGTAAATATTGCTATTTTCAAATAAGGACGCCTCGAGCAAGAACAACACGGTCATTTGCCTATGGCCTCAAAAATAAGAGTTTTGGTTTATTAGATATTCTTAAAATATTTACTAGTCATGTTTACATATTAGTTAATTGTAAAAAAATTATAGTACATTGTATCTAACGAGTGAAAATCCTCTTCATTTCCTATAATAAATGGACATTACAATTACTAAAGTGAATTACTTTTTCCACCCCAACCCAACACATCTCATTCATATCTCTTTACAACGCATTCTCTTCGGATTTCAAAATCCATATGCGATAGAAATATTTTTGGATTTTCAGAAGCGCACAAAATGTGTGGGAGTTGAAACGAAATTCCCTCTCTTTTATCATTAGAAATTGAATTCGACACCCAGCAATCTATGACAGTCACATTCTACGCACCAACCATGTGTGCTACTGCTAGTCCACTGTGGTGACGATATTTAAGAATATAGAGTTACGAACACGGATCCTCTCCCGTCAACTTGAGGTCCAGTGATATCACCACCGTTTATTTATTCTTTTAAATTGTTGCTACAATGCTAAAAATGAAATAAAAGGTCAGGATTTCACTGCAGGGTGTAATGTTACTGGAGAGGATCTATTCTCATAGACTTGTTGGAATTTTTGGGTTTAAGATATGTAGTGCTTTAGAAATAGTAAAAAGTAAAACAAATGATTATGCTTAGACTAAGATTCTCAATGAGATGAGCTTGATTGAAGATGCTCATAGTGCATAAATAAACGAAAAGGAATGGTATCCGGGTTTGGTTTCGGGTATGAACAATTGTTGGTTAGATTTTACTTACCTTGCGGCTGAACTCTGAACTTCCCATAACTAGAGGGTTAATAAAAAAATGAATGGTAAAAAACTTAAATTGTAGCATTAATGTAGAGTGACAGCAAGATATTCAGGCCCAAACTTTAGGCCCAAAGTGATACAGCCTATACATCTTGAGTCCATTCACCACTGGGTAGCCCAAAAAGAAACGTTGCATTCCAATCTGAAAGTCAAAATTATATATCAAATTACTGTTATTTTTATCGAATTATCTACATATTTTTCACCTTGGTAAAAAAATTTATTAACTCACATCGGAAAAATTAAAAAAGAATTATACTTTTCTTAAGCTGTAGTAAACTTTATAAGAAAAATATGTAATTACAACTTTGTCTAAATTGACATCGATCGCAGAGTTACAATTGTGTATGTAAATTTGGGTAGCATTTGCCATTTTGTTCAAGACAAAACAAAGATTGAATTAAAAAGGATAGTACAAAACATGTTAATAAATGTTCAATTACAAAATGATCACCAGAACTATGGCAAATTAACATTCCAAATATTGAAACAGGTGACAATTTTCAGGTCATCTAAATCAATCTAAAGTACACACACCTGGTGAAATATTTACTAGTGCTACTATACTGCACATATCATGTTGCCAAGACTTTATTTATCGGCAGCTAATCCAACATAGTTGCAGACGAATCAAAATTTGAATCTAACAATACAAATGTAAATATTACAGATAATCGGTGCCGAGGATTTCTTTCAGCCACCGATTTTATTTTTGTATACATATAATACAACAACATAGGCATAACTTACACATGACACAATAGTACATGAAGGAAAATTTGCAAACATGTTGATAATCGGTATGGCCAATTCGTCAATTGATTCGACCAAACATTCATTGTGGACAAAATTTGCAGTGGAAACTCAATATTCGCTTGCAGAACAAGAGTCAAAGAAATCCAACCAGCGTTAGTGGAATCGTGTGCACAATCTCCTGTATTCATTGACCTAAAATATTCCAAGGATCAAATGTCAGCACCGCACTAAATAGATCTTGGCCTTTTAGTTTAGGTTAACGTCAACCACATTAAAATGACGAAGCCCGCCTCTAATGTGCGGATAAGTGATAATTGCTTTGTGTGAAACTAGATTCTCTTACCGAGGAATTTTCCACTTGCATCCCATGGGCGATTTTCGAAAGACTTTCCAACATTACCGCCTTTCTTATTTAGAGTTCCTTCCTCGCCGTGGTAATGTGGAAAATAGTCATCGAACGTTTTGCTTCCTAGTTCATCGACTCCGTTAAAGAGAAAGCTTCTTAATAAATCCTATAGTATAAAACAAAAAGTGAGATTTCAAGCACTAGATTGTAGAGAAATAACACTCGGGTCAAATTCAGTCTACCTTGGCTAGTGTGTCCCCGATCAACTTCTTCAAAACACCTTGTCCTGGATCCTACTTTCAAAATATTTCCGTGAACACATGGATAAACACATGACTGCAAAATAGGCAAAAGTTTGAGGTAAATCCAAACTACCTTTTCGGTTCTCCATGTCAAATATCTATGCTGTGCTTCAAGATTGCGGAAAATTTGATATTCGTCCGTCTCTTTTACTGCCGTGTCTATCAATTCCAACCACACCTGCGAGGCTAACGGTCATCAAGATAAAAAAATTACAAATTTCAAAGGTCAATTATTTTTTTTACTAAACATATTAGAAAATTATTATGAATTGCGATGGTCATAGGCATTAATACCTACCTTGTAATAATCTCTGAATGCCGAATACAGAATTTCATATTTATGTGGGCTTGAAGTAAACCTTGTCCAAATGACAATCGGCGAAAAAAACTTTATAGACTCACTTGTGAGCTTCCCTCCCCATGGAAAATGCTGCACGAAGTCTGTGTTCAGTCAACACACCAAATCCTTTGAGAGAGAACTACTCTAATTAATATAAAAACACACGTGTATGGTGTATGCATGAGGACGTTACTCATTAGCGAAACTTTAAACACTTATGCAGTTGTCATTAACTGTTCCAAAACTGACAATACCACCAATTTGCAGTTACCTCAGCATATTTTAGGCCAAGAGGAATTAAGCTTTTGAAGTACTTTTCTTTGTAGTCATTCTGATTGATGATATCATGCAAGGGGTTAAGGTCCCTGACAACATTAATGCAAGTTTAGTGCTCTACATTAATATAGTAAATTGTCCTTAATATTTGAACTAAGATATACTAGGATTAAAAACTGATCCTTCGAGATATACTAAGATACTATAACATAATATAACGATATTATACGATATTTTCTAATATCGGTAGGCACTGCATAGCATTTACCAAACCCAGATGTACACAAAAAAAAGTTCTCCGTTTTATATGTCATTTATACATTTAAACAAGTGGATTGCAATAACTACGGAAGAAGATGATAACTTACAACACAACAATGTTTGTCTTAGCGGTTGTGAAAAAGTTAGCACAAAATATGGGAACATCGTACTCAGCTTTTGGAAAGACAGTAAAGTCCAAAACCTGCATAACATGTGCAAGACCATGAAACATTACCAGCTATTACTAAGGAACCAGCTAATATATATATATATATATATATATATATATATATATATATGACACTAGACAGTTTAAAAAAGAAACCTGCATTGTTTCTGTCTCGATGATCAGACTACGTAGAAGCCTAATCTTGTCAGCTTCAAATGATAGCATACTAAGTGTTCCTTTACCATCGTTTGAATTCATGGAATTATACTTTTTCTAGCAAGACAATATAAGAAAATGTAAATTGCAGATCTATACCTACAAATATGGTGATGAAAGTCACAAACGGAAGTGTCTAGGATAAGTAATGTGATGCCTTTGCAACCAACTTTTGGATTAAAAATGATTCAATTAAACTAAATTTGAAGTAATACTACGGGAAAAGTAAATATAAATGAAATGGAAAATTAAGCAACTCAATGACAAGAAAAACAAACTATAAGATGTAATCTGTAATGGCTTATAAATTAAAGAACTAGCTAATAGTCAAAAACATGATTGTATTCTCAGAAGCAGAAGCTTGAAAAGTGAATCAGTACACCACATCCTCGGTATGGAAACACAACAACATTTAATCACCAGGACACCAAATGACACATAATTATAACAATATTGTTTATTTGTTTTTATCAAAACATTTTGATAGATTGGAAAACAAGTTACCGACAACCGCTTTCTTAGTTACAACCTCTGTAGCAATGGCACCTCTGATTGAAGGCGTATCTAGTATCGACGTCAGTATCATGTTTGGTTTTCGTGTTTGTGTCGTTGCTTCTTCATAGGTCGCAACTCCCCTAAACGTCAGTTAAAGTTTGTTAGTAGGTAGTTAGCAAGTAGTTGTTTGTTAACTCTCTACTATCTAGCTCCTCCGGTCTCACATATAAGCAAAAGTTCCCTTTTTAAGTTCATTCAATAACTAACGTATCTGATATATTATAGACCAGATACATTAGTTAGTGAATAGACCAGATACATTAGTTATTGAATGAACCTAAAAAGGGAACTTTTGCTTGTATATGAGACCAGAGGGAGTATATATAGAGCATCTTCTATAATCATTTATCGATTATTGAATATGAATTCTAAGGAATTTCCTTTTCTCCGAAGCTTATTTTTCCTATGAGACAAATCTTCATCTCTTTCATCCTATGATTTGTAACATACAAATTTTTTTAGTACTCAAGTTTGTTAAAAATTCTCTCATTTAACTGTAATATTTCCATAATTGAAAAACCATTAACTTATTTAAACTGAGAAGCTCCTACAATCTAGACATTAATCCAAACAGAACCTTAAAAAAAAAAACTAGTAACTAGAAATGCTCACATTAGCTTAGAATTGAATATCCAAAAACAAGTCATTACTCATTACAATAATAAAGAGTTTCTAAAATTACAAAAAGAGAATGAAACTAATTAACTAACTAACCCTAATTAACGATTTGAATTTGCAACAAAAATGTGACATATGAGAAGAAAGGGTGGATAGCATATAATGAAAACCTGTAAAGGAGAAGGGAGCAAGTGGGTATGGAGAGAGGTTTGATCCAAAGCAAAATCAACAAACTTGTGATAAGATACTGAAATACAGTTTTGTATGCAGAAACCTCTTCTCTTTAAAGATGGAACTGTGTGTTGCTGCAAAGATGATGAAGAAGATGATGAGAAGGAGAATGAAAAGGAACCACCAAAACCCATTGAATTGAGCATTGTTTCTTCCATTTTGGTGAAGAGATTTACCGTTATTTGGAAATTCAGCATTCTAGAAAGACACACACACGTGCAAAACTCTGCACCTCACCTCTTCTTTGTCCTTTTGGTGTAAACGGTTAATTAATACAAAACCGATAAACCAAATTAAACTAAATTGAAAATTAACTCAATTTAGTATTTGGTTTGGATCAAAAGTCGAATTCAGTATGCAGATAATTATACTTCATCCGTCCCAAAATAAATAACCTGTTTAACTACTGACACGTTTGCTAATACACAACTTTAATCGTTAATATCTCTAATTATATATTATTAAAAATTATAAAAATGGTATATTTTGAAAGTACTCGTCGAGACAAATCAAACATCTCATATGCTAATATTTGCATGTATATATTAGTAGAAAAATAAGGTCAAAACAGATCAAATGAATAGTATACTAAGTCAAAAAGAGGTCATTTAAAATGGAACGGAGGGAGTAATATTTATTTTGAATATTTTTAGACAAATTAAAACTATAAGCTAAAAACTATAATAGCTTATTTGGCTAACCAAAAAGAGTCTATATTGATGTAAATTTCATTGGTAAATTTTTTTTTTTTGATAAATTGAATCAAACTAAATTGTTACGCTCTTTTGGTACCATCTTCATTGATAAGAAGTGTTGATTTATATTAGATTAAATATATCAAACATTATTTGCTAAAATATACTTTTCATTTTTTTATATAGTATTCATTTTGGTCATTTATCTTCTCATTTTTATTTATTTTGATGATTTGTTTTGGAATGTGATGCATTTTCTTCCCGTTTGTCCTATATATGTTTTTGAAATAATGGTCCAAGGACTTTGGGCCTCAATCATTTGGCCCAAAAACATTTTGCTCTAAATTCATTTACAGGTTTTTACTTTCAAACAAGAGATTTTGTTTTGCCACCTTAAAGTTTTCTTTCTCCACCCCCGTGTCTCTTTTTCAACCCCCGAATTTCCGTTTTCAACCTTGGAAAAAAACTTCGGTAAACACGAACCGAAGTTTTGGTCCTTTTACACTCTTCCTAATGAAAAATAAACGGTTAAAACACATGTTTTTCTATATCGGAAAACTTCGGTAAATGAAAATCGAAGTTTTTAAAAATTCGGTTTTCATTTACCAAAATTTTGAGGGGTAAAATTGGATTTTTTGGGGGTTAAAAAGATACACGGGGGTGGGAAGATAAATCTTTTGCCACCTTATTCATTTTCATGCACGCCCTACGAATTTATCAAAATATTTATGTCCACTAAAGTAGCGGATATGCCCCCAAAGACACCCTACCATATTTTATTTTTATAACGTCTACTATTTAAGTAGCAGACAACATTTACAAAATTTCTCAAAAATATCTCATTCTTACAACATTTACGGGGAAAGATGTTGGGCGCGTGAGAAATTGGTAAGATAGCAAAAGTAAATCTCTTCAAACAATGCACAACTTTTTTTTGCCCTTTAGAAGTATATTTCTAAAAGAAAATACAGTTTTTCTTTGGTTCCAAATTATACTTTCAAATACATGTGTGATTTTTTAGAAATACAGAGCTAAAAAGAAGTATTAGCAAAAAATAACACGTATAATTTTGTATACAAAAATTCAATCACTTGGTTTTTCTTTCAATTACAAAATGAAAAGTGGCCTAAATGAGCTAGTGTGACTTAGTTGATTGTACATAAGCTTATAGGAGACATTCAAGTTTGATTCTCACATAACATAATTTTGAAAAGAACAAACAACTTTAATTGTACCACCAAAACAATCTAGTGAATATTAGTCTTCTAACATTTTTCTACTAAAATATGGTCTGATTGAATATAGTAAATAGTTTGACCAACTATATCATCTTTTTCTTTTTTTTACTTTCAAGAAGCTACATAACAATTGTCTCTTATTGTTACTTGTATGACACATGTGGATCATCTCATCCTCTTATCCAAGAAATCCATTTACTTGAAGAGGTTTGTTGAATAAATTGTTTCATCTTATTCATGTTTCTTCAGTACTGCATCATCCATTCTATAATTTTGTAACCAAGTTGGTTTTTTTTTTCTTCTTCAGCACTGTTTCATCTTATTCATGTTACTTGATGAAGTTTTTATTCAAGGGGGAAATGGAATTTTCAGGGGTAGAAAAGAAACTGGAGGGTGTGGGAAGAGAATTTTCCCTAATTTACTTTGTGTAATGTTTCTGGGCCTTACATAGATTAGGTCTCTTTAGCTTCTATCTCGTTGGGCCTTATATGACTCGGTAGGGTCTTATTTTCATGCACACTTTGTGTTGATTATAAGTCTGTGGTTAATATATGTCAAAAAAAAAAAAGTCTGTGGTTTATATATTCTCTTTTGCCGAAAAATCTATTACTATATAAAAATGATACAAATTTTTGGGATGAATTTTTCATTATTCCTATTTTACCCTTAAAAAATAACTTCCACGTAAAAATAGATTTTTCAATTTTTTTAGTAAATAATATTTTTTTTCTTTTTAATAACTAAGCACAACTTCCACATAAAAGTAGGTTTTCAGTTTTTTTATAGTAAAAAAATAAATATTTTTTCTTCTTGATAACTAGCACAACAAAAAAGAATGTTAAGTAGTTATCAATTAACTAAGTCCAATAAAAAAGGAGATTCAGTAGTTATTTATACTTGCACAATAGAGAATATCAATCACAAAAAAAAAAAAAAATTGATCACACAAACGAGCACGGAGGCTGCTAGTAAAATTTAGGATGATAGAATACTCGGTCCAATTTTTAAGACTATGGTTGAAAAAATTTAGGATGATAGAATACTCGGTCCAATCTAAACATGCACTTACTATAATATTAACACATCAATGTGTAGAAGATAAAAACATTCAAAGGGAATTAAACTTCATTAAACTTTGTGGAAGCTTATAAGAATTCAAAAACAAGCTAACCTACAAATTGAGTATTATTAGATAAAAGAAAAGAATGATTCACCCAAAAAAAATAAAATGAAATGTAGACTTTACCTTATAGATATTTTGTTAGTTTGCTGAGGAATTTGTCACTTCCTCGTGTAGGAAGAATCTCTTGATAGAGTGGGTCTAAAATTAATCTTAGTCACGTGTGTAAGGGAAAATAGAATCCAATACGCATAAATTGAACTTAAATAAGTTACATTATAAGAAGATAAAAAAAAAGTAAGAAACAATCCTACATGTTAGATTGGGGTTGATGTTGACAAGTCTTATAAGTCACATGCTTTTAATATTTCTTCTTTTATTTTATTTTGTCACCAAGTTACTTTGGTCCATTTATGGGTACATGAACATTAATGTGGTGCCAGTGCCAATGGCATCATCCTCTGCCCTTACAATTTAATTCACATGGTACCTAGTAGTGTCCTACATTCTAGTTTATCCCCTTGCGTTCGTGCAATTTTTGTATTCTCATATGATATGATGTTAATTTGCTCATTCTCCATTATTTGGCCCTAAAGTTCTTTACTCAAAGTAAATTAACTAGTAAAATATGTCAACACCTATATAATTGCTAGAAACAAATAAGACAATTGCTAGAAGCAAAGTTCATAAAAAAAATAAATAAGGCAATTGCTAGAATGGAGAAGTGTCTCATGTAATTTTTTATCGACCTATACTTTAAAATCATTTAAAACTATTACGACAATCAATATCGCACCACATGTAAGTAAAAGTTTAGATCCTTCATGACTTCACGACTGAATAAATGATCTAATTGGCGTTGACTCGACTATATCTATGTCAAATCTTTACAACAATATAGGCGTATATGTTGGATTTTTAGGGACTAATGTTTGTTTTTCGTGTTTTTTTTTTTGCCGAACTAACACCAATTGAATCCGAATCTCTATGTGAGAACCAATAATACTATGGTCTATGGAGTTTTAATTATAAGAAGCATTGTCATTTGTTGAATATTGTTTTAAATCATTTTCAAACATTGGTACATCATAAATCATATGAAACACTTCTCTATCCTTAACATTGTCAACAAACAAGTTAGTTGATTCTAAAGGGTTAATATATTTCCTATAAAAAAAAAGGAGTAATATATTTTAATTTTGTGTCAATTAGTTTATTTGTTGTGTACTCCATCATATTCTTCAATTAGTATGCTTCTGTAAGTGTCAAGACACTCTATATTATTTTATATTAATGATCATTATTCATTGGGGAAAAAAATCGACTCGTTTGGAAATCTTGAGACAAGTGTTTACAATGTAGTAATAGTGTAGGACCCTTAGATTAACAAAGTCCAATTTTGGATGTTATAGTAACAAAGTGTTTTACCTTGTGTTTTTATTTTTATTTTTTTGGTGTGAATTCTCTGATTCCCAAAAAAGAGATCCGATAATTTAGAATTTGATTGCGGAATAAGTAAAATTTAATTATTTATTGTTTTCACCATAAATCAAACTCAAATTATATTACGACCGATTCATCACTTTGAATTTATGCTTAACGATATCAATGTTTAAAGATGCTTTTGTCAAAGCTTATCACCCAAGATTAATTAAATTCCTAGCTTTAGTGTCCAGATTAAGGAAGGTTCTTTTCTTCCCCATGAAACAAGGAATAATGAGTAACAAAATCCTCAATCCCATGCAAAAGCAAATGTACAAACCAAATAAATATAAAAATAAAATAAAATCCATTAGCTATAAAATAAAATTTTAAAAAATAAGGAGCAGATTCTATAGTTGCTCACTTCTAGCTAAGAAAGTGGTTAGGACATAGGAGAAAGATGTCATGAGACATAAGGTTGATTATTTAGAACCATGGTTGTCATTGCAATGTTGTTTGTTTTCATGTTCTTCTTTCTGTTTACCTTTTACCTTTTTGTTTGTTTGTTCTATGGATGTTGTTTAAAGTTTTTATCACAAGGTACTTGTGCTAATTGGGAGATCCCTAATCATAATGGTGTATCTTTTGTCTAGACTTTGATTTTACTCTAGTTACTCTAGTATAATGTTGATGCAACATTTATAATTGTAATATACTCTTCTTGATTAAAATATTAAGGAGCAGGAGAGAATTATATTGTGACTTAAAATATTGGTGGATGATATCTTTAAATATAAAATATAAAAAATCATTTAGAAACATGTATGTATAAAAATTAAAATAATGGCATGAACTTGATAAGTTTTTCTAATTTTTGCCAAACTATAGGGTCGTTTCAAAATTGTATAGAGTCATTAACCACAATCTGATGGGTGAGTCCACCATTGGTTTAGAAGATATTTGAAATCGTGATATTTTGCTTTCATTTTCGTCAAAAGTGTAGTTTCACCTTATCAACAATGTATATCATTATTGATTCTTCTTTTTGCTCGAATAGTATAGCATTTTGCTCTTTCGATAACAAAATTATATACACACCATCCAAATCACTTGAAGCCTTGTATATGATGCCTTTGACTCGGAAATAATCGGAGTTAATAAAATTTAATTGGATGGTTAAATGAATTGTTAAGTAACACATGAAATTCCTAACCAATGGTTAGTTGGTCCATTGGTAATTAGTGCTAGATTTGGTAGAGAGGATTACGGTTCGATCTCCCACAGCTATAATTGGAAGGAGACTGAAACCACTTGATGTCAGAACTGACTCCAAAACCAGATGAAGCGGACCTGAATACCGATGGTGAAATGATGATTTTTGCACCTCTGTATCCTCCTATAAGCACAATTGTGAGTTATTATTCAAAACTCTATGCCACAAAATAATTATTTTGGTAGGTAACCTGTTTTCCAAGAAATTAAACACCACACACAAAGAAACATTGAATTTGAGAGAGAGGCGTTCTTATTCCATATCAAATCAAGAGCACCAGCTGACAATGAGTCTTAGTGAGGAACTTATAGTTATACGTCTCTTTGATTGTGTTTGAACCAGATTGATCAAGCTTCCATATTCGTCTACTATAAATTGTTAAAACATATTGGATATCCATCTTTTATTTTTTCTATTTTTTTTATAATAGATATGATCCATCTTTATGATTGGACCAAAAACATTTAATTTAAATTTTTTATGATGTTATATCCATCTTTTTTTTTTTTGTGACAATAGTATATCCATCTAATCAAAATTGTAAAAGATAAAAATAGTTTTTATTAAATAGATAATGAATTATTGATCATTTTTTTAATACATTTCAATATAGCTAGATTTACTAGTTTGGTTTCAAGGTGTGCACTGGCAGTCTGGCACTGCTTATTAAGCGTCCTTGGTCATGTTTGACCAAAATAATTGGTGTTTGGCTAGAATAAAACTCTATCAATTAAAATTCTATCAATTAATTGTTTGTAGCTAATTTGGTAATACTATATTGTCAACAAATAAAATTGATTTTGAGTTTAAATTTTGAATTTTCTATTTTTCCACATTTAAAATGTATGATTTTGGGCTAATTTATCTTCTTCAAAAAAACGAATTTGTTAAAAAAAATGATCCATTTATCAAATTTAATACGATAGTCTAATTACTTGATAAAAAAAACTCAATCCATTTAACAAATTTGAGTTCATTTTAAAGCTAAAATTTCCACGATGATTCAAAAGCAATTGTGAAAATTAGTTGTGGGTGGCATATACAACTCTATAGTCAATTTTGTTTTTTTACAAAATCTCTATAGTCAATTTTATTCACTTTAAAAAATGAAATCAAACATACAGTAAATTAATAAGAGTGTACTTGACATAAATCAATTTACATTTGATCTATTTCAAACAAAAATCAATTTTCTACACCGTAGAATCTAACAAATGCTTAAATTATTATCTTGGATCCAATCCATTCCTTTACCACTCCTAACTTCAATGGATAGAAGAATGTATGAGAATTTCATCCTAAAGATATGAACAATGGACCACACAGCTCAGAGTTGATTGATTCTATTATTGAACTCTTCTACTTCACCTCTGGATATAAAATTTGTTGATGTATGTATGGTCATGACTACTTATGAGTGATAATTGTAGATTCTCTGAAATATTCTACCTAGTTGACCATTTAGGATGTGGGCACAACTTTACAACAACAAAGTACAAAGGATAAATTGTTGGTTGGGTGAGAAAGAAGCTAGATTAAATTTTTTGGTGAATTTATGGTTGTAAACTTCATAGGGGGTACCATCTAGTTGTATTTTTGCACTTATCTTGTTCCTTAGAGCAAGAATAGGGAACAGTGCCCTCCCTAGAGTATGTCCAACAAACAAGGCCAACCTAATAAAAACAATACCTTAAGACACACTCATGAATTTGCAGTGTGGGGTCTATAGTCTCTTCATACATATACATAAAAGTTTAATTAATAAATCAAATGTCAATTACATAAAAGTTTAATTAATTAAAATATTAACATGTACCTGTCACTACTAGAAAAATTCTAAATACCGATGGACAAAATCTGTGTCTAAAATGTTAATATTCTGTTACTAAGCATGCTAGAGACGGATTTGATGCCGTCGGTAATTTTCTCGTCTCTAAACTATTAGAGACGGACAAAATCTATCTCTAAAATGAAAATATATGTCTCTAAAATAACTATATCTGTCTCTAACTGTTTTTTCTGTCTCTAATTTCATCTCTATTAAAGAAGAAATATATTTCGTCTCTAAATTCCGTCGGTATTTCAACTTTTTCTAGTAGTGTGTACTACATACTGTATTAAAGAAGCAAATAAAAAATATATTTTAAAAATTGTATAATGTAATTTTTCAAACATTAATTTTTATTATTATTAAATATATAATTTTTATATTAAGATACATTAACATTAACATAAACCTTTTTTATTTTTATTTTTGTCTCAAAGAATTTGGGAGTTGGGGGTAGTTTTCACTTTTCCTTTATGTGGGAGGAAAATCTAACTCTGTGAGACATTGAATCCGACTCTCATTTTAAAATATTATCGGTGAATGCAATTCAATTATGATCGGACAATTTAGATTTAGGAGTATTTTAAATTATAAAATAAAAATATATTAAAATTTATATATTTTAGACTATTTAATTTTAATGGAACAACTATCAATTAAATCTCAAATGCATACATGTGGGATAATCCATATTTGTCAAAATTCTTGAGACATTTCAATATCACTTTTTCTTAATTTGTTGGTATTCAAAATTCATTCATCAAAATGCTCAAGTGGAAAAACAAAAAATGTTGTAGTTGTAATGTCACTTTATTTTTAATTGGTATGCCTAGCTAGGGAAGGAAAAAAGTATAAAGACTAGTTTGGTGGAGCATTGTTGGTACCACTTTTGTTTCCATTTATTGAAACGATTCAAAGGCAAAAATTCAATGTAGTTTTTGGTTGGGTCAGTGTATTCTCTTTTTGTTTCTAAAATGCACTGTTGATAATCAATTGCCAACCTAAACATATGGAGAAATTAAAACTCTTGTTGTTGTCTTTATGTCACCAACAAGCATCTTTCTCTCTTCTAATAAGCAAATATTATTAGCTAGCAATATCACACTATTACTACAATATATCTTTGCATTATTCTTTCCATTATTCTACGTGTGAATCAAGTATTCTATCAATAAAGAAAGAAAATAGGTATATGCAATGATGACTATAATCCAAATATATAGATTTTCTGCATGTATAAGATCTATGCATATATTTTTAAGATTTGAAATTTAATATGTAACAAAAAATTGAAAATAATGGCATTATATTATTATTAAAATGAAATTGCTTCATTCGATCTTTTCTTTTTGTCAAGAAAAAATGCTTCATTCTTAATTACTAGCATACATTAAAAGGGAATTTATATGCCTCCATAAATCGCAGTTCAGCTAACAATACTAATATGGATTGATAGGTTAGACACATTCACATGCATGACTTTGAATTTACAATTATATATGAGCTTCTGTAGTGGTTGTCACTTTTACTACAGACGAAAACGAAATTATGTTGAGAGAGTAATTCAATTTTTTGTTATAACTTATAAGTAATTTTGTTAGTGATGGGTTATAGAGTTAGATTTACGCCTCATTTGGTGCTATATCCTAATTAGTGAGTCTTAGAACTATACGTATACACATTAATAACCATTTTTTTTTACAGTGGAGCTGATGATCGATCCCATAACCTATAACATACTATCCAAATTCCTCACCTCTAGACTAAAATTAACAGCTTTATTAATAACCAATTCAATAATACAAAGTAGTTCAGTTTCCTTCCTTTTTTTTCCCTCGATAAGTTAAAATTTTAATAAATAAAAGTTTGAATCCAACATTATAGTTCAATTTCCTTCTCTATCCATGTGAGATTCTTCAAGTGTATGTCATCACTGTTATTCTAAAACAATTTGTTCTTAACATATATTCCATGACATCAAAATAATGGCATTGAGAAATTAGAAGAGTCCAATGTATGTATATTTTTAAAAAGAATTTGGCTTCTTCAAGAAAAATATTTTTAAAATTTCAAATTGCATTAAGTCACTCATAAACATTATATTTTTTGGGAGAGTATCTTGCGATTGTGTACACGTACACAAATTAATTATTCAACATGCATGGTTTGGTAGAATCATTCCAAGGTATAAGTCAAATAAATTAAATACTATGTATAGTTTAAACAAATATTCTTGAAAAACTGTTTGGAATCCTAAGTTTATACTTTATACAGAGGTCATATACTATGCTAACAGGGGTAGGGGGGTCAACCGTTGCTGTTGGATAGTATTGGACTTCTAATCACACTTTGCCAATTCATCTGAATTGTCCATTTTTGTAATAGTATTAATGCAAATAAATATTCTTTCCTAATTAAAAACTAGATATTTTATTTACTTGAATATAATTAGTCTCGTAGAAAGCTCAAAAGGGTCTAAAGTTATGGAGACACTTTGAAGTCATATTGATGGTTTATAGTTGGGACTATTGAGGTCTTTAATATTGTTCGCTCCTTTAACTTTCATCTTTCAATGTCGACCCAATAGAGTGTTTTGATCGTCGGTGCTCCTTCCGATCTCTGTGCATTTTATCGCTTCAATCGAAATTTCCTCCACCCCTACCGTACTCTTGTTTGGTAGATTCCGCCACATGTCCATTTTGAGCCCTAAGATTTGACATCGAACTTAAAATATCACCTACACATGTTTTATACTCAATCCTTCCGGATGCACTTACATCATACTGAGGGGTCAAAAATCATAATTGTGGTAAGTTAGAAACAAGGAAAAAAGAAAATTAAAAAGTGGAAAAGATACTCAAAAAAGGGTTTAAGGGTAAACAACACTTACAATTTTTATTTCAATTAATTAAGAAAACAAGGAACTTTTTTTTTCTTTCTTTCAAAACACCCTTTACTTAACCTTATATAAGTGAGAGTTTATAAATAAATGAGTTTTATGGTTATATAAAAAAATGCATTTTAAGGTTGTGATGATATTTTTGTTAACTTATCTTTGCAATAATAATAATAATAATAGTATGGGAGGGGAGGGGAGAACCAATATTATGAGCCCGTTTGAATTAACTTATTTTTAAGTTTATATAAAAAGCTTATGCAAATAAATAATGTTTTATGTTAATTTATAAGTTTCTAATAATAAAAATTGTATTTTTAAAAGTTATTTTATTATAAAGTATCTTGACAAAATTACAATAATACATAAAAATATATTTATTTGCTTAAATTATTTTTCATAAATTTAAAAATAAATTAATCCAAATGGACTCTATATGTACTGCACAAAATCTCTAACAAAAATTTCTCATCGATGTATATCAAGAATCAATAATATTTTAATAAAACAAATCAACTTGTTTAAAATCGGGCGGGCTTTAGTAACTATGGAATGGATTCCATTTACTTGTCCCATTTGTAAACAACATGCATAGTGATTGGAGGCTTTGTTTTCAAACTTCAAATTTCGCATTGTGCTCTTGACTTTTTATTAATTTAACTCAAAAGTTCATTTTGAAAAGATAGGTAATCTAAAATTTCACACCTGTGTACTTGACTTTAACCTCTCGTGTGATTTGAAGAAAATGTTCCAAACTACTACACTCCACACTACATACTACTAGACTAGTTGATTAATTAGTAACTATTCATTCAACAATAGTCATATTTAAGTATATCTTTGTTTCAATTCTGGAGTAACCAAAATTGATTCTGGACATGTATAATTAATTCTGATTTGTTTGGTTTCTCAAAAGTATAATTGATTCTGCCTACAAAATTGATTCTACATGAAATTAGAAATTGTAGCTTCAGATTCTAGAATTGATTTTCACATTTAAATTTATTGTTCAACACTTCAACTCACTTTTGCATGAATATTCGTCTGTTTGGTCACACGTTTTGACGCTCCAAACATGAGTTCGCCACACCAATTGTGAGTTTGCCGTTTTTTGAGTTGTTTGGATAAAATCGAATTCGAGTTTCTGAAACGTGAATCTACACCCAGATGCGAGTTCACCGTGAAGCTACAAATTCAAACTATATCTAAACATAAATCACTTTAACTTAAAATCAATTTTGGCCAGAATCAATTTTATCAAAATCAATTTTTATCATTACTATATATGATAATGCTAACATGTATTTTTAAAGCACAAATTAACAAATTTCAGTACTACACTATAATAATAAGATAAAAAAATGAAGAATAAGTTGGTGCATTGGGTTTGTTTTAACATATTTTCCATATTTTTAATAGAAAATTTGAGTTCCTATTTATTAGAGGCTCATATCAGGGTTTGTTTGCCCTGGTGGATGGTCATCCATATGTATATGTTTCCTCAAATAAAATAATCTTATTTGAGTCATATTTGACACTAAATATAGATAATTTTTTTGTCATAATTCAAACTTTAATTCAAATACATTTGTTGTTACAGCAAGACACTATAACAGTTCAAATACATTTGATCATAAATAAACTTGAACCGTTCAATTTATATTATAATGGCCGAAATACAAAAAACAATGTGTTTTGTTACTACAAGGCACAAGCAATTCCAGTTCCCACAAAATTTCGTTTAGATTTTTTTTTTTTTTTACTATAATGATTTTTGTATTTAGATCTTCAAAGTTAGTGAAAAAACCTCTTTTTCATTTTTGTGTGTATGTTGATGTGAATGTGTCACAACGGTCTTCATCCATCCAACAAGGTAGTATTGAAGAATGCAAACAAGAACAAAAACAAGAAACAACAAATCCTGCTTACCCCAAAAACCTACTAGTATATACAAAAGCAACAAGAGGAAAACAAAAGCTAATTAGCATTGATTCTAGTTCTTTTCAATTTGGACCTTTCTCTTGTCCCCTTCCCCTCTCCCCTCGATACTCACAATCTCTCCCTCTCTACATGCACAAATCCAACCATACCAACAAATTAATAATCTGACAACAATATACTACTATACTACTAAATCAAAATTCATATATATATAACTCTCAAAACATGTTCACACATTAATTTCATTATGTTATTTGTCCAAAGTCAAAATATTTGTTACACCCCGGCTGGTCAAGTTGGTAATGATTTCACACATATTTTGCAAGTGTGTAACCAGGTGCTAATTGGTTGATAATTTAATGAATGATTTTTTTTTTTTTTTTTTGAATGAAAATGAATGATTTGATAGTATGTAATTTGAACCGTTTGATTTTTAATCAACAGCTAATATTATTTATAATATGAAACTGTGTGATTTTATAAATACGGAAAATTCATAATTTATTAGTTACTTTCTGAATTTATAAGTACACTTTAAGTAAGTCCCCCTATTTTAATTTTTTTCAAAAATAAAGTTTGGTTTTCATTGTAAAATTCAAATTTTTGTCCATGATTTAACTTTTTTTTTTTTTAAGATTTTGATCTATTGTGCTCTATTTATTTATTATGTTACAGTGTTATGATTATGTCACATTCGAATATCCATATTAATAACATATTTTCGTAAGTGTTGTCGATCGCATTGTAAAGAAATAACCAAAAATTGAGATGAAGAACTAAAATTCAAAAAATTTGGAGAACAAAAATTAGATTTTTAAATTGGAGGGACAAAATTTCATTTCTTAAATAGAGATTAAAATTAGGTGAATGTTGTCGATCATCTTTGTAACTTGTAAGTGATCAATCATAAATTAATGTTTAAAATTAGTAAAAATTATAACAATTATCAATAATATTTTTTAGAAATAAATACTTATTTTTTCCAAAAAAAATTATGATTCTCTCGTCTTTAATAAAAAAGTAACATAATTGACTTCAATTTAATACAAGTTTCATTTTTAATTTTTGTTGCTTTAATTAAATTAATATCAATTAACTAATTATCACCCGTTCCAAAAAAAAAAAACTAATTATCATAATTATAAAAATGAGAATGCTAAAAAAAATTAATTTAGGCTTTGTTTGGTAAAAAATAGTGGATAACTGATAAGCTAGTTTCTAACGGATGAGCTTATAGCGGACAAACTAACTGATTGAATTTGTAGTGTTTAGTAAAATTAGCAGTTGGACTAGCTTATAAGTATGAAATGACATAAAAAATATGTTTAATTAATATTTAATTTTTTTCAAGTAAGATGATAGAGGTAAAATTGGAAGAAAATATAATAAGCTATAAGCTCATAAGTTACTTGAAATAGCATTTGAAAAATAAACTATAAGCTAGTAAAATAAGCTATAAGTTTTTTTCTAAAAGTTGTTACCAAACAAAACTTTTAGCTTATAAGCTAAAAACTATAAACCATAAGCTAACTTATTTGATTTATCAAATAAAGAAAACCTTATACTTTCAAACAAGTATCTACATCAAAACAAGACAAATAAATTTGTCACACCTTTCTTTTAATTTTCATAAATAAAAATAATTTGTCACCACCTAGAGACTTGAAAGTTAAAACCCCACCTCACTTTCACATTCCATATTTTTCTTCCTCTTCAACTCACCACTATACTCTCTCTGGGTTTCTCTCTTGTTCCACTATGGTGCACCAGCACCATTACCATGAATATATTCAAGAAAAAATGAGAACAAACACTTCAAAAGAACAACAACAAAATAAACGACACAAGTTTTTCATAAACGACAACATTGACATTCTAAGAGAAATCCTTAAACGACTCGACGGTCCTTCACTCGGTGTAGCATCATGTGTATGTCGTTTATGGTGCAACCTCACAAACAACGATGATTCTATTTGGGAACATCTCTGCTTCCGCCACGTGTCAACTCCGCCACCGGCGACGGTGAGACCGGTTGTGGTGGCGCTCGGTGGTTATAAGAGGCTTTATATGGTATGTGTTAGGCCGGTTTTGAGTCGACTCAGTGAGTCGGAACGAGTTATGAAACGAGTTTGGACTCGGCATGAGGTTCAGCTTTCGTTGTCTTTGTTTTGTATTGATAGTTACGAGAGACTTGCTGCTGGTGCTGGTGGTGGAATGATTGCCAGTGACGCGTCTGCATCGTCCCTCATGTTCCTCTGTAACCCCATCAACGTCTGATTAATTTATTCTTATTTATTTATTATTTATTATTATTTACCTTTTGCATTTTATTAATTAAAATACATAATCTTTGCCCCCTCTTTCTCGTCATTCTATTATTAATTTTACTTTATTTATTTATTTATTATTATATTTTATAATTTTATATAGTTATCTATTGTATTTTAATTAACGAGTTTGGCGTGAGAACGAATAGTTAGGATGAATTCGAGTTTAAATAAATTGATGTTCAGGACTAGTATTTCATTATACACCAAATTCAATATTGGCAACTAGTTTTTTATTTTTATTAAATTTATTTTTTTGTTTGGATTCTTATTAGCATCATAGTATGTTATCTATTTGTTTTTGCTCCCAATGTTGTACTCATTTTTTAAATATATTAATGGAAGATTATAATGATGGATTATTCGTAAGAAAGACAAGTATGAGTTATTGTTATTTTTTTATTTCTGGTTTTAGTTGAAGTCATATTGATCTTTTAGACTTTTGAGGACATGGATTATTTAAAATAGCTTAATCTCGTGGTCCTATGGAAATTTTACTTTGTTTGGTGTTTTCTAAATGGAATATTGCTTTTTCCCTTCATTCATGTTCCATCATCTTTCTCTTTCATTTTTTTTTTTGTGCTTAGAAAGTTAGAAATGACACACCAATTGCTCCATTAGAAGGGAAAAAGAACTAACTCAATTGATAGTTTTCAACCCAAGATGTTAGTTATTTGTTAATTTTCATCCATTTACTATAGTTAACATGAACTCATATGATATAACCTCCTGAATTGGTCGTGAATTATGTGCAAAAATTTCATATGGTATTTTTGCTAAAAATATAAAAATGTGTATGTAGTTATAAAATGTCATTTTGATCGTGTCTTATGTTCCCTTAAAAAAACCTTAGTCCCAAATTAGTCGTTTTCTTATTCATTCATCCCAGCTCACATAGCTTATGTAAATAATTGAGTCTTAAAGGTCTTTCAAGTAAATTCAAAGGTTACAATTATAAATTTTACAATGGATTTGACAAAATCACTTTATTTTTTATTTTTTTTGTGATACGGTGGTAGTGGTGGATTTGTGGCACCACCACAAATTCAAGTGTTACTCTTAAAGTGTTTTAAATAAATTCATGTATTAATCTTTTAGTAAATTTTTCAAGGAGAATGTTGAGCATATGTTAATGAAGCAAATTTTAAAATTATTTTTTGGAATTTATGTATTTTAACTTTTAAGTATTAAATTTTTACATTATTAAATATAGAATTTTTATATTAGAATTTCTTATCATGTAATCTTATGGAACATGTTAACATAATTTATTTTTCAAAATCACGATAACTTTATACATAAATTCGTGTGTTAATCTTACGATAAATCTTTCAAAATCACGATTTTCTTCTTACATAATTTCAAACATATGTTGTTATATCCTTACAACTATAAATTTACAAGCTTGTTAAGTCCACGAAAAATACTTGCCATTTTGCTAGCTAGGAAGGCAAATGTTAACCTATGCTCCAAGAACACATTTTAAGGTGCATTTAATTAGCTATTGTCTCACTCATTCACCTTCATTGATAATTAGAGCCTAATTATTCCACTTTGATTAGCTAATTAAAACATAAAACATGCTTTTATGATAGGATTTCACCAAAATTAATTACACGCGCATACTCTTACATACACAATAAAAAAAATTGTTTGCTAACAATCATGCTTTTAATTTCAAATTCTTTTAATTTCACCAAAACAATCATGCTTTAATTACACGCGCATACTCTTAGAGCGTGTATCAAATTCTTTGTCAGGGAGTATAGTTGTTTGCCATGCCAATTCTTTTAAATAATTAATAAATACTAATGATTCATATCTTTTAATTATTAAAGTTGACTAAACTATTTGTAAAATAAATTAAGTGGGACGTTAGTTAATAAATACACCTTATCATATATCCAAAGGGCACGTGTTAGCGGAACCCTACTAGGAAAACTTTCAAATAGCTTTGGATTTTGGTGAGCCAAGTTAGATCCAATTTAACCAAATCTATTACTCAAACCAATCAATTTACTAACATTCATTACAAACATCGTCATCTATAATACACAATTGAAATAAAAGTTCTAAACCAAATACATAATATCTAAAATAAAAGTGAAAGGTTCGAAATGATTATCGGTTTAAATAAAAAAATATCTATCAAATTCAACATCAATCATAGTTATATCGATTAAGATTAGTAATCACGATTAACTTTGTTCAAGTTAAACCTAAGCTTAAAATCAACCCGAAAAACAGGTTGTTGTACCACTAAGAATGGGTTGAAATTTGTATATCAATTGAACTAGATTTAAAAAAAGAAGAAAAGAATTTAACTAGATTATAAATGGTCAAACTTAAATCGTACTCCTCGGCAAAAATGGAAGAAGTTTCCAAAATCCATCTTCATATCTAGAGATCTGCATTCATGACAACATAAATACATAGTATTTAATAGTAACCAAATTCAAAATGTCTATCTAAAACCGTTAGATATTAGCAAAGTTTTAAAAAACGGTTGCGGTCGCGTTTCGGTTACGTAAAGGTTTTTGCGATTTCGGTCAGTACAGGTGTTACGACACTAATTGCGGTCGTCGCGGTGTCAATTAATCACAATTTGTTCTTTAATATAAAAACGGTGATACGCAGTAACGGTATCGGCACCTGCAAAAACCGTTTTGTCGCGACCGTTTTCGCGGTCGCGGACCTTTATTTAAAACCCTGGATATTAGTACTTGTTTCTTTCATTTTAAAAAATAAACATTTTTCTTGTAATAAAAAATAGCGCAAACACATATCAATTATTAGTTGATTCAGTGGTGATTGACACTGAGCTTGGTAGGGAAGACCACGCTTCGATCCCCCGCAACTGCGATCGTAAGGGGGTTTGAATCACTTGATGCTAGAACTGACCCCCGAACCAAATTAAACTGGTGGTGAAAAAAAAAATAGTGCAAACACATGATGATAATTGCAACTAAAAAATGGTCGAATGAAATGACGCGAGTCTTTTTTTTATTATAAATATATTTTTTTAAAATTTCTTGAAATCTCAATTCAATAAATTTCTCTAAGGTTGTGTGTTTGATTCCTAATTTAAATATGTAGCAATATTAAAACTCATGGAAAGAATTTGACTGTTTATTTAAATCATATCATACAAAATTTGAAAACTCCATTGTAAATTAAAAAATGAAAAATGTACATATCTTCTGTAGCAATGTTAAAACTCATGGAAAAAATGTACATATTATAAGCATTCATTATTAGAATTTTTTTTAAGGAAATAGTTGATGAAACATGAAAGATACTTGCCTCAAAGAAGAAGCATAAGATGCTTTTCCATTTTTTTACGGGAGGTAATAATAAGACCATAAAGAAATTCTAATTTCTTATCACTATTTATTTACTAAAAATTAAAAAATATTCATTTAAATTGATAGAATATATCATATACAAATTTAATATTGCTAAAAATAAAAATGATAAATTTGTGAATAAACTTATATCATCCAAATTAACCGTATATAATGACATAATCACGTCTATAAATAATGGAAAATGCTAATGATAGCGAAAGATATTTCACGAAAAACTCACGAAGGAAGGCGGCAGTTGAAATAAACCAATCAGCATGCTTTTGAATCACCACTTCAACTAGTAAAGGAAACAACACCTTCAATTAATTATCAAAGAGGGTCTCTTCCATGAAAGTATTTTAATATTAATATTAGGGTCATGCTAACTAATACTCCTGAGACACTAGTTAAGGATACAAAAAAGTAATTTTTACATTGAAAATACTTTTTTTATTTTTCAATATGAAAATTGGTCATCTTAAACTCAATCCGGTATATTTTTTTCTTCTTGTTTTTGATAAAAAAAAATCTGATTGTTTGTTATTACTTTATTTCCTTTAAAAAATTCACTATTCCTTTAATACTAGGGTTCCGTTTATTTATTTCTTGTGGCTCTATGTGCATCTTCTTCCCGCCCTTTGTGCTACTACATGCTATGTACTCTACGTGGACTGTCATATTGTATATTTTTTTGGCCTCTTAGTACTACTTGTACTATGAAGTGTCTTATAATAAATCTATTTGCAGTACCAAAAGAAAAGTCTTTTAGAGTTTATGTGAGTTTCATCTACCTTATAATAAGTTTGTGTTGTTTGCTTCTTTTAGAGTTTCATGTGCAGTACCATTCTAAAACAAACTCGGCCACAAAAGCATCAACCGAAATTAAATAAGCCTTATGCACTTACAATTTTTTTCTAATTTGAATAGCTTGATATATCATTATAGAAGATTTAGTATATATTAGTTGAGAAATTTAGTTGGGTAAATGTTTGAAGTCCAAATTTATATGGTTGGACAAATTTAAATGTGAAGTTAAATTCAAATTGTAAAAAAAAAGAAGTATTGGCGGGCATGCCCACTTTTGAGCAGCCTTAAATGGGGCGGGCCTAAACGGGCCGGGCATGCCCACTTTGCCATCCCTAAAGGTATCGTTGGGCCACACTTTTTAGGTCTTAGAAGCTATTTAAAAACTCAAAGTGAAAATAAGAACTTTTAAAAAAAGTTAAAGTTGTTTGGTAATTGTTGTTTTTTCGTTTTAAAAGTTTTTGATCTATGTATTTTACTCATAAAAATTAAACAACTTTTTTTATCAAAAACTTATTGAAAATCTCTTTTGGCCTAACTTATCTTTTTATTGAGTAAAACAATTTGAAATATGTTATATCAAACGGTACCTACATATATAACTACCTATTATTTTAAAATAAAAACATATATATGAAAGTAGCGTTTAGTAATCCAATTGAACAATGAACATACATTTACATAGAGTAAAAGCACGCTCGTGATATATTCGTGAATTCGATTTCGCGATATATAGCAGTGCTGATAAATAATATGATAAAATTAAAGTCACAATCAACATTGTTGATAAATTTAGTGATTAGTTGAAAAATAGTTGATCTATCAATATGAACTAAACAAATACTATAATAAGACGAAAAATCAAATAAACACCGCATCAAATTATGAAATCAAATAACGACGCATTCAAACAATGTAATCACAAAAAATAAACCAAAAAGAAATGTTGAAATCACTTATTTATTTTTTATTTGCAATAGAGATGAAGATCAAATTCAAGATTTTAGTATACTACTTATTTCTTAAATCTCTCATAACTAGTATACTACTTCTTTAGATTACAAAAGATGAAACAAATGATTAATAAATTATTAATGAAATGCTATAATTATTAATGAAATGCTATAAACATCTTTCCTTCAAAAAAAAAAGATGAAACAAATGATGCTCATGGCGATTTCAAATAAAAAAAATAAATTTGACATCACCCATTTCAAATAAAAGAATATGAAAAACTTAGAGAGAATGAGAAGTTTATTTCTCCATATAAAAATTAGGGCCGACAAATATAAAAAAGGTAAGTTTATTATTATTTTTATCGATTTATTGTTGGTTACTTATAATTTATCTCAATGTGCGTTATTAGTATCTTTCTAGTTTCATATAATAAAGAAGAAAAATTAAGTTCATTACAACCATTGATGTGCAATTAATTTATATTTTTTAAATTAATCAGGAATATATATTCATTTTTATATTTTTTTTTATAAATTATTATCATAGTATTTTGAAAGCATCAACAAAATAGTGTTATATTTTTGGAATTTTGTTCTAAATATAATTTTGAATTTAAGAACATATAAAATTGACCAACAATGATTCAAGTGATTTGTGTCTTTCTTAAATAGATGGTTAACAAAAAATCGACAAAGATTAATCAACACTACTACAACTGTGAAAACTTCACAATAAAAAAAGAATAGATTAAATTGGAATAAACGTCAAAATAAAATCAAAATACTGTATTATACATTACTGTATTTTGTAATATGAACATTTTTTTTCAAGGCAATATAATTATTTTATTTTAATTCTAACCCAAATAAAATGAAAATAATCTAACTTTTTATATTAAAAATGAAAATAATCTAACTAAAATTCACTAATAATATAGCTATCACTAATATTGCTCCAAACCATTATCCAACTTAGCACCAACTACACAACACGATCTCCAACTTCTAACACCCACCAAAAATAAATAAATAAATAAATGTATTCTCCAATAAATAAATAAAAAACAAAAAACACAAAACAAATGTTTTTAATATATACAGTATTTATTATTTTAAGAGAAGGTAAATTTATAATTTCCATTATTACGCACCAACGGTGCACGTTAGTTTGCTCCAACAACCTCAGTAATAAACAGCGTTTACTTCGTTTGAAAATTATTATAATTTCTTTTTTTAATTATAATTATTTTTCTTTACCTTCTCTTTCTAATCTCGGCGATTGTCTTGTCGGAAATTCATCGCCGCCACTTTACTTCCAAATCCGACCCACTTCATTTTCTTCACTACCCGGATCCATTTCAATCCGACCCATTTTCCACTACCATTCAATCTTCAACCTTTACCACAAATCTCACTCTTTTCAGTGAAGTTTAGATTCAGCTTTGTTTTTGCTTCAGATTTCAATTACACGTGGCGATCTGGGTCTTCTTCTTCAACACTTCATTTTACTATTTTCAATCTCAGTGAGTATTTTTCTTTCTTTTTTAATTTTTAATTTTTTTTTTGAATTTTTGAATGTTTTGTTAGCGCTTATTTTAACTGCATCTGGGTGGTAGTTTTTTATTTTTTTTAATAATTAAATATGAGTGAAAATTTTGGAGTTTTTTGTAATGGGGTTTCGATCTATGTGCAAAAGATTTATTTTTTTGTTTGTTAAATCTAGGTGAATTAGTTGTTGACAAAAAAGTTTAGTTTTTTTATTTTATTTTTAATAATTAGATTTAGTTTTATTTATTTATTTATTTATAGAAATGATGAATTATGTGATGCTACTTGATTTTGAATTTGGAAAGTGTTTGGTTACTTGTAAGATTTAGGAAATATATGGAAAAAGAAAGTTGTGTTTGGCTACTTTTATGATTTACTAATTTTATATGGAAGATAGAAAATTTTGTTTCAAATTAATGCCTTGATCTGTTTATTTTTAATCCATAATTTGGGTTTGTTTGTGATTTGGTGTTTTTGATGAATGCTGTGTTAGATTAATAATTAACATTTCTCACTTTTTGTTTAGTTCATTCTAAAACTGTCGGAAAACATGGAAATGAGGTTGTATATGATATTGGAAACGATGTTCGGCTGGTTGTAGTTTATTTTTCAAGTTGAGTTGTGAAGTGATTGGTTCCTAATGGAAGCGAATAAAGAGGAAGCACTTAAGGCAATAGAGATTGCTGAGAAGCGATTTGCTCAGAGAGACTTTGCAGGCGCAAAAAACTATGCTTTAAAGGCGAAAACGCTTTGTCCTGAGTTGGAGGGTATATCTCAAATGGTGTCCACGTTTGATGTTTACATTGCTTCTGAGTTCAGACATAATGGTGAACTCGATTATTATTCGGTTCTCGGACTAAAACCTACTGCAGATAAAGAGGCTGTTAAAAGACAGTACAAGAAGTTGGCAGTGTTACTTCATCCAGATAAGAACAAATGTGTCGGAGCTGATGGAGCGTTTAAGCTTGTTTCCGAGGCGTGGACTTGGCTTGACAATGCCATGCGTAGTTCTTACGATCGCAAGAGAAATTATGCTTCTTTTCATGCTACAGGTTATAACAAATGTTCCAATTTGTCGGCCTCTCGTAATAAACTAGACACATTTTGGACAATTTGTACTTCTTGTAAGGTTCAATATGAGTATCTGCGTAAGTATGTGAATAAAAAACTCTCATGTAAGAACTGCCGTGGCATTTTCATTGCTGTTGAAACTGGAGCAGCCCCAGCAAATGGTTCATTTCCATACACTCCTTTGCCATATGTGCCGGGAAATGGTTATGCAAATCATTCATTTGACGGGGTTACATATGTTCCTACTAATGCCACCTATTTTAATGGGAATGGTGTCGCAGGATACCATTCTGGACACGGTTACGAGTATGTTTCAAATGTTTCGTTTCAGTTGGGCTCTGCTGGACTTATCCATCAAAATGGATCGGGCACTACCTTACCTGCTGGTTCCGTTTATCGTGTCAACGGACATGGGAAGAGGGGAAGACCAAAGGTCAAATCTGGAGTCAATGGAAGGCATCCTATGGCGGAGACTGTGATCAATATAAACTCGCATGTATCTTTCTCAGGTAATGAACCACAAGAAGTTAAGCCAGGTAGACCTGAAAAGAAACGCAAACTTACGGTGGGATCCGATTTCCGAAATGGCTCTGTCGAGAAGGGGTCAAAATGTGCTTCAGAAGCAGTAGTGTCAAATGGCCAAAAGGTTCCCTGCGTAAATGAAATTCAAACCAAACATTGTTTCACGCCACCTGCATTTGACGCGAGAAAATTATTGATTGAGAAAGCCAGGACAGTCATTAGGAAGAAACTCGAAGAGATGAAGCTGTCATCTGAAGCTGCAACTCTGAATGAGAAAGAAAAGGCACAAGTTGATGTTTGTCCAGTAAAAAAAGAGACATGTAGGAGAGCACCTCAGAATGTTTCTGGCCTTCCATTGGAGCAAGGAAAAGTCAATCCGATCTCAATAACTGTCCCTGATTCTGACTTTCATGACTTCGATAAAGATAGGACAGAGGAATGTTTCAAGCCAAAGCAAATATGGGCCTTATATGACGAGGAAGATGGAATGCCGCGATTGTATTGTCTGATCCGTGAGGTTATATCTGTTAATCCATTTAAGATTCATATCAGTTACTTGAATTCCAAAACGGATAGCGAATTTGGCTCAGTAAACTGGCTTGAATCAGGTTTTACCAAATCTTGTGGAAATTTCAGGGCTTGGACTTCAGATATTGTCGACCAAGTTAACATATTTTCTCATGTTCTAAGCCGGGAGAAGGCTGGTCGAGGTGGTTGTGTTCGCATATATCCTAGAAGTGGAGATATTTGGGCTGTTTATCGAAATTGGTCACCAGATTGGAACCGATCTACACCGGACAAAGTAAGGCATGAATATGACATGGTGGAGGTGCTGTATGATTACTCGGAGGATCTCGGTGTTTGTGTTACTCCCCTTATTAAATTATCTGGATTTAAAACAGTTTACAAAAGGAATCCTGACAACGGTGCCGAACGATGGATACCGAGAAGAGAAATGGTACGCTTTTCTCACCAAGTTCCTTATTGGTTGCTGAAAGGAGAGGAAAGCAATTTGCCCGATCGGTGTTTTGACCTTGATCCAGCCGCAACTCCAGACGGGCTTCTTCATATTGCTACTACAGAAGGAAATGCTTTGTAGGTTATATATATTATAAAATGGTGAAACAATTATTTAAGTTTGCACTTTTAGCATTCATAATATTTTAGATTTAACTCCACAACACTATGTCACATTTGGTTACATACCAATGTGATTTGAGATTAACAAAAAATATTTTAGGAGGGTGATATTTTGATTTGTAACATTTGTCTTAGACTTTAAGATCTAGTGATTGCTTGTTGTTATAGGAAGTGTAATGTAACTCTTGATGTAAGACTTAAGGACACATTGGCATTGTAACTGTATTTCTGAATTCTGACCAGTATTTGCTGGTTAGGAATTGATTCAATCAAAGGCTGAAACCAAATTTAAATCCTACAACATTGATGTGACTGATCCTTCTTTTCTAGCAATGAATTGCAAGTTTTTTTTAGAAGTATCTGATTAATGTATGAGTATAGCTGAAGCATGGTTATAGAGTTATCACATCAGTTTCTCTTTTCTAGCAATGAATTATGATGTATTTTCAACTTCTCTTAATCACAATAGTCACCTCCTTTCAATATTAAGAAATTAATTTCAGAGTATGTTTTAAAATAATAGTAACATTTGATGATTAAACTCACTTCTTACTCTAACAATTGAAAAAACTTAAAAAGTCTCATAAAAAGAATAATTGAAAAAGGACATACATACATGGTTTTCTAAAAAGTCTTCATTTTGAAAATTCATCAAATTTTGTTATCCAAACAATAGCATTTACATAGAAAAAATTGAATTGCCCTCTAAAATTATATTACTTAAAAAAATTCCCTAATTCTAAATTTTTTCCTTAATTTAAAATTCCTTAATTAGAGATTTTATGTGACATGAGATTAATTTAAAACATGGACAAAATACGTCACACTGTTTTAAATCTCAGTCGTTGGTTATCTGATCAGATGGATTATAATCATTCATTTACAAAATTACTGAAAACGATCTCAATCACAAGATTGTGATCGGACGGTCCTTAACTGTTACAGCATCCTGCTGTATCGGCAGGAAATCCATTCCCGGGTGACAATCCAATCCAACCTCAATAAAAGTTACATTTTTTTATTTTCTTATAATAAAATAATGTTTCATATACTGGTGTAAGTCAATGGGGAGAGACAACTCAGACAAGACATCATCATCTGTGTTTCATATTTCTTGTCCTTTGTGGATTAGATTAGATGAAGATGAAGATGGAGAAGAAAGACTCAACCACCCTCTTCATCAATACACTTATTTTCTTCTCCTTCATACAGTTTCAGAACTCACTCTCACTCTCAGATTCTTCAACATCATTTCCCAAAGAAGCACTTCCTACAAAATCAGGTTATCTACCAGTAAGTCCTAAATCCACTTCCTCAATTTTCTACACATTCTATGAAGCACAAAACTCAACTTCACCTCTCTCACAAACTCCTCTTCTCATTTGGCTTCAAGGTGGCCCTGGTTGCTCCTCCATGGTTGGCAACTTCTATGAACTTGGACCATATCTTATCACCAATTCACTCACCCTTCAACCTAACCATGCTTCTTGGAATAGAATCTTTGGTCTTCTTTTTCTAGATAATCCAATTGGAACTGGCTTCAGTGTAGCCTCAACTCCACAAGAGATTCCAACCGATCAAACTGCGGTCGCGGAGCATCTTTTCGCGGCAATAACAAGGTTTGTTAAACTTCATCCTGTTTTTAAACATCGTCCTATTTATATAACTGGTGAAAGTTATGCTGGAAAATATGTTCCTGCAATTGGTTACTATATCTTAGAGAAAAATGCTAAGTTGAAAGATTTTGAGAGAGTGAATTTAGCTGGTGTTGCAATTGGTAATGGACTAACAGATCCTGTGACACAAATGGTTACTCATGCTGATAATGCTTATTATGTTGGATTAATCAATGAGAGACAAAAGAATGAGTTGTTAAAAGCTCAACTTGAAGCTGTTAAGTTGGTAGAGAGAAGGAATTGGAGTGAAGCAACTGATGCGAGAAACCGTGTCTTGAATCTGTTGCAAAATATGACAGGGTTGGCTACTTTGTATGATTATTCGCGAAAAATTCCTTACGAAGACTATTTGGTTGCGAAGTTCTTGAATATCGATGAGGTGAAAAAGGCCTTAAAAGTGAATGTTGATGAGTCATTTGTTTATGAGAAATGCAGTCACGTCGTTGGGGCTGCATTGCATGCTGATTTGATGAAGAGTGTTAAGTATATGGTAGAGAAGTTATTGAAGGAGGGAATGAGGGTTTTATTGTATCAAGGTCAGCGCGATTTGAGGGTCGGTGTGGTTCAAGTAGAGGCTTGGGTGAAGACTATGAAGTGGGAAGGGATTGTTGAGTATGTGAATAGTGAGAGGGAGATTTGGAAGGTAAATGGTGAGGTAGCTGGTTATGTACAAAAATGGAAGCAATTTACTAATGTTGTGGTTTTAGGGGGTGGACATCTTTTGCCTACTGATCAACCTTTGAATTCTCAAGCTATGATTGAAGATTGGGTTTTGGAAAAGGGTTTGTTTCGAAGTGCGTTATACTCAAATGTATCGAGAAATTCTGTATATGATGGATGATGTCTAGCAAGGGGCCGTGGGGGAGCCGAGTGAGCGTATAGCGAGTGAGGCGAGACACACTTTGCCGAACGGCGTAACCAAGTAATCATGTTCGTTGTTTGCGATTTGCATTTCCTATTTCTCTTCTGTTAATAGTTGCTTTTCTAACAGACGAAATCTTAAAGGTAATGAAAAGGTTTAGAGTTTTGTTTCTTGTTAATAAAGACCTTGAGAGGAGGCCACTATTAATAAGGACATTTCAATCATTGGAAAATTTACTCAACAATACCAGGATTCTAACTTTTGTTATAATCTGAATTTCATTGACAAGTTTATATTTTTATGTCATTTTTGTTAACTATACATCGCACTTTCTAATCTTGAAAATAACAAAGACTATAACCTGAATAACTTCTCTCTCAAGGGATTGGTATTCAGATTCTGACCAATATTATTGTGCATAAACTAGTCATTGATGCTTGTTCTTATTATCAGTTATCTAAGGAATTAAGTCATTAAGATTCTCCTGTCTAAGGAATTATGATTTGAATATGAATAGAAAATTCGTTAAAAGCTCAAAAGATGAATTAGTGTTTATTTCCAATCAATTTGCATAAAGTTGAAATCAACAACATTCATACATTTTTGTGCTTCTCTGTTAGAAAGTTTTGGTATACGGCAGTTTTATTTACTTTGAAGATTACCTAGAATACTATAGAACATTCTTCTGTTTTACTCCTAATTTTTTGGGTTCCTATTTGCTTCTGAATCACATTGCTTCTGCATAAAGGATGATCTCATCTCACTATCATGTTATGTTGTTTCACTCGAGTTTTAATACTTCTTTATTATCTTTTGAATGTGGTTACTTTGTTTCATGCCATATTGTTGCCACGGTCACTGAGTCAATGCCACATAACGGTTTATATTTTATAGGGATAAAATAGGAGCATTTTTTAGGGACTAAAACGCAAACTCGTTAATTTTACAGAAACAAAAAGCACCTTTTACCTATGTGTATATGTGTCATCGTGCATAATATTATTTTTAATATGAGATAAAATCAACGATTTTATCTAGGTAAAACGAGTCAAGATAAAAATTTGATTCTGACAAACTTAAACCTTTGGATTAGATGGTTGCGATTAAAAACATCATTTAAACAACATCTCTTCCTATTCAATCATTATTTTTAATAAAATATTTTACCATCTCATCTTCTCTAAACCATCGCCTTCTATTATATGACATAGAAACATGCATGTCACTTTTTTTTTGAACAAGAAGTAATAATTTTTTAAATATTTTTTGAAATATAAAACCTATTTAACACCAAATATAAATTAAAAACCTAATCAACCCATACAATACTAGAGTTGAAACTCACCTAAAAATATTGCATTTTATAGAATTCTCCTCACACAAATACTATTAAAACAAAATTAATACTTTCACAAAAAAAAAACTTATTTTTTATAAGACGTTAAACTCAATTGATTAATGACCCACAAAGATAGATTTGGGAGTGCCCAAGTTTGATTCCAGATAAGAATAATTTTTAATTAGAATTTCTTCACGATCAAACTCTAGATCATCGGGCCCTCTTTCCCTCAAAACCAGAGGGTTAACAAAAAAATAAAAAACAAGAGTAATACTAAAAAAAAAAGTGTCTAATAAACACTAATTAAGAAATTAATCAGTGATGCACCAAAAGAAAAATAAATAAAAATTAATCAGCTTGTGAAAATAAAAAATAAATAAAAATTAATCAGTTTAATTTCACAACACAGACAAACAAAATAGGTTTTGGAGAACCTTGGTCATTTCAATTGCTGCCTTTGTTTCTAACAACACTTTCCCTTCATCATTTTCGCTTAGAGATGGACAAATCAGAGGCTGCGACCACTGCAAAGGTTAGTAATCACATATATGATGATGTTGCTTTGGTTATTCTCTCAAAATTGCCTATCAAATCTTTGTTTCGATTTTCTTGTGTACGTAAATCATGGTCTGTCTTGTTTCAAAACTCTTATTTCATGGATATGTTTCGAAGTAATTTCATATCGAAGGATCATTCCTATTACAATGATACATCCATCCTCTTAGAGCATCATGCACCGTTGGATGTGGTTCCCTACCCTCCACCTGTGTTGTATTCTCTCTTTGGTGAGAGGTTTGAGAATAAGCTTAAGATAGATTGGCCAAATCCATATCAAGTTCCATATGATTTTCGTAGTTATGGTTCCGCTAGTGTTAATGGCATTTTTTGTATTGAAGACATTGGGAGAGTTGGGGGTTTTGGAGAAAGTCGTCATGTTCAAGAATTATGGAGAGTTGTATTGTGGAATCCAGCTACCGATGAATGCAAAGTCATTCCTCCTAGTCCTTTTGCCTTTGAATCTCCTTGTTGGGATCCCTCAATTTACTTTCATGGATTTGGTTATGACCAAGTTAGCGGTGACTATAAGGTGATTCGGCATATAATATTTTTTCCCGTAACTGACGCAGATTGGGAAGAGACATGGAAAGATGGATATCACGATTCCTTGTGGGAGATATATTGTCTAAAAAGTAATTGTTGGAGAAAACTTGATTTAGATATGCCAATGCAATGTAGTAGTTCTGCAGATGTATATGTGTACACCGATGGAGTGTGTCACTGGTTGGGTGAGGATGAAAGTGAAATTGGTAATGAAGTTTATTTGGTGTCATTTGACTTGAAAAATGAGACATTTGTGAAAACATCCATACCTTCAAATATGGATCATATTGATTCTGAAATTGTGTTTAGATATTTAAACATGTTAAATGGATCGATTGGATTTATTTCAAATTATGCAGAGATGAGTACTTTTCACATATCAATTTTGGGTGAAGTTGGTATCAAGGAGTC
This sequence comes from Trifolium repens, assembly GCA_030408175.1. Lineage (NCBI taxonomy): Eukaryota > Viridiplantae > Streptophyta > Magnoliopsida > Fabales > Fabaceae > Trifolium > Trifolium repens. The sequence goes on from CP125844.1 coordinate 57,821,257, forward strand.
ATGGATCAAACTCTTTATTGTGGGTCCTTTGCCCTGCGTTGACTATCCGATTGGAATTGGTAAAAAGGGCGATATATTCTTTTGGAAAAAGGATAATGAACTAGCATGGTTTGATTTAAACACCCAGAAAATTGAAGAGCTTGGTCTTAAGGGTAGCTATACTAGCCGGATAATGATTTATAAAGAAAGCTTTCTACCGTTTGAAAGAATAAACGATTAGTTTTGTTGTTTGTTTTCGCTTTAGAGGTACATGATTGTGATGGTTATTATGATTTTAAACGAAAGATATTGCTTTGTAGGTATAATAATACTATAGGTACTTCATGTTATTTTATCTTTTACTTTGTGAGCATACTGATATAGAACAATTGGCATATTATGTCCATTGTTGTTATATGTCGATAAATTTATGGTTCATTGAATTGTTAAATTTATAGTACAACATATTGTCTCTCACAACAGAAGATTACTGATATAGAACTCATGAAAACATGCTACTTTGATTACTTGGTCTTAAGGGTCTCCATACTCCTATCATGTAATTATGATCAAGAAGCAACAATGGGGAGGATACTATGGGCCTGTTTGTATAAACAGCTTATTTGCAGCTCATAGCACAAACACTTATTATACTAAGTGCTTACGTATAAGCTTACTTAGCTATTTTTAATGCAAAAAATAAAATAAAGATAGATTGCTTTTATATATATTATGAACTATTTTCATAAGGTATATTGGAAAACTTGTGAAAAAAAAGTTGAAAAAAACTTATGAAAATTGTCATAGATTATTTTCATAAGTTTCTTCCAAACAGTTTAATACAAACTTATGTTAGTAGATAATTTCAAATAAGTCAATCCGAACAAGACTCTTTTCTGGTTGGCTATATTTTCCGCGAAAAAGGATAATGAATTGCTATAGCCTTTAGGTACTTCATTTTATTTTATTTTACTTCTTGAGGATACTTGTATGGCAATTATGCTATAGAAACAAACTGGGAGTAGTTTTTCACAAGCTTCTCAATCTGCTTTGGATGAGCAAAACATATGTTATCTCTCAGAAAACCAGCCGTGAGTAAATTGTGAAAATAATCATAAGCAAATATCTCAATCTGCTTCTAGCTGACTTATGATTTTATGGTTCGGCCCTTCTCAAGATTCTGCTTCTAACTGATTTTGCAAATAAGCAATTGTCTGGGTTGGTTATTATGTGGTTTCTGATACAATATAGCTCTGATAAATATTCCTCTCAATCTTCAAAACATTTCCATACTTCCATTTTATTTTATTTTTGACAAAATTTCCATACTTCCATTCATGCTTTGATAGTGTGGATCCTTTTGGTGAAAAGTAGTGTTGTACATTATCATGTTAATGGTTATGAAGTGAATCAGTGAAGCTTCAAGGATGATCTCATCTCATTATCATGTCATATTTTTAATACTTCTTTATTAACTTTTTAATGTGGTTACTTTGTTTCATGTTTTACAAAATTTCACATTGCTAAAGAACCTCTTAGAACCATTGGATGATGCAGAGGAATTTGACATTACCACTATTTGATTTGTATGTTTGACAGAGCGGATTTTCATTATTTGTGTGGCCTTCTTTGTTGGATTATGAGTGTCTATTTGGGTGTGATTATTATGCATTATGTTAACAACAGAGATGCAAAATAAAAAAAGGAGAAAACGGTTATCGTTCCAATAATATCACAGTAGTGTTTCTTAAGAAAATAAGAGTTACATAGCAATTCACTTTCTCTGCTGTCAAAACTAAAATGATTGTGATGTTCCTGACATAACACTGATCCGACACAACCAAAATTCTTGAAATTGCAAACTCCAGGTCAGCTACTGCAGGGCGAGGCGCTCAAGGTCAGTGCGACTTTAGGGTCGGTGTGGTTCAAGTAGAGGCTTGGGTGAAGACTATGAAGTGGGAAGGGATTTTTGAGGATGTGAATGCTGAGAGGGAGATTTGGAAGGTAAATGGAGAGGTAGCTGGTTATGTAAAAAATTGGAAGTCATTTACTAATGTTGTGGTTTTAGGGGGTGGACATCTTTTGCCTACTGATCAACCTTTGAATTCTCAAGCTATGATTGAAGATTGGGTTTTGGAAAAGGGTTTGTTTCGAAGTGCGTTTTACTCTAATGTATCAAGAAATTCTGTATATGATGGATGATGTCTAGCAAGGGGCCGTGGGGGAGCCGAGTGAGCGTATAGCGAGTGAGGCGAGACACACTTTGCCGAACTGCGTAACCAAGTAATCATGTTCGTTGTTTGCGATTTGCATTTCCTATTTCTCTTCTGTTAATAGTTGCTATTCTAACAGACGAAATCTTAAAAGGTAATGAAAAGGTTTAGAGTTTTGTTTCTTGTTAATAAAGACCTTGAGAGGAGGCCACTATTAATAAGGACATTTCAATCATTGGAAAATTTACTCAACAATATATACCAGGATTCTAACTTTTGTTATAATCTGAATTTCATTGACAAGTTTATATTTTTATGTCATTTTTGTTAACTATTAATCACACTTTCTAATCTTGAAAATGACAAAGACTATAACCTGAATAACTTCTCTCTCAAGGGATTGGTATTCAGATTCTGACCAATATTTTTGTGCATAATTGTCCAAAACTCTCCTTAACTACGAAAAACTACTGCTGAGGACATGCTGCAGATTATAAATTCACAATTGCGGTACACAATATATATTAAGAAAATTGCTCCCTTGATGCTCCCAGGCCCACAAAAATTCTAAAATACCCCCACTTTTGGACTAAGGATAGTTTCATATCCTAGGTGACAAAATTAATTGTTGCAGAAAACTATAATTTCACATCCTAGATGATAAAATCTACATCGTCGCGTATTTTTAAAAATTTTATATCCTAGGTGACAAAATTAATTGTTGCAGAAAACCACAATTTCGTATCCTAGACAATAAAATCCAAATTGTGACAGATTTTCAAAATTTTCGTATCCTAGGTGACAAAATTTTCCGCATCATAGGTGACAAAATTCACAATTTCGTATTTCGTAACTAGGTGACATATTTTTTTTAGGCTAAATTGCAGTTTTGGTCCCCCACGTTTTCTAATTGTGCAATTTTGGCCCCTCTAGTTTCAAATGTGCGATTTTAACCCTCCACGTTTGCCCTCTTTTGCATTTCATGGCTCCTCTTGACTATTTTGACTAAAAAATTGATGTTTTGAAATTTTTTTAACACATGGCTTGATTGTATTGGACAACCTAACAAGTTTTTTTTTTTAAAAAAAAAAAAATCAAAGAAAGAGATCGCAACGCCTTCACAATACTTAATTACTGCCCATACTACTGCTTCCAAAGGAATTGATAATCAGATCATACCATACCCTTCATCGACTATCGTTGAAAATTTCATCATTTGTAGACCTCCAAATTGTGCCATAAGTACTTATGGAAAGAGTACCTTAGCCTGAGCTAATATCAAGTCCAAAGGAGGAATTGTAAGGAAAAATGCAAAGCATTCCAAACCATGGCAGAATTGGACAACATAAAAAATCAAGAGGTTGAGGAAGCTTGAGTGACTGGACAACATAAGAATTTAGGACAAGAGGTAGAGGAAAAAATCAAGCCATGTGACCTCTTTCTTTGGATTTTTTTTTATAAAAAACTTATTATGTTGTCCAATATAATCAAGCCACGTGTAAAAACAATCCATATCAGCAATTTTTTGGTCAAAATAGTCAAGAGGAACTATGAAGTATAAAAGGGGGCAAACGTGTGGAGTTAAAATTACACGTTTGAAATTAGGAGGGTCAAAACTGCAATTTAGCCTTTTTTTTTATTACTCCATCCAAACATACGTAATTTCAAATATAATTTTTTTACCACTCAGATAACTGTTGGTTTTACTACTTTCCTTGTTAAACCAATCAATTTTGTTACCCCATTATATTTTGATTTTTAATATAAGATAAAATCGACGATTTTTATTACTCCATTATATTATTTTTAATATAAGATAAAATCGACGATTTTATATTTTGATTTTACCTAGACAAAACGAGTCAAGATAAAAATTCAATTCTTACAAACTTACACCTTTGAATTAGATGGTTGCGATTAAAAACATCATTTAAACAACATGTCTTCTTATTCAATCATTATTTTTAATGAAATATTTTACCATTCCATCTTCTCTAAACCATCGCCTTCTATTATATGACATCGACTCATGTGTTACTGTCACCATGTCATACAACTCGCTGCTGCACTGTCCAACACCGATGCATCAGATATTGCACTTCGCAAAAATAGATGTATGAAACATACGGTTTGATCTCGCTGCAGACAAGCTTCTAGCCCACTTCTGACTTTATGGCCCTTCTCAAGATTCTGCTTCAAACTGATTTTGCAAACAAGCAATTTTATGTGTTAGTTATTACTCCGTATGTGGTTTCTGATACAATATAGCTCTGATAAATATTCCTCTCAATCTGCAAAACATTTCCATACTTACATTATGTGGTTATGAAGTGAATCAGTGAAGCTTCAAGGATGATCTCATCTCATTATCATGTTATGTTGTTTCACTCATGTTTCAATACTTCTTTATTATCTTTTGAATGTGGTTACTTTGTTTCATGCCATATTGTTGCCACGGTCACTGAACCAATGCAACATAACGGTTTATATTTTATAAGGATAAAATAGGAGAATTTTTTAGGGACTAAAATGCAAACTCGATAATTTTACATGAACGAAAAGCACCTTTTATCTGTGTATATATATATATATATATATATACACACACATATATAATATATATATATATATATATATATATATATGTGTATATATATATATATATATATATATACATGTCATGTATATAACTTTAATATAATATTATTTTTAATATGAGATAAAATCGACGATTTTACGTTTCAATTTTACTTAGGCAAAACAAGTCAAGATAAAAATTCAATTCTGACAAACTCAAACCGTTGGATTAGATGGTTGGGATTAAAAACATCATTTAAACAACATCTCTTCCTATTCAATCATTATTTTTAATGAAATATTTTAGCATCTCATCTTCTCTAGACCATCGCCTTCTATAGTTCTATTATATGACATCGAAACATGCATGTCACTTTTTATTTGAACAAAAAATAATTTTTTATATTTTTTTGAAATATAAAACCTTTTTATTTTTGTGAAATATAAAACCTATTTAACACCAAATATAAATTAAAACCCTAATCAACCCATACTAGAGTTGAAACTTACCTAAAAATATTGCATTTTATAGAATTATCTTCACACAAATACTATTAAAACAAAATTAATACTTTTACAAATAAAAAAATAAAAAAATTATAAAACGTTGAACTCAAGTGATTAATGACCCTCCAGAACAGGTTTGGGAGAACTCAAGTTTGATTTCATGTGGGAACAATTTTCGACTAGAATTTCCTAACTTCACGGTCAAACTCTAGATCATCCGGCCTTCTTCTCCTCAAAACGAGAGGGTTAACAATAAAAAAAAGTAACACTAAAAAAACAAAGTGTCGAATAAACAATAATTAAGAAATTAATCAGCTTGTCAAAAAAAAAGTAAAAATACAAATAATCAGTTTAATTTCACACAGAAACAAAGGGGTGTACATAGATTGGGCAAGCCCACTCAATCCGGTCAAACCCACCCAATTCAACCAAAAAAAGTGGGTGGATATGGATTTCAAAAATGAAAAACCCATAAAAAAATTGGGTTTCGGGTAAAACCGGATCCAACCCAAAAAACCCACCGGCCCACTAATGTTATATTTTTTGAAATATTTTTATGAAAATACTAAAGATTTTGCCATTTGATCAATAAATATTTTTATATTGAAAATAAGTTATACTACTTTTTAAGAAAATAAAAAGATCGAACAATTTTTATTAACAAATATGATAATTCATTGCACCATTTTAAAAATAAAAATATTGAATAATTTTCATAAACAAATACGATGATTCTTCGTTTAGTCATTTGATATTATAAAAAAAGAAAAAAAAATCACTTGGATAACACACTATCCAACCCATAAATTAGTGGGTATACATAAAAATATATGATTATTTTTTATAGTGAAAAAAATAACACTATTTTTCAAAAAAAATAAATGGTTGAGTTATTTTTATGAAAAAATATGATGATTGGATATTTATATTTTTAATATAAAAAAATAGAAAAATAGTTCGGGTAACCCAATACCCAACTCAATCCAACCTAGAAATTAGTAGATTTACTCAACACGGCCCAATGTTATAACGGGTGGTTATTTTACTAGACCCAATCCATAATACCTTATGTGATTCGGGTTTTGGTTTTGGCCGAAACCAACCCAATCCGGCCCACCTAGACCTTAAAAATAATCATGGAAATGGAGAACCTTCGTCATTTCAATTGCTGCCTTTGTTTCTAACAACACTTTCCCTTCATCATTTTCGTTTAGAGATGGACAAATCAGAGGCTGCAACCACTGCAAAGGTTAGTAATCACATATATGATGATGGTGCTTTCGTTATTCTCTCAAAATTACCTATCAAATCTTTGTTTCGATTTTGTTGTGTACGTAAATCATGGTCTGTCTTGTTTCAAAACTCTTATTTCATGGATATGTTTCGAAGTGATTTCATATTGAAGGATCATTCCTATTACAATGATACATCCATCCTCTTAGAGCATCATGCACCGTTGGATGTGGTTCCCTACCCTCCACCTGTGTTGTATTCTCTCTTTGGTGAGAGGTTTGAGAATAAGCTTAAGATAGATTGGCCAAATCCATATCAAGTTCCATATGATTTTCGTAGTTATGGTTCCGCTAGTGTTAATGGCATTTTTTGTATTGAAGACACGGGGAGAGTTGGGAGTGATGGAGAAAGTCGTCATATTCAAGAATTATGGAGAGTTGTATTGTGGAATCCAGCTACCCATGAATGCAAAGTCATTCCTCTTAGTCCTTTTGCCTTTGAATCTCCTTGTTGGGATCCCTTAATTGACTTTCATGGATTTGGTTATGACCAAGTTGGCGATGACTATAAGGTGATTCGGAATATAGTATTTTTTCCCGTAACTGACGCAGATTGGGAAGAGACATGGAAAGATGGATATCACGATTCCTTGTGGGAGATATATTGTCTAACGAGTAATTGTTGGAGAAAACTTGATTTAGATATGCCAAAGCAATGTTGTAGTTCTATGGGTGTACAGGTGTACACGGATGGAGTGTGTCACTGGTGGGGTAAGGAAGAATGTGATATTGGTGATGAAGTTTATTTGGTGTCATTTGACTTGAACAATGAGACATTTGTGAAAACATCCATACCTTCAAATATGGATCATATTGATTCTGAAGTTGTATTTAGACATTTAAACATGTTAAATGGATCAATTGCATTTATATCAAATTATGCAGAGACGAATACTTTTCATATATCAATTTTGGGTGAAGTTGGGATCAAGGAGTCATGGATCAAACTCTTTATTGTGGGTCCTTTGTCATGCGTTGAGCATCCGATTGGAATCGGTAAGAAGGGCGATATATTCTTTTGGAAAAAGGATAATGAACTAGCATGGTTTGATTTAAACACCCAGAAAATTGAAGAGCTTGGTCTTAAGGGTAGCTATACTAGCCGGATAATGATTTATAAAGAAAGCTTTCTACCGTTTGAAAGAATAAACGATTAGTTTTGTTGTTTGTTTTCGCTTTAGAGGTACATGATTGTGATGGTTATTATGATTTTAAACGAAAGATATTGCTTTGTAGGTATAATAATACTATAGGTACTTCATGTTATTTTATCTTTTACTTTGTGAGCATACTGATATAGAACAATTGGCATATTATGTCCATTGTTGTTATATGTCGATAAATTTATGGTTCATTGAATTGTTAAATTTATAGTACAACATATTGTCTCTCACAACAGAAGATTACTGAAATAGAACTCATGAAAACATGCTACTTTGATTACTTGGTCTTAAGGGTCTCCATACTCCTATCATGTAATTATGATCAAGAAGCAACAATGGGGAGGATACTATGGGCCTGTTTGTATGAACAGCTTATTTGCAGCTCATAGCACAAACACTTATTATACTAAGTGCTTACGTATAAGCTTACTTAGCTATTTTTAATGCAAAAAATAAAATAAAGATAGATTGCTTTTATATATATTATGAACTATTTTCATAAGGTATATTGGAAAACTTGTGAAAAAAAAGTTGAAAAAAACTTATGAAAATTGTCTATGACAATTTTCATAAGTTTCTTTCAAACAGTTTAATACAAACTTAGGTTAGTAGATAATTTCAAATATGTCAATCCGAACAAGACTCTTTTCTGGTTGGCTATATTTTCCGCGAAAAAGGATAATGAATTGCTATAGCCTTTAGGTACTTCATTTTATTTTATTTTACTTCTTGAGGATACTTGTATGGCAATTATGCTATAGAAACAAACTGGGAGTAGTTTTTCACAAGCTTCTCAATCTGCTTTGGATGAGCAAAACATATGTTATCTCTCAGAAAACCAGCCGTGAGTAAACTGTGAAAATAATCATAAGCAAATATCTCAATCTGCTTCTAGCTGACTTATGATTTTATGGTTCGGCCCTTCTCAAGATTCTGCTTCTAACTGATTTTGCAAATAAGCAATTGTCTGGGTTGGTTATTATGTGGTTTCTGATACAATATAGCTCTGATAAATATTCCTCTCAATCTTCAAAACATTTCCATACTTCCATTTTATTTTATTTTTGACAAAATTTCCATACTTCCATTCATGCTTTGATAGTGTGGATCCTTTTGGTGAAAAGTAGTGTTGTACATTATCATGTTAATGGTTATGAAGTGAATCAGTGAAGCTTCAAGGATGATCTCATCTCATTATCATGTCATATTTTTAATACTTCTTTATTAACTTTTTAATGTGGTTACTTTGTTTCATGTTTTACAAAATTTCACATTGCTAAAGAACCTCTTAGAACCATTGGATGATGCCAGAGGAATTTGACATTACCACTATTTGATTTGTATGTTTGACAGAGCGGATTTTCATTATTTGTGTGGCCTTCTTTGTTGGATTATGAGTGTCTATTTGGGTGTGATTATTATGCATTATGTTAACAACAGAGATGCAAAATAAAAAAAGGAGAAAACGGTTATCGTTCCAATAATATCACAGTAGTGTTTCTTAAGAAAATAAGAGTTACATAGCAATTCACTTTCTCTGCTGTCAAAACTAAAATGATTGTGATGTTCCTGACATAACACTGATCCGACACAACCAAAATTCTTGAAATTGCAAACTCCAGGTCAGCTACTGCAGGGCGAGGCGCTCAAGGTCAGTGCGACTTTAGGGTCGGTGTGGTTCAAGTAGAGGCTTGGGTGAAGACTATGAAGTGGGAAGGGATTTTTGAGGATGTGAATGCTGAGAGGGAGATTTGGAAGGTAAATGGAGAGGTAGCTGGTTATGTAAAAAATTGGAAGTCATTTACTAATGTTGTGGTTTTAGGGGGTGGACATCTTTTTCCTACTGATCAACCTTTGAATTCTCAAGCTATGATTGAAGATTGGGTTTTGGAAAAGGGTTTGTTTCGAAGTGCGTTTTACTCTAATGTATCAAGAAATTCTGTATATGATGGATGATGTCTAGCAAGGGGCCGTGGGGGAGCCGAGTGAGCGTATAGCGAGTGAGGCGAGACACACTTTGCCGAACTGCGTAACCAAGTAATCATGTTCGTTGTTTGCGATTTGCATTTCCTATTTCTCTTCTGTTAATAGTTGCTATTCTAACAGACGAAATCTTAAAAGGTAATGAAAAGGTTTAGAGTTTTGTTTCTTGTTAATAAAGACCTTGAGAGGAGGCCACTATTAATAAGGACATTCCAATCATTGGAAAATTTACTCAACAATACCAGGATTCTAAGTTTTGTTATAATCTGAATTTCATTGACAAGTTTATATTTTTATGTCATTTTTGTTAACTATGCATCACACTTTCTAATCTTGAAATAACAAAGACTAAGAGTTGGTTAAGCTCAAAACTCCGCTTGAGTTCAACATAAGCACTTTTTTCAGCTCAAAAAACTCGGCTTGATTTTTATAAATTAGTTAAGAAAATTATCAGGCAGACATTACTCAGGTTATCCAAATTTCTAAGTGGGAGTTTTTCAGATGAATCCCATCTCAACATAATGAAGCAATTTCAAATGGAAAATAACATTGAATTGATAAAGGAAATAGAATACTGTGAGATTCATAATATATTTCAAAAACTAACATTCATAATATTTAAAGAACACTTTTCATTACAACCACCTAGTATCAAATGATCCAAAATATACTGTCTAGGCGAAACCATAACATTTGTCAACCATGGAAGGAAGTGAAATTCCAGGAATGGATCGAGTAAATTTCGCTCTTTTTGAGAGACAATGACAAAAACCCAACATCCATAAATGTATAGTCTCTCAGAAAACTAGACAACAAATCAGCAGCAACAAGAAACGGGACACTAGGATGATGTATATCCTTACTCAAGAACACTGACAAAAAGTCGAGGGAAGAATCATATTCTATCCAAGAATAGAATCGATCTCCACTTTTGAGGTCCATAAACTGTTTGTCAATTTGAACCGTCCTCAGAGGAGATCTCAAATGGTTTATGACAATAGAAATTGAGGAATATTCAATAGACTTTGTCTCAAAGGCAACCACAAAGGACGGTTGCGGCATGGCAGGGAGACGACCAAACGTGGAGGGTGATGTTGGAATGAGGAAAAAGGCTAAACCTTCACCATAAAAGCAATGATTTGTGTGTGAAATTGAGAAGGAAAAGTTTGTAGTGAAGGAAAATGCTTTGTTGCTTCTTCCATGATCAAAGAATAGTATTGGTGATGGATATACCATTGTCCCAATACTATGGAGGGAAGAAACCTCAGGCCTTATTGTTTTTGAACAAACCTCAGGCCTTATTGTTGAATGATCAGCTGTTAATTGAACAGAAAATGTAGTTCGGTTGACGAAAGTATCACCAAACATCTCAACCTCCCAGCTGTTTTGAAACGATGGATACTCAAACTCAAACTTGGTGGTGTTTGCCGAAGACGAAGCATAGGAAGAAACGCAGAAAATGAGGAAGAGAATGGCCATGAATGGATTCTTCCCCTGCAACGCCATGACGGTGGTTCACGTGAGGGAGACGGTGATAATAAGGTTGTGAATTAAGCTCTAATACTCTAAGGCTGTTTATTCAAATTTTGAATTCAATTTTTGCAGAGAAAAATGTTTTAAAACTCAAAGTGCACAATATGTGTGCTTCAATAAAACAACTACTCCTCATTCATGCTATTGTGATGAATAATTAGTTAGTCATACACTTTAGCATTTTCCTACGACATCTAATTTGACCTCAAAGATTAATGTTAACAAAATTTAGTGTTAAAATAACAACTCTTTTTAAACTTTTTAATAAACCATATATATTAAAACATTGTCAACTACTAGTTTTTAGCTTAACCAAATAAGTTTAACTACATAATCTTACTCAATAGTCACTTTGTCTGTATGTATGTTTCAGCTCATAGATGATCTTAACTAGTTAATGATTCTAACCAAGTTTACATATAGTTAGTTATGGGGCATTAAGTGAATGAGTGAAGATGTGTTAGTTTATATCACCTTATAAGTGAACGAGTAGAGATCTGACATTAAATATGAAAGTGGATGACTTAAATATGAAGTAATGGACAAAACCAGGATTCTAAGTTTTGTTATAATCTGAATTTCATTGACAAACGGACCATAATGCAATGAAATAATCACTTCTTGTTGGAGATACTGTATGCTATTATTTTATTTTCACCACCAGTTTAATCTAGTTCGGAGTCAGTTCTGACATCAAGTGGTTCCAGCCCCCTCCCGATCGTAGTTGCGGGATGGAACCGCGGTCCTCCCTACCAAATTCAACGACAATCACCACTAAACCAACTAACGATTGGTACTGTATGCTATTATTTTTATGTTGCTAGTTCTATTATTTTTGTAGTTGATATAATACTGTATGATACTATGGCCCCGTTTGGCCCGGCTTATTTTCCTCTTTTTTTCTTCTCCTTAAAAATAGTAAAGAAGGTAAAAATTGTGTTTGACTTTACTTTTTTGCATTTTTTAGTTCTTTACTTTATTTCTCTAATACTTTTAAGAAGAAATAGTGTTAAATATAATTTTATACTTCTTTATTTCGTTTAAGCTAAAATAAAAAGTTAAAAATAAGCCGGGCCAAACGGGGCCTATTTCTTATTTATGAACTTATGCAAAATAACTTATATAAATAAATAAGGTTTTATATTAATTTATAAGTTCCCACTAACAAAAATTGTGTTTTTATAATTTATTTTTACTGCTTTGATAAACTTATAATAATCTATACTAATATATAAAGGGGATTCAAATTTTTGGGATGACTTTTTTACTATTCCAATTTTACCCTTAAAAAATAACTTCCACATAAAAATAGATTTTCAGTTTTTTTTAGTAAATAAATTTTTTTTTTCTTCTTAATAACTAAGCACAACTTCCACATATGTTTTCAGTTTTTTTATAGTAAAAATAAAATATATATTTTTCTTCTTAATAACTAACCATAACAAAAAAAGGAGGTTACGTAGTTATCAATTAACAAAGTTCAATAAAAAGGAGATTAAGGGTCCGTTTGGTTCGAAGTTTTTGGAGGGGAGGGGAGGGGAGGTGAGGGAATATTTTAAATTTTGGAGAAGTAATTTACTTTTTTACTCTTAACCTTATAAACTCAAAATAAGGATTAAATTATAATGGATATATTACGTCAAAAAAAAATTTAATGGATATATAACAAAAAAAAAATCTAATGAGTAGAAAACCTAAATTTTTTTTGTTGTAAAAAAAAATATAAAACCTAGAATTTTAATATTCCAACAAGGATAATTTTGAATTTTAATAAAAAAATGAGGGTAATTTTGTCAACATAATAAATCCCTCTCCTCACCTCACCTCCCCTCCCCTCATTCTCAATTGAACCAAACAGACCCTAAGTAATTATTTATATTTGCACAATACAGAATATCGATCCCACACGAAGAAAAAAAAAAAAATCGATTACACAACCGTTTGGCGGCTAGTATATATGAATTTATTTATTTGCATAAATTATTTTTATAAGGTCAAAAATAAGTTATTCCAAACGGACGTCACATACCTTACAAAAAAAAACGGACGTCAAATGTATAGTTTGTTGAGATATATATGCTAAATAGAAAGAAGAAGATAATCCATTGAAAACAAAATAAAAAAAATATTTGTTGAGATATTTATTCTAATGGATATAATTTATTTGAATCATTGAATCAATCTTAATTCATTCTAAAAAAAATCAATCTCAACTACAATACCTAGAAACAAAAGCTTGCTTTTCTCTATAAAATCCAATTCCTGCAACTAGGTTTTCCTATTCACACTAAAAGCTTGAGCAGCGTCTCCTCAACTGATTCGATTTAAGAGATGGAGAAATCAGTGGCTGCAAAGGTAATTATTAGCAATCACATATATGATGATGTTGCTTTGGTTATTCTCTCAAAATTGCCTATCAAATCTTTGTTTCGATTTTGTTGTGTCCGTAAATCATGGTCTGTCTTGTTTCAAAACTCTTATTTCATGGATATGTTCCGAAGTAATTTCTTATCTAAGGATCATTCCCATTATAATGATACATCCATCCTCTTAGAGCATCATGCACCATTGGATGACGTCGATAACTACTTTTTTCCTGTGTTGTGTTCTCTCTTTGGTGAGAGGTTTGAGAATACGGTTAAGATAGATTGGCCAAATCCATATCAAGTTCCATATGATTTTCGTATTTATGGTTCTGCTAGTGTTAATGGCATTTTTTGTATTGAAGACATTGGGAGAGTTGGGAGTATTGGAGAAAGTCGTCATGTTCAAGAATTATGGAGAGTTGTATTGTGGAATCCAGCTACCGATGAATGCAAAGTCATTCCTCTTAGTCCTTTAGCCTTTGAATCTCCTTGTTGGGAACCCATGATTGACTTTCATGGATTTGGTTATGACCAAGTTAGCGATGACTATAAGGTGATTCGGCATATAGTATTTTTTCCCGTAACTGACGCAAATTGGGAAGAGAAATGGAAAGATGGACATCACGATCCTTTGTGGGAGATATATTGTCTAAAAAGTAATTGTTGGAGAAAACTTGATTTAGATATGCCAAGGCAATATCATAATTGTGTGGGTGCACAAATGTACACAAATGGAGTGTGTCACTGGTGGGGTGAGGATTTAAGTGAAATTGGTGATGAAGTTTATTTGGTGTCATTTGACTTGAACAATGAGACATTTGTGAAAACATCCATACCTTCAAATATGGATCATATTGATGACTCTATAATCGTGTTTAGACATTTAAATATGTTAAATGGATCGATCGGATTTATTTTAAATTATGCAGAGACGGGTACTTTTCACATATCAATTTTGGGTGAAGTTGGGATCAAGGAGTCATGGATCAAACTCTTTATTGTGGGTCCTTTGTCTTGCGTTGAGCATCCGATTGGAATTGGTAAGAAGGGTGATATATTCTTTACGAAAAAGGATAATGAACTAGTTTGGTTTAATTTAAACACCCAGAAAATTGAAGACCTTGGTCTTAAGGGTAGCTATACTAGCCGGATAATGATTTATAAAGAAAGCTTTCTACCGTTTGAAAGAATAAACGATTAGTTTAGTTTTGTTGTTTGTTTTCGCTTTAGAGGTACATGATTGTGATGATTATTATGATTTTAAATGAAAGATATTGCTTTGTAGTTATAATAATGCTATAGGCACTTCATTTTATTTCATTTTCTACTTTTTATGAACAAGAAAGCAACAATGAGGAGGATACTTTGGGCCAGTTTGTAAAACCAACTTATTTGCAACTTATAGCACAAACACTTATTATACTAAGCTGTTATGTATAAGTTTATATAGCTATTTTAATGCAAAAAACAAAATTAAGATAAATTGCTTTATATATAGGATGGTATTGCTTTGTATCGATAAATTCTGTATATGATGGATGATGTCTAGCTATTTGGAATTCGGATCAGGTGTTATGCCTTGTGAGTTGTACCCTAGAGACAATGAAAATTTTAGGCAGTTTTTTTATTTTTTGTTTGATACAAAATTATGAGGTTGAAATTTGGGTTGTCCGATCTTGATCAGACGACCTTGAACTTGTTGACTGGCTGCACACCAGATCCAACTATTTGTTATTCAACTTGACATTGATCTCATTTTCTTCTTCTGCAAGAAATGAATGGATAATTTCTTCATCTGCAAGAAATGAATTTCTAATTAGTTGTTATTCCTTGTCAGTTGTTTTGATGTTATTTTTTTTATTATATTTGCAATCGAAGCCAAATGCATTTTTTACTTAAAATAAGGTACTAACATGCAATTCATTGTAAAGAGTTGAAGAGGTTTTAGTTAGTAAATATAAAAAACTCCAAACAACGATTCTTCATCTTCAAGAGAAGTTTGAAATGGAGAAATTGATGAGGTTTCAAGCAGGTGAAAATTTGAGGAAAAGAGAGAAACTGCGTGAGAGAGGTAAAAGAGCACAAAATAATTATGAAACATCGTTGAAAGAAGTTAAGAAATTAAACTAGTTTAGCTGATAGAAACATTATTGGAGAGTTAAGAAAGAAGAACAATGAATTGGAGTTGGAAATTTGTGAGATGAGAAAGTTGAAGGAAAAATGGGTGAATGATAGTAATACTCTTGCTGAGCTTAGAATAAGAGTTGGTGTTTTGGAGAATGAAAAGAATGCATTTGGAGTGCAAAATAGTGAGAATAGTGAGTTGGAGAAATCAAAGAAGAATAATGAGGCTTTTGTTGGCAGTGACAATGTGCAGACAAATGAACCACCTAGTAAAAGGAGCAAGAATGCTCAAGGTGCATCATCATCAGTTATGAAAATTGTGCTCAAGATGCATCTCTTATCTCTTACATTGCTATAATGATTTTATTTTCAATATTATTGATGATCAGATAATTGAATTGGATGTTGTTCCACGTAGGTAGTTCAGTTGGTGAACTAGGGGACGTTGAAGGAGTTTTAAGGACGAGGTCCTGGGTTTGATCGACTCATATAGAGGTACTAGAGGAAGAGGAACTAGACCCCGATCGCCCTGATTTGGTAACAACTTATAAACTTTCATGTTATGTTCAACTTTATTACATGTTTATATTGAGTACTTACTTTATTGTTTATAGCCGAGATTTGCTAGGGTCCGAGAAATGACTGTTGGTATGATTGAAGGGGGAGAAATACAAGAGAGACCCTGCTTGACACTAGCCAGGATATCCTAGCAGAATTTCGTGGTGTATGCCAGGATATCCTACGGTACCAAAGGAGAAAAAACTATACACAGTCGGCATAGTAGATTAGGATAAACTAAGACTATGTACTAATATTATTTTAGACTTAGAACATCAATGACTTAATAGTATTTTATGTGTACTTTTAAATATTTGGAGACTATGTTGTTTAAACATTAAATTAATTTTCAGTGTTGAATTTAAGTCAATATCCTACTGTTATAGTAAATTTGAATGAAATGATGTGGTTGAACTGTTAAGTATCTAAGTTGTTGTTATTATTATTATTATTATTATTATTATTATTATTATTATTGTTGTTGTTGTTAGATTAAAATTTAATAAATTATTTAAGAAAAATATTAGGTTGACACCCTATATGAACACAAATAGAATGATAGAGATAAAATGTTGTGTTGAATATTTCAGTCAAAATCCTAATTTAGTGTAACTTCTATCAGAAGTTGAAACAATAAAATTGTTGTGGCTTAATAGAAGTGACTTCTTTGTTCTTGTAGTAATTAAAGCATCAGCAAAACTAAGACTTATAGATTGAAAGCTCATCAAAATGAAGCAGACATTTACTCGGGTTTTCAAAATTTCTAAGGCGGAGCTTTTTGCATGAAGCTCATCAGATTAAAGCAATTTCAAATGGCAATATCATTGAATTGATAAAGGAAATAGAATATAATGTGAGAATGATAATTTAATTCCAGAAACTAACATTTATATAATATTCAAAGGAAAATTTGCATTAAAACAACCAGATATTAAATGATCCAAAATACAGGCCTCCCGATAACTAAAGTTCGCAATTGATTGAAAATATACTGTCTACATGAAACCAAAAATTTTAAAAATAAGCAAAGGAAATTGGGTTCCTGACATAACACTGATCCAACATAACCAAAACTCTTGAAATTTGTTTCTAGGTACGGACGGGAGCTCCTCCGGCTACAGCAGGGCGAGGTGCTTGTCCAGGCTGACCTGGTCTTGGTGCATCATCCTTTAAACAATTAAATAAATAACCTTATTAGACAACAACAAAGTAAACCAAATATACAAATATATAATAACAAAAAAAAAACAGAGTTATCGACAATTTCCAATAACTTCACATCCGTGTAACCAAAGAAGTTGGTTCATATAAGAATGGACGGGAGGAATATAACTAGATATTTTGTTTGGTTGTAACCAGTTAGAATGGGATAAGAGATAAGCCTCACTATACAGAAAAAAGGTTAATTAAATTTCTATGTCCTAATGGTTGTATTACATGTTAACAAAGAATACTTGTTGGATTGATGCCTCTAAGATTTAATTCGCTTTTTACATTTTATCAAAGAAAATTCATTGGTCCAATCATATAAGATCTAATAAACCATCAAGCTCCTCAAAATATCTCAATAGTCGAGGGAGCTAGAATCGTAAAGGATTTTGCTCCCGACCACTCCCACCAAACAAACACATTATGTGAAGTAAAGATGAAAGTGAGACATCCATCCTATTCAATAGGATGCCTTCGCATTGGCATTCTAGATTACAGTATTAAGGACACTTAAATTCTACAAAAACTATAATGTGAAACCAATAAAGCATTTGAAAAAGAACATAGGAGAAACCAAAGTTTCATATATCTACTTACTCAAGCTCATATTTGTATAGCTAAAAAACAAATGGAACATAAGCATGCTATTTTGATTAGATTATTTCCATAATTCAATGACTTAACTTATCAATAACAAACATAAAAATTGAAGTATGTAAAAAGAGAGTTAGTGAATTACCCTGCGCCTAATGAAGCGCTGTGGAGGGTCACGCTTCCTCCTGTCAGTGCGGGATCTAACCCTCACAACATGAGAATGGATAGCACATGAAACACAGTATTGCATCTTCACATACAGCTTAGGAAGAGTGTATTCTACAAATCACATAAAAAAAAAACATAATCAATTACTGAAACAACAACATTTGCATAAATCAAAAACATAATCAATTAATGAAACGACATGCATATGAATCAAAAACATAATCAATTGAGCAAATAACATAGTATTCATCAAAAGCTAAAATTAACAAAAACAAATATACAAAAATGAATCATACGGTCATAGACACAAGCTTCCTGAACATCTCTGACTGCAGCTTGTTCAACAATGTTCCTAACCAAAAATCTCTTGATT
Organism: Trifolium repens; assembly: GCA_030408175.1. NCBI lineage: Eukaryota > Viridiplantae > Streptophyta > Magnoliopsida > Fabales > Fabaceae > Trifolium > Trifolium repens. The sequence continues at coordinate 57,839,896 of CP125844.1, forward strand.
GCCTTGTCCTGTTTTTTTAACAAAACATGTTCAATTTTCGATTCAACGATAAACAAAAAACAAAAAATGCTAAAATGGAGAAGTAAAATCAACAATACCTTGGGACAGCATTTACCACAGTTTGAACAACGAATGAATTTGACATGGCCACGACCATGTTTGTTACGACCTCCATTCCTACGTTTGAATGTCTGCAAAAACAAATTGATAAAAAAAAAATGTTAAGATCTGAAAATGAATAATAGAGAAAAGTGATGAAGAATGAAGATCTATCTCTAACCATGATTGAATTGAAGAAGCTTCAAGTTTGCTATCTCCTTCGCGGCTAGGGTTCTGCAGAACTTGAGTAACTGTGATGAAATCTGGTTCGGTTTTTTATATATTGATGGGTCTAAAGCCCAAAAGCTAGGGTTTTTTAGTTTTCAGGCCCAATTTTGCTAAGTACTACTTGTTAAACAAAAAAACTTTTCTATAATTAATTTCAAATACATTGTTAAGCACAATTTGTTTGTTGTCTAATATGTCTTCAAGTTACGTGTAAATATTTTGGATAGCAAACAAAAGGAAAAATATTGTCTAACGAAGACATTGAATTCAAATGGGAACAAATTTTTTACCAAATTTTACTTATTTTATGGTCGAACTCTGAACTAACAGGATCCTTTTCTTGAGAACCAGAGGATTAAAAATAAAAAAATAAATAAAAACACTATCTTAATTAACAAAAATTAGGTTGGATATCACGACCAAAAATCAAATTTTGTTTCTAGTGATACATGAATGCTACGTACAAAAACCTGCTTTATAAGGAGCAAAATTGATTTTTTTTTAAATATTTCATAAATCAATAAACAACATATTGGTAAAATAAAAGCTAAATGTGTTAATAATTTTGACCACACAATTTTTTTTGGGTTAAATTAATTTTTTGTATCGGATATGAGCAATTGTGAGGTATGAAGTTTTGAAACATTTGTACTAAATATTAAAAGTTGAAAGGGTCTAAACAATCCATAGGAGATGAAGGATTAAGCGAAAATTTGTGGAATAATAATAGATGATGGATATAAAGGTGAAACCAATGCAGAAAAACGTTCAGCAAAGCCTTGTGTATGGAGTTCACGTTCATGGCCTCTACACCAGCAACACATAATTTTGAGACTCATCCTCCTGATCCTCCAGATCGGGGAAGGGTTTTTAATAGTCAAAGGCAGTCCAATGGAGACTTATCAAAGGCTAATACTTCCGATCAGATTTCGTTCCGAGACAAGGTTTTGGGAAAACATGCAATTGCGGCAAGGGAACGCACCGACATAGTGGCAAATAATCTTGCTAAAGTGGAACTGGTTAAAGGCAACCGGCTCTTGCCTATGCTGCACGTTCATGCGACGGTTATGGAAGAACTTGCTACACCATGGAAAGACGCTTTGGTGGTCAAGCTACTAGGGAAAAGATTGGGATTTAATATCATGAAGAACAAGTTGGAAGCAGTGTGGGATCTCAAAGGAAGTCTGGATCTTATGGACATTGGGAACTCATTTTACATGATTAAATTTGATGCCGAAGAAGATAAAGCAAAGGTGATCAATGGTGGACCGTGGAAGATATACGACCACTATTTGGCGGTGAGGCAATGGGAACCGACGTTTAATGCGGCGACAGCAACTATAGATAAAACAATGGTGTGGATCCGTATCCCAAGTCTCAACCTCGTTTATTATGATGAGAGTGTCCTCTGGGCCATAGCTTCGATGGTGGGAAAACCTGTAAAGGTTGATCTACAAACTTTAAAAGTCGCAAGGGGAAGGTTTGCACGTATGTGTGTGGAAATCGATCTAACTCAACCTGTTGTTGGAAGAGTAGGAGTTAACGGCGAATGGTACCATGTTCAATATGAAGGGCTTCATGTCATATGTACTCAATGCGGTTGCTATGGTCATGTGTTAAAAGAATGTGCTACTCCTCCTCTCAACAATGCACAAAAAAATGATGTCATAACAGCCAACAATAGTGGAGTAGAGAAGCATAAACAAGATGATGTAGAGCCTCAACCAATCACTAGAGAAGAAATGTCTGTAATGGACCATGGAGTCAATTCCGAAAATCATGGAGATGATGGTATTCCAACAGATTTGCATGGCAATTGGATTAAAGTTGAGAGGAAAAAAAGAAATCACAAATTCAATGCACGCGGATCTGAAGGAGCTCAAAAAGGTATGTTTAACAACCTCCATAAATCTAAATTTATTGGCAATAATGGAGGGGATTCGGTTACTCTAGATAGGCCTAAGCAAAATAGTAATGTGAGTGTTCATGAGGGAGGCAATTTTAATTTGCATTCTTGGGTTAAAAAGAAAACTAAAAGAATGAGAAATGATGTTAGTGGACCGAATAGGAATGTCTCTGTTACTAATAAATTGAGTGAGTCTACTCCATCTATTGGTATTTACAAAGGGGGGTCTAATACTAATAATGTTTCTGAAATGGATAGTAAAAACACTAATAATAATGAAGCAACTAACAAGGATAAAAATGTGTCCAATAATAAAATAATGGGAAAGGGAAACACACTTAATATGACTTGTGAGCCTTCTATTACTATGGAATTTACCAAGGAGTCCACCAAGAATGAGTCTTCCGTGAGTAATTCTAATGGTGTGAATGTTGATATGAAAAATATTGGTGGCATTAATTTGTCAACTGTGGAGACTGTTGTTTCTATTGACAATGCTAATGGGGCAATAGGGATGACCTTGGACTCGCCTATGCAAACTCATTGATGTTGAGTAGATTTTCCAGGTTAGTAATTACTTCCTTTTTCATATTTTATTTTTTAATGATTGTGTTAACTTGGAATTGCAGAGGTGCTCAAGGAAAAAATTTCCGAAGAGCACTTAAAAATTTCTACAGGAATAATAATATTGACTTGGTTGCTTTGCAAGAGCCTAGATGTAGTGGTTTGGTTGCCCGTAGAACCATAAAAAGTTTGGGCTTTAAAAACTTTATTATCTCTGAAGCGAGAGGTTTCTCTGGTGGTATTTGGCTACTTTGGAATAAAATAGATATTCAGGTGACGGTCATCCAAGAAGATTTCCACTTTTTACATGTTCAAGTTAGAGAGGGGGTCTTTGATCCTTGGCTCCTGACTGTGGTTTATGCTAGCCCTCGTGATAATGAGAGAAGTGAAACGTGGAGGAAATTACGTGATCTTGCTGGAACAATTCATGATCCCTGGCTTATGATGGGTGACTTTAATGAGATAGCGAGCCCAAATGAAAAAAAGGGGGGAGCTCAAGTTGACATATCCAAATGTGTACAATTTTCTAGTTGGATTAATGAGTGTAATTTAATGGAAGTCAATACTGTGGGAACTAAGTATACTTGGAGAGGTCCCAAATGGAATAATCATGACAGAGTCTTCAAAAAGCTTGACCGAGTTTTGTGTAATGTGGCGTGGCGCTTAAAATACCATGAGGGTTTCGTTAAAGTTCTTCCGCGAGTGCAATCTGACCATCATGCCCTTATGACTTTATCAGAAGGGGTTCCTTATAATGGCGGAAGTCGACCGTTCAGGTTTGAGGCTGCTTGGTTTACTCATGCTGATTTTCATAGATTAATTACTAATAAGTGGGAAGGTGGTTCTGAGTTAATCCACATGCTCTCAAATCTTACCCCTCACTTAAAAGACTGGAATAAGGATACCTTTGGAAATATTTTCAAACGGAAAAAAGAGTTACTTTCCAGGTTGAATGGTATTCAAAATAGTCCTCATTATGGCTACAGCGAGTTCCTGGATAAATTGGAAAAAGACCTTCAAGAACAATTGGCCGTTACTTTGTACCAAGAAGAGTGCTTATGGTACCAGAAGTCGCGTAGCCAATGGATCACAGATGGTGATCGTAACACGAAATACTATCATTCTAAAACTATCTTTAGGAGAAGGAAGAACAAAATTTTATCGCTTCGAGATAACACAGGTGAGTGGATTGAGGATACCGAAGCTTTGAAAGGTTTGGTGCGTCAGTTTTATATAGACCTTTTCTCAGAGGATAACATGGTTCGTGACTCGGTGGTATCCTGGAACACTTATCCTAATAATATTGAGAACCACCATAATAAGTTGAATGCCACTATTGACTTTATGGAATGCAAAAGAGCCCTTTTTGATATGAGTCCCTACAAAGCTCCAGGGGAAGATGGATATCCTGCCCTCTTTTTCCAAAAGTGTTGGGATACAATCGCAGATTCTCTGTTTCGCTATGTTAACCAGGTTTGGGTAAATCCTTCTCTTGTATCTTTTATTAATAATACTCTTCTTGTGATGATTCCTAAAATTGATAAGCCGGAGTTCGTTTCTCAATTTAGGCCTATATCTCTTTGTAATGTTGTTTATAAAATTATTTCTAAAGTCATTGTGAACAGGATTAAGCCTTTTTTGAATGATATTATCTCCCCGTATCAATCGAGTTTTATCCCGGGGCGCAACATCCATCACAACATTATTGTGGCCCAAGAGATGGTTCATTCTATGTCGCGCATGAAAGGTAAAAATGTGTTTATGTCTATTAAAATTGATTTGGAGAAAGCTTATGACCGCCTTAACTGGAACTTCATAAAGAATTGTCTAGAGGAGTGCAAGTTTCCAGATAAACTTATTCAGGTTATTCATTATTGTATTACTTCTACTACCTATAAAATCATGTGGAATGGAGATAAAACTGAAACTTTTACTCCCACTAGAGGTATAAGACAAGGTGATCCGTTATCTCCTTATTTGTTTGTCATTTGTATGGAGAGATTGTCTCATATTATAGCAGATCAAGTTGAGGCAAATTACTGGAAACCTATGCGTGCTGGCAGGTATGGTCCTCAAATCTCTCACCTTCTTTTTGCTGATGATCTTCTTCTTTTTGCAGAGGCTTCGATTGAACAAGCTCATTGTGTTATGCATTGCCTTGATCTGTTCTGTCAAGCGTCTGGCCAAAAGATTAACACTCAAAAAACTCAAATATTTTTTTCCAAGAATGTCGACAATCAACTTCGGGATGATATTTTGCAGCACACTGGTTTCTCTCAAGTTAATAGCTTGGGAAAATATTTGGGGGCTAATATATCTTCGGGAAGAACTAATAGAGGTCATTTCAATCATATTGTTCAAAAAATTCAGAACAGATTAAGTGGTTGGAAGCAACAATGTTTAAGTTTGGCTGGTAGAGTGACTCTCTCTAACTCTGTACTCAGCACCATTCCGTATTACCATATGCAATATGCGAGTATTCCAAAATCTATTTGTGATGAGATCGAGAAAATCCAACGAAGTTTTGTCTGGGGAGATACTGAGCAAGGGCGCAAGGTCCACCTTATAGGTTGGGATATGTGTTGTCAACAAAAGATACATGGTGGATTAGGAATAAAGAAACCCCATATTATGAATGAGGCCTTTCTCATGAAAATTCTTTGGAATCTTATTCATAAACCAGATGATCTTTGGTGCAAAGTGCTCCTTAGCAAATATGGGAGGAATAATGATGTCAGTTCATCTTGCAGCTCGCAACCTTATGACTCTCCGTTATGGAAAGCTCTTTCGAAGGTGTGGCATAACTTTCAGCGACATGTGGTGAGACAAATTGGTGATGGTAGAAATACAAATTTTTGGTTGGATAAATGGGTTCCGCATAATGTGGAGCTTCTCCCCTCAGCTTCAAGTGATCACATTGACACCACTCTCTCTGTTAGAGATGTTTTGAACCAGGATGGATATTGGGATGTGAGATTTCTTAGTGAGAACCTTTCGAATGACATTGTGAGTCAAGTGATCGCCCTTCCGGCTCCTACTGACACTGACGGCCCTGATACTTTAGGATGGGCAGGAACCAACACACATCAGTTTACTGTTCAAAGTGCTTACACATTGCAACATGCTATCGCTATGCCGCTTGTGGCTGAGGGTGATTGGAAAACTTTATGGGGTTGGAAAGGACCCCACCGTATCCAAACTTTTATGTGGTTAGCTGCTCATGAGCGTATTCTCACTAATGCTCGCAGAAGCAAGTGGGGTGTGGGAATTTCTCCTACCTGCTCTAGTTGTATGAGGGAAGATGAAACTACCCTCCATGTTTTGCGCGATTGTGTGCATGCAACCCGAGTTTGGATTCGGCTTGTCCCGTCTAATTATATTACTAATTTTTTCTCTTTTGATTGTAGGGAATGGATTTTTAACAACCTCAACAAGAAGGGAATGAGTGCTTCCAAGGATGGATGGAAAACTATCTTCATGACTACATGTTGGCTCCTTTGGACGTGGAGAAATAAAACAATTTTTGAGGACAACTTTCAGCGGCCTCACAACCCGATTCGTGTCATTCAAAAATACTCTATGGACATTGATGAGTGTACTTTGCGACATCTTCATATACCTCAACAAAAGGAGACAATCTATATTGGTTGGAGGAGACCTCCTGAGGGATGGATCAAGCTTAATAGTGATGGTGCTTGCAAGGGGAATAATGGCATTTCAGGGTGTGGAGGCCTTTTCCGTAATTCAGATGGCAGATGGATTAAAGGCTATGCCAAAAAGATTGGTTCATGCGATGCTTTTCACGCAGAAATGTGGGGTCTTTACCTCGGCTTGGATATGGCTTGGAGAGATCATATTTCGTATCTCATTATTGAGAGTGACTCAAAACTCTTGATAGACATGATAACGGGAAACTGCACTATTGGAGGGGCGACTCCCATTTTGGTTAGGCGTATTCGCAAACTTTTGGCTTTGGATTGGCAAGTCCAAGTTCTTCATACATGGCGTGAGGGAAACAGAAGTGCTGACTGGCTAGCTAATTATAGCCTTTCAATGAGTTCTTTTGATTTTTCTATAGTGGAGTGTCCTCCTAGTGAACTCCGTAGTTTGCTTTTTGATGATTTATCCAGGGCTTGCATGCCTAGAAATGTTAGAGTGAATCCGTAGTTTGAGTTGCTTTTTGTTTTCTAGTTGGGCTTAGGCCCTCTTTTGCACCAAAAAAAAAAAAAAAAAAGGTGAAACCAATTATTATGTCGATGAATTAGACTCAGATAAATTGTTTGATTCGGATTGATAGATTCGACTCGGTATATATATTCAATAAATGACTTTGGCTCTAAGAGATATAGGTATATTAAGCATTTCAACTTCGTCATATTTGTAAATTTTATCACATTTATAAATATTTTTACTCATGTATACTATTAACATGTGTGTTGTTTGTTCCAAAAGTTGTATTTAGCTTGGAAGATGTTTTTACCAAAGTTGCTCCATCTTCCGACATTAGAGCACCTCCAATAGTGAACTCTTGACAAAAGTATTTTGTGGGCCCATTAATGCCACATCATTTTGAAGCAACTCACACTTTTTTTACTCCAATGGTGCAACTCTAAAGAACCCATATTGGGTCCCATTTAATTGCTAGTATGCTAGTCTCATTTAATTGCTTCCAAATAAAATAATACTATTTTATTGATGAACTTTGAAACAACCGTTGCATCATGATACTCCAAGTCTCCAGCTGGCGCACTAAAGCTTTCACATAAGGACAAAAAAAGTTGCTTTTCAACTTCCATGCTGGCGGATCGAAATTGAAAAACGCCCACTGTAGGTAGTTTTTGGTTAAAAAATTGATACTTAATGAACTATGTCACGTTATTAACCAATTTGATTGTGTTGACGAGAGTATCTAAAAATAAGAGTTTAATTATTATGAAGATGTAAATGAATTTTATTTACATTGTCATTCAAATTGCATCCTTCAAATTTGGCAAATATCATTAAACTTGATTTTAAAAATATTTAAAATGAGAAAAATGGATGTGATAGAATGATTGTGAAAAACTTTTTACACGGTTAGTGGCTAGTGCATCAAAATTAAACTTTAAATGTGTCTTTTAATGTTGGTTACATTAGAAATAATTTTAACTAGGTAAAAAGCTGTTGAGTGTTAGTATGAAAAAATTGCTTTGGGTAGAGTTACATAGCTCATAACTCATACGAGCCTTGGAGTTGCAGTTGCCAGCCATGGTTTCCTTCTCAATCATGTGCTCTTCTCCGTTTACTTTTGCTCCTTTTTTTTATGCATGGCCTATTTGGTGCAATCTTTGGCTTCTAGTATGTACTGCAGCCATGCTCAAAACAGTGAAAATAAAGAAGCATGAAAAGGTTTTTATGGCCTGATTCATTATAGTTTCAATTTAAATTTTTTAAAAATTGATTATTTTGTTTGAATGAAGCGAAATTTATAACTGTTAAAAAGTTCCACATCAGATATGAGATGACCTTGACAAGTGTTTATAAACAAGTGGTAGTCTTTATCTTACAAGTCGGTTTTGTAAGGATGAGTTGGACTCGTACTTATTTCTAATAATTTCTAACATGACATTAGAGTCTCTCTATAAACAAATGGTAGTTTTCACCTTTCAAAACAAATAATTGAAAAAAAAAATCATACTCATTCTGAAAATAAAATCATACTACTCCTAAAACCAACATAAAAAAATATGAATATTAATTTGCGTTTAATTTGCAAAACAATAACTATTGGATAGATCAATACATGACAAAACAAAGTAGTACATGACATGAAAAAATTGCATCAAAAAGAAAAAAAAAATATTTTTTTAAATTTTCCTATTTTTTTGTAGTTATATTAAAGACAAAAAGTTTTTATTTCTATTCTATTTTTTACTATCCAATCTCATCAACAAAAATATACTATACTTCTTACTAGTAAATACAGTACTAGTAATAATCTTTCACAGATAAGGAAAAGTAAAAATCACAAAACAACAAAAAATTAATTTTGAAGGCCTTAGACTTAGTCCCCAAGTCTCCAACCCTCAAAGTTGATGCACACTGTAAGATTATTTACAAATCCATTTGTTCTTCACTCTCTGCACTATTGAAAGCATTTTGAGCTCCTTGGTTATTCACGAGTCTTGTTCCATCTTGAAGCAGAAAATGACAACAACAAATGGTGATTCAGACTTTACAAACATCATACTTTCTTGGTCTCTTCAAGACATTTTCAACCAAGATTTATACAAAGACCAGGTTTGACATTTACTAAACAGTTTTGTTCTTGTTAAAGGTGGCACCTTTTCTTAATCAAATAGTACTATGTTTGTTTTACTAATGTCACCCACAACAGTAGCATTTATTTATTGTGAAAGGAAAAGTTACAAACTTTTTATGGTGTTTCTACTATGACCAACATGCCATTAGTTTGCTTCACCTCCATTTTAAAAAAGCTTTTGTAAAATTGCATTTGGTTCAGTGGAAAAAGGAAAAGTTACAAACTTTGCATGATGTTTCTAGACTAACATGGCATAAGTTTTGCTTCGGCTCTGTTTGGTAAAATTAAGTTATAAGCTAGCTGACAGCTGAAAAGAAAAACTATAAGCTAATAAAAAAAGTTACAAACTTTGTGTTGTGTGTGGTTTGTAAAAAAAGTTACAAACTTTGTGTTGTGTGGTTTGTAAAATTGCATTTGGTTCAGTGAGAAGGAAAAAGTTTCAAAGTTTGTATGATGTTTCTAGTAATAGCAACATGCCATTTAGTTTGCTTCATCTCCATTATAAAATAAAATACTGTAAAGTTGCAAACTTTTATATTGTGTGACACTGCTAAACGAAAAAGCTATGATTTTGAACATGCTATTAGTTTTGATTCACCGCCATTTTAAAATATTGTTTGTGTTTTACAGGTGAAATGTATTGAGCTAAGATTCAAGTCCGTGGGTCATTATTTTGGGTCCTATGTGTATCCATTACTGGAAGAAACTCGAACACAATTGTGCTCGAGTATGGAAATCTTACAAAGTTCACCTTATGCGGAAGTAGTTTCTCTTAAAGAGGCACCTGATAATAAGAATAGGATGTTCTACAATGTTAGAACTAACAGATGGAGAAATAGGTCGTCTGGTCATGGAAAGGAAATGTACAAAACATTGACTGGGGATGTTTTTATTTTGGCTGATTTTAAGCCTGAAATTGTCAACGATTTACAAAGGACGGGAAAAATGTGGACTTTAGTAGTGTCGGCTGGGGTTGTGGAGGAGGAGACCGGTGATCATAATGCAGAACTTATGTCTTCTTTCAAAATTCTTCCATCTAAAGATATTGATCTCGATCAAGTAGGGCAGAAGTCTATGTTTATGATATTTTTGACAAATATAACACCGAATAGAAGAATATGGGAAGCCTTGCATATGTCGCGAAATTCAAAGCTAATCCATAAAATTTTATGTGCTGGCGATGAGGTAAGAGTTAATTTTTATGTTAAGTCTTTATATCAAGTGTTTCAAGTGTTTAATATCCTGTGAGAGCATTATAAATTATTTGAGATCAAACATTGATAGTGTTAACATCAAAGCATAACAACATAATAATAATGTCAGGTTTTTAATTGGTATTGTTTTGATATTCAGTGCTGATTGTCTTATGTTGCATCACTATTTTTATGACTGATGGATATATGCTCGGCACAGGTTGAGGAAAATTGTGATTACTGCCATCTGCAGACTGATGCTCTAATTCTAAAGGATGACGCAACTTATCAAAGGTTTATATCTGATTTGAATGAGTCCCAGAAAAATGCAATTTCTGCTTGCCTTTCTTCTTCTCAATGCAATCATCAGTCGACTGTGGATCTTATTTGGGGTCCCCCAGGAACTGGAAAAACCAAAACTTTAGGCACTTTGCTTTTTGCCCTACTGAAGAGGAACTGTAGGACTCTTGTTTGTACCCCCACAAATGTTGCCATTAAAGAAGTTGCATCTTGTGTCTTAATTATGGTGAGGTCATCCTTTGATGGAAATTCTGATGATTCATTCTGTCCATTAGGAGAGATTCTATTATTTGGCAATCATGAGGAACTTAAAGTCGGGGAGGAAATCAAAGACATTTATTTGGACTACCGCGTCGAACAGCTTTCGATGTGCTTTAGACCTCCTACTGGTTGGAGATTTTGTTTTGGTTCAATGATTGATCTTCTTGAAAATTGTGTTTCGCACTATCATACATTCATTGAAAATGAGTTGAGAAAGAAACAAGAGCGAATTGATGATAAGGCTTCTGATTGTAGTGAGAGCATGTGCAAATCTTTTCTTGAGTTTGTGAGGGAAAGGTTTCTTGAAATAGCATTGCCACTCAGAAAATGTATATCTGTCCTACGCACCCATGTATCCAAAAGTTATATCGGGGAAGATATCATTAAAGGTTTGGTCTGCCTTGTTCACTCCATTGATTCCTTTCAATCTTTGTTGCTCCAAACTAATATTGTTTTTGAAGTATTGGAACAACTATTTTGTCCTCCTGAAAGGCAACAACCTTTTTCTTTTGAGTCTTCTAAGCGCGCTGAATACTTATTGAACAATGGAAGAATTGAATGCCTATATTCTTTAAAAACTCTGGAAGATTTGCTTGGTAAACTCGACTGGCCGGATGTTACACATGAAGAAACAATCAGAGTATTCTGTTTACAAACATCCTCATTAATATTTTCCACTGCTTCTAGTTCTTTCAAGTTGCACTCTGTTGCCATGAAACCACTGAACGTTTTAGTGGTTGATGAAGCTGCACAATTGAAGGAATGTGAATCAATCATACCTCTACTACTAAAAGACATAAACCATGGAATTCTTGTTGGAGATGAACGCCAGCTACCAGCTATGGTGGAAAGTAATGTATGTATTCTGAAGTTATTTAATTTTACTAAATCTAATATCCATGGTTTCTACATCTCCATTTATTCGAACATAGATAAGTTATAATGCTTGTTTATCCTTTATTTGTTTTAGGTTTCTCTTGGAGTTGGTTTTGGAAGAAGCCTATTTGAAAGGTTGGACTTATTGAATTATCCAAATCACTTTCTCAATATGCAATATCGAATGCATCCGGCAATAAGTTCCTTTCCAAATTCACAGTTCTATTTAAACCAAATTCTTGATGGTCCAAATGTTATGAATAAGAACTATAGAAAGAAATATCTCCCAGCGCCAATGTTTGGTCCATATGCCTTTATTAATATAGTTGGTGGCAGAGAAGGATTTGATGATGCTGGACGAAGCCGGAAAAATATGGTTGAAGTTGCAGTTGCTATAAAAATAATTCGGAAGTGTTTCAAAGGTTTGTGTTTGTTTATATGTAAATGATTTCTCTGTAGTTCTCTATCATGTTTTTCGATTTTCTTTTTCATTGCAAAGGAATATAGAGAATAATTGATTGTGCATTTGGGTTTAGGGTGATTACTATGACTGCTTTTATATAATTCTTTGTTAATTTGTTAATATTTTTTAGTAATATTCTGCCTTCTTTTACCTGATCTGTAGGGTGGCTTGACTCAAAAGAGAAGCTCAGTATCGGTGTAGTTTCTCCATATACCGCCCAAGTTGTTGCTATTCAGGATGCACTTGGACAAAAGTATGATAGGTATGATGGATTTGATATAAAAGTGAAAACAATTGATGGCTTCCAGGGCGGAGAACAGGACATTATTATTTTATCAACTGTGAGAGCCAATGCCAGTGCGTCACTTAAGTTCATCTCCAATCACCAGAGGACTAATGTTTCTCTTACAAGGGCAAGGTAGAACTTAAGTTTGTATTTGTTTTTGTCCATTCCCAATCACCAAAAGACGTATGCATTAATGTCGGTGTTCTGATATTCAACAGGCACAACTTGTGGATTTTGGGAAATGAAAAGACCCTAGTAAGTCTGGATAATGTCTGGAAAGATTTGGTCCTTGATGCAAAAAAGCGTCAATGTTTCTTTGATGCTGATGAAGACAAAGATTTGGCAAAAAGCATTTTGGATGCCAAGAAAGAGCTAAATCAACTTGATGACTTGCTTAATGCAGATAGTGTCATTTTTAGAAATTCCATGTGGAAGGTACTTGGATTATAAATCTTGTAATTTAACTTATTGTTCATGTTCTTGATATCCTAATCATCTACTTGACCTTTAGTTTTAATTCTCACCTTCCATAATTTTTTAGGTTCTTTTCAGTGACAACTTCCTTAAATCATTTAAAAGACTGCGATCCGAGCAGAAAAAGAAGTCTATCATTGGACTCTTGTATAAACTTTCTAGTGGATGGAGACCGAAAAGGATTGAAGTGGACTTACATTGTGGAAGTTCATCACAAATGTTAAAACAATTCAAAGTTGAAGGTCTCTTTATTGTTTGTTCGAAGGATATCGTGAAAGAATCAAGGTACACTCAAGTTTTGAAGATATGGGACATCTTGCCTCTAGAGGATATCCCAAAAGTAGTGAAGAGTCTCGATAATATATTTGCAAGCTACACTGATGATTTTATTAAACGTTGCAGTGAGCAATGTTTAGAGGGGTAAGTTATTTGAGCTGTATTCTATATCACTAGAGTTGTTTTTAGCTAACTCATAGAATGTGTTTTGCTTCTTTTCTAGGAAAATTGAGGCCCCCGTGACTTGGGAAAGAAAAACAGATATCATCAAGTTTAAGAACATTGGTAATCTTGGAAATGAAGCTGAAGCAAGTAATTGTGATGAAAGAATTTATGTTGAGAATTCAAAAGTTGAGGAGAGCTTGTTATTGATGAAATTCTACTCATTATCACCAGTTGTGGTTAGCCACTTGCTTTCTGATCATAACATTGATGAATTAGATCTTCCATTTGAAGTATCAGATGAAGAGCGTGAGATAATTCAGTTTTCTAGAAGTACATTTATATTGGGGCGCTCTGGTACCGGCAAAACCACTATTTTAACCATGAAGTTATTTCAAAAAGAGAACTTGCACCATATGGCTCTTGAAGCAACATATGGAATCAAAAGTGGTGCATTTCCTTGTTTGACTCATGATAAAGAGCATGAAGAAAGCTCTAATGGGAATGACAGACCTATCTTACGCCAATTATTTGTGACAGTGAGTCCTAAACTATGTCAGGTGGTAAAACATCATGTTGTTCGATTGAAAAGGTGTGCAGCCTCTACTTCAAACTATCTTTGTTTCTTTATTTCTTTCCTTTTCGATAAAAATAACGTGAAAAATATTGTTTGAATTAGGCACGAACTGGCTAAGTTTGGAATAATCTCCTTTATAGTCTATCTGACCATTATTTGAATGTGTCTATATGTTTGACTTTTGATGTTCTTAGGATTTATTAAAACTTAATTATTTAATTATCATTGTATTTTATACATATCTTCAAAGTAGAAAAGAACTTGTTGAAAGATTTTCATTATATTTCTGTCCTTTTTTACATGTTGATCATTGAATTTGTTTTCATTGGGATAGAGAACTAATTGGATTGATATCTGGTATTAATAGATCATCATGTTTTGCTTGCAGATCCATATGTGGTAGCAATGTCTCTACTGAAAGTAGTCCTATTGAGGAAGATGTTGATGTTGATACATCAATTCAGTTTAAGAATATACCAGATTCTTTGATTAATCTTCCAGCCAACTCATACCCACTTGTGATAACATTTCTGAAGTTTCTAATGATGCTCGATGGGAGTTTAGGGAATTCATATTTTGAAAGGTTTGGTGTAAAATCTGTTGCTTTAGAGGCCTTGATGAGGAAGAAGGAGGTGACTTATGACAAGTTTGTTTCAATATATTGGCCTCATTTCAATTCCCAGTATACTAAGACTCTAGATCCATCTAGAGTGTTCTCTGAAATCATGTCTCATATAAAAGGAGGTATGCAAGCACTGGAGCATGGTGACTGTAAGCTAAGTCGCGAGAGTTATGTTTCCTTATCTGAAAACCGAGCATCAAGTTTGAGCAAACAAAAAAGAGAGATGATATATAATCTGTATCAAAGTTATGAAAAAATGAAGATGCTCAGAGGGGATTTTGATCTAGCTGATATTGTAGCTGATCTTCATCTTAGACTCAGAACTAAAAGATACGAGGGTGATGAGCTTCATTTTGTGTATATTGATGAGGTGCAGGATCTAACCATGAGCCAGATAGCTTTGTTTAAATATGTATGCCCAAATGTAGAAGAGGGTTTTGTTTTCTGTGGGGATACTGCACAAACAATAGCAAGGGGTATTGATTTTAGGTTCCAGGATATAAAGTCTCTCTTTTACAACAAGTTTGTTCTGGAATCCAAGAAAAGTTCATATAATCAGGGAAATGAAAAGGGACTGGTTTCAGATACTTTTTTATTGAATCAAAACTTTCGGACTCATGCTGGAGTGCTGAAATTATCCCAAAGCATCATTGAGCTTCTTTCTCATTTTTTTCCTCATTCTATTGATTCTCTGAAGCCTGAGACCAGCCTCATTTATGGCGAAGCTCCAGTTGTTCTCGAATGTGGAAATAGGGAAAATGCAATTGTGACGATTTTTGGCAACAGTGGACATGTGGATGGGAAAGTTGTTGGCTTTGGAGCTGAGCAAGTAATTTTGGTACGTGATGATTCAGCGCGGAAGGAAATTTTAAGCTACGTAGGGAAACAAGCTCTTGTTTTAACCATTTTAGAGTGCAAAGGCCTCGAGTTTCAGGTTGTTAAAAGATCATGATATCTAATTCAAATTCTCTTATTTTTTATGTCTTTTTTGGTGACGGTATTCTTTGTTCTTTCCCAGGATGTGTTGCTCTACAACTTTTTCGGCGCTTCACCTTTGAAAAATCGCTGGAGGGTCATTTATGAGTACATGAATGAACAAGATATGCTGGAACCTGCAGAATCAAAGTCATATCCAAGTTTCAATGATTCCAAACACAATATTTTGGGCTCTGAACTCAAGCAGCTTTATGTTTCTATAACTCGTACAAGGCAAAGATTATGGATATGTGAGAATACAGAGGAGTTCTCAATACCTATGTTTGACTACTGGAAAAAGAAGGGTCTTGTGCAATTCAAAGAACTGGATGATTCTCTTGCCCAGGCAATGAAAGTTGCAAGTAGTCCAGAAGAATGGAAGTCACGTGGCAAAAAGGTTGCTTGCTTTGCTTTCATAATGAACTAATATTTTCGTTATGATTTCATAGTACTGAATTAAATTAGTTTATCCTACACTTTTTACTTTAGCTCGAATTCTACTTCAGTCATGATTTATCGGGTTCTTATTATAGTTTGATTTGCAACTTACAATATATGTGTACCTCAGATTATCTATCTACTTTTTCCCTCTAAATAATACATTATCATTTTGACCGCTTCTTTGCAGCTATATTATCAAAACAACTTTGAAATGGCGACAATGTGTTTTGAAAGAGCAGGAGACTCTTATTGGGAGAAAAAGTCTAAAGCTGCTGGTCTTAGGGCAACTGCAAACCGTTTGCATGATTTTGATCCTGAGGGTGCAAATGCAACCCTTAGAGAGGCTGCTGAAATTTTTGAAGAAATAGGAATGGCGAATTCTGCTGCCCAATGTTTTTCTGATTTAGGAGACTTTGAAAGAGCTGGTATGATCCTGAGCTTTGGTGCCTAAGTGTTTAATTTTGTGTTATTTTACAATAAAATATTTAGTAACATTAAAGGTTTATATGTTTGTTTACTAAGAAATCATTTTACAACACAAACAACAAGTTTATCTTGAATGGTTATATCCCGTGTTCATTGGCTGAGGTTACCTAGGCTGTAGACTGGAACTTGCTCAGCAACAGTGAATAAGGAAGAATGTTTTTGTTTTGTTCTTCTGTTCATTCTCTACAAATTTTCTCTTTCTTGTGGTTTCCTCTGGCCACCTAAGCTTACACATTTTTTATGCTTTCTTATATTAATGATAAATGTTGTTGTTAAGATCATTCTCGTTTCTGCTTTCAGGGAAGCTTTATTTGCAAACATGTGAAGAGTCTGATTTGAAAAGAGCAGCAGATTGCTTCAACTTAGCTGGATGTTACGAAACCGCAGCTCAAGTTTATGCTAGAGGCAGTTTCTTCTCAGATTGTTTGACGGTTTGTGCAAAAGGAAGATTGTTTGAGATTGGCTTCTCTTACATTCAACATTGGAAACAAAACCAAGATGCTGACCATGGTATGATTAAAAGTCTTGATCTCAACACAATAGAACAAAAATTCCTGGAAAGTTGTGCTCATAATTATCTTGATCATAAAGATACCAGTTCCGTGATGAAGCTTGTTAAAACTTTTCACACAATGGATTTGAAGCGTGTCTTCTTACGATCATTGAATTTACTGGATGAGCTTCTTGTGTTAGAAGAGGAATCAGGGAACTTTCTGGAGGCAGTAAACGTTGCTATGATGTTGGGTGATATTCAACGTGAGGCCGATCTTCTTGGAAAAGCTGGTAGATTCAAGGAAGCTTTTGAACTTCTACTTTTCTATATACTTGCGAATTCTATTTGGTCTTCAGGAAGCAAAGGGTGGCCTGTAAAGCAGTTTGCACAGAAGGCTGAGGTTTTAGGAAGAGCATTGTCATTCGCAAAAGAAGAGTCGGACAGCTTCTATGAGCATGCATGTATGGAAGCTGAAGTATTATCAAATGATCAGAAAAAGACTTCTGAAATAATGATTCGTTTGAAATCTTCTCGCATGCATGAAAGTGTCAGAGGTGAAATATTATGTCTGTGGCAACTTTTGGATGTCCACTGTCATCTGAATAACTCTAAATATGTTTGGCAAGAGAGTGTAATTAATGATGCTGTCGAGGGAATGATTTTGGAGAATCACCTTTCTGTGGAGACATTGTTTCATTGTTGGACATGTTGGAAGGATAACATTGTTCTTATATTGGAATGTCTTCCAAGTTTTAAATCCCCGGATGTTCATCAGCTTAGCAGTTATGCAAAATTTGCATTGAATTATTTGGGCGTTCGGAAGCTAACTTGTAATCTGAATGAGATCTACTCTTTGCTCGTCCCTGATGCTAACTGGGTTATAAAATTGGGTGATAGGTTTCAAAAGAAGGATGGAAGGCTAGTTTCTGTTGATGTTGATTCATTAGTTTCTTCTGCTCAGAGCTATTGGAGTTCGGAACTTCTTTCTGTTGGCATTGCTGTTTTGCGCAACCTTAATGCATTATACAAGTTTTCAGTTAATACAGACCTTTCTGATTTTCAGCAGTTTCAGCCTTTGTTGCATATCTACGAAGTCTCGGAATTTCTTCTTGGATCCAAATGTTTTAGCCACACCCATGGTAACTTGAAGACTTTGGACAAATTTCGCAGACTTCCAATCGACCGTTTACTTCGGTACATAGTTCCCCTAGACTGGAAGGAATCTCTGACAAAAGGCATGGTCTTAATAAGGACAACTGAGGCTTGTAAGGATCTGGTGAAAAGGACCATCTACGAGAACATTAGGCTAAAAGGGAGGCTAACATATGGTCAAATTGGAAGGGTGGCAGTTATGATTCTCGGTACAGCCGCCGGTCTGCTTAATGAACTGTGTGTTGAAATTATGACCAGATTTGAAGATAACATACCCTGGAAAATGTTCATTCAGCAGTGGAGTTCAACTCAAGGAATTTCACAAAGAAGTGATTCATCTGCAGAGCTGAATCGCGCGCTCAGTCTTTATGAAGCTCTGGAGTATACTTACAATGTGAATTGGATGAAGGAAACTGATTATCTATCTCCTAGCTGTTTTCTGTATCTGGTTGAACGCCTTCTGCTCTTGGCATCATGTCGGAAGGGGCTCATGTTTGCTACTAAGTCATCTTTCATTGAATGGCTTAATTTCCAGGATGGAAATTCACTAGCAAATTTGAGTTTAACTCCAGAGACAAATATGACAAATGTGCATAAGTTCATTGCGCGTATCCTCCAAGAGTTGATTAATAATCAAAATGGTACCATAAATTGGATGAAGAAGTCAAACTTAGATGTTAAGAATTGTTGGCCACTGTTTGTCCTGAGATTGGTTGTCTCATTGTGCTTGCTTCACCTCAGCACAAGGAAGTATTTAGAGCCTCTTTGCACTTTGCTGGGAAAGAGTCATATCACCTCTCAACTGCCACCAGAATTTTGTAATGTTCTTAAGAGAGGAAGGAAAGTCCTAGATTTGAAAGTCATCGCTGAAGCACTTAAAGTGATTGACAATCCCTTGGTTATTGTCAAGTTAGGCAACAATTCTTCAAAAATTGTTTGTCCTGATGCTGTGTTTATAGATTTGATGGTCTGCCTGCAAAAAGAGCTCATATTGCAGATGTTGTTTCCGGATAAAGTCGACAGTATCGACAGGGAAAGTGCAGCAGTTATTGTTGAATCTTCTGACTCAACGTCTAAGGAGTCTCTAAGCTGTGGTTCTGTTTCAACGGACATGTATACAAATTTTGGCTTGGTATGGGATAGCTTGGAAGACATAATTTCAACAATTGAGAAAGCCGATTTTGACAGGGAGTCTCCTGATTCCAATACGATGAAAGCCTTAATTATAAAGGTAAGCCAAATACTTTTTGCAGATTAAATACAAAGTTATAATAAGCTTCTTCTATCAAGGGTTTATCGAAATTGTTGTTTATTTTGTGTCCTCACTTTTTTCATTTTCTCTCAGGGTTGGTTGAAGTTGAAGTCATCCCATCTTCTGGATCTGTTGGATACCTGCGTAAAATTTCTGGCTCGAGCATGTAAATTTCATTTTCTCGTGCATCATTTCGGTGATGTTCCCCTTGAAAAAAAAAATCAAGCAGACGAGGAGTTGGCCTTGTTTGATGAAATGAAGCAACTTTTTTCCGCACTGAATGCGAGAAATGTGAGGTAAGTTTTATAGTCATATATTTTCTCGTTGATAATTTATATTAGTTAGATTAGTTTTTGCAATTTTGTTATGAAACAATTTGTAATTAATGTTAGTAGTTACTTAGTTAATAACTAACTTTAGTTACTTTGTGTCCTAGCAGCAAGCAATTTTTTAATTTTGTAGTCACATAATTGCTTTTTTGTTTGTTTGTTTCTGTCCTACATAGTAAACTTTATGTCCTACTTGGTTAGTAACTAACAACTTACTTTCTGTCCTACATAGTATGACAAAGACTAAGAGGATTGCGAACAGCATTTTAGTCGAAGAACTCGCGAAGAAAATTCTTGCAAGACGACCAACAGTTGAGAAAAATTTGAAGAAGCTAACAGATGTTGAATTAGGTGTTGAGAATGTCGACTCAGGTGTCGACTCAGATGAATCAGAAGAAGATAGCATAAATGATGTTCAGGTTGAAAAAGCTGTTCAGGTGCAAAAAAGTGTTCAGGTGCAAAAAGTGGCCAAGAATTCCCATGGAAAAGGGAAGAAGAAAAACAATAATCCCAAGAAAAACAAGGGAGGGAGAAAGAGCTATGAGCATGTCGAATGTAAGCAGATGGAATGTGATTCGTGCATGCGATACCATGATGATCCAGAAGCTCAGAGGAGTATGCAGACATTTAAACTCATTAAGCCTAGGGAAAATGTTAATCTGTTCGTTCGGAACTGCGGGGGAAGCTAGTTTTATGTAGTACTGCAGTATCAATACTTGTTTGACATTTTCTCAAGTATTACTTACTATTAGTAGTGTGACATTTGAACTCTAAATGCAGTAGAAATTAAACATGTTTATATGCTTATTACTTTATCATTTCCAATTAAATTTAACAGGTTTCTCATTTTCTATTAATGCATTGATTCCTCAATTCCTTCAATTATAATTATTGTGGGATGTACATGTGAACCCTTGCTTCTTTTTATATATATATATATATATACCAACTATTGGCCCAAATTTAATTATTGAAATCCAAATACAATGATAACAGAAAACCTTACTGCAAGTAACTTTGATCTATCATATTATTAGAATATTAGTAGATATAGGTTCTATAGTTCAGAAGGTTTCAAAAAACCTGATGACAAATTGTATAAGCTCATATTTATTGAGTTCGTTAGTAGTTACTAGTTTCATATTATTGTGTTAATTTGACCACATGTCAAATTTTATGCGTGTGTTTCTACCGAGAATTTGTATTGAATCTTGTGCATTTTATATTAAATGTATAATATTTTAATAAATAATTATTGTTTTTTATTATTATTGTCAAAAAAAGTTATTGCTTTTAATAAAAAAAATGACTACTTTTAGTTATCTTAACACATGTAATGTTGCACATGTTAGACAAACTCATATATTATATTTTAAGCATGCAAAAAAGTTTGCAATATATATTTGATCTATATTTCTTGTTGAATATTAATATTTACATATGGATAGCGAGGAAATACTAGTCATTTGGATTTTGGACTATTCTTTTAAAAAAGGTGATGGGACACGTTATATGTAGGAAGTACGTTCGCATTCTACACGGCGAACTCGGTGAAGGGTGTGTTCACTCTCTATGTCGTTTTTACCAAATTTTGATCTGAGGGGCGTGATTGGTGTAGACATTGGAGTTGGGCCAAAAAAAATTGCCACTCGCTAAATTAAACCGCATGAACATGAATCAGATCAAATCAAATTTTTAATTTAGCTATCCAAAACCAAACTGAACCGCGAAAAAATATACCTTTAAATCAGTTAAGTTTTTATCTCAAAATTGATCCAAACCAAATAACGTTGAAGTTGCTTATCAGAAAAAAATATATAATAATAACATCGAAGGTTTATTTTTTGAGAATTACTTTGTCACTCTAAGGGCCCGTTTGATGGCCAGGATAATGAGTAGGATATGATAATTATATCATATTTTAATTTTTTGTTTGATGCACCAATAGGATATGATAAATTATTCCCTTTTTTAATCATATCCTATCACTCCTTTGTAATTTCTATCCTATGTTTAGGCTGGGTTAGAAATTATCCTGTTGTGTTATTAAGAAAGTAAATCTTTATTTGCCAAAAATAAAACCACCTACAATGGAAACTTGTTATTTAATTATATTTAATTGAAAATAAATAATGATATCTTGTTTGTTATCATATCCGCATCAAACACATAATAAGATAAATTTTATCATGTTAATATCATATCCTAACTTTATCCAACTCCATATCATATCCTGTATCTATCATATCCTGACCATCAAACGGGCCCTAACAATTTTGTGGCGCGCCCTACTTTCCCCATTTTACTCTTCTGCTAATTAAGTAGCGGATGTTATAAAATAAATAATTTTTTGAGTAATTTCTCAACACCGTCCGCTACTTAAATAGCAGATCAGTCGATGGTCAGATCCATTTATGTAAAAAAAAATACACAATTATATAACACTATAAAATTCATTTAAAAAAAAAAAACCAAACAAACGGCCCAAAACCCGGTTTAGGCCTCTTTTGTTACAAAAAATATATATATAAAAATCCGTTTAATTAATAAATTATTAATTTAAAAAAGATTTGATCCTGACCAAAAAAAGATTTGATTAAAAAATAATGTTGAACAAGATTGTGTCAATCTTTTTTTGAAAGCGTCCTATAAATATAAATACTCACAATCTTCTAACCTAAACTTTCAGTCTCACAATTCGCGCACTTTTCTTCGAAATACAATTCCACTCCGATTTGCCACCGCACCGGAGATAATTCCGTCGCGATCTACTCCAGCCATGGATTCATCTCCGGCATTGCGTTATCTCACTCCAAAAGACACGCTACCTCGACAAATTCGGGTTAAGAACAAAACCCCTGCACCGATCCAAATTACAGCTGAACAGCTTCTTCGCGAAGCTAGGGTTCATCAAGACTCTGTTATCCGTCCTCCAAACCATAAAATCACCGATCAAACAGAACTCGACGAGTACCGTCTCCGAAAACGAAAACAATTCGAGGATTTAATCCGGCGAAATCGATGGATTGTAAGTGTATGGGTTAAATATGCAGAATGGGAAGATTCACAACAAGAATTTAAACGCGCAAGATCTGTTTGGGAAAATGCGTTAAAGGAAATTAATTACAGAAATCACACATTATGGTTAAGATATTCTGAGTTTGAAATGAAGAATAAGTTTATAGATCATGCTAGGAATGTTTGGGACCGTGCAGTTACACTTTTGCCGCGAGTCGATCAGTTGTGGTATAAGTATGTTCATATGGAGGAGATGTTAGGTAATGTCACTGGTGCTAGAGAGGTTTTTGAGAGGTGGATGAAATGGATGCCAATTCAACATGGATGGTTATGTTACATCAAGTTTGAAGTTAGGTACAATGAAATTGAACAAGCCAGAGCGATATTCGAGAGGTTTGTTATGTGCCATCCAACGGTTGATGCTTGGATTCGTTATGCTAATTTTGAGGTGAAGAATGGCCAAGTTGTTAAGGCGAGGAATGTGTATGAAAGAGCGGTTGAGAAGTTTACAGAGGATGAGGAGGAAGCTGAGAAGCTTTTTGTGGCTTTTGCTGCGTTTGAGGAAAGATGCAAGGAGGTGGAGCGTGCGAGATGTATATACAAATTTGCGCTTGATCGTATACCAAAGGGTAAGGCTGAAGAATTGTTTAGCAAGTTTGTAGCGTTTGAGAAACAGTATGGTGATAAGGAAGAGATTGAGGATGCCATCATCGGGAAAAGAAGGTTCGAGTACGAAGAGGAAGTGCGGAAAAGTCCTTTGAACTATGATGCTTGGTTTGATTACATAGGATTAGAGGAAAGCGCGGGGAATACGGAAAAAACCAGGGAGGTTTATGAGAGGGCTATTGCTAATGTACCACCAGCTGAGGAGAAGCGATACTGGCAGCGCTATATTTATTTATGGTATGTTTGATTTGTTTGAATTCTGTTTTCTTATTTTTTTTTGCTTATTTATTTAATGATTTTGCATTTTCTTACCGTGTTTATTATTGGTTTTTGTGTAACTTAGGATTAATTATGCACTTTATGAAGAGCTTGATGCCGGAGATATGGAGCGAACAAGAGTCGTGTACAGGTAAGCATAAAGCGCCCTTTTATGAAATTCCATGTATTGTGTTTAAATCTCTGTTTTATTCATCATTATGATATTCAAATGAGGATATTGTTCATGCTTTTCCTGAATTATGTGTAGATTTGTTATGTTGGATCTTTGCTGTAAACCTTGTTAGTATAATAATAATAATAATCATATTTTAACTTGAAAATTTCTTATACCAATGAAAAGAATTCTTAATATTTTCCTCAATTTTTGTCATATTGATTTTCAAAGGCGACCTGTCTCCTTTTGCGTACTGGTTTTTGTTTGTATCTTACTACTTTTGTTATTGTACTTGCTAATTGCTATTCATGAAAGCTGAAATCTCAATATTGAACCTATTCATGTGACACATGCTTAAATAATTTTGGATTATCAAAAAGGCGAAATTTAGGTTTCTCTTCGTTAGTTGTGGTGGTGAGGTGTGTTGGCGAAATCAAAGTCACAACCTCTGTTTTTCCTTTGTTCCTTTAATACCTCTTTTAGGACTTTTGTTGATTTGACATTTGTAAAATGTTGCTATTTGTGTGAGCTTCTGGTGTTTATTATAAAGATAGAGATATGTTTATGTACTATCTATTTCCTTTTGGTTCTTCTGTCACATTTGATTCAGATAATTCGTTTGATTCTGATTTGTTATCTTTGTCCTTTGACTTATTGTTTTTACCTTTTCTGGTCCAGCTCTATCGCAATCGTTTACTAAATTATCTGTAAAAAATTAACAAATTTATCATTGCAGTATTGTATTGACACTACTTTCATTCTCTTTGACTTTCATTTATTTAGGGAATGTCTCAACCAGATACCTCACCACAAGTTCTCATTTGCAAAAGTATGGCTTCTAGCAGCCCAATTTGAAATACGTCAGTTGAATCTCAAGGGTGCTCGTCAAATATTAGGAAATGCGATTGGAAAGGCTCCTAAAGGCAAGGTAATATATTGGTATCTATCTAGATGAAAATATTATATACCTTATTTTCGTTGCTGAACGGTTAACTTAACATATACCTTTTCTCTTTGACAACAGATATTTAAGAAGTATATAGAGATAGAACTGCAGCTTAGCAATATAGATCGATGCAGAAAATTGTACGAAAAGTATCTGCAGTGGTCACCTGAAAATTGCTATGCATGGAGCAAATATGCAGAACTGGAGAGATCTCTATCGGAGACAGAACGAGCTCGAGCAATATTTGATCTTGCAATTGCTCAACCGGCATTGGACATGCCTGAGTTGTTGTGGAAGACATACATTGACTTTGAAACTGCCGAGTGTGAATTTGAGAGAGCAAGGGGGCTTTATGAAAAGCTTCTTGATCGAACAAAGCACTTGAAGGTATGGATAAGTTATGCAGATTTTGAAGCAACGGCTATTGATAAGAAGTGTTTACACTTATCAGAACAAGAACAAAAGAAGCAATGCATTCAGCGCGCCAGAAGGGTGTTTGAGGAAGCTCTAAACTACTTCAGATCATCAGCTCCAGATTTAAAAGAAGAAAGGGCAATGCTATTGGAGAAATGGATGAACTTCGAGGCTTCATCTTGGGAGCTAGGTGATGTTAGCTTAGTCCAGTCTAAGCTTCCCAAGAAGCTCAAGAAGAGACGGCAAGTTAGTACTGAAGAAGACGGTTCTTCTAGAATTGAAGAATTTATCGATTATCTATTCCCTGAAGAAACTCAAACCACCAATCTCAAGATCTTGGAAGCTGCTTACAAATGGAAGAAGCAGAAATTGTGATTCTCTACAGAATTTACTTCTGCCAAATCTCATAAAGGTTGTCTCATCTGTTAGAATCCCATTGAATCTGACTCTAAAGGCAATATTAGCATAGCTGACATTGATAACATAATCTTAGACTGTTGATATTTTATCTTTGCTTTGTAATTGTAGTGTAGCCTTTATTAGAAGATGCTAAAATGTAGCTTTCCATAGCTTAGTGGGGTTAGCAAAGAAATTTGGTTCAAGTTCTTTGGTGGGATGATATGTCCCAGAACCAGCAGCAGCTGCTGTTTCTGTTTGTAAGGATTTGCATTCTATGAATTGAATGAATATGTCGCAGTTTTGCCATTAAAAAAAATGTCATTTACTTGCATTTTTCTTTAGAGTGTTTCAACTTTCAATCTACCATTAACTTGCATTTTCCTTTTACAATTTTAAGTTAAATAACTCTAGTTTTGAATATATCATTTTGTATAATTGTTTCAGATTGTGCCAACAAATAAGAGTATAAAAGAATAATACAACTGTTTGGTAGTATTGTAGTTCATGTGATTAGTAATTACACAAAGATTGGTTTTGAAAAGATTCATACGAAATAAGAGACAAAGATTTATCTCTCATGAAGCTCAAAATGATGAACATTAACAATGGAAGTTCTTGACAAAAAAAAAAAACAAAAAACGATAGAATATGTAACAAAAAGTTGTATATCCTTTTTTTTGGCCGGATATATGAATAAGCTCATAACCACATGACACTTATGGTTGCTATCTTATTTGTAACTTATATATTTTATTTTAAACATGAAAAAAAGTTTGCAATATATATTTGATTTATAATTCTTGTTGAATATTAATATTTACATATGGAAACCTTCGGCTGATGTGCATTGCAGCCTGCAGGTAAAACAATTGATTGCTAATTATCATTTGAAGATTAATAACAAGTCAATATTTGTTTACAAATTTTGTTTTGGAGGGCCATAATTACCTAAACCTGCCTAATATTTGAAACATGTGTTAAGTCCTGAAGAAAATATTTGAACCAATTTAAAACTGAAGCATATCCAAACATGCCATTCCTACTTTTCAAATAACTAGGCAGAGAATAAGCAAATACCTAATGCTAACAAAAAGAAAAAAAAAAAACAATTGGCCAAAGCACCAATACATAGTGCTAGTAGCAATCAACCAGTTCGCATTAATGAAGAACATAGGAACAGATGCAACACAATCAGGAAGATCAAAATTACTGAACCAACCATATGAACCAATATTCAAATTCCTCATTAATGACACTAAAATTATACTATAGTCTTCCATTATTCTTCCCATCCTCTTGAGTCTTGGCTATTGATGAGAAAAGTTTCAAGATCGTACTGGCTTTTTCTTTGGAGGAATGCTTCCCATTGTTGTTGTTGTTGTTGTTGTTGTCGTTGTAGTCTGAGTAGTACCTGGTTTGGTAAACCAAGTGGTGTAGAGGAACTGTTTATGAGCTCCTACATGGTTGCAAACAAGACGAAGCTTCTGTCTCTCCCTCATCCATCTCAAAACTACTTTCATGTGATTCTTGCTCGTCAAATCTTTCAATCCAACTTCCTGGAAAAACATTGAAGATGATGATAATTGATAACTCAAGCAGTCAATAGAAATCCAACAGATGCACAAATCTGTAACATTCATAAGGATTCCATCACAAGTAAACAAAATTCTGTGTGCATATTGATAGAGAGAAAATACTAATCAGTCTGATTCATTTTTTGGAGAAGCAATTCAAAATATTCCTTGAAACCCTTGGGGTGGATTACTCAAGTTTACAAGGTGATACACGAGTTTTCAAGTTTCTACAAAAAATTTAATATTGTCCAACAGTTAACAAATTGGTGGAATATCTTATTCAACATAGGCAAGAGATCCCGATTATTGTGTCCTATTACTTCCAATGTAGTTTGTGCATGCATTTTATTCAAAAAACCAACATACTAATATTCATAGCAAAAAATGTGGAAAGAATTTAGTTGTTGTCCCCACTAACACCATGGATATTTCATATGTTTAGTGTTATCAATCGCATAAAATTTCAAATTTTCAAATTCTACTACGCTATAGTACTACATCGCCGCTACAACTGCTATTTCACAACACTTTGTACTTGGGGAACAATAGTGATTATAATTCTACCATGTTATAGTGCCACTATTAATTCAGGGTTGCAACAGTGCATATACAGAATTCATACAAATTTCTCAACCACCCAAGCACACCAATGCTACAAACTAATAACATCACCTTCTCTACACTATAGCACCATGGCCAAAACATTCACCTAACCCAACACTAATGATTCCCTGCCACGCCCAAACAAGGAATAAACCAGCACAACAGTTAATATAATACACCACTTCAGTCTCAGATGGAAAGAATAGCACTTGCCGCTGCAAAATAAAAAGCACCTTTCAATTGCTATGACCAACCTCAGACCTTAGCCAACCAAAACAGCTCCTCCCCAAAAGAGTACTACCATAGAACCAACTTTGTGTAGCAAACGTAACCCAATTTGAGTGTAGTGGCAATTTACTGTCTCGATCTCTCCACAACCTCCTACGCACTCCAGTAAATTACCACTGATAATTCCTCTCCTGCCAAGATTGTCTTTTGATGGAATCCTCTTATGGAAGTCCTTGACAAGCAAACACCAATAATTTCAACAGCATCCTCTTATGCCATAATTTCTTCCATAGAATCTCCTCCTCCCAAATGCTATCACTAAAAAACACTTTGTAAGCTGACTTAACAATATAGCATTTAGAATTGTCCTTGCCCCGCAATCTCTACTCCTATCCTACCATTGAAGCTAACCATCTCTAGCCCCTCTTCCTCTAATGGGTGATTAAGCATTTCCCCTCCCACTCAAAAAGGTCTCTTCTCCATCTTAACTCCCATGCCCGCCTACCTCCTCCCACTCTCCTCACCTCTGCTACCTTCGCCTTTTCTTTAATGACTCTCCCTACCACCCACTACTATTGCATCTATTTGACAACACCGCATATATGTTTCAAAATTAAAACAAATTTACTACTTACAATTACTACAACAAACAAACTTGACAAAAAAATTACATCAAAATGGACTGAAAAAACATACAGGAAAATTAACAAACAGCATGTGTGCATATTTTCTATTCATCAAAACATAATGCACCAAAAATTTAATTAATTGATTATTACCTTGACACGTTCCCAGGTATTAGAAACAGTAATTGGACCATGTTCCTTAACAATATCAAAGAGAGTCCTTGTTATTGTTTGTCTCTGTTCCGGCGGTGTTTTCAGCGTAACAGCTCCCATCTTAGGTTTCAGTTTCTTAGCTACATTTCTAACTGCTGTTCCAAACATTTCTCTACTCAAACCCTAATTTCTTACAACTCTATTTTTTTTCTATTCTATAGTATTCTGATCTGCAAATATTAACATTATAGCAACAGAAAATT
The DNA here is from genome assembly GCA_030408175.1 of Trifolium repens. Taxonomy (NCBI): domain Eukaryota; kingdom Viridiplantae; phylum Streptophyta; class Magnoliopsida; order Fabales; family Fabaceae; genus Trifolium; species Trifolium repens. The sequence goes on from CP125844.1 coordinate 57,868,935, forward strand.
AATTAATATCTATATCAATGGTATCAATCAATAAAAAAAAAAAATTCATTTCACAAGAATAAGGATTCGAAATACGAAATACGAAATATGATAGATGACATTACCTTCTTCACTTCACTCTTTTTGTTCGCTGATACAGAGTTGTGGAAAGGAAGATGCATTTAGAGGGGACTGCTAAATGGGCTGGGGTGGCCCATGAAGTTGTATAAGTATCGTTTGATTTGGATGAGAATTGCTATTTGCACACGACCCTCTGGTCTGTGCACAAATATTCTTTTCTAGATTTATTTAATAACTGATGTATTTCGTTTATATTAAAGACTAAATACAATAAATATTTAATAAATTTGAAAAGAGAATTTTCAGTTATAACTAAGGTCGAAGCGAGTGGTATTTGTAAAAAAAATTAAAAAATTAGTATGAAAATATATTTTTTATTTTTGAAAGAAAGTTGGTTTTTTTTATTTTTGTACAAGTGAGTGAGGTTTGAGATGGGAATTCGAAGTATTTGAAGGAGTGGTGTACCTGTAAACACAATGACATTAAGATGATTGAACGGTAAATGAGAGTAGTGTTTACTTTGCTTTGGAGGAAGGAAACTCCTTATATAATGATATCATTGAGGTAAAATGACAAAAAATACCACTAAGAACATTATGTTGTTGTCAAATGTTCCGATGTTGATATGATGCATACATCTGTGTCTAAGAGAGATCAAAGTTTTTTTAAACAACTAAAATTGGTAGTTAATCGTTAGTGTTAACATTTTTCCTCTTCATTAAACTTTAAATTTTAATTTTTTTAACACCTTAACTTATTTAACTTTGAACTCAAACTAATTAAACTATTCAAACCAAAAAGGTTAGAGAGTTAAGAGGACTTTTCAGAATATTATATGTGCAAAGTTGCAAAACATGATTTAATGTTGTTGAAAATGACACAATTTTGACACAGTTTGGCTAATCTAAAACAAGTCGCTATGATTATTTATAACAATTTAATAGTTGTATCAATTTAAACCATCCGATCTTTGATCAACAACTACAATTTAAAACCGCGTGAAACTGCATACTGTAATTAAAGTAGGCAATCCAGATCCATTTTCACCAAATTAGATCCTCTCCAATTTTTTCTCTCATGTTTGGTCAAAAAAAGGAGAGAGAACATGAGAAAAAAAACTTAGAGAGGATCCAAATCTCATTTTCACATCTAAGTCAAGTGTGGAAGTCAAATGAATTGAACTTTAGATTCAAAAGAAAAGTAATCATAACTTTGATATTCAAATTATACTAGAGTTGAACCAACAAGAGTGACTAAGAAACTAAGTCATGCTTACAATAGAAGGGGGATGAATGAGGTAATGTGTCATGTGGATGTGATGAGTAATGAGTGGCGCGTGTCTTTATGACGCAATTAAGTCGCGTGTCATGTTAAACATGAAACATGCAATTCTGAAAAAGTTTCTATCTCTCTAAACAAACAACTCTCATCACTTTCCTCTCTTTTCTCTCTTCTGTCTGTCTTCTTCTCTTTCATCACAAATGTGGAATTTCTTCTTATTTTTATAATTTTTAACTCAAATTTTTGCCTACACAATTTGGTAAGCTTATTTTTTTATTAATTTATTTTTATTAATTTTTCTTTAATTGTATTTTATTTTCCCAAAATTTGAGAATTTGAGATCTTGCCATCTTAGTTAGATGTCTAATTTTCTCCTTGTTAATTTGACCCTTTATCATTTTCTTAACTGGGAAAAGTTTGTTATAAATTTTCTCGAGAAAAAATCTTATTTTTTTCCATTTTTGGTGATTTTAATGATGTTTTTAATGATGTTTTTCAGGTGAATTTGGGGAAGTTTGATTTGTGAAATGAACAAAGGACAGTCACCAGAGCCTCTTGATTTCTTCATCTGGACTGTTGAGGTTGATTAATTATTCACTCACTCAATTGATTTATATTTTTCAATTATTGTTATTTTGTGAATGAAAAAAAAAAAAACAAACCATGATTTATGCTACCCTTTTAGTTAATCAGATCTTGTGTAGATAATTTAGAGTTGATCTTGCTGTATGGTAAATTAGTAATCTGAGTTATTATGTTTCTGGTTGTGTACGAGTATGATTGTTTCTTTCTTTCATTAATTATTAGTTAATTGATTTGAATTTGATATCTACCATGTTTGGATTGAGTTGTTTGAGTTTATCTACTGACATAATCACCTGTGACAGTTTGAAACAACTTATGAAAACGACTTATGACATGTTCATAAGTTGTTTTCAGCTTATTTTCATAAGCTATCCGAGATAGCTTATGAAAACAACTTATTGCTTATACAAAAACAATTTAACTTGATTGTATATTTTGTTATAGAAATAGCTTATACATAACATAAGTGCTTATGCTATAATCTGCAAATTAAGTTGTTTATACAAATTCCGAACAGGGCCGTAATAGTTGTTATGTATTTATGTTTCCATTGTACACTTGTTTAAATTATAACAAATTTGAAATTGAAGTAGAAATATATTTCACAAGATGCAAAGCTTAGATTAACTAGTTAAACCTAAGATAAAAGAAATTCTTATGATCTTGGTGGATGATGTTCAAGCCCTTCTCCGTTAAGGGAAATAATTTGCTAATCAAGCTTATGCATGCACTATTGAACTTGCTTGTGAATCTAATCAAGCTTATGTTTGTGATCACAAGTTATCTAGTTTTAAATTAAATTTCTAATTAATGGCAGACAACTTTCTTTAATTTGACACTCATAGTTTAAATTATCATTTAAATACTGAGGTTAACATTATTTTCGCTAACAAAATAATGATTAAATAGCTTTTTAGTCCCACAATGTATGGTCATATCTTTCTCTGCAGCATATGCAACAAGTGTATCTTCATCTTGACAAGTTCCCATTCCCCTAGTAAAGCTATCAATATGCATCTTTCTAAGATATTTTCAATTATGTCTTGGTAATATTGAATGTGAAACTAGAGGTCTATTTATAATCTGTCTTGGTTATGCCCTTAGTCATATTCTTTATCAGTGATATGACAATGACAACATTGACGAGCTTACGATTTATCCCTTAGTCAAGATTTTGTTTTGGTTCTTTGACCCTCAATAGCCCTAAGGTATCTTTGGACTTGCTATGAGAGTAATCCTTGAGTCGGTAAGCGGGACATCTAGTTTTTTTACCTGGGAGTGGACTACCTTATAAATGGACAACTCTAAGAATCGAACTCAGGTTCTCTTCCTAAAGAAGAGTCATGTTGTCAATTCTCTCAACACCATGTTGGTATATTAATCTAGAACATAAGAGATTCTATGTATTATTATAGATAAAGATTTATCATCTTGTTATTCTTCTTTGGTTCTGCATTGTGTGTCGAGATCTCAAGATAACAGTATGGTTCTGCATATGTATTTTTAAATGTATAAGCACTTGCTTATGCAGTACTGTTTCATATGTCTAGATTCTACTACAATGTAACTGATGCTATGTTCTTAATGACTGATATGACGTATTCTTGGGAATGTTCTACTATGTCTTTCATTTTCTTTTTAATTCATTTGTGTTACTGCCTGTGCTATGAATTGTGCATAAAATAACATTCATAAAAAAATGGCGCTTATTAATATGAGCTATGTTGATGAGGACCTAATCTTTTGTGGATGATATTGTCTTTTTGAGACCACCGAGCGTATTAACTTACAAAACCGTATTTTGTTCATCTTTTGTCTATTTTATCAGGATGTTGGCTTGTGGTTGGAGACAATAAATCTTGGTAGCTATCGGCAAATTTTTAAGGAAAACGGTGTTAATGGAGAATACTTGGAAGGGATGTCTATGTTCACTACTGAACAAATCCTTCGTTTCATTAGACGTTGCCACATGAAGTGGGGAGATTTCATCACACTGTGCAAGGAATTGAGACGGATTAAAGGTTTACCTCTTTCCCTTTAACAGTAAAAAGACAAAAACATAAACTCTCATTTGATGTTTTTTACCAATCTGTTTTGTGCTCTTCACCTAATTAGGTAAGGTTTGGACATCATTGTCGTGATAATCTGTTTCATTTCATGCCATTTATGAAGCCAATATACTCCAAAATTGTCAGCGTTTTGGTTTCATGCCATAACCAATATCAATATGCATATGATACTCCTATACATATCCTCTTAATCTTTTTAAAAGAAAATATTGATCGGTATGTTTGGGATACCACTTCGATACATTGGTTTACAACTCCAAAAACTTGTTTCAAAGCTTTTTTATATAACTTTGTTCTTCATCATGTTGTGAGTGGAGTTTGAGTGTGTATCCTCCTTTATTCATATGACGGTGGTGGTGGTGGTGGTGAGTGGTGACCACATCTTTAATTGGAAGTACTGTCTCCTAGTGAATTTGACATTGTTAAGCAATGTATCTTATTCTAAAGTTTAACTCATAATTTCTTAACATTGTTAAGCAATGTATCTTATTCTAAATGCAAATTACATTTTCTTGAAAATTTTGTTAATCAAAAACTTAATTGTTTTCAAAACTTCGTCTCAGTTGAACATGTGACATGTTTAATGGATAAGGAGACAAACATAAAACATGCATATGCTTTTGTATTGTTGTATTTAGACACTATTGTGTTTTATTTTATCTACTTGCCTCTAACTTCTGTGTACCGTTGTTCACGTCTGTAGTGGCTTGTTTGAAAGGGGAGCAAAAGGTGCGACGGCCTTGGTGGGCACCACCATGCCTATCTACTGTGTTCTTAAAGGTTGCAAAATCCAACAGACAATCAAGAGTTGTTTCATTGAAGCTGGAACCATGATGACGACGAAGACGATACTAAACAACGTCTGCATGTGTTTAAAACATAGTAATTCTCTCTTTAATCTTTATCTAGAAAACAGAATATAGGAAAGAACTATTTTTAGCCTCTTTTTTTTTTCTCTTCAATTCCAAAGTGTGTTTGTTTATTCTCCTCTGGAGAAATCTTTTGTAGAAGGTCATTGTGCACTAAAATCTAGTGCTGTGTAATTATGTATCTCCTATATGAACATAAATACAATATATATGTTGTTTTTTTCAAGTTCAATTTATATATTTATGTCAAAAAAAGGTTCAATTTAAGTATCTTGTTTTCTACGTTCTTTTTTGGGTTACCATAATATTAGTCCGAAGTTTCTACCACTTTTAGCGATGATTAATCTCTGTCGGGATACCTTTTCTCATTTTATTTGTAATTATTGATTTAATTTTATTTTTTTCACATTTCGTATGAATATTGCCATGATGACCTAAAAGTGTTTAACTTGATGTTGGAATGTGCAGTTGTAATACTCTGTTTACATTTCGTATGAATATTCACAAATATGAATTTGATCAATAAGTTTTAGCTCAACAAGTAAAAAAATACCGATATTGCTAGGCCGGATCGTGACTCAGGATCTCACAATTATGAGAGTTTAATTTCAGTGAATTACTACTTCATCTAAGATTAAAAAAAATAAAAAGTAATTGATCCAAATTAAACTTTGGTTAAATACAATTTTGATCTCCATCTTATAAAATGTGCAATTTTAAATTTTTATTTCCGTATTTTGTTTTGCACAGTTTTGATTTCCCTCTTTTGAATTTTTTTACATTTGGTCGACCTACTTATTTCATCTTTGATTTTGATATTAAACTTATTTTTATTTCATCTGTGACACATAATTGTATGTTTAGGAAAGACACAATCAAGAAGAAGAAGAGGAAGCATTCTTTTTGAATTATTAGAGTAATTAGAGTAATTGTAGGGGTTGGGCACACTTTTTTTTTTGACGGAATGGGTTGAGCACACTTGTGCTCCATTTTGCTGACTTTTTTTTTTTAAAACTAATTTCCATCTAGTGTAATACTAATAGCCATTAAAATCTTATAATATCTTAATATTATTATTTTTTTTTACCAAATCTTGTAATCAATAAAATATATGCTTTTGTTTTGTTTTACAAAAAATATAAAAATCTTATAATATCTTGATATTATGTTTTTATTTTTTACCAAATCTTTTGATCAATAAAATATATGCTTCTTTTTTAGTTTTACAAAAAAAAAAATCTTTATATTGATATTATATTTTTTGGACCAAGTGTTTTATAATTATTTCAGAATCCTAGTTATTGCCATGATCTATTTTATTGATTTCTACAATATTATTTATTTAGTAATTTAGTAGTTAGATTTCATAAATAAATAAAAATAAAAAAGGGAGTAATTTAGTAATTAGATATCTCGCATTCCTATAAACAGAGGTATTATTGGCGTTTGTTTTCATGGATTTGTCAATGTTCTTTTAAATTGACAATTGATAGCTTCAATTGTCATCTATCTCTAAGGTAATTCAAATAAATATTATTTTGTTTGAGAAAAAGTAGTTCGTATTCATGTTGTTCTTCATGCTTCCTCACAATATCAAATTGTAGATATTTTTGCTAAAGGTATTCCTTTAATACTGTTTTAGGATTTCAGAGACGGTCTTTGTGTTTGTAAACCTTTCGCTCCGACTGAAGGGGAGTAATAGAATAAAAACAAATTTCTCTGTCTATATTTAGGTACATTTTTTTTTTTTTTGACAAAAGGATACTTATAGCATTTCATTCATAATCAAATGACTAATACATATCGGTACATCGATGAAAATATGGGAGCGAGCTATAGATGGGGCTACTCTGGCTAAAGCATGAGCTACCTCATTTGTTTGTCTCCTATTAAACTCAACACGAGAGTTTTCAAAATATGACTTAAAACTACGGATACATTCATTCAACACATCCCCAAACTCGGTAATATCAGACCCTCCCTTATGAAAATAGTCAACCACCGTTTTTGAATCAAGTGCAAAATCCACCCTTTGAAGTTGAAGCTCATGAACCCAGTTGATGGCATGAAAGAGTCTCAATGTCTCACCTAAGTCCACACTACATATTGGTGAAATCCACATAGTTTAGCTAACACAAACCGACCTTCATCATCACGAATGCACATTCCCAAGCCTTCTAATTATGTATTGTTAGTTTCTAAATAGTTTAGTCAATATATTTGTTCTAATTATGTATTATATTAGCTTCTAAATAGTTTAGTGAATATATACTTGTATAAGTATTATTTAATGAAAGACAAATTTATATTCTTACAATATTGTCACAGGTTTGATGGGCAAAAACAAATATATTCATGCTATGATAAAAATACATCTAGTAACGTGTATGTGTTGAATCCCAGACCTAGAGGATGATGAATCGTTATCAGTTATCACTAACTGAAAGATTCGAACTATGGAGGGCAAAATATCAAAAGTTCTATAAGAATAATTGTGAGCAAGAAAAGCACTTCCAAATATACAAAGACAATGTAGCCTATGCGGAATTGCAACTGAAGCTTGGTATCCAACTATCAACTAGTATATGCTTAATATCATTTTAAGAGTATAATTTAGGATAAACAAAAATGTTAAGATTTTCATTCTTCGCTTTTAGTCCTTAACTTTGATGCATGTTTGATCATTAATTAAAATATGATGAATTGTCAAGATGACTATATATTTCTTTCCAAAACGCACCTTTCATTGTCTCTATACCACTCATGATATTGTAAAAGGGTTGTATCAATAGGAGGTGCAGTTTATGGTGGGGAGAAGTTTTAATTTTCCCTGGTCACCACTCACCATAGATAGAGACAGGAGAAAAAATTTCAATGGCATAGATTTTAAAAGAAAAAATAATTAAATAATTTATATTTTTTCATAACAAAGAAATAATGTTTTTTTTAAAATAATTAAGTTATATGTATTTTTATGTGAGTGTGACTAAATTATGGATCTAAATATTTGACTATATAAATATATATTTTATTTATTTATCATATGAGTTGTGTTATTTGAAGATCAAAATATTAATAACGTATTCACAAAAATAAAAAGATTAACAATGTATGTGACATCATATATATTTGTCTTTATGCCTCTCTGACATCATATAATTTTTTTAGCAACTTTGGCTTTGTTTGGTAAAAAATAGCGGATGAGCTTATAGCGAATAAGCAAGTTGATTGAGTTTATAGTGTTTGGTAAAATTAGCGGTTGGAATAGCTTATAAGTATAAAATGACATAAAAATGATATGTTTAATATTTAATTCTTTTCAAGTAAGATGACAGGGTAAAATTGGAAGAAAAGATAATAAGTTATAAGCTCATAAGCTACTTGAAATAACATTTGAGAAATAAGTTATAAGCTCTTTTTTTAAAAACTGTTACCAAACATAATTTTTAGCTTATAAGCTATAAACTAGCTTAGTTGGTCTACCAAACAGAGCTTTTATGTCCCACAAATATTTTTTGTTGTAATTTTTGTCTCCACTTTTTAATCAACTTTTGTCTCCACAAAAATTAAAAAAAAAATTAAAAAAAAAGGAGACCATATGAATGACAGAGTGAGAGGGAGAGAAAAGTAGAGTTAAAGGTAATATTATAATTTGAATTTCATTACATTCCATTGGCGGTTTATTTTTTGTCTTTGCCTCTCTCTCTTCTCTCTCACGCGCTCTGAAACCTCTCTCTCCCAACACTTCTGCTCTTCCCTCTGGTACGATATACGGTTTCCAACACTAACACTATGTTTCGTTATCATAATGTTGAAACAAAGAATAATTAACAATAATTGTAGATAATTGTTGAAACAAATCATAATCATATGCAAAAAAAAACAGTACCTAACACAACAATAATTGTTGAAACATATGAAACAATAGATCTGAACTAGTATAAATAGGAGACAATTACAGATCTGAACAATTTAACATGAAATTTTTTTTGACAATAATTACCATATCCAATGAAGAGCCAAACAATCATGAGACATATGAATGTCAAAATGTGGTTAGGTTTCCCAGGTAGAATAGGGAAGTCAGCATCATCAATGTAGAGGAATGTAATCACAGCAAGAAGAAGAACAATGATTAATAGTTTAAGGATTATTAGGGTTTTGAAAGTTTAGTGTATTGATCAATAACATGAGGTTAAGTTGTAAGGTTTTAAAAAGAAACGTTGTTTTTGAACCTTTAGGCGAAAGAGATTCGTGTTGTATGGTTTTGTTTTAGAAAATCCGTTGAAAAATATTTTGGTGTTTTTGGTATTTCAAGTGGTTTAAAACTCTTGAGTTATGTGGCCTTGCTTTTACCTTGAAAACATGTTTGAAAATGGTTACCGGTCGGTTGAGGCCCGTAATAAAACTTGTGCTTGGGTTTGGTTTTGATTTTGGAAATGTAAAACCAAATAACTTGCACTCGAAGCAACCAACATACTTTCGGAAATGTAATGCTTTGTTGAGAAAATGGTTTTTGGGAACCAATACTATGCGTATGTAGTGTGTTGCGTGAAAAGTTGTTTTGGATGAAAATTGAGTAAACCAAGTTTTGCTGTTGCTGTCATGAAGAAAACCAGTTCTGTGCTGGTGTGGTCGCTCAGCGACGAGATGGTCGCTCAGCGACGAGTTGGTCGCCAACCTTCGCCCTGGGCGTGGAAAGTTCTGACTTGCCATCACCAGGCAGTCGCCCAGCGACCTCTAGCGACCCTTGAGACCTAAAATTTTGGATTCTGATGTCCTAACTTGGTTTTTAGCTTTCCTATCCCTTTTTATTAATTTATGGAAGTGGTAGGGATTGGAAACGGGTTTTTCGAGTACTCGGAAAGTGTGTAGCTTATAACGCAAGAAAATGGCCATTTTGCATTTCAAATTATTTAAGACTTTTGACTATGGTTTTGAGTCCTAAAAATAGTACAAATAACTCATGAGGATTGATCAATATAGTAGGATTTGGGGTGGTATCCGAAAGAGTGGTTTTCCTTAGAAACCTTGAGGGTTTTTGGGACTTTGGTATAGTTTCAATACGTTTGGTTTAGAAACAATGTATTGATCGTACGTTGCTTGTTTTAGGAAGCGCGTCGTGTGGTTTTGATCGTGTGTAGTTAACGGAAGCTTGCCGAGGTAGGGGCTCCACTTTATTTCCGTCTTTTAAAATGGTTACGACATGTTTTGTTTTGCTGTTATGCATTTGCTGTGTGCTTTGACATGTTTGTACTTATGTATTCTCGTTGATGAGAATGTGGTTATGATTACGTGTACAATTTGCATATGATTAGGAAAATGTATGTAGGTTGTGATAGTTGTACATAGGCTTTAGGCTATGTGATTGGTTGCATGAGCATATATTAATGCGTGCGTCGGATAGGACTACGCGGGGATTTTGTCTGTGTGACTATCCTGTATTATGCCAAAGAGAATATATGTCATGCATTTCATAGTTGCGTGCCTAGGTGTATGTCTGTGTGACTTTGCCTACGTACCGGGCGTTGACTGTGTGGCTTCGCCAAATCCGACTGGATTTTATTGAGTTGGTGTTTGTCTGTGCGACTTCACCTGGTGTTTGTCTGTGTGACTTCACCTGCCTTGTGTGGCATTTTAGTGCGGGTACGTATATGACTGTGTGGCTTTGCCTACCCCACGACTCTTCGAGGAGAGGTTAATTTTCCGGAAAATCATGCATGTGGCGAACCAGTGACGGTCGTCACACCCATTGTAGAGGTCTGCATTAGGATTGGTGATTTATTTATATATACCCGTTGGTGGGAACTACTTTTGAGTTTAAGAGCTTTCTCTTGTGTATGTGGAAATTTGCTATGTGTACATCTTTCGCACCGATTATATATATACATACTTGTATTTTTGTGGTGACCCCTTTCATTTGCGGGCTCATCCCACCCAGATGTTGGGCTAGGTCGTGGTGACGACGGTGGCTGTTCCGGGTCCCAGTGAGAGGTTGGAGTTTAGCTTAGTTAGACTATGCGCCAGTGTGGGTTGTACACTGTGCTTTTTGGGTTAGGCATAGGATTCTAGCTAGTGTGTGGTAAGTATTTGAATACTTTGACTTGGACTGTAATTATTCTTGAATACACTTTGCTTGTCGAAGCACCTTTTGGTAATGAGTCTTTGTACATTTGAATGCCGGCTCATTTAAAATCTTTTATGTGTAACTCTGATGTGTATAAAAAAAAAAATATATAATGCCTTTTCTGGCTTTATGAAAAACGGGGTGTTACATTTTTTGGTATCAGAGCCCGGCTTTAAATCTTCAAAGGGAAAGTGTATACTTGAGTCATTAGTCCAGAGTCGGTTAGAACTTAGCTAGAGTAGTGTCAGTTCTAGTGCCTGTTCTGTGTCGGTTGTGAGTCAGTAACCGTTGAATGAGATTTTCTGTAGAGACTCATAAATGTTTGGATAATGAATCTAATTAGAATTGGTATTGTGCAGAAATCGAATGCCTCCGAGAAGGGCACCTACAGTACCTATGGCGGACCATGTGGATGTGAATCAGATGGCTTATGCCATGCATACAATGGCAGCGGCTGTGACTGCTCAGAGCCATGCTAAGGCGCAGAGAGATCTGGAAAAGCGTGAAAGGGAAATACTTGCTGCTGGTTCTAGACTTCTTTCAAGTTTCAACCACCAAACTCCTCCAAAGTTTAATAGGGAAGGAGGTCCGGAAACTGCTGATTTATGGCTCCAATCTGTGGAGAGGATTTTCGGGGCAATTCGTTGTCCAGAAGGGGAGAAAGTAGTCTTAGCTACCTATCAGTTACTAGGGGGTTCTGAGTATTGGTGGAGGAACACCCGACTGATCATGGAGAATGTTCATGAAGAGTTAAGTTGGGAGAACTTCAGACGGAGGTTTCTGGCCAAGTACTTTCCCGAGACTGCTAGGGAGAGGTATGGGGAAGAGTTTCTGAGGCTAAGGCAAGCGGGCATGAATGTTGAAGCATATGCCAAAAAGTTTGAATCTTTATCTCGTTTCTTCCGCTTCTTTAGGGATGGGATAGATGAGGATTATATGTGTCGTCGTTTCCAAGATGGGCTGAGGTACGAGCTGCAAGATGCGGTTGTGCCATTGGGTATCCGACAGTTTCAAGTGTTAGTGGAGAAATGTCAAGAGGTGGAGGACATGAAGAATAAGCGGGTGAACCGCCAAGGGAATACTAGACTATAGTAAAATGTACAAAAAAAATAGTCCTCCATATTCATATATGAGTAGAACTATAAGTTCCCACTGGAAATTACAAAAAAAATAAAATAATATATGAATATAAATATAGATCATTTTAGAAATTACACAAAAAAATATTTTTGTACTAATATATGATTAGAAATATAGATCCCGTAGAAATTTATGACTTGAAATATAGGTTCTCGTAAAAATAAAAAAATATGCCATGTGTTAGTATATGAGTAACAATATATATCCCGTAGAAATTAATAATAAAAATAAACCTTTGGTATAATACATGGGACTTTCGTATTAATATATGAATATAAATATAGGTCCACATAAAAATTACAAAAGATTTGTTCATGTATTAATATATGAATATAGACAATATGGAAAAATTACAAAATATGGCTCCATGTTAATAGATATTTATGTCCCGTCGAAATTAAAAATAAGTATTCAAATTAATATATGAGTAGAAAGGGAAATGCTTTTTTGCAAGAAAATTTAAGGAGAAGAATTGCAAGAATAAATCTTCACCTTTGATTACATCCATAACCACTCATGTTTTCCAAAAAAAAGGAGATTAAATGACATCATCCATTAAGATTTTGTCATGTGTTGATTCTTGCATTTCTTGTGTAAAAATTTCATGCTAAATAGCAATGCTCGAAATTACACAAAAAAAATAGTCACCAATGTTAAGATATAATTGGAAATATAAGTTTACGTAGAAATTACAAAAACATAGGCTCCCATATTTTTTGTATAGAGTAAATTACATCATCCTAAAGCTTATATGTCTTTTTTTTATATTAAAATATACACTTTGATCCATTTTAATATAAATAAATATTATGGTAATAAGAATTTATTTTATTAAAATATAAATTTAATATAAAATACTTTTTTAATCGGCTTCGGTAATTATGAAACTATAAAAAAAATACAAATGTCGAATAAAATACATTAAAAATGTTACCATGTACATGGTTTCCTTTTGTATGTGTACGGAAGAACTTATTTTAAAAGCGGAAATGCTATTTGTACAAAATAATTCACCATAATTAATTAATAAATAAATAATTCACCATAATTTAAAACCCAAATATTTAGCAAATGAATGGAAATGGAATGGTGCAATGATTTACGACGATCCATTTGTGTAAATTAATTGATATTTAATTATGATTTCTAAATTAAACAATATTCTTTCTACGACTTATAAAAGCATATTGTTGAAAAGAACTTTGGAAGGAATATTTGGTCATGAATGGTAATTTGGATACAATAAAATTGTAGTGTAAGAAATGATAACGCATTAAAAATAAAATCTTAATTATCTTATTACATGACCCTCAATTACATTATTTCTTATTTATTCTTTTTGACGCAAATCATTTATTCCCTCATTAGTCTTTGTCTTCTTCATCTAATAGTTCTATTCCATCACTATATTGCTTCATAACAGGAAAAGAAAATACATTAAAGCTAAAAAAATAAATATCATTGTTTGTCAAATGAAGGATAAGAGCGTGATCAACATGGATGAAAGAAGTTGGAAAATCATAATATAAATAAATAGATGAATCAATATTACAAAAAAAAAAACAAAAACACAACGATGACTGGTAATGTGCAATATTTTATATATTATACATTAAGGTTGGATTAAAGCTCTCATCTCCATCTCCAATAAACTATAAAATAAAGTGAATGAGAAAATAAATGTTAGCTTACATAGTATACCAATAAAATCAATCATCTCTTTAACATGATATATAACATGACATTTTTTCTTAAGAAACCAAATGATAATTCACTACTAATTAAGTGATTTTTAAGCACAAGGATTGCTCATAAACAAAAACCAAAAAATAAAAAATAATACAAATCAAAGAAAGAAAGTAATTGAATAATAAAAATCATTATATAAAGTTGCAAAATTATGATATTTTCCCACCTAAAACTTAATCAAGAATCGCCGTGCACCACTCAAAACTTGTTCACCTCATATATGGAGTGTCAAAAATCAAACCTGTGAAAAATAAAAATACCAAATTCATTTATAAGTTTTATATATGTTAAATTGTATATTCTAAAAAAACATAGGCCAGCTAGCCATTGTGTGTTCTTCACTTTTTTTTAAAAAAAAACTCAATCAAGGCACAACAAAGAGAGGAATTGCACAAAAGAAAAGAATACATATATATGTAAATACAAAATAACACTAACTAAAGAAGAATAAACCTATATAGATACAAAATTCATCAAACTCAAGGAACAATAAAATTAATCAAGGCACAACAAAGAGAGATATTGCACAAATGAAAAGAGAGAAAGATTAATAAGATCAATGATGGATGGCTGATGTATAAAGTTTTGTTGGCTAATGTCTTTTTATAGATGTATAAATTAGGGTTTTGTTGAATATTGTGTGTAGCACAATTCTTACAATTTTTTTTTTTGATAGAGTGCAATTAAAATTGTGAGATTAGTCAAACAAAAACGGTGTGAATTTATTATATCAAAGAAACGGTATGAATTGATATGCCTTAATTGTGTCAAAAATTTGATATGGCTTAATTTGTTTTTCATTCTAAAAGTTAACATTTGATGTGTTTTATTTTTTTATTAAAAGTAATTTTGGTTGTTTGAAAATATAATTATGATTTGAATTTTTTTTATTATTATTATATTATAAAAATGATTTTTAATGGATAATTAAATAATATTAGCATTTATTACGAAAATGTTAATAGAAGATGATTCTTCTAAAATAATTTTTTGGTTACCCTTCTAAAATAATTTGAATTTTGATGCACGAAAATTGAAACAATAATATGAAAATTCAAAAGAAAATTTAAAAGAATTAGAATTTTTGCATAAAAAAAGAATTAGAAATAGAAATAGTTGAATTTGAATTGTTTCCTTTTTAATACCAAAATTAAATGCAAATATTTTGAATTATACATCTTTTGTGAATTTAACTTATGTGAATTAATTGCTAAAAGCATATGAGAAGAGGAAGAATTTGATGATGCCACGTGTACAAAATGCTTTGAAAAAAAGGTCCCAAATAATATATATATAGAATATAGATTCAACATTAAGTTTCTTGCAATCTATACATTGTGATCTCTTGCCAGGGGTGGGCATCGGTTCGGTTCGGGTTCGGGCCCAAACCCCTGAACCGGCCGGACCGACGGTTGAGATATGCAGGCCCATTTCGAACCAAATGCAAGTTCGGTTTAGTCGGTTTTCGGGTTGACGGTTCGGTTCAATTCCGGTTCGGTTTAACGGTTTGGACCAGTCATGGTACTAGTCTAAATTTTTTGGCCCATTAGAGTTTTAGTTTACTTTTTTGTCACATTTTTTGTCCAAACCTGTTATTTTCCTCAATTTATGGGCCTTCAAACCTAGCCACTGTGTTGTATCATTTTTTCTATTCTTTTTGTCCATACATTTGTCCCAATATTGTCCAAATTTTTGCTGCTGGTAATTACTTTTTTATTAATGATTTTGTTATTGATAAATATTTCCATTATTTTACTTTTTTTTAGATTATTAATATTACACTATACACAAAAATACAAATAAAATATTACAAAATATTGATTTCCATTCAACAACAAACATAGTCAATAAAATATAACATTAAAAGTTTGACGGTAGATGCTTCATGAAGTTCTTGTTCGGTGGGACATCCATCAGTAGCACAACTACAAACAAGTGGCAACAGAAAAAATAAATAGTATGTTAGAAATCTAACAAAAACACAATCTCAACCACATAAACAAAAAGAATGAAACAAAAACATATAAACAAAAGTACAAATAAACAGTAATAAAACCATGGAATGAATGTGAGAGAAACAAAAAAAGATAAACAACACTGAAGAAACTCAAAGAAAAAACCTTAACCGTAGTTGAGGGAATCGTATGCTTGCCTTGAAGAGGGAGGGAGAGATCTATGAAGTATGAACTAAGGAATGAAGCAAACAAATGAAAGGGGGAGAGATCTGCAGCCGCTGCTCTTGCTTTGTTGGTTACAAATGACAAAAAGTGGGGATATTGGCATTAAATAAGGAAAATTAGGGTTTATTTGAGTCAGTTTTGATTGGGCTTTTGATCTGTTGGACTGTTACTAAGTGTAATAAAAAAAAAAAAGTAGTATCGGTTCGGGTTCGGTCACCGACGGGTCGAGCTAACCCACCCGCAACCGACCCTAATAAACCAACACAACCCAGAATGACTGCCACGTGGACCCGTTCTACCCGAATTGACCCGACCCGGCCCAACTTAATTACACGGTTCGGTCGGTTTGTATTGGGCCATTCGGTTTTGTCCAGCCCTATCTCTTGCTACTTGAAATATTGTCTGTCCTCTTCATCAACCAACACAAGATTCAAAAAGTACTTCATGCAGAATTTGTTATTAATGTTGTGATTAGTCAGTGTCATCTCTGATTGGTATTGACTCACCTGTAAGAGAAACCAAGCATTAGTCAGTGCATCTATTATAGTCATATTAGTCGGTGCATCTATAGTAATACATGAAATAGTTATTACTACAGGGTTGAGTAGAAAACTTCTGTGACAGATTGTTTATGTTAATTGCAAGACTATATAAGCATAACATATTTTTTATTGTTGATCCATGTCATAATTTTTTTTGACAAAACTTTAGTTAATGTTAGGCTAAATTAACTTCTTTTATCTATGCTTGGAGCAACTATATAATGTTAGACTAATATTAGTCATATTTACTTATATTTAAAAAATAAATTCATTTAGTTAAAATCAGCATCTTTGGCAGATCATGTTAGCCTTTACCTTATTTAGTTTTTTAATTCAGCCGATTTAAAGATTAACCTACCTCTTACTTGCACCATCCATCAACTCCAAATTTAGCCAGTGTTTCTGTCTCCACATGGGTGTTGGTCCCTGATCTTGTTGACTTCAAGATCCATGTTTTTTATCTTGATTCTGACAAATAAAAAGTACTAGCCACCTTACCCGTGCGTTCGCACGGGTCACACCATATATAACATCAATAAATTGTGAAATAATTTGAGCATACAAAGTTATAATATATTTAACATATAGGAATGTATTGTTTTATCTCAATCAGTATAACAATGCACTATTGCTAAGCAAAATGCTTACATTAATTATATATAGTAATCAATATTAATCTACACTTAAAATTTTTGTATATTTTAATTCCATAAAATAACAAATAATAAAATAATAATAAGTATCTATTCATACCAAAAATCTTTTTAGTCTTGCCAAGTTGCACGATAACTATGGTAGGGGAGCTTAATTGATACTTGGGAAATTAATTGCGCACCATATACTTGGATGGAATAGGCATGTGTATCGAACCCGGATCTCACAATTATGCAAGTTTAATTTTCAGTGGATTAATTATCACTTTAACTAAGACCAAAAAAGGAATAGGCATGTGTATCCATCTGCATAATTCCAAGGTGTTTTTTGATGTATTATGTTTTCTTCTTGGAACTCTATGACAGAATAATTAGCAGACATGGAGTACATTCAATCAACACATATATAGATCACATTGGAAAAATGAGTCAACCACCAACCAACAATATTTTTTATAAATGCATACTATGCTTTTCTGATATAAATGCGCAACAAATTACCTATAAATGCTCATCATAAATAGCTTCCAAGTAAAGATAGCACATTTTTAGCAGATTTTTGTTATTATAACAATTTTTTTGATAAATAAATGCATACTATGTTTATGCTTATCTGATATAAATGCGCACCAAATTATCTATAAATGTGGATCATATACAACTAAATCAATTAATTATGGTTAATAACAAAAATAATCGTGATTACAGATTTTTTTTAACTTATTGCTATTAAATTGTTCAAAAAAAAATTATTGCAATGAATTTCAATTAGTAGCCAATAAATGCTCTCATATTTCCAATACAGATAGCATATTGTTTGTTTAAGCGTGAGAAAAAATTAAGCAAATAGTAGTGTCATATCTTAATATTAATACTTTCTATGACGCCAGTTGCAAATTATGATTGTATAATGTTTATAGTGACCTTTAGATAAATACAAAACGAATAAAATCATTTTGGTACAAAATCATTTTTTTATTTGAAATTAACCATTCTGATCAATCTTTATAAACGACATACTAATATACCCTCCAAAATTTCAAAAATCAACATTCAAATTGAAGAAAATTACATGTCATAAAGTTCAAAATTAGCTACCAAATTTCAATCAAATTAAAATTATAACAGCACCAGTTGTGGATTAATACCACATTTTTGCAATTGTCAAAATATATTGTTTTGTCATCAATAAAAATAATATCGCTGATTCTGTAAAAAGGCGAACCAAGTTTGATCCATAGTCCTTCGTACAGCATATTCAATCCACTTATAGAATTGACCAACCAAAATCTTGATACCAATGTTTCCTATCATTAATCATAGAAAAAAAAATTAAAAACTGTGCTGAGACTTCAAAAGAGGAAAAAAAAAAAAAAACGCAGAGAAACAAAAGATTGAAATAGACATTTTTAGCAGTTGCCTTTCTCCCTTTATGTCTCCTTCTTTCCTCTGTTTCAATGACATACCCATATTTCTCTCAACTCTGCATCAACGTCGATAGTTTATAAAATTCATAATCGTAGCTGCATTGTAACAAACACAGGAATATTTATTCCCATTCTAGGATTCCCATAAATATTTTTAAAATCCAGGAAACAAACACACCCTATGTATTTAATAAACTAAACAAAATGCATTAAAAAAAAGTCTAAATGCAGAAAATCCACTGCATTTATTTACTTACACACATGTCAATAGCCATACAAAATGCATTAAAAAAAGTCTGAGACCTACTAGGGGATTTAGTTACTATATGTTTTTAAGAAACATCACAAAATGCATTAAAAAAAGTCTAAATGCAGAAAATCCACTGCATTTATTTATTTATACACCTGTCAATAGCCAGCCATACAACCTTTTTATTTAAAGTTTGCTCATTGTTTATTTAAACTCCTGTTGGGATGCTAGGCGGCTTCATATGCTAGGCTTCATATGCATAATAAAGGCTCCATACCCTGTTATCACATTAGCAAAAGTTAATTATCATAATATAAGTTGTGATATAAATGATACATGCTCATTTCCATCAATTAAACTCAACAATGACCCTAGAGTAATGAAAAAATAAAGTTAGGTTATCATATCAACCGTTTCCTGTCAATTACTTGCACCATTTGCACCATGTAGTTATTCCCTAGTGGAAATGATACATGCTCATTGATGAAGTTATGTGGAAAAGCACAAGGAAATAACTACATGTGCCTACCGATACTTCATCAATGAGCATGTATCATTTACACTAGGGAATAACTACATGGTGCAAGTAATTGATATGATAACATAACTTTACTTTTTCATTACTCTAGGGTCATTATTGAGTTTAATTGATGGAAATGAGCATGTATCATTTATATCACAGCTTATATTATGATAATTAACTTTTGCTAATGTGATAACAGGGTATGGAGCCTTTATTATGCATATGGAGCCTAGCATATGGAGCCGCCTAGCATCCCCACAGGAGTTTAAATAAACAATGAGCAAACTTTAAAAACTTTAAATAAAAGGGTTGTATGGCTGGCTATTGACAGGTGTATAAATAAATAAATGCAGTGGATTTTCTACATTTAGACTTTTTTAATGTATTTTGTGATGTTTCTTAAAAACATATAGTAACTAAATCCCCTAGTAGATCTCAGACTTTTTTTAATACATTTTGTATGGCTATTGACATGTGTGTAAGTAAATAAATGCAGTGGATTTTCAGCATTTAGACTTTTTTTAATGCATTTTGTTTAGTTTCTTAAATACATAGGGTGTGTTTGTTTCATGGATTTTAAAAATATTTATGGGAATCCTAGAATGGGAATAAATATTCATGTGTTTGTTACAATGGAAACACAAATTGTTCCTAGGAAAGAATTACTCCTAGGTAAGGATATTTACCCACGTCGCTTGGCTTCCTATTCCCATCTAATAGTGGCTGGAAACTTTTATTCCCAAGGGATGGAATCAATTTTTTGTGGAAAAACATTAGGCTACCCCACTCTACCAACGTAATCAGTTCTATCTGCACATATAACTGTTCTCTCCCACTATCATTTTTTCGAAATATATTAATTATTTTTAAGAATTTAAAAGAAAAGATTCCTAGGAACTAATTGTGCTATCCAAACACTTTTACGGGAAAATTATTCCTTGGAGTGAAATTTTAAACAGTGAAACAAACGCCCCCATAGTAACTAAATCCCCTAATAGGTCCCGGACTCCCATGCTGCACAAAAGCCACGGGGACACATTATTGAGGGGAAAAAACATTTGAAGAAAGCAGACATCTGAGTGTAGTACATCAATACTATCAAGATTACACATTTTAAAAACAGTCAACAAATACCATCAAATAGAAACCATAAACTATTGTTCCACTGCCCAATCGTGTGTGGAAAGCTTGGGTTAAGGTCTATTTAACATTGATAGTTTAGGTGGTATACACAACTTATTTAGATGAATAAAAATTACACTTTTCAGTAGGCCGTTTAATAAGGAACCTTTTTTAGATTGTGAAATGATGGGGAATGTAGTGTAAGGCTTTTGATATACCAAAGTTTTTTTCAAAAACATTTGAAGGTTTTAAATGGAAGAAGGGAGGAAATTTATGAGGTGGAGCCGAGCGAATTTGATGCACTGCAAATATCTGGAAAAATGTAAACAAAAGCAACGTACCATAACATTTCTCACAGCATATTGTGCACATAACTTTGTAGCATCCATGCCGTTTAACAATTGATAGCAGATGAGAAGTGGCTTCTTTGTTCAACTCTTCAGCTCCTTCAATAGAATCCTGCAAAAGTAATTAATTGAAAATTATACTCTTATTCCACACCATGGTTATAAGGATAAGGTAAGCAAAATTGAATAATAACCTTATAAGTAGCTTCAAATTCTAGATTCAAGTAGTGCATTTGATGGGCCGAGCGCTTTTGCTTCGAGTTCGGGAGTTAGCGTCTAGTTGTGGCAACTTTCTGGGTCGGATTGATGACTGCTCTGGTTGTCTAGAATCTATGGGTTATGATATGGGATTAGGAGTTGATATTTGATTAGGTATTGTTTGTTTAGGGGTTTTCTTCTTTAGGTGTTCCGCTTATATACAGCACCTATGTTATGTAGTTCTTTTTACGGGTCTCTGTTCTTCTCGTGCAGAGATTTGGTTATTAATATATTTTGCCGTTTCAAAAAAAAAGTAGTGCATCTCGACGCTCCCAATATTCATTTAATAGACCTTTATGTTCTTCTCCACGCTCAATTTTAGCAGTAACAGCACCAGAATATGCCTCAAGTAGCACTTCGGCGAGTGCTTCTAAATAACTTTGCAGTTCTATCAAGCCTAGATGTATCATTTAACAACTGAATCAAGACAGAGCCAACGCTCCATATTCCCTTACGGACAATGGGTTGACAATACCAAGGTGTAAAACCTTCAGGAGGTGGATACCATAAAAGGTTCTCATTCTTATAGTCAAAGCATGTCCTAATTATGGAAACACATGCATTTGGGAGTTCACATGCCCTCTGGATCTGGATTGCAAACTTATGCTCTGGTCTAGTAACATATTCCAACAATGCATCTAAACAGTAAAAGAAATTTTCAAGATCTGAAACCTTATGTAGAACACTTCGGCACTATCCCTGTCCATCAGGAGGACAGTATTCCTGCCAGCTCTCTCACCAACTAACTGTATCATGTCCCAAAGGGCACCTGACATCTGAATATCTACATTAGAATTTGAGGATCCAACACTGGTTGAACGGTTCTGGCTAATAAGATTTTGCAGTTCCCTCAGCTGAATCATTGCAGATAACTTTTCCCCATGTTCCAAGATAATTTGCAAGGCATATCCTGGCAATTGAAAAAACATAATTTAGTTACAGAACATATCTACCTACTGTCGACTACATGTTTTTTCTTGTTTTCTGGACCTATCTATAATTACTTATTTTAAAACCATAGTTTATTCTTTCAATCTGAAAAAAGGCTTAGAAAACTAAACCATCTGTTCAATCATAATTCACATGCATGTCTAAAATCTAAAGTCTAAAGAAAATTCATCCAGTCAACAACTTTAAAGTCTCTAATAAAGTTTATATTATTTTTGAATCTCATATGAGAGGAAAATGGGAGAAGGTAATCAAATCTCACATGGAACAATTGGCTTAAAATACAAACAAATAAGTTAGTTGGACATGGTAGTATTGGGAAAGGGTGGTTTGAAAATAAAATCAAAACATGAACTTTTGGATAATAGACTATAAATTCCAAACCCTGCCTGGAACTTTTGTTGCTTCTGTTGTTTTTTCAAGAGTTGGGTGGAAAGCTTGTGATTCTTCATCTTGTGAAGTGAAAGATGCCTGAAACAGGAGAAAAATATATGATTTTTATGTGGGACATAATAATATGAAAGAAAATAAATAAAAAAATTAAACCTTGCGGCTGTGATGATTACCGGCACGGTGGTCGCCGATAGCAATACAGATCGTGAAAGAAAAAAATGAGGTTGAAAATAATGATAAAAAATTAGTCTTTGGATTCATTGATTGCCTTCGATAACAGACATTAACTTGAACTTGATGCAAAAAAGCGGACTTTACAAAGTCCTATAGGGTTTCAGATTCAGAATGAAGGACGGTGAGAAGAGAAGAGAAGAGAAGGTAACTACTTTTTTTTAGGGTTTCAGATTCAGAATGAAATACTGAATTGATAAATAAGAAAGAGAAAGGATGTATATACTATAGCATACGATAGGAAGAGATAGGTTGTGGGTCGATAAGAAATATTGGGCTTGGCCCAATTATGTTTAAAAGAGTGGTTGGTGTCAATAGCATTATGGCCAAAATTGTATTTTAGTTATTGAATTTAATAAAAATATTCTTATTTTATTTATGTTTTCAACCTCACCGGACGATCAACTTGACCGCTTAATTTGATTCAGGAGTCTGTTCTAGTATCAAGTAGTTTTAACCTTTTTTCGATTACAATTGCGAAATCTAACTACAAGTTTCTTTATTATGTTGAGCGTTAATCATCACTAAATAATTTAAAGACTGATATCACTATTTTTTTTTGTCAAGTAGTCTAGTGGCTAGAATTTCAATTTTTAAAGTGAAATAATGGGAGCACCAAAGTTCGGACCCCCGAACCTGCATTTTACATGCAATGTTCCAACCAACTGAGTTATGCTCACGGGAACCTATGCAATGTCTTATTATTCCACTGTATACTTTAGCAAAGTGTTGGAGAATGAGACATACATTGACGAATTAAATTTTGAATTACAACTGCGTGAGTTATCCTTATTTTCATATTTCATAGTTTATAAAGGGGAAAACTTATGCAAAATTTTATCTAGCACGAAAAAACCTGATCCCCATGGTGAAAAGTGTATGTGGATCATAGTGAGAACTAAACACGAAAGTCTAATTGATATTCATTAAAAAAAATGTTGTATATAATTAACAACTATTTTTTGTTGATGAAACCCCTATAGAGTCATGTAACGGAGACAAGAACACTTTCCACCCAACTATTAAAATTACACGTTGACTAATTAAAATTTGAATTATAACTGCGAGTGTTGTTCATATTTTCATATTTCATATTTTATCACGGGGATCATTTATTCAAAATTTTGTTTAGCACAGTGAAAAGTGACCCATATGATAAAAGTGTATGTAGAAGATAATAATAATTTAACACGATAATTTTATTGATATCCATTAAAAAATACAGTATATATGGATATCAACAACTATTTTATTGTTGATAGAGCACATATAGAGTTATACAACAAAAATGAGAGAGAAAATGTGAGAGAGAGAGAGAGATGGAGAAAGAATCTCTCGGTAGTATATAATGGGAAACAAGTAACATTTCTCACCCCACTATTAAAAATACACATTGCCTAATTAAAATTTGAATTTCGACTACGACAGTTTTTTCATAAATTGTGTCCATCACATTTTCATTATATTACAGCTGGCTGATGAAATCTATGGGATATATTAATATAATTTTGATTTTTTTATAATTCAAATTTTAAACTTTCCATAAACCTTTTCTCGAATTGTTTTAGGAATATTGATTTATCAATGTCACCGGAGATTCACACATAAGTTTTCCCATTAGACGCTCACGCGTAAATATTGCTTCTTTGTGGTACGGTGACAAGAAAAATTTCGAAAATAAGAACGGATGCCAAAATATGTTAATATTCATTTAACAAATAGTATATGATTTACAATTATTTTTTGTTGATGAAGACCCTACCAAGTCCTGAGCTTAAACTGATATTGTATTTTCATACTCAAATAAACTAAAAGAAATCAATTTCATAGACAATTGAAAAAATGTAGACAATCTTTTAAATAATATATAAAAAAAGACATAGATAAGCTTCAAAGGAAAAAATAACATATGTAAATAAATATTATTGAAAAAAAATAAAATTATCCAGTGTTTGACAATAAACCCAATGTAGATTTTCTATAAAGAGTCGACTGAAGATGAAAAAAAAATGGTATATTTTAATTTTATGGGCATCCTTTCAAAAAATCTTAAAGAACATATTTTCATTTGAGGATGAAGGTTTTAATTATTTTATATTTTTAAGATCACTATATAATATATAATTTTGGGATGATGATGAGATAAAAAATCTATCTCATGATAGTATAAAATGGGAAGCGAAGTAATAATCTTCATCTCACTTTATTTTGTAACATCATTAAATCTATATCACGCACAACATATTTCAATTTTATCGTAGAATTGTAACCAAATAATTCAAATAATATATTAAATTAAATATATAAATAATATTAAAAAAAAAATAATCTCGTGCACGACAATGACTAGTAATCAGGATTATGAAATAATTATAAAAAGTTGGTAAAAAAAATAAAATACAAAGCTTACATACAACTTATATTTAATTTTCCACTATTTGATTTCCCTCTTATGATTCAAAATTTTTCATTCTTTCTTCCTTAACTAGCTTAATAGTTAGTAATAGTTAAGTGTGACTGTAACTAAAAAACCCTCCATAAACCCTAAATTTCTGATCAATCATCATGTTTTCTTGTGGACCGAAGAAGAAGAAGAACAATGCGAGAGATCAAATTCGAACTCCAACAGCATTAGATTCTCCGGTTACTCCTTCACCTCACCGCAGATCTTCCTTCAACGATAACAACGCCATCCCTAATCGTCCACTCACCGGCACTCCTGCTCCATGGACCCCTCGCTTATCTGTACTCGCTAGGTTTCGATTCAATTCCATTTCTGTTACTCGATTGAATTTGAGTTTTGTTGCTTCATTTTCCGATTTATTTGGTGATTTTGATTATTTTGTATGTGTAGGGTTCCTCAGGTGAATAGAAATGGAAAAGAGGATAATAATAATAATAATGATGATCCAATTAAACCTGTTTTTGTTTCTGAATTTCCACAACTTGTTTGTGATGAACAAGCTATCTCGTCGCACAAACGAATTCCATGTGAGAATTATTATTGCATTTATTGCTTTATTTTTATTTTTTTATGAATTAATTAGGATCTACTTGGATTGACTTGTTTGAAGTTATCTATTGGCATAAGTTTTGTGAGACTGTTTTGGAGAACTTTTCAAAACAGCTTACAACAATTTATAGCTTATGAAAACAGCTTATGGCTTGTTTCTGCTTATTTTCATAAGTTCTCTAATATAGCTTATGAAAACAGTTCATAGCATGTATAAAAACAATTTATCTTAATTTATCTTTTGCTATAAAAATAGCTTATGTAAGCTTATACATAAGCGCTTGTGCTATAAGTTGCAAATAAGCTATTTACCTAAACGGCGCCCTTAACTTGCAACTTATATAGTATAAGTGCTTATATGTATTAGCTATTTCTGTGATGTATAAGATATTTTTGTAATGAAAGATAAAATAAAGTTAAGTTGTTTCTGTATAAGCTATAAGTTGTTTTCTTAGAGTCTGTATGGATTGACTTATTTTTATTGACTGACATAAGTTTTGTGAGACTGTTTGGGAGAACTTATAAAAACAGCTTATGACATATTTTCATTTTCAGAAGTTCTTCTCATATAGGTTTTGAAAGCAGCTTATACTATATACAAAAAAAATTAATTTAATTTTATCTATCGCTATAGAAATAGCTTATGCAAGCTTATACATAAGCACTTATCATGATAAACACTTTTACTCCTACAAATACACTGTTTATCTAAACAGTTATAATGTGTAGTATTCACAATTGCGCACTCCTTCATTGCTTTAGAGTTTTGATGTTTTTATTTATATTTATTTATGTATGATGTAATGCTGTGATGCAGTGGAAGAATGTGGTGGCTCTGGTGGGATTGACAAGAGTACATCACTTGCTTGGATTATTTGTGGAAGCAAGGTCTTTGTTTGGAGCTACTTGTCACCTGCGTCTTCTATGAATTGTGTTGTTCTTGAGATTCCTTTTAATGATGGGGATGTTGCCAATTATGATGCTGGTAGTTGGTTGGTTTCTGTGGTTAATTGTGATAGTTCCTCATTTGGATCGAATAGAGTTGCAAAACATGCTGCGGTTGTTTTGTGTAATAGAAAGACTCGGGCTGTTATATACTGGCCGGAAATATATTCTCATTTGAGCAATGCTTCAGTCACTAGTCTTGCGTCTCCTGATGAGTTGGAGGCTGTTGGTGAGAAAACACCCTCCAAGAGGCAGACGCGGCAAAGTAAGCAGGAAACTGATTTGAATGGATTGAATGTATTCAACTCTGTGATTGCTTCTGCGGTTCCTGGTTGTAGCTTGGCATGTGTTGCTCTTGCCTGTAGCTCAAGTGGTGAGCTTTGGCAATTTGAATGCAGTCCTACTGGCATTCGTCGAAGGAAAGTATATGAAATTACTTCTCATTTGAGCAACAAAGGGTACCCGAGGTCTTTGACATGGCGTTTTCCACATCATACTAGTAAGGAATCAAATCGGCAGTTTTTGGTGTTGACAGACTGTGAGATACAGTGTTTCAAAGTAGAGTTTAGTTCTGGTATGCATGTTTCAAGGCTTTGGTCTCAGGAAATTGTTGGAACAGATGCTGAGCTCGGCATTAAGAAAGATCTAGCAGGCCAAAAGGGAATCTGGCCTCTTGATGTTCAGGTAGATGATCATGGCAAAGTTATTACCATTCTTGTTGCTACCTTTTGTAAGGATCGGATTAGCAGTTCAAGCTACATGCAGTATTCTCTTTTGACCATGCAATATAAATCAGGATTGGCTGTAGAGAGTACAAATGAGAGGATTTTGGAGAAGAAAGTCCCTATTGAAGTGATAATCCCAAAAGCTAGAGTTGAAGATGAAGACTTTTTGTTTTCAATGAGGCTTCGAATAGGGGGGAAGCCATCGGGATCAACAGTCATAATATCTGGAGATGGAACAGCAACTGTCTCCCATTATCATAGAAACGCTACACGTCTCTATCAGTTTGATTTACCATATGACGCTGGAAAAGTACTAGATGCTTCAGTTCTTCCTTCTGCAGATGATTATGAAGAAGGTGCATGGGTTGTATTAACAGAGAAAGCAGGGATATGGGTAATACCAGAGAAGGCTGTCGTACTTGGAGGGGTTGAACCACCTGAGCGGAGCTTGTCACGCAAAGGCAGCTCAAATGAAAGATCTGCACAAGAAGAGATAAGGAATCTTACATTTACTGGTAATTTTGCTCCAAGAAGGGCTAGCTCTGAAGCATGGGGCACTGGAGATAGACAAAGGGCCGCTTTCAGTGGCATTACACGTAGAACTGCACAAGATGAAGAATCAGAAGCTTCACTGAATAAATTTTTCAACGAATTTTTGTCATCTGGGCAAGTTGACGAGGCCCTTGAAAAACTAGAAACTTCTGGTTCATTTGAAAGGGATGGAGAAACTAATGTTTTTGTGCGGATGAGCAAATCAATCATTGACACCTTAGCCAAACATTGGACAACAACCAGAGGTGCAGAGATTTTGTCCATGGCCGTTGTTTCCACCCAACTCTTGGAAAAACAACAGAAGCATCAAAAGTTCCTTCACTTTCTTGCCTTATCCAAATGTCACGAGGAGCTGTGTTCCAAGCAGAGTATGGAATTTGTAGTCTATTATCCAAAAGTTCATGTTTTGATTTTATTTTCAAACCACCCCTTTCACAACACTACCATGTCCAACTAACTTATTTGTTTATATTTTAAGCCAATTGTTCCATGATGTTCACGGTTTCTTTAAAAAATAAAATAAATGAGCTACCTAATAATTACTGGCTGATCAGTTTATTATGGATTTTTCAAATGTTAAATTAATTATACTTCTTGGAAACAATTCCTGTGAAGTATGCCATAAGCAACTGTAAGGAGTGTTTTTGTTTTTGTTTTTTTTTTCTTTAGCTGATTGCATATTTTTATAAGTTGACTTTATACCTAATAGATGCTAAGTTGCCACCTTTTCTGCTCCTCTGCCTTCATAGTGTGATTGCTGGTATAGAGGATTAATTACCTTCTCCCATTTTCCTCTCATGTGAGATTTAAAAATAATATAAACTTTATTAGAGAGGAAGGGAGTGGATAAATGAATAAAACAGACTTGAAAGTTGTTGACTAGATGAATTTTCTTTAGACTTTAGACATGCATGTGAATTATGAACTCTAACTGGCATTAGTCTGCGGTTTAATGTGAGAATAATTTATGATTGAACAGATGGTTTAGTTTTTCTAAGCCTTTTTTCAGATTGAAAGAATAAACTATGGTTTTAAAATAAGTAATTATAGGTCAAGAAAACAAGAAAAACATGTAGTCGACAATAGGTAGACATTCTGTAACTAAATTATGTTTTTTCAATTGCCAGGATATGCCTTGCAAATTATCTTGGAACATGGGGAAAAGTTATCTGCAATGATTCAGCTGAGGGAACTGCAAAATCTTATTAGCCAGAACCGTTCAACTAGTGTTGGATCCTCGAATTCTAATGTAGATATTCAGATGTCAGGTGCCCTTTGGGACATGATACAGTTAGTTGGTGAGAGAGCTCGCAGGAATACTGTCCTCCTGATGGACAGAGATAATGCCGAAGTGTTCTACAGTAAGGTTTCAGATCTTGAAAATTTCTTTTACTGTTTAGATGCAGAGTTGGAATATGTTATAAGACCAGAGCATACATTTGCAATCCAGATCCAGAGGGCATGTGAACTCTCAAATGCATGTGTTTCCATAATCAGGACATGCTTTGACTATAAGAATGAGAACCGTTTATGGTATCCACCTCCTGAAGGTTTAACACCTTGGTATTGTCAACCCATTGTCCGTAAGGGAATATGGAGCGTTGGCTCTGTCTTGCTTCAGTTGTTAAATGATACATCTAGGCTTGATAGAACAGCAAAGTTAGAGTTGTATAACCATTTAGAAGCACTCGCCGAAGTGCTACTTGAGGCATATTCTGGTGCTGTTACTGCTAAAATTGAGCGTGGAGAAGAACATAAAGGTCTATTAAATGAATATTGGGAGCGTCGAGATGCACTATTTGAATCTCTTTATCAACAAGTTAAAGAATTTGAAGCTACTTATAAGGTTATTATTCAATTTTGCTTACCTTATCTTTATAATCATGGTGTAGAATACGAGCATAATCTTCAATTAATTACTTTTGCAGGATTCTATTGAAGGAGCTGAAGAGTTGAATGAAGAAGCCACTATGAAGATTACTTCGCATCTGCTATCAATTGCTAAACGGCACGGATGCTACAAAGTTATGTGGACAATATGCTGTGATGTAAATGACTCAGAGTTACTGAGAAATGTTATGGTACGAGTATGATTTCTCCTTTTATATTGCTTTTATTTACATATTTCCAGATATTTGCAGTGATGAATTTCTTAGCACAGCGGCCCAAAACTTTTGTTATTAATAGTATTTTAAGGGGGAATTGGATTTCATTGCAAACAAATATCTGCAGCAAGACTGACGTCCTTAAGGAAACAATATTGCCATAGCTAGAGTTAGCCAATGCTGCTTAAATATCTCCTTGCTTTGACCCAACCACAAACTGCAAAGTGCATCAAATTCGCTGAGCTCCACCTCATAATTTCCTTCCTTCTTCCATTTAAACCTTCAAATATTGTTGAAAAGGGCTTTGGTATATCAAAAGCCTTACACTGCATTCCCCACCATTACACAATCTAGAAAAGGTGCCTTATTACAAGGCTCCTGAAAAGAGGCTTTTTTATTCATCTAAATCAGTTGTTTATACCACCTAAACTAGCAATGTTAAATAGAACCTAACCTAAGCGGCTAAGCCTTCCACACAAGATTGGGCAGTGGAACAATAGTTTATTGTTTCTCTTTGATGATATTTGGTCATAAAGATTCTATATGTACCAGTACTATTGTTGCTTGTTTTTAAGATGTGTATTCTTGATAGTATTGATGTACTTCACTCAGATATCTGCTTTCTTCAAATGTTTTTTCCCCTCAATAATGTCCCCGTTGTTTGTGTGCAGCATGAGAGTTTGGGACCTACTGGGGGATTTAGTAACTATGTTTTTAAGAAACTTCACGAAAGCAAACAATTCTCTGAGCTGTTAAGGCTAGGGGAAGAATTTCCAGAAGAGCTGTCCATCTTCCTGAAGGAGCATTCAGATCTTCTTTGGCTTCATGATTTGTTCCTTCACCATTTTTCCTCTGCTTCAGAAACACTTCATGAATTGGCTCTCACACAAAACATGCAGTCTACTACAGTTACTGAAGAGGAAGAACAGGTGCATATGAAGTTGAAACTGTCAGACAGAAAGAATCTTTTATATCTATCCAAGATTGCAGCCTTTGCAGGTATGGCTTCTGTGTAGTTTTTCATGCCTTATGCAGATTATTTCCTTCCCCTTCATACTATTTTTTTTTTTCTCTAGATGTCTTCATTCTGTGATAGATATTATTGTCAGATTTTGGGTTGTATTTATTCTCCCTGTCAATTGAAGTTCATTTCCCTCTTGCACTCTACTATAAGATATTTGGTTATCTGGAAACTGTTAGGTAGCCCTACCCATTATGTTAGTTGCCCAATTAAAGTTATTTAAATTTAGTCAGCCTGAAATTGTTAGAGAAGTTAGGATATGATGATAGTAGTGTGTGTGTGTGTTTAATAGGAGGGGAAGCCTCAGCAGATTGAGTGGAATATCCTTGTAGCTCTTTAGTATATCTTTATAAAAAACGAAAAATAAAATTGGCGGCAGTTCATCCTTCTTTCTTGGAATAAAATACCCGGTTCATATCAATAGCATGTGAGGTTTTAGGCTATCTATTCTATATGATAATATCAATTATTGCATTGGCATAATGGCAGCAGCTTTGCTGTTTCACATTTGCTTATGGTTGGGAATTGTTGGATCACAACCTAGAAATCTTTTATTTACTTCGCCATCCCATAAGTGTGTTCTATGCTGAGGTTCTCTGTGCTTAAATCATGGGCCTATTCTGCTTAATATTCATATATAAAACACAATTGTCACAGTCTTTAAGGATCAACTTAACTTGTGCTTTATGGGTGATCTGTTAGCCACAACTTTATATTGTGCTAACCTTTAGATCTAGTTTTTAATCACCAGAAAATACTGGTGTTTTATTTTCAGACCTTAATTTTTCTAATGTATATGCAACATTTCACTAATAGATGCCTAATAAAGTGCATTTATGATAAATACTAACCTTCTCTTGTTCAACAGCTGGTAAAGATGCTGGTACTCAGGTTAAGGTGGATCGCATTGAGGCTGATTTGAAGATTCTAAAGTTGCAGGTACATTTGAGTATAATTGGAATTTTCAATTTGAATTTGAAGATTTTTTTTCTGATTGCATTCATACTGATTCATTGTAAATAGCAGACATTAATGAAACTTGGACTTCATAAATCTGAAGTTTGAGAGCCAACTTGCTATGTTGAAAGAATAATCATGAGCCTTGATGCTAAAATGCTGAGTTTACAAAGTCCTATAGGTGTTAGGTAACCCCACCCATTTAGTTGTTACTCAATAAGGTAGTTCGTAGGGAATAATTAGGTCAAGTTAGACGGTTAGGCTGTGATGTATATGAAGAAGAGGAAGGGATTGGAGGAAAGCTATCCAGTCATTTTGGAAGTGCAGGGGATTTCGGACATAAGTTTACAAATCCTCGAAGTTCTACAATCTAAACAGTAATTATTTGGAATTCTTCCCTAAATTTCTAAAAGTGCTAGTGACACTCACTCTAACATTCTCATTCCAACAGTTTCTCTTTTATTGGATGAAATTCATGCAGGACCATTCCCAAAATGGTGGGATCTACTCCCTTTGGTCTCGAATACAAACACAAGTTTATTTTGTGATCTTAAATATAAGCAAATATTAACTACTTATATTATATTTAATGCTATTATTCGTAAATTACCCTTTAATCAATTTAATTTTTATTTTGAAATAAACCATTTATACTCATGGAAGAAGTTCCCATGAGGGGCAATTTGGAATATATAATTACCCATTTTATTACTTTAAGAAAATTAAATGACACTATTACTTTACTTAATAGGTGTTAGAGTGAGTGTTGTTGCTAGCACTCTTCATTTTCTAATAGTATGTCAGGTTCTTATCAATTGGTATCAATTCTTAATACACGTTTTGTAAATAAATTGTCTGCCTACTGGAAGTTGAAGTTGTGTCATGTGTGACTAATCTATATGCCGTTTGTCGTCTGAAATCAGTATTTGCTTTGGTTCATGAGAACTTGCGGAACCATGCATTTGATAGATAAGCCTTTTCACATCCTTTTAAGAATTCTTTTGATATGTTTTTCACTAATACACTAAGCCTGCAGGAGGAAGTAATGAAACGTCTTGCTTCTATTGAAGATAAGCAACTTGTGGATGATCAGCTGCTTCATCCAGAGGACTTAATTAAATTGTGTTTAGAAGGGGAAGACCCAGAGCTCTCATTGTGGACCTTTGACGTGTTTGCATGGACCAGTTCCTCGTTTCGCAAGAACCACAGAAAACTTTTGGAGGATTGCTGGAAGAAGGCTGCCAGTCAGGATGATTGGAGTAAATTCCATGATGCACACATGGCTGAAGGATGGAGTGACGAGGAAACTCTACAGAACTTGAGAAATACTGCACTTTTCCAGGCTTCGAGCAGGTGTTATGCACTCCAAAGTGTAACTTTTGAAGAAGGGTTTGACGAAGTATTGCCCTTGAGACAAGAAAACATGGAGACTTCAACTTTGGGGGATATGAGCTCTTCAGTTGAAACAATATTGATGCAGCACAAAGATTTTCCAGTTGCTGGCAAGTTGATGCTAATGGCAGTCATGTTAGGTAGCGAACATAGTGGTGATAACAGAATAGAAGAAGGGCCTTCCCCTATGGAATAGTGTGACCAAAGAGAATTTCTAACTGTAATACAAGCTGATGCAGGTTTTGTGCTATCATGACATGAGAAATGCAGGTTTTATGCTATCATGACATGTGAAATGCAGGTTTTGTGTTCATTCCTCTATTCTATGTATTACATTCACATTTACGCCAGTATCAAAAGTTGAGAAATGGTTAATATCAATAGCAATGTTTCTTGTGCACCATTTTAACATACCATTATTTACACATAATGTTGAAATGAAGTAGTATGAACTGAAACATGGCTTACTATTTGTGTTCAAATTAAACTTATTCTTTTATTTCTTTTATTAACCAAAGCAGTAGTGTGATAATGATGTAATTAAAATGCCAGACAAATAACATTGATATTGGAATTACTGAAACTGGTTAAATAGCTGTCCCTGAATAACATCAAATGTTTACACTAAACTGGTATATATGATACAGAAGTAAAGCATCACCTAAACTCTAAGATGGTATATATACCTTACATAAAGATGACCTGCAACTAACTATCAATACAATGTCATACCTGCTAGTCCTATAGGGAACAAAAGAAGCATCATAAATGGAAGCCCCCAATAAAGATAGAACAAAGGTTGTGGGGAAGACTCTTGAGAGTCCAAGGGTGAACTATAATTGGTGCTGAAAAAAACTGAAAATCTTCTTCAAGGTCCACTCAAGTACCCATGAAACAGCACTGACCAGGACACAGATAGCCCATCCAGCAGCATTCAGCCGCATGCAATCTGCTAGGCTTTTTGCAAACTCAATTACCACAATCTGCATAACAACACAAACACCTAAAGCCACTAAGAAACAGTACTTCCGAACATCAATCTTGAAAACGTCTGCTTTCAAGAAATCCATGATATTTAGCAGATTGAAGAGCTGGCATAGAAAGAATGTATTGAAGATCATGATTTTCCTTACTTGC
Organism: Trifolium repens; assembly: GCA_030408175.1. Taxonomy (NCBI): domain Eukaryota; kingdom Viridiplantae; phylum Streptophyta; class Magnoliopsida; order Fabales; family Fabaceae; genus Trifolium; species Trifolium repens. Next base: position 57,903,536 of record CP125844.1, read on the forward strand.
TTTTCACTGGCAGTTACATGTCCCCCAAATTCAAGTATCATGCATGCAGAAGCCTGATACAGAACTTGAAAAACTACGTTTTTCCATATTTTCTTGGTTATAATTGGTTGATTCCTATCAGATGGTTTTTTGACAAGTTCTTCCTCTCTACTTAATTCCATCACCATCATTAGACCACCCAAAATACACATTAGCGTGTTCACCCAAATCAATTGGATTGCTGTTAGGGGAGAATTTCCTGTGAATATTGTTGTAATCAAGGTTATGAGTAACCCTGATATACCAACTGTCAGCTGAACTTGAATGAACTTTTGAATATTGTGATATTTACTTCTGCCAGCCTTAACAATTGGTTCCAATGCACTGAAACATGTGATGGACATACCACATTTCTCTCTACTATCAATTCTTCTGCCTAGAGAGTTATGAACTATCCCTACATCAACTAGCTTTAGAACTTCTGAAGTATGATTCGTCATCAACCTTTGTTGGTCAATGAACGCAACGACATCACCTTTGTCTTGCAAACACCTTACCATGAGATGCTTGTCTTTAGGACTGAAACTTCCCATTGCAATGGCTTTGTCCACTTTAACTAATCTTTCTTTGTCATTCAAATCTTGAAGTTCTTTTCCTTCAAGGTGACCGTTTATCGGCACTTTTATTCTCAGTTCACAAGCTATGTCTTTCACTACCTTGATGTCATCCTCCGAGACCAATTTGATTTCTATTCCATTTTTCTTGAGATTTTGCAAAGCTAATTTTGTTGATTCTTGACACTTGAATTTGAGACCTACCAGTGGTAACAAGGTCAATTCATCTTGCTCCAGTTTTTGCACTTGTGTTTCTTTACAAGCAAATGCAATTGGCTTAAGGCCATTATCCTCCATCTCTTGAATCACCTGTCCAAATTTGATTCTCTGATTTTCTATGGAATGACATGCTCCTTCACTGTCATAGTATTGTGAACACATTTCCAATATTGTGGATGCATCCCCGCTCCAGTGCACGTGCATAACTTGTTCATTGACCCTAACTTTTCTGGCCAACACTCCACTCCCCTTTTGGTTAGAATCCAGTTTGCTATGCTTAAGAATGTGAAAATTGTCTCTGAAAGATAAAATGTCCATTTCCCATGTTTTTTCTGCCCAAGAAACAAGTGAATTGGACACAGGAGAAGGAGATAATCCTGGTGCAAGGACTGATAAACCAAGTCCTTGTTTAAGCTTGTCAAGTACAACTAAACCTGCTTCTGATTCCTCAACCTTGCTCATATCTGCCTCCCCCTCCCCCATCCAGATTCCGCTAACCTCCATTGGTCTTGATATAATCCCGCCAGATACATCGATGCAGATGACAGTTACCAACCCCATTGTTGTACAAGCTGACAAATCATTAAGAACAACATCTTGATCAAGCACTACTTTATCATTCTGGTAATGGAGAGATAAAGTAACCATAAGTGGCACTCCATGTTGTACACACAATATTACAACAACAAAAAGTCTTGCTAAAATAGAAATCTTTCCTCGTGGTCTCAAAAAAATGTTCTCAAGGAGTTGCACCAATAGGCCAACTGAAACACTATTCCCTTTAATATCCGGCAAGCCGCCACCATCTCCATCTTTTTTACAAATTAGGCGAATGAACTCTACAAGTGCAACCAGTGTAAAGATAAAAAGAGAGGCTTTGTCAAGGTTAGAAATTGGCTTCTCAATTAGACTGTGCAAAAGGCCTTTCTTTTCAAAATTACAATTCATAGAGCCTTTCATCTCAGCCACATTCAGTTTGTTTCCAACTGATGTAACAACCATTTGTCCATGACCCTCAATCACCTTTGAACCAGCTATAAGAAATGGGTTTTCCACACAATCAATTTTTTCATTTTTCATTCCACAAGTCAGCACAAGGACGTCGCCACTCACAAGCAAACCATCAGCAGGAACCTCATCATGGGGACTCAAACAAAGCATGTCACCGACCACAATATCGTATACGGGAAGAACACGATCATGTTCACCTCTTTTAACAAGGAACTTCACCTCCTGGCATTTTCTCTTTGCCAACTTCACCATTTTTCGTTCGTGCCGAAAGTTAGTTATTGAAGAGAATGCAATCATAAGTAGAACAACAAAAACCATAGCAACACCATCATGCCAACCATATCTAGGTCCCTCCTGCTTGAGCTCCATGGCAAAAGACAATGAGGCCGAAATCAGCATCAATGAAATGGTGTAAAGATTGTTCTTGCAGCTATTCCATAGAATGCTAGAGAAGCTTGTTCCAAAGTTCCCAATGATCTTCTGTTACAAAACCAACATTCCATCAACAAAAAAAACATCTTTCTCAAGCAGCTGAAAACAACTGCTGGTAAATAAACCAATCCTTTCCTTTGAACTTAATAAAATATAGTTTGGTAACCAAAAAGGATCTATAAAGAGGATTATGATACCTCTAACGAGTGTTGACTTTGAGCTTGAAGAACATGACAAACTCTGCCAACCCCACCAAGCTCAAGAAGAGATTTCAAGTCCTTCTCCTTCACAATTCTAGCAATATCATCCCTAACCGGTTGTTCTACTACACCGTCCCCTTCTTCTTCTCCATCCTCCTCTTGGACATGAGAGACTATATCAATCGAAACAAAAGATTTGGCAGAGGAGCTTCTTGCCGGAGGCAATGAAGTGTATGGTGCCGAAGAAAATGGTGATGTAGATTCTTCATAGGGGTCACTAGAAGTTGTAGGCTTCTTCAAGGAGATGAGGAATCCTATGTATAAGCTTTTACGCCATTTCTTGCTGTACTTGCTACTGCTACTGCTAGTAGTAGTAATAAGTAAGCTAGCACCAAGTTCTATGTTGGCATTTTCTGATTCTGAGGACATGTTTGTTGTGATAGTTATGGTTATATTGAAGGCAGGAAGAACAAGAAGGAATGATTGACTTGAACAACCTTTGTGATATGATTAATTCAAATTGTAAAATATTTAAAATTGTTGGCAACTCTTGGTATCAAGAAATGGTGTTTCAGTTTTCAGACATACACACATCATGGTATGTGACACACATCATTGTATTGTATGTGACAAACTTGGATCAGGTTTTAGGGGGAATGAGATGGTTGAAAAGTATACCTTTGTTTGTTATACACACAAATATGGTTTAACAATAAAGACAACGTAAATTCAATGATTTATGGTTTTTTGGGGATAAAAATTATGGAAGATTAAGCTCAAATGGGAGTGATGATTTAGTTTCTATTTTGGAATCAGTGATGATTTAGTTATCAAAAAAGGTAATGGAAGTGATGATTTTTTTTTGGTCAAGTGGTAGTGATGGTTTTAACCTAAGAAAGAATGGAATATGGGATCCAATTTATAGGAAAAAAATTGGACACTGTAGCAATATAATTTGGAGTTAACAAAAGTAGCATTAAATCTCTGCCCTTGATTCTATTATTATTTACATTTCAGGTTAACGCGTTACCCCTTACGCGTATATAATGTGGACAAATTTGTCAAAAAATAATGTTCATAGCTAATAAATATTTCATGGAAATATATTAGGTAACCATGGCAAAAAAAATGTAGCAAAAGTATTAGTCAAAAAAAAAAAAGCAATTTGCGTACACCAATTTTCTCTTTGAGTTCCTTCCACTATTATTATGTAGAGTCGTAAGCGGATTAGAAAAAACTAACTAAACCAATAAATCAAACCGAACTAAATGAAAAATTAACCGATTTAATTTGGTAAAAGAACCAACTAACGATTTATAAGAGAACCTTATTTTATAACACCAATGACACACTCTAAAGTTTATGTAACAATTAGTATAAGAACCTTCTTTAGAAAAGGATTAGTAAAAGAACCTTATAACACCAATGATAGAGGATTATATGGTAGTTAACAAAGTAATTATGTAGTAGTTAATTAAATAATTTAGGAGTGAGATTTATATTGTTATTTGAGTATTAATTATATTAGGTTGTTTAGATTGGGCTTATTTTGGCCTTTAGGCCCATCTAACATATTATCCAATAGTAGTAGTATATATGTAGTGTCTTTGACACATTTTAACCTAATGAATGAAAATGATGAATTTTATCTTTTATTTTACTTGCTTTCTTAGGAGTAGCTTAGCTTTTCATAGATTATAGCTTTGATAGGATTAACTTCCTATCAATTGGTGCTTTCATTGAGAGAAAATCAAATCCTCCCATGGATTACTCCACCTTCACTCATTCATACAATTCCTTCCACCGTAGCATCCATTTCCACAATTCCATATCACACCCATCATACCATACATATTCAGCAGAACAATACCCACAAGAACCAGTTGTTCATCAACTCCCAAATCAAACACCCATTTTCAACCATGGCTACACACCCACTCCATCACCTTCCATCATTACCCAAAACACCACCAACACCTTGCAGCAACTACAACAACCTTTCTTCTACCAACAACCACCCAATACCTCCACTCTCATGTCTCATCATGTTAGCCTTCCCTCTCACCAAATCCAAACTCCTCCACCAACATTTGTGTCATCACACACAGCACCTCCTTCATTACAACAACAAACTCATCCCTCTTATTCACAAACTCCATCTTCAACCTCTTTTCCTCGATATTACCAGCAACAACCTCAAACATTAAACCCTTCACTTCCACCTTCAAGATTAGAGATGAAACTTTCTATTTTTGATGGTAGTGAAGATGCCTATTGGTGGATTATTTGTTCTGAAAAATCCTTCAATAGTCGGAACAGGAGAGTATCAGATGCAGAGAGATTAATGGAATGTTCTTTTGCAATGAAAGGCTCTGCTCTCACATGGTGGCTGAGCTGGTATCTAGCAAACCCAAACAGAAGTTGGGACTCATTCACATGTGCTCTTCTTTGGCACTTCAAGCCTGAATGGAAACCCATTTTACCCATTGAAGGTGAAGAAGAAGAACCAACAGAAAATGAAAAAGTTCCAGAACAACTTGAAGAAGAAAGTGCATTCATTGCCTCAGTTCAAGAACAAACAGAAGAACCAAAAACGTTAGTTGATGGTGGTGATCTTCAAATTATTCAGAAAGAAGACAAAGAGAAGGAACAAGACTCTGAAACTCACCGTGATTTTCTGTCAACTTCTCTGTCGTTAAAACCACCGTTGAAACCACCACCACCACCGCCGTTCAGGAAATCGCTTTTGCTACTGCCGCCGCCGGAACCACCAGATCTAAAATCTCCGTCGAAAATAGTTTCAGCTCCGCCTCCGGTGTTGCGGCCGCCTTCAAAACCGCCGTATCCACCACCGGGTATGGTCATAGCTCAGTCGCTACATTCGACACCACCACCACAGGATCCGCCAGATCTTAAATCGGTGTCGGACGAAGTTTTAGCTCCTCTAACACCGCCGCCGTCAAAACCATCGGACAAGGTTCTGCTTCTGTCCACGCCGTCATCAGAACCACCTCCACCTCCTAAACCACCAGACCTAATATCTCCGTCGGACACCGTTTTCGATCTACCTCAGACGTTACGCCCACCCAAAAAACCACCAGATCGGAATTTACCCACTACCCCTCCGTCACAATTTGACTCCATCCGTTTACAAAAGCATCGTTCACAAATATTTCAGTCACAGTTGGATAAAGTTCTTTGGAAAAGTGGAAACAAATCATGGCCATTCAGTGAAATGACAATCCGCATAATGCTTTCTCCACCAACAATGAATTGCCATATGTCTAATTGTTTGTTCCCCACCACAACCCAAGCACGTGACGTGCTAGTGCTTTACCGTATTTCCATTTTTCATGCGCCAGCTGTTGTCCTTTTGCTAGATTTCAAATTCAAATACACCCATTCTCATGTGACACCACTCACGTGTTTGGACTTCCACCCATTTTACAAATCAAATTACAAGTAAAATTGATTGGGCTTGAGAAAATCTAGACCTTGTTTGTTTGACAATTTATTTGGGCTGCTTCCCATTCATCCAACCATGCGGCTGAACCTTGAGGACAAGGTTCAAGTGAACCCGGCGGCAATGATAGAGGATTATATGGTAGTTAACAAAGTAATTATGTAGTAGTTAATTAAATAATTTAGGAGTGAGATTTATATTGTTATTTGAGTATTAATTATATTAGGTTGTTTAGATTGGGCTTATTTTGGCCTTTAGGCCCATCTAACATATTATCCAATAGTAGTAGTATATATGTAGTGTCTTTGACACATTTTAACCTAATGAATGAAAATGATGAATTTTATCTTTTATTTTACTTGCTTTCTTAGGAGTAGCTTAGCTTTTCATAGATTATAGCTTTGATAGGATTAACTTCCTATCAACCAATGACACACTTTGAAGTTTATGTAACAATTTTAATTTACCACAATATATGGTTGCATCAAACATTGGATATAAATTCTCTATCTTACCACTTGTTCATTCAACTATCAATTACCATATGTTTTTATCTTATCAAACAAACATCAGTAATGTTCAGGTTATTAGAAAATGCAAATAAATGTTAAACGACAAGTGTTAAAAGAAATACTCCCTCTGTCCCAAAATAAATGACCTGTTTGACCACTGACACGTTTGCCAATGCACAACTTTAATCGTTAATATATCTAATTATATATTATTAGAAATTATAAAAATGGTATATTTTGAAAGTACTCGTCGAGACAAATCAAACATCTCATATGCTAATATTTGCATGTATATATTAGTAGAAAAATAAGGTCAAAATAGGTCAAATGAATAGTATACTAAGTCAAAAAGAGGTAATTTAAAATGGGACGGAGGGAGTAAAACTTTTAGAATCTCTATCTTGATATTTGTATTTAGACAAATATTTTTTATTTTTTCTTTTAAGAAATAAAATAACTATACAATTTTCAAGATAAAATTTGTATATTAGTTTTTTAACTTAAAATACTTATTAGCAAGACTTTTTTTAATTTTTAAATCGACAAATTTATTCAAACATTTATTTATATGGGTATATATGCTCCACCTATATAATTGGTGAGGGTTATTATCTATCACCTGCCTATGAAAGTCGTTCTTATCTTTAGCCGTTTAACCTTTAGCTTGACTTTGATATTCTAGAAAATAAATAAAGATAGTAGTAGTATAAGGATGCAAACACATTATGTTAGTGGACCCATGAAAATATATTTAAAAAATGCGATAATTAGTTTGAAAAATGTGTCTCTTAATTTAGATTTTACAATTTTTTTGTGAAAATGTGTCTTTTGATTTATATCTGTACCGGATGAAATAATTAAGGCCCAATTGATCAAAGACCCAATCCATAAACGGCCTCGTCCGCCTGGCACCAGGCCCATTTCGCTAGTTCCCATGATCGGCACCATATGAAACACATGCTTGATAATAGCGGTTATGAGGAGGTGGCAGTGAGTTACCCTCCACTATCAATTAAAGGAGATCATGGGATCATGGGATCATGGGAGATTTCTAGACCCTCCATAAGCTCTATAAATACACACCCCAAAACATTTTCCAAGGCCAAGCAATATCATCATATCACACCATTGCATAATCATAGCATTCAGCAAATACATACCCCCCAGTGTTCTATCAGGAACATTTGGCGCCCACCGTGGGGCTGCGGTAAAACGATTCCCAGCCTACCAATTTAAGCAAAACGGAAACACATCTTCACATGGCTGAAGATCACGCCAGCAACCATGAGAATCTACCCAAACATGGAAATCCATGGTTCTTTCAACATAAGCAATGCACGTGTTCAAGTCTACAATGGGATCATGGCAAAGGATTTGATACGGCGGATTCATAGTCTTTGCAGCATCAACACGCCTAGTGGATTCTCCTGCTAGAAGATTCGGCGGCAAAAGGGAAGTTAATTATCACTTTAAATTTCAATCTACCGAGCCCATTCAAGAGGCTTTGTTTGCTTGCTTTCATTTGCTCTAGTATGTTGCGCAAGTACTTAATTAATTTCTTATGGACATTATAAGCAACAATATCTAAATAGAACTTCAAGCAGTTTAATTCACTAGTAACAAACATATTATATTTCAAGGTTTTGATCATTGGAGAATTGCTTTATATAAGTGTATAGAATTCTATGTTGGTCAATGAAAAGATGGTATCAAATAAGTTCCATTTCAGCAAAAGCTTGTTTATGTCTGTTATCATAATTTGGATAAGTGTTGAATTGTCATAAAAGAAAAATAGTAAGGAGGGGAAAACTAATATATTTGGCTTGCTCCTATATTTGTTTCTAGTTCAATTTAGTCCCTTCATCCATTTGCTATTATGATCATAATTCATTATCTCTATTTTAATTTGATTCATTCATGTCTAAATTTGATCAATTAATGACATGTTTCTAAATTTGTCTTCACGCCGAACTGTTATCGTCGCCCAATGTCGCCGTCTCGCTGTCAATCACCGGTGTCGTAACTTCGCTCATCGCTGTTTCAAATACGGCGGTGTCCGTTAACAAGAGGCAGTGCAATCCGATATCGCTCAGGCTTTGCTTTGTTGATATGGAGCATGGAGATGAAGCCTAGAATTATGATTTGGTGATATCTATTAACCTTCTTTATAGCATGATTTATGAACAATATGAATTCATAGAGGAGAAAAAAGAAGAGAACATTTGGCGAACAATGATCTTGCATTTTTTCGGAAGAAGAATACGAAGAACATTTGGCGAACAAGTGACTCAAAGAAAAGCCCTTCTCTACACATATATATGTTACAACGCCCGTCAGCAAACTATGATCGATTAGGTGTTGAAGTTCTCTAACTTACTCTTTGATCTTCGTGTAACTTTCATAAGTAAAATATCATCATAAACTCTGTCCTTTTCTTTTTAAATCTTCATTTGTCGGAGGAAAGTGAAACAACTTTATAAAAAAAAAAGAAAAAGATTTATCACTAAATTTATATACACCTTTCTTTTGTAGTAATTCTAAAGATAATTATTGAATTAATGGGAAAATTGGTGTCTCTTTTGGTTTGAAGATTTTACAAGAATTTTACGTCATCGGTGGATAGCGTTTCTAGCCAAAAGGTGTCTTACTAAAACCATTACGAGTGATAGTGTTGCGAAACCATTTTACTTTGCACCATTTATTTATCGGTTCCTTATATTAAGTAATTTTAATATTTCTTGTTATGGAGCAGTTTTTGTTTTGTCTCATGAAATATAGAATGCTGAGGGTGATTTCCTTATGTCGTGTTTCAGTTTAATCTATGTTTTAGTGAACACTTATTCTAGCAACTGTTTTCTTTAATCTTCCCCACTCTCACCTAATTTGTAGCAACTACACCTTTAATTATCTGAACACATGTTTAACAAAGTTTTCCTAATTTTCTCTATGGATTATTATTATTATTATTATTATTATTTAATATTGTACTTTATAAGATTCAATCTATGTATGAAGAAATAATGGCTGTAACTGGTTTTCTGTATTATTTGTGTTGGAACAATTTTAAATGATAAGAGCTGAAGATGGTGTTGGTAAAGAAGATAATTGTAATAACATGACGGTCAGAAACTTATCTCCTTGAGCATGTTAAGTTAACAATAAGTAAAAGTTGATATTAAGCTAGAAGAATTCGAAGGTAACCGCAAAAGGTTTATCAGCTACTAGTATGAATGGTATATATCTCACACCCTATTTAGTATGTTTCGTTTGGTTCCTTTTCAATCTCTCAACGCAGGAAATGTAACGATGATAATTAACAGTGGTTAAAATAAGGAACATTTTTTGAGATGATCACAAGCAAACAGTTACTGATGCTACTCGGCGTGGTAGAAGAGGTTGCTGACTAACAATCTAATTCAAGCATGTTCTCCAATGACCGCCGCAATACAACTCAGTCTCGCCGCCAGAATAGACGCTACTTCGCCGTTGTTTCAAGTATGACGTCGTCACCACTATCAAAATCATAAAAACTAGTGAGTTAGAGTTTTTGAAGATCATGAACAAACCAGCTTCAAATTATAAATTTATATAATAATAAGAAGAAGAAGGAAGAAACATCCGTAGTTGTTGTGGATTCAAATTCTCCAACTCGCCAAACTGTACCATCCAACGTCGTCATCTCGCCGCAGATCACTTTTTTTGCTAGGCGACTCCCGATCCAGGTGTTAACGTTCTTTTCATAGAATTTACCATTTAATCATATAGTTTCTTACTCTTTCTATTTTATATATACATACATACATGTGTTATTAGTTTCAACATGATTGATTAATGTATAGTTCATGCGTCATGTTTATAGCATTCTTCCTACAAAGTGTTTTGCTTTTTACTTATAATTACAACATGAATATGATCATCTACGTATCACATTTTTATTTGTATCGCTTGTCCGGAATTAAAATTAATCCATATATGCTATGATTCAAAATAATGAGTATATGAATATATTGGATTTATTATGTGCCGACATGTTTTTAGTGCATATACTCGAAATACTTGTTATAATGTCGCCTATAAAAATTATTCTCTTAATATCTTGATTATGAAGTTTAGTTTGTTCACCTATGGTTTTTATTTTGATCATAATGTTGGACTATAGGTGGATATGACACATCAAAGCGATCGAATGTACAACCAAGTTAAGGCGCTAAGAGAAAAAAAAAAGTACTTGAGTCTCTAATAAAAGGATGGAAGACGTCAAATCGTCTCATGGAGCTAACAATTTTATACAATGGATATTGACGAAGCAGATAGCACACTTTTAGCAATGGAACAAACTCTGTTTAGAAGCCTCGAGCATATGGATGCAGCAGCAGCAGCAACAACAATCAACACTTTCAACATGTAGCAGCAATAACTGCGAGTTGAGTTGGCGGCGAACGGTGACTGGTTTACACCAAGCAAAGTGGATTGAGCATGGCTCCGATAACGAGAAAAACAAAGGGAGAAGGCTGAAGGACCAGTAGATGAAAGCGGTCATAAAGCTGCTACCAAAAGAGAAGTAAATAATTTAACGAGTCGAGCGCGATGTCTTCGCCCATGGCGGTATCAGTCAACAAGAAGCGGTGCAAACCAATTTCGTCCAGGTGTCTTCGATCCTTTATTTTTGTTTGGCAATTGCATCAAACCATCTCTCTATGAAGATTGACCATACCTTTGGTTTTGTATGAATATCATTCTCCAATATTCATGGTATTTTCTCCTTGACAAATCCTTCGAGAGTATTCTAAATTGTCTTTTCTTATAAGAACACATGCATTACTTCTCTAGTCGTATGAATTTATACAAGTTTTAAGTCTCTAAGGATGTTGAACCCTACACAAAGTTTTATGGATAACCTCGTAAACATTCTAAACACTTGCTTCCTGTAACTGGCATGTCTTATACCTCCCATGATTTTAGCAAGAATACATGCATTATAATTAAGTGGTGAAGTGCAAGCATATCTTTAATCTATTTAAAATATATAGCTAAAGATGGATGTCATCATGTTTGTGTAAACTTAACTAGGTTCACTCATCGCATGTGTATAATTGTGGTTACTATTTTATTTGATAATTCTGTTATTGCATAACAATATGAACAAGGCGATGAAGTAGCCATGGCGGCATATTTGATAAATCAAGCGGAGTAATTCTTGGAGCAGGCATAAGTAGCCATGACGACATCAGTTAACAAGATTCAGTTTGAATCACTTGCGTCCAGGTGCATTCAATCCTTTATTTTTGTTTGTAAACAAACTACTTAATTATGACCATAAAGACTGTACTGAGAACTATTTGTATGCATCATATAGCATAGTCCTCAATAACTTCAATAGTAACAACTAAAATATAAGTATCTTAATGCATAGAGAATGTTGAAGGACAAAAACAAAATCCTCAAATTTAAATCGATCTTCATCCTAGAGATTGAAGGGCAGAAACAAAGTCCTCTTGTATCACTCAGCAAGCGCACATTCGAGAATGGATATCGAAGATACTATTCCGAGTTACAACGTACATCAGGTGCAAGCATTCACTTTATTTTTATTATCTTGATAAATATTATTCTCAGCCACACTTCTCATAGATACTTAAAGGGACAAGCATTTTCCAATTGAAATTTCAAGGATAACAGCTCGCCGAACTTCCGTCATTTTTCAATGCCGCCGTCTCACAGTAAACCGTTGGCGTCACTTCACTCATCATTTTTTAAAAATGACGGTATCATTAAATAAGAGGCAGCGTAAACTGATTTCATCCAGGTACGAGCTGATAAATGCTAATGGAATGTTGTGGCGACCTAAAAGGTCATAAGCCAATAAGCTAAAGGAACGTAACTGTGAATAGAAAACATCTCAACCGCTACGATGCGCATATAATATATATATAAAACGACTTTGTTCGTCCGAACCGCCTTTGAGCGTGATAAAAATAAAGTGACTTTGTTCATCCAAACCGCCCTTTGGCGTGCAAAATTATTGAAGCCACCATGTTAGACTACGGCGTTGGTGTGCAAATCGTCATTGCCATCATGTAAGACTACAACGTTGATGTGCATATCATCATGGCCACCATGTTAGACTACGGCGTTGATGTGCATATTATCAAGGCCGCCATATAAGACTACGGCATTGGCGTGCAAAATTATTAAAGCCATCATGTAAGGCTACGGCGTTGATGTGCATATTATTAAGGCCGCCATATAAGACTACGGCATTGGCGTGCAAAATTATTAAAGTCATCATGTAAGACTACGGCGTTGATGTTCATGTTATCACGGCCACCATGTAAGACTACGACGTTGGTGTGCAAAATTATCAAGACCGCCATATAAGACTACGGCATTGGCGTGCAAAATTATCATCGCCATCAGGTGAGCACGAGGGCATCACCAACGATTCATTCAAGAAATCATCAGGCGGGTCAAAATGAAACGCCCAAATAATCTCGCCAAAGAAGCAAAGAAAAGCCAACGCCAACGTACTAAGGCACGTGAGCAAAAAGAAAAAGAAAAAGGTATTTTACTTGGCCATCGCAAAAGTGAGAGATGCAATATTTATACTTCTTATTTAAGTTATTTAAAACATTGACATTTCCTATGAGGATTATGAAATAATAAGGAATGAGTTAAATGCTTATAAAGTCAAGTTTGCCCCAACGAACAATGTCTGTCATGACGACGTCATGACCACATCGCCAAGCAATGGCTAACACATTTAAAAACAAGGTTATGTCGTCATCGCCTATTACTTTGTGCAGATTTAGCACGGACCGCTAACGCTTGATATTAAGATTCAGTCAAATTAAGGTTGTCTCGCCAAATAAAAGTGAATTGTCTCGCCGCCAAGGCCGATGTCTCCAGACTCTATTTTTTCAAAATTAAATTTACCAATTGTCCAAACGGTATTTGTTTTGAAAAAATTTATAACGACCAAGCTGCATTTGTTAATATTATACTATCTCGCTTGTAAAGATTTGATAAATGTAAATGCATAAACAGTGACTATATTCTTAAGCACTTCGTCATGACAAGCCTCGTGCTTGGGGGGCTGTGTACCGGATGAAATAATTAAGGCCCAATTGATCAAAGGCCCAATCCATAAACGGCCTCGTCCGCCTGGCACCAGGCCCATTTCGCTAGTTCCCATGATCGGCACCATATGAAACACATGCTTGATAATAGCGGTTATGAGGAGGTGGCAGTGAGTTACCCTCCACTATCACTTAAAGGAGATCATGGGATCATGGGATCATGGGAGATTTCTAGACCCTCCATAAGCTCTATAAATACACACCCCAAAACATTTTCCAAGGCCAAGCAATATCACCATATCACACCATTGCATAATCATAGCATTCAGCAAATACATACCCCATAGTGTTCTATCAGGAACAATATCTTTCAAAAGTTTTATGTTCCTTAGATAATATTAGTTTCATTATAAATAGAATAATTCTAAAATCATAACACACATTTGAAATTCATGTATTATGTGCCAATTTTCTATCTAAAATATTTTTAAGTCATTTTTTCTTCTTCTAGTGTATATGAGTAATTGAGAAAACTTTATTCTATAAAATACCACTGATCAATATGTTTGATGTAAATGTACAAATTCATATCATCTAAATCTAAATATCCTAAAATATTAATTTGTACAACCATATATGTTCTTTATTTTTTTCTTGTTCAAATCCCACACACAAAATCTAACAAACAATATACTCCCTTCGGCCATTATTATAAGCAAATTTGACTTTTTTTGATACATTGAAAAAGTGATGTACTTGGTTCATAATATGGACCAAATACATCACTTTTTCAATGTATCAAAAAAGTCAAATTTGCTTATAATAGTGGCCGGAGGGAGTACGTAGACAATACAAACATGCATATGGTACATTGTCCAAGAGAAAATTCAACGGTCATTAAAAATAATAAAATTGGAAACATAAAACTAAAGTAAGCATTATTCCTCAATCACACGCACAAACACAAGCAAACATGAATATAGATACTAGATAGATAGATAGTCGCAAAACTACTTTGGAATTAAGTGTATCTTCAACCCTTCACACACTCACGCGTAAACATGCACTTTATTAATATTAAAAATAATTCAACTAATTTATGCACCAAAATGTTTGTTTGTTGTTTTCTCATATTTTCACCACATGAGAAGATCAAATATTGTGTCAAGAAGATAAAAAAAATAAAAATTCATCATACGAGTAAATAATTTTTTAAAATCATAGCTATATACTGATATATATATTTTCTAACATTTCTTTTTAATTTAAAATTTGAAAAACCTCGTTTTACAAAAATAGGTTCAATATGTTTTTTTTTTGGACAACTCTAAAACTAGAGAAACTATAAATATAAGGACGTCTTAACAAAAAAATAATTATTTTCCTATATTTTTAAATCCCTAATAATAATACTATAATTATGAAAAAAATCATATTTAACTATATATTTTTAAATCCCATTTTAGAGTGTTTAGCTTATATTAGGTCTTCTGATTAAATTTTCCTAATTTCACAACCGAATTCTAAATTACCGAACCCTCTTTTTTAAAATAAGTGGATTAATAAGAAAATAAAAATTAATTAAGGTCTTGTAAAAAACTTCAATTAAGATGTTTTCCACTTTAACTATCTTATCTTTCATTTATACTCCCTCCGTCCCATTTTAAATAACCTCTTTTTGACTTAGTATACTATTCATTTGACCTGCTTTGACCTTATTTTTCTACTAATATATACATGCAAATATTATCATATGAGATGTTGTTTTATTTGTCTCGACGAGTACTTTCAAAATATACCATTTTTATAATTTTTAATAATAAATAATTAGAGATATTAACGATTAAAGTTGTGCATTGACAAATGTGTCAGTGGTCAAACATGTCATTTATTTTGGGACAGAGGGAGTAATCCCTAATATCATTGACGGTTAAAACTTAAAACCCCAATAATTTATTGATAAGCTATCCATGTAGAGATCTTTAGTCACACAGATTGTAATGGAATATAGGAAAAAAATGATTTTTATTCAAATTTTTATATGACCTTTTCTTAACCCTTGCTCGAAAGGGACTTATCATAGTATCATGAATCACCAACCACGTTTGATGCATATTATTCTTGAATAAGTTAATTTTTTTTCAATAATAGTAGACTAGAAACGAAAGTGATGCAGAATCACAAAACGAATTCGGCTGGATAAAGGAATTGCAGGAACCCATAAAATCAAGAACAACCTGAACAAGACTTTTACAAGACTTTTTTACAATCCATATTTTTAACAAATGATTTCTACTATATAGTATTTATGTAACAATTGTACTAGCATCATTTAACAATTTTATAACGCAGAGAAATAATGGTTAACCCCAATGACACACCGAAGTTTATGTAACAATTTTTATTTACCAATTATTGACATATATATTAATTTTTTATAAACAAACTGAAGAAAAAGTCATGGAATAGTCAATAGATATGTATAAGGAATTAGGAAAGGTATCTAATCTACTCTAATCTATGTAAAAGAGAAATATGTATGAGGTAGCAAAGATATTAATTATATTCAATTTTTTTTTTACAAGTTCAATTATTCAAATTTAACACGCTTATAAGCGTGACTGTTGCTATACCTTCTTTTTTGGGATAAATGTTGTTCCTATCTTTAGCTAAGTAGATTGATGTTCTAGAAAGAAAGCAAAATTATTCCCTTTATCCTAAAATAAGTATATTATTTTAAAATATAAAATTTTATCTCAAAATAAATGTGATTTTCACTTTGCAATACAGTATTTGTCAATTTTACCCCATAATTATTACTCTATGTATTATTCTTAAGGAAACAAATCAAGAATTTATAAAGGTAATTTAGTAAAAATAATTTTATTTGACAACATGATGATATTTCTTAATATAAGTGAAAAATCCTTCAACGAAATTTATTTTATGGCGGAAAGAGTATATAGTGTTGACATTGAGGTACATGAACTTAGCTAGCCTACGTGGTTTAATTAGTATGATCAGATATGGGACAAATTCCTCTAAAAATACATTTAAATTTTGTTATGGATGTCAGAATATTTAGAAACAATGTATTAATGTTGTAGACCTAAGAAAATGATATGTGGACATTAATACATTGTCCAAGAGAGAATTCAATTGTTAAATTTGAGTTTATAATAATACAACTTGTTTAATAAAATTCTTATCGATAAAAATAAAAATAAAATAACTTGTTTAGTATAGTTGTAGAGACCTTGATTAGAAATAAAATTAAAATATGTTGAATTTGTAATAATTAAAAAAGAAAAAAGAATATACACTGTTAAATAATTTTATAATATCAACTAATTATAATTATATTTTCGTCACATCATTCCACTTAACTCAACTTTCTTAATATAATATGAGATATTGAACTATTATTATTAATTATAGGTGTAAAATTAATTTACATCGACCATATATCTTTTAAAATTTAATTTATCTGTTACTCTTGTTACGAATTATCATAACTGGTGGTCGAACACATTGCTTTGTTTGGGCATTAACTAATATTTTTTGCACTATACTTGGACTTATCTCTCTTGTATTGATTCTTTTGTGACCAGACTGTAGCTCTTCTTGGCACTCCTTGTGCTGATGAAACTTTTGTTTCATCATTTATATATATTATCTCTTTTGGCTTGTTAAAAAAAAATTAATTTAAAAAAATCGTCTAATAAAATAAGATTGAAAAAATCTACTCGCAGAGTAATATTAATTGCTCAATCACACTCACACGCACAAACACACATCATCAAGGAGTAGATGCCAATCACCAGGGGCGGAGCCCTTTGTGCACTGGGTAGTGCCATGGCCCGCCCCAACTTATTATTTTTTTTCATTTTTATAGATATGATCGTATATATATATAAGCGCTTCATATATTATATCATGAGATTCAGCGTGGCCTAGTGGTTGAGTATTCTGCTCACTTTCCTAAATGTCCTGGGTTCAAGTCTCCCATGCTACAGTTTTTTTCTCTTTATTGAATTTTTTCAATAGAAGAAGAATATTAGTTGTAGTAAAATTATTATTATTATTTTTTAAAGGTAGTTTTCCTTAAATTTAGTTTTCCTCAATAACATATTAAATTATTAGTTTTCCTTAAATGTTATATAATTATCTATAAATATAGTTTTCCTTAAATTTTATACCATTTATACATTTTTAACTCCTATAAAAAAAAAATTAACACTGTTGCGGCCCTCCCCAACATTTTCGTCTAGCTCCGCCACTGCCAATCACTTGAAATATTTCTCAGTTAAATATATCTCCAATTCTCCACACCCTTGCGTAAACACGGATGCAATATTAAAATTTTAATATAATTTGTGTTACTAAAAATTTTGTTTTCGGTTTTCCCTTATTTTCACTACAGGAATAAGTAACCTTTTTTTTAAAGAAAAAAAAAATCATAGTTTGTTTGTATATACATTTTTAACATTTTTTATTTTAAATTTAAAAAATGTGAAATTTAAAACTATGTAATAATAATTAAACTATATGAATATATATAAATATATTACTTCAAATTTTTAAAAAATGTGAAACAACCTCACTTTTACCAAATAAAGAAATTAAAGTTCACAAGATACTTTAATCTACTATTAAACATCTCTTTTATAATAAATAAAAAATCACAACCTTTCTAACTATTTTAACTCCAAGTAAAACATTAGTAATATATTTTTGTCAAAAAATGCAAACATGAATATATCGGAGTAAACTATCAAACTTTGCTTTCATAATTTATTTTTTTTGTTTATTTTGATGTCCACGTAAATTTCATTTAATTGATTGTTTTTTTTTTTGAACAAGTCAAAATGAGACATATAGATAAAAACAGCCTCCCTAGCACAAAGTGTGCAGAGAAGACTACCAAAGTTTACACAGAGTCACAGGAAAGACAAACAAAATATTATACAAAGCCTAAACAGAGCCTGGGACTAGACCACCAGCTATGGCAGTTAGAAGCTAAGGTTACATTCGTCGCCTTTAATTGATTGTTTTTATTGTTGGTGGTTGAAACTTGAAATATATTCTTCTCACCATTTTTAGTGTTTTAAATTTAATTAAGGTCTTCTGTAAAAAAAAATTAATTAAGGTCTTACGTCAAAAAAATAAATTTAATTAAGGTCTTGTGAGAAACTTCATTTGACTTTCACATTATTTATTTTTTACTGTTGTTTAAATTGTTTTTTCCTGAAATTAAGGCAATCTACCTCTTCTCATATATATCCTGGAATAATAATTCCCATGTGAGCCAATTTTGTAATTTAGCATGAATGAACTGCCACCTTGTTTTCTTGAGGTTGAGGAGCTTAGTGCACTTTCATATTTATGCGGCTTCAATCCGTTGATAATTTTTTTTCTTCTTGTGTTTCTTTTCTCCAACATATAGAATTATAGATGCTATACCAATTAGTTTAAAATTAAAAAATTTCAATATGTTTCTAAATCTTAGAGTTAGTGTCATAGAGTATTTTTTTTAGATAAAATGTGTATTTTCTACAGTAAATATCTAAGGTAATTACATGTCTATAAAAAATAAGCGGATAATAAGTTGTGTCACTAACTCTTTTTAAATGTTTAAATTAATCATCTTATTAGAACATATATATTTGTTTTTTTAAATGGCTAAAAGCACATAATTTATTTATTTATGAAGAAACACATATCCAATAAAATTTATAAAAATTTGGAATTCATAATTGAAGGATTATATCAACCTAGTCTCTCACATTAATAATATTTCAAAAAAATTAAATCCAAAATGATTCCAGGAATTAAAAAACAGTAAAAAAAAAAAACCAAAATGTTAATTAAACTCATCCCTAAGTTGTCAATATTTGAGATACATTTGAAACTACATAAATAATGTTAGAAATGCATTTGATATCATATATTCATAGCCATATTCAGACAGACAAATAAACTTGATTAATATTTCACAATTTCACAAATTATTTTAAAATATTAAGGTTATATCGGAGATCCATTGGAAACTACATAAATAATGTTAGAGATACATTTGATATCATAACTATATTTAGACAGAGGAGCAAACTTAATTAATATTTTATAGCTTTACAGATTATTTTAAAATGTTGATAATGTGAATGATTAAGTTGATATTATCCTATAATTCTTTTTTTTACAAAATTATCCTACAATTCTATTAACTCAATCTAAAATTTATTTAATCCAAAATATAAAAGATGTGATGGGCAATGGGATTGCACTATAGATTGTCTGAAGTCATTAATTTCATGTAGTCATATAGTCGATTTACTATGGTCGTTAAATTGAGATCATACATCTCAAATTTTAAACTTGGTGTTTTCTATCTTTAAAAAAACAGAATCTACAATAAAATTTAAACCATTCTCTCTCGATCCAACAATTGCGATTGAGCCAATTGCGAAACTACATGAATGTTTAAATATCATTTTTGTCCCGGTAAATTCATAATTTTTTGGATTTAGTCCCTATATCTTTTTTTGTTGCAAATTAGTCTCTACATGTGCAAATCATTTTGATTTTAGTCCATAAAGCTAAAATCCGCAGGAAAATTCGTTGGTTTCCTGCGGATTTTAGTTTTAAGGGACTAAGACCAAAATACTTGAACATATATAGACTAATTTGCAAAAAAAAAAAAGAGTGAAATGCCAAATACCCCCCTGCAATTTCAAAATTCGTCAAATACCCCCCTGCAATTTTGAAATAGGCAAATACCCCCTTGCAATTGTAAAACGTCAATCAAATACCCCCCCTCCAAATGGCGTTACCCTTACCGTTCATGTCTTCTCCTGTTTCGACCACTCCACTGGAGTCACAGTCCTCGTCGATGTCTCTGATGGCTCAGTCGCTGAGTAAATCTCTCGGCTCGAGTTCGATCAACGCGATGGTGGCTTCTTTACGTAATCTGCAGCTCAAAAAATTGAAATTTATACCTTCTATGCCGGTTAATAGAAACATTTAACTGCGATCAACGAAATGGTGGCTTCTTTATGTAATCTGCAGCTCGGAAAATTGAAATATCTCGGCTCGAGTTCGATCAACGACAATTTATTATTACAGAGGGGGGTATTTGATTGACGTTTTACAATTGCAGGGGGGTATTTGCCTATTTCGAAATTGCAGGGGGGTATTTGACGAACTTTGAAATTGTAGGGGGGTATTTGACATTTTACTCAAAAAAAAATACAAGGGACTAAAACCAAAAACACAAACTTACAGGGACGAAAATAATATTTAAACGAATTTATGTTCCCTAATACCCAATCCAAACTTTCTTCTAAGTTTCTGTTTTTCTTAACTTTGGTGGACCTAATTCCCTTGGCTCACATTCACTCTCTTCAAAACATCTAAGCAACCAGATCACAGTGTCCAAATGGCACAAAGAGAGCCACAATATCAGTACAAAATATCAGGTTGAGAATCCACATCCAAATTCAGCACCAATAAGATGTTGCTGACTTGTGCATATCCTAATCCACAAAATCTAATTATTTCCACGGTGGCCACTCTCAACACTTCTATAAACCTTTGTAACATTTCCTTCATTCTTCACAACAACACTAGCTATTAACACTAAAGAGAACAACAGCAAGAAACCTCAAAGCCCTCATGGCCACCTCTGCTATCCAACAATCAGCATTCACTGGTAAGACTGGTTTGAGACAAGGAAATGAGTTCATCAGGAAAGCTGGTAACTTTGGTTCAAGTCGCTTCACCATGCGTCGTACTGTGAAGAGTGCTCCTGAAAGCATTTGGTAAGTAGTTCAATTACAGTCAAAAAATTCAAAAAGTTTTGGTTTTTAAGACTCTTATGGCTCATCATGTCTCTTAAGAACGTAATAACAAATTCTTAGCTAGATGGGGCAGACTCATCAGCCATAGATTATGCATGTGTAATGTAATAGATCAAATCAAATGTTATTAACTAACCGGTGATATAGCTACTACTTATAAACTATAATCTATTAAATTAGGGACACTCCTTGGATTAGGCTCGTATCAGACTAGTAGCACGACACCAACATATATGATTATATTGAATTATGTTATTTTCTCACATTTTTATCGGTGTGAAAGTGTCCATGTATTTGTGCTTCATAGCTTATAGTTAATAGTTATCATCTTGTCTTGTGCTAACATTTGAAGTAAGATTGTGATAATTTGTTTCTATATTTAACTTGGTATGATCTGTTGTTAAAATCAGGTATGGCCCTGACAGACCCAAGTACTTGGGTCCATTCTCAGAACAAATTCCATCATACCTGACTGGTGAATTTCCTGGTGACTATGGATGGGACACAGCTGGATTATCAGCTGACCCTGAAACTTTTGCAAAGAACCGTGAGCTTGAAGTAATTCACAGCAGATGGGCTATGCTTGGAGCATTGGGATGTACCTTCCCTGAAATCCTTGAAAAGAACGGTGTTAAATTCGGCGAAGCAGTCTGGTTTAAGGCTGGTGCCCAGATCTTCTCTGAGGGTGGCCTTGACTATTTGGGCAACCCAAACTTGATCCATGCTCAGAGCATTCTTGCAATCTGGGCTACTCAGGTTGTGCTCATGGGATTTGTTGAAGGTTACAGAATCGGTGGAGGACCTCTTGGTGAAGGACTAGACCCACTTTACCCTGGTGGTGCTTTTGACCCTCTTGGTCTTGCTGATGACCCTGATGCATTTGCAGAGTTGAAGGTGAAGGAACTCAAGAACGGACGATTGGCTATGTTCTCCATGTTTGGTTTCTTTGTTCAAGCCATTGTTACCGGCAAGGGACCTGTTCAGAACCTTTATGACCATCTTGCTGACCCTGTCGCCAACAACGCATGGGCATATGCTACTAACTTCGTCCCCGGACAATAAGAATGCCAAGATATGGCTGCCTCTTCCAGCTGCAATCTTCTGCTCTCATTTGCATTTGTGTTGTGTTTAACTCCTATTTTCACCAATGTAATTACACAAGCAGAAGAACCTGTATGTGGCTGATTATATGTTAGAAATATGGATCCTAAGAAATGTCAACTCTTGTGCATGAATTCGGAATATTGATTGAGCTGTGTTAGTCATATGTTTTTATTTAATTTCCCATAAAATACCCTTCCTTAAATCTTAATTAGTTTAATAATGCTACCAAGTTCTACTACTAAAATTTCAAAAAACATGAACTACTTAAATGTAATTACACAAAGGCTGCTATTTTTTTTAGTATGAAAAAGTTTGCAGACGAAAATGGCATGAATGTGTTCAAAATCAAATTAACCAGGTGGTTGGTAACCATACACCTGGATAGGTCAAATGAGAAGTAAATTTTTTTCACTACACCATTGATTGTTTATGTTTTGTTTGTTGGGAAAAACAAATTGTTCCTTTTAGCATTTTGGTTGCACAAAAACTCAGCTTCATGCAGAATTCAAATTTGTTATCATGTGTTTGAGAAATCAAGGTTATATCCTTCTCTTAATCTTCAAGATAACAGAAGATGGTGGTTGAAACTTAAAGACTGTAAATTTCACTTCTGGGGTTATAGTAATTTTCTTTACAAATAAGCTGACACTGGGAGCGCAATATTATGTATGTAATATGATTATAGAGGATTTTCATGAAATTCATCATCTTTATTGTCATATGTGAAAAAGAAGCCATAATGAGTATCAACCATATAATATATCTGTAACCATTTTAAAACTGATACCTCGACAATCCGCAACAGGTCACCAAAAGTCATTGCAAGAACATGATCCGCTTTTGAAATGATGAAAGCGGCTGCTATCTCTCACCATGATTTTAATATCCTAGATAGCTGAGAGGTTTTTGGTAACTACATGGCAATTGTTGCAGACTCGAAGTTTTTTTTTTTCTTCTTTGAAATGATTCGAAGGTTCATTATAATGCGAATAGGAGTTCTTCTTTCCATATTGATGAGACCAAATTCAATGGTCAACCTCTAACTGTGGTTCTCTAATTCAGATTCTTTTTCTTTCTCACGAATCAATATTTAGCAGAACTTGGCTTGTGTCAGGAACATGTCCCTCCAGTTTCAATTTCTCCCTCATTTCCCTCAACTTTGCATATATATCCTGGGTTTGGGGATGTGATCTATCTCACACAATAAACCGATGAAGTTGACCCTTGTGCTCAGTGAAACTGCATCCAGCATCCTTTCTCTTGCATTTGAAACTTTATCTTACTTCGCAGCTGCAGCATACATGTTGGAAAGTCCATTTTAACACCCGGTCCGAGCATTTAAATCTTCCTCAATCAAATTACAGGCAGCATATGCACCAATTTCAAAGTTTCCATGATTCCTAACACTGCGAAGCAAACTCATCCAGATAACTTTGTTGGATCTCAGTCACTGGCATCCTATCAATGATATTTTTTTGCCTGTTTAAGATGCCCGGCTCGACATAAAATGTCGACGAGGCAACCATAATGTCACTTCAACTATGGGATCAATTTTATACTCATTTATCATTATTTGAAAAATTCTGTTTCCCTCATTTACCATGCCTGCATGATTACAAGCATTCAAAAACCTATGAAAGTTGCACGAGGTTTCATTCCAATTCAATGCATTTCCATAAAAAGCTCAAGAGCTTGATCAGTCAAACCATGCAATCATAAGCCCACAATTATAGCCGTCCAATGCCCCAATTTCTTGTTGCATGTTGCTTTGAAACCAGCCAAAGCACTCTCTATACTGCCACACTTAGAATACATATCTATCAATGAAGTGCCAAGCACACCATGCCACTCAAATCCATTCTTAACCATAAACGAACGAAAGAGGACTCAACAACCTAACATTGCTCAGCACAATCCCCTCTTTCAACAACACTTCAAAGTTCAAACAACTCCATAGCTTCATAAAAACACCCATTGAGCTGATATCCAGATATCATCAAATTCCAACTTATCAAACTCCTCACAGGACGCAGGCATATGACAAAACAATTCATCGGCCAAATCGATTTTACCAGACTTCATATACCCATTAATCAATACTCATAACATTACAAGTAACCAAACCCCTATCAGGCATCTAATAAAATATCTCTCTAGCAACCTCAACCTTTCCACATTTACACAAACCGTCGACCGAAACAGTCCAACTAAACTTATCCCTACTAGGCATTTCATCGAACACCTTCAACGCAAACTCAACATCACTGTTCTTAGAATAGATATTAACCAAACTACTCTGCACAAACTTATCAAAACCAGACCCGATTTTGAAACCAATCCATGAACCTGTTTACCAAATCCAAGGACTAAATTGATTGAACGTTTGTTTAATTTGAGGGACTACATTCGTTATTTCATGATCATGACAAAATTAAACTATACTTGCAATTTTGATTTACTCATTAAAATGTAGTTTTCAGGTGATAATTATATGAGCGACTTTACTAGCTCGTGGGCCGTGGCCCAACTTTTAGCACCAATTTAGCCAACTGTCACGTAACTGTTGCTGGGAAAATTCTCTTCTCCCCAATGACTCTTCCCCCCCTCCCCCAATATTTCGATTTTGCCCTTGGATAAAAAGTTTGAAACGCGTTTTCCAAACTTTGTTTTCCTTAAATACGAATTTCGGAATATATTTTCGAATTTTTTTTCGAATTTGCACTAGAAAAACTTCAGAAAACGCGTTTCGAACTTTTGATTCTAGGACAAAATTGGAAAATTAGGGTGGGGGGAGAAGAAAATTTTCCCAATTCAACCCAACTGTCACATAACTGTTTTCTATGTAAATATTGTATTTAGTTCATTCATACCGTTATTCAATAATATTTTTATTTCTTATTATTTTCTTCTATTCTTTGATCCAAATACCACAAATTCAACCTGAAAATAATAAGAAATAAAAATATAATTATAATTGATTAATGGTGTGTTGGTCTTGAATTGATGATTTTAATGGTTAAGATTTGCAATTTATTGCCAATTTTTGCATACATCACTAAACCAAATATGATATATGCGTTCTTCTAAGTTATTAAGAACCAAACTAAGAGGGAGTGCTTCTAAATTTGCCCAATCTCGCTTTAGCTCTTCATTGTGTGTTGTTCAATTAAAAATAGTGTAACCCTCTAGTGAAAGAAAAAAGAATTGTGTACACAGCTTGGTTAACCGAGTTTTTTTCTTTCACTAGAGGGTTACACAATTTCTGTCTACACTATTTTTAATTGTTCAACAGCACACAATGAAGAAGCTAAAGTGAGATTGGGCAAATTTAGAAGCATTCCCTCTTAGTTTGGTTCTTGATAACTTAGAAGAACGCATAGATCATGTTTGGTTTAGTGTTGTATGCAAAAATTGGCAATCAATTGCAAATCTTAACCATCAAAATCATCAATTCAAGACCAACACACCATTAATCAATTATAATTATATTTTTATTTGGTATGAATGAACTAAATACAATATTTACATAGGAAATAGTATGATACTTGATATTTATAACCAAGTGAATATATTTAAATCTAAACTAAACCCCTTAATTATAAGGCTTAGAATACCCAAACCTAATTATTGAGATATTTTCTAAACAAACTAAAATATAAAAGTAATGCATATCTTAGAAGATATTTTCCTATTCCAACACTCCCCCCTCAAGCTAAAGCTTACTAAGCTTTAAACTTGTTACAAAATTAACCCTGAAAATAAATTAAATCATTTGACAACATATCCAACAAAGAGCGGCAATCAATCGACCTTTACAAAATATAACATCAATGAAAGAAGAATTTGATGTATCTATATAAGTTCAAAATAATTGGCCACTTCTAACCGTATGAATGAACTAAATACAATATTTACATCGGAAATAGTATGATACTACTTTGGTATTCCAACCTTATTCATATGTTACCATGAGGCTTCCCGTTTGTGATGTTTTAATCCGCGGGTTTCCCGTTTGTGATACTTTAATATGCGGGATCCGTTTGTGATACTTTATTCGCGGGTATTTGTACATAATTTGATACGGATTCATTGCTTCGGTTGCTGTATTTTTTATGGGAAAATAATAAGAAATAAAAATATTATTGAATAATGGTATGAATAAACTAAATACAATATTTACATTGGAAATAGTATGATACTACCGTGTATTCGTATTTATAACCAAGTGAATATATTTAAATCTAAATTAAATCCCTTAATTATAGGGCTTAGAATAACCAAACCTAATTATTAAGATATTTTCTAAACAAACTAAAATATAAAAATAATGCATATCTTAAAAGATATTTTCCTATAATTCCAACAGAAACCCTTAAAGCCTTGGTTCAATAATTTGGGTGGAAAATGTCTATGAATCCTTAGCTTCTACATTTGTACTAGGGATGTCAACGGGGCGGGGAATGTGCGGAGGAAGCTATCCCCGTTCCCCGCCCCGAACTGCTTTCGGGGGAATTTTTGCCTCCATCCCCGTCCCCATAGGGGAATATTTATCCCCATCCCCACAGATCTCCACGGTTCCCGCGGGGATTCACGGATATCGAATATTAACAAAAAATTATATTTTTTTGTCAAAATTATGATAGTAGTATGACGTTATCTTTTCTTTTTTTATTTAAAAAAAACAAATATTTTGCATCTTTATTCTATATTTACTCCATCGTTATTTTTCTCCGTTACTAAACTTATTTACTCTATATTTTTTTTATTCAAATCACAAGAAAGATTAAAACAATCAACATTTAATATTGCATCAAACAAAAAATCAGCATTAAATATTTTGTTTTTACAAAGAATCAATATTTAATATTATTGCTATATATATATATATATTTATATTTATTATTATAATATATAATAGTTAAGTATATGGGCGGATTCGGGGAATCCGCGGGGACGGATGTGCCTTCCCCGATCCCCGCCCCGAATTTCCAACGGGGGAGATTTTGCCTCCATCCCCGTCCCCACGGGGAAAAATCCCCATTTTCGAAGCTCCGAACGGGGCAATCTCCGCGGGGATCCCCACTAACGGATGCAAATTGACATCCCTAATTTGTACTGATTTTTTGTCTTTTGGTGAATGAATTACTTTGTTGTAAAAAAATTAAGACCAAACCATTCACTCAAAGAATAAGAGAATAAATATAAAGTTGAGGAGAGACAATACTTAGTGTGGTAAATAATTGAAAAGATAAAATATTGCCTATTTGAGTTTTAGCTAGAGGAACGCTTGTAAGAGCATACTCTACCAATAATAAAATATACTCCTAAGCAAAAAATGTGTATATATATTTGAGTTTTAGCTAGAGGAACGCTTGTAAGAGCATACTCTGCCAATAATAAAATATACTCCTAAGCAAAAAATGATATATATATATATATATATATATATATATATATATATATATATATATATATATATGAGTCAGGATCCGTTGACACAAACTAGTTTGACACCAAATGTTACACCTCTTAATAACGTTTTAACCGATATAAATTTTTTAAAATCCACCGTTGGATTGAAAGTTTATATCATATAGATCATTTATGTAAAGTTTCAGAAAAATACAAAATCATTTGATATGTTATTGAGACACATAAAGATCAACGACATTTAAAAAAAGACGCAAACCGTTAACTTTGATGTATCTCAATACCATATCAAATGATTTTGGATTTTTCTGAAACTTTACATAAATGATCTATATGATATAAACTTTCAATCCAACGGTGGATTTTATAAAATTTATATTGGTTAAAACGTTATTGAGAGATGTAACATTTGGTGTCAAACTAGTTGGTGTCAACGGATCCTGACTATATATATATATATATATATATATATATATATATATATATATATAAAATTAAATCAAATACAAATGACTTTTTTGCTTGTATTTTAGATTGAAGACTTATTCGGGCACCGACAAAAATAAAACGAAATTAGTAGTCTCAGACTTTTTTATATTGAGAACAAATTAATTCATTTGTTATAACAAATTAGAGACTAGATAGTCTGTCTTTACCTAATAATTTGAATTTTATTTTTATCAAAACTTGAATTGTCCGGTTAGAAATTTGTGAGAGATCAAAATGAATTTTCACTTAATACTTTTATTATAGAATGAGAATGCAAGAAAGACAAGCGATACTAGTAAAGCGTTGGAATTTAATAGTTTATCATTAGTTAGACATAAACTTCCTTAAAGAAATCTATTATGAATCATGGAATTAGGTACCGTTTGGCCGAACTTTTATTTGACTTATTTTACTTTTTAAGGACAAGTTAGGCCAAACATAAATTGAAAGAAGTACTTCTAAAAATAAGAACTTATTTTTATTGAAGGAAAACATTGTATAAGGAGCCAAAAATTAAGTCACAAATATCAACTTTACTACAACTTATGCGCCTGCTTCTTTAGTTGGTTCTCCTATCGACACCCAACTCCATGTATTCAATTTTTTATTTAAATAAATCTTTTGCATAGAATTTCAAAACATATTCAGGCACACGTACTATTTTTTAAAAACTTTTTTTACTAAATGTATACTAGTATACTCTTTCTTATTTACAGTATATATTACTTCTTTTATTTTTATTTTGATGGAAACTGGAAACTATATTACTTTTTGATATCTAATGATATAATAATATAAAATAATATAATATTTTATTATGAGAATAAAAGAATACAATATTTTAATCATATTAGTAAGCAAGTTAAATAATACGAAATAATTAATTATTTAATAACATACATGCATGCACTATTTAATAATATTATAAAAAAGAAATAATTATTTAATAAAATTATGCTTTATAACATCATTAAAATATAACATATATGCACTATTATAGGTTTTTTACAAAATATAATATTATAGTTTTTTTACGCAATATAATTTTTTTTGTAGACTGACAATATAATATTATAATTATACATAATATTGAATTCTCTTCATATAATTGCTCTTGTAAAATATTTTCTATGTGTTTAATAATATTATTTGTGAACGTTTGTTTATCATTATACAAACTCATTAGCTTTTCCTTATTTTGTTTTAGAAAAATCATTATTCCTAAAAAAATCATTGATTCTTTTATAAATTTCACTAAAAAGAATTAGTAAATTTCAATATATTTTTTTGAATATTTTTTATTCTAATTTTAAAGTATCTTATTAAAAAAAAATTTGTGATCAAGAGACTTTCAATAAAAAAAATTATTAAAAAAAATCAACGAACTATTATTAGTTTAAAGATAGCTTTTAAGTGAAAAAATATATAAAAATGCCAAACAACTTTAACTTTATTTTTAAAGGTCTTATATATTGCCTTAATTATAAAGTAGCTTTAAACATTAAAAAAAGTCGGGCCAAACGCAACCTTAATCGTAGGGATAAAGATAGTAGGTATCAAGCAAGATAGAGTACATTGGAGTATTTATGAGGAAAACACTCGTAAGAATTTATATTGAATGAATATATATTAATAAAAACATGAGTAAAAAGTATTAACCTATCAGTTGATTAACTATACTATAATTGATAAAATTATTAGACATATATAAATCATAATTCATGATATATTTATACTAATATATAAAGGGGATACAAATTTTTGAGATGACTTTTTCATTATTGTTATTTTACCCTTAAAAAAAACTACAAAAAAAAAACAAAGCACAACTTCCACATAAAAGTAGATTTTCAGTTTTTTTATAATAAAAAAAATAAATATTTTTTTCTTCTTAATAACTAGTCACAACAAAAAAGGAGGTCAAGTAGTTATCAATTAACTAAGTCCAATAAAAAAGGAAATTAAGTAGTTATTTATATTTACACAATAGAGAATATCAATCACAAAAAAAAAAAAAAATATCGATCACACAAACGGGCACGGGACGTGCCCATTTGGCGGCTAGTATACAATATTAGGAAGAGTCTTATTTGATCCATGTTAATATTGTTTAGTGAATATATATAGATGCATACTTAATATTCAAGTAGAATATAAATATGCATAATAAATTTAATATAATTTTTAATATCAATCAGTACAAGTAAATTAAGAACTAGGTGTTATTTTTACCACAATATGTCATGCTCATGCATGCCCTACACTACTGGAAGAACAAATATTCTTTATTATGTGGGGTGGGGAATTTGAAAGAGATGCACGGTAGTCATCATCATTCTTCTTCTTTGTTTTACTCTTTCTTAAAGTCTCAAAACACATGATTATGTTTTTATAAATTATAATAATTTAGGAGTATTAAACTTGTTGAATTTAGTAGTACTCCTACTTCTTTTAAAGTGAGGAATTGAAATACTTCATACTTTAATATATTTTTACATATTTTATTTCTTCAAAAAAAATGTTTGCATATTTTATTATAAAGGATAATTTCAACAATTATATCCACTCCTACTCCCCCTAAATTTTCTTGTTACTATTTCTCTGTTTAATATATTTTTGCTTTAACTTATTTGTTGGTTGATTAAAGGAGTGTTAATTTAATTAAAATATCTTAATCTATATCAACTGAGCTTTATTATATTTCTACTCAAAAAAATAATAATTCTTCTCTAGTCTCTACTCCACCTTACCCTGCTTTTATAATTAAGAGTGTAATATGTTATTTTTGAGAGTTCAAACCAAATTGATAAGATGCTTTAAAAAAAAACCCAAATTGATAAGAGAGATGTTGATGCAACAATTGCACATGACTACATAATGCACACCATTGGTCTATAAGTTTTTTTATTTTTTTACAAATCGGTATAAGATTATAAAACTTGTAGTATTTTATATTGTTTCATTGTCACAATGGACTATAGTTTATAGCTTATGAGACTAACAAACCATATAATTTTACACATTGAGTTCTCTCTCTTTCTTTGATGGACACTTATCACTAATTAATGATTGATGGCAAATTCCAAAAATATTCCTTGCCAATTCCTTTTGTCTATTCCCCACAGCATGAACACCTCACCTTCCAAGCTCCAAAACAAGAACAACACATATTTAAAATAAATTAAAAAATTGGAAAATGGAAAATTATTACCGTATTAATTATACTAACACAGTAACACTAATAACTATATTATATATATTTTTATTTAAAAAATGACTATATTATATCTATTTTAAAAGAATTTAAACTCTATCTCTTAAAATTTTAGATCGAAATCTCATCACAAAACTAACACATCGTGAATAAAAATATCATGTTGAATAGTGATAACTTACAAAAACAAAAAAGAAGTAACATACCATAAAGATCAAACAAAGATGTACATACCATTCCTAAGCAAATAGTGGTCTAAAATTGACAAGTACAGATAAGCAATTACCTAACCATTTATTCTCCAAAATACTCAATTCCAATTGCTACTCTGCATCATCAATTTGGACTTTACCTCTTAACATTTTCCTCATTCAAAAAGTCCCTTTGGCTACACATGAAGCTACCCTTCCTTCTCCCTATACTAACTTCAACAACTATCTCTTTGTCTTTTTGTCAAACATCACTTGATTCTAATCTATGTTGCTATCATCAGGGATCAATTAGAAGGACCCAAATACTAAAAAATAATATTGAATACTCTGTTACACATTTTATTTATTTAGAGATATATCAATACACTGTTGTCGTGGATAACTTTGATAGTTTCACAATTAGTTTTAATATAAAGAAAATAATAAATACTATTTATGAATCTATTAGAATTGTCAATATCAACGAATGTACTAGTATATATCAAAATAAGATGTGTATTGAATAATTCATCAAAAATAATATGTTCAACAGCTAAAAATGATGATCTTCAAATATATGCATTTCCTTTTGTATTATATATCACTTCCAAAACACAATATGCCAAACCCACCAAAATATAGATGTCAATTCCCCTCCTCTCCTCTCCTCTCCACTCTACTCCACTGCCCTCCAAATTTTTTCCCAAAGATTGAAACTTTACTCACTACTTTCAAATGGGTAGGCAAGATAATGATCCAACCATGGTGAACTCTTCCATTGCTCTTCTTCAAGAAAGGTTTAGACAATTGGAGAAAGTGAAAGAAAGGAGAGAAGGTAAACAACTTCTTAGATTGTTGTCATCAGAGAGCAACACCTCAGCATCACAACAAAGGTTGGTTCCAAATAATAGGCAAACTCATCATGATTCTCTTTCTCTTGGACTAAACTTGACAAGCAAGCAAGGTGATATGAACACCATGAAATCAAGCACATCTTTGAGTTCATGGTCACATGGTGGATCATCAACATCAAGAAATTTTGATACCTCAGATGTTGATACTTCACTTCATCTGTAAATTTATTTATGCTTGTATTTTGATTCCACAATCTCCACTATTTTATAGTATGTATGTGTTTGTGTATATGTGCATATTAATAGTGTCCTATGTTATTAATCATTTTGTAGCATTAATTATTTTTCCTTGAAAGCATGTGAATGATAATTGATAAATGCTAAATAAATGGGAAATGAACACATATATAAACAAGACTAATATTATGAATCACTAACAGCAAATAGTTTTGAAACGGGTAAATTCTAATGTGCACATGGTTCATAGTGGGCCATCTCGATTAAAGTGTTTAAAATATCAACAAATGATAAATATTGTCTATTGAATTTAAAGATTAATCTTCATAATTTTTTTAATTAATTAAAAAGAATGACTTGATTAGAAAAACGGAAAATCTGTCCCCGAGAGCTTAACTCATTTGATATGGACAATATCATTTTATATGCACGAACTAGAGTTTGATCTTTGGACACTCTACTTATTCATTTTATGGGTGGATTTTCAAGCCACAAAGTTACCAGACAAAAAAAAAAACAAAAAATAAGGGAAAATCTATTATCAATTAGAACACAATCTAAACCGTAAAAAATATGAAAATTGTGAATTTTTATTCTTTAAGAGTATCTTCAACAATTATTAGAATTTTTAATAATTTTTTATATTGATCGACGGTGAACCACTCGAATATTCAGGAGGTCTATATTAGCACTTTCCTTGAAATAGACTTTTTTTTGCTAAAAAAATTGAAGGCCTTCAGACTAAGAATCTGTTGGTAAGACCAATAAATTAGCTTATAGCTTATGTCTTATAATTTATAAGCTAAAAGACCTATTTGGTAACATCTTTTCATCTTGAACTTGAAACTTATTTTACTAGCTTATAGATTATTTTCCAGACACTATATCAGTTAGTTTATCAACTTATTGCTTATCATTTTTTCTTTCTTTTTTAGCCTTATAACGGTTATCTAAAATTCAATTTTATCTTTTATAATTTATTCTAATTTAAAATAAAATTGTATGTTTTACATTAATACCATCCCATTTTTAATAAACCATGGTTATTGATTAGTAATTTAGCACCCTTATAATAATTTTTATGTGAATAATTGAGTTATTAATTTACGTTGTGCACTTTAAAAAAAAAATACGTTGTTCAGTATCTTAATTATGGTATATCCTTATTATTATTATTTTGTACCAACTCGGTATTTTAATATAGGGTGATGCTAACTAATACTCTCAGGGTACTAGTTAAAGATATAAAAGAGATAATTTTTGTATTGAAAATATAACTTTTTAAATATTGACTATACAAATTTCAAAGTATTTTTCTTATATTCATGTTTCTTAACTAGTGTCCAGGGGCACTAATTAGCATTTTTCTTTAATATAATATACCCTTATTATTTTGTACCAAAATAACAATAATAAACATTCAATACTAGTAGAACGAGTTTTATAGTTTTCAGAAAATCCAT
Organism: Trifolium repens; assembly: GCA_030408175.1. NCBI lineage: Eukaryota > Viridiplantae > Streptophyta > Magnoliopsida > Fabales > Fabaceae > Trifolium > Trifolium repens. The sequence continues at coordinate 57,937,883 of CP125844.1, forward strand.
GACTTTAAAAAATAAAATTCCAAGGAATAAAAATTATTTTAGTGATATAAAAATATATATTATATTAATAAATTTAATTTTTAAATTCTAAGTATATTAAATATTAATTTGATATATTTTTTGGGAGGCCCTATTATGCACACTTTTTATTCTACACACCTTGTGCACACCCCGTAATTGACCCATCATTACTGCTTGGACCATTTTTTATACCGTGGGACCCACAAATCTGTAAAGGGAGAAAAAATTATTATTTTAAAAGTGTGGTAGTTGATTACGTTTTTGCCCTTTGATTGTTCTACAATCATGCTCCATTGAATGGGACCCACAAATTTGCAAAGAGTTAAACTGAGATGCAAAGCTGATTACATTTTTGCCCCTTTAAAGTTCCTGCATCACACCTCTTCCTCTCGTAGCAGCAATTTAAAGTTGGAAATTCTATTGCAAAATTAAAAACAAAAATTGCTTGATCAGGGACTTGAAGATAACATATTGGTTGACATAATTATAAATGTAGTGAACTAAATACACACCCATGATAGTGTGTGTCGCGGGAATAAAAATTGTTCCTTAGGCTTTGTTTGCGAGTTTGGAGGGGGAGGGGAGGGGAGGGTTTTGGAGGGAGGGAAATAAAGAGAAAATTAGAGAAATCTTTTACATTTTGTAAGAAAGTATTTTTTATAGAAAATGACAAATAAATACATATGATTTATATATTATGAATTTAAAAATATTATGACAACATTAATTAAATTTGAAAGATTCATATAAACCCTCCAAATTCCCTCCAAACCCTCATCCAATACAATTTTTGAGTTCCTCCAAATTGGGGGGTTTTTGTGTTAGGAAGAAAAATTAACCCTCCAAACTCCTTCCCTCCCAAACTTGTTAATTTTTCCACTTGTTTCTTCCTTTTTAGCCTTTCCTTCCCTTCCCTTCCCCTCCAAACTCGCAAACAAAGCCTTAGGTGGGAGAGATTCAACTATCATCATATCAGTTTCTGTGAATCTTCGTTGCTTCCAACCATGGATGAACAAATCTCATTCAAGAATTTTCATAGCAGAGAGTATTCCGGTCACAAGAAAAAGGCACGCTTTTCTTCTCTCCTACACTTCTCAATTTTTCCTCCTTGTTGTGGCTTAATAATACTTTTAGGTTTATTCGAGAGGGAAAAAAACCCTCTTTTCAATGTTTTTTTTCAATTCTCATCTGGGTTTTTTTTCATTTGTATTTGTTTCTTTTTCCAAAAGGTGCACTCGGTGGCTTGGAATTGCATTGACACAAAACTTGCTTCTGGTTCTGTTGATCAAACTGCTCGAATCTGGCATATTGAAAAATAGAGTGAATCTAGACTCAAAAATTGCAGTGTTGTTTGCAGTACAAAGCTTAAAGAAGATGAAGTTTAGACTTAAGAGAGAGAAAACAAATAAAATTAATAAATAAAATGGGAAAGAATGAATTTAGGCACGTGACTACTTCTGCATATTAGTACTGAATATAGTAAAAGAAACCTGCCAAGTACAGTAGAGATGACAACTCAAATTTTTTACAACATTATTCTGGGTTCGAGTCATCCTTTTTCCATTTTATTTTTATAAGGGTTATTTTAGTGTCTCCAGGACACTAGTTAATGATACAGTAAAAGTAAATTTTGCATTAAAAATAATATTTTTTTACTTTTCAAACATTGAATACACAACTTTTAATATAGTTTTACTATTTTAAGTATTCTTAACTAATGTTCCGGAAGCACTAGTTACTATTTTCCTTTTAATAATAATAATGGTCGTGTTAACCAGTGCTCCAGAGCAATGGTTAAGGAAACCAAAAATAAAAAATTTCAAATTAAAAATAATATGTTTTAGACTTTTGAGAAGTTGACAGTACAAACTTCAATGTAATATTATTATATTTGTTTTTTTAAATAATATCTCGAATACATCATTTAGCATTTTCCTGATAATAATGAGAAAGAAAAAAAAAAAGAAGTAAATCCCACAAAAGTATTCGAACTATACCAACTATAAACACCTAACCGACGTCAACTAAGAACTTGCACCAAGTGAACTAGATTACAAAGACATACCAAAATTGTGCCTAATATTATATAGACGAAGCCAGAAAATATAATGCCGGTTAAAATCCTCCGGTTAAAATAGTCGTAGTTAACTTATAGTTTGACTTTTATGTTCGAAATTACACTTTTCAGAATAAGTTTAGTCATAGTCAACATTTAATTTGACTTTGTCAATGAGGTTAATCATAACAATCATCCAATTTGAATTTAATAGTTTAAATTACGACTTTTAGAATTAGATTAGTTGTAGTTCACTTATAGTTTAACTTTCATAATCTAAATTACGACTTTTAGAATAAGATTAACCATAGTCAACATATATTTTGACTCTATCAACGAAGTTAATCATAATTATCGTCGAATTTAAATTCAATAGTTTAAATTACGAAATTTAGAATTAGATTAGTTGTAGTCCACTTCTTGTTTGACTTTCGTGATATAAATTATGACTTTTAGAATGATATTAGCCATAGTCAACATATAATTGACTCTAAGCGAGGTAAATCATAATTGTCGTCTAATTTGAATTCAATAGTTTAAACTAAAAATTTCAAAATTAGATTAGTCGCAGTCTAGTTCTAGTTTGTCTTTCACATTCTAAATACGACTTTTAAAATGAGACTAGCCATAGTCAACATATAATTTGATTCTATCGACGAGGTTAATCATTACCATCGTTTAATTTGAATTCAATAGCTTAAATTACGACTTTTAAAATTATATTAGTCGTAGTCCATATCTAGTTTGACTTTCATTATCTAAATTACGACTTTTAGAATGAGATTAGTCATAGTCAACATATAATTTGACTCTATCAACGAGGTTAATCGTAACGTCCAATTAGAATTCAATAATTTAAATTCCGACTTTTAAAATTAGATTCTTCGTAGGCCACTTATAGTTTAACTTTCATAATTTAAAATTCGACTTTTAGAACGAGATTAGCCATAGTCAATTTCCACTGTATCAACGAGGTTAATCATAACCATCGTCTAATTTGAATTCAATAGTTTAAATTCCGACCTTTAAAATTAGACTAGTCGTGATCCAATTATAGTTTGACTTTCATAATTTAAATTACGACTTTTAGAATTAGATTAACCATAGTCAACATATATTTTGACTCTATCAACGAAGTTAATCATAATCATCGTCTAATTTGAATTCAATAGTTTAAATTAAGAATTTCATAATTAGATTAGTCGTAGTCTAGTTCTAGTTTGTCTTTCACATTCTAAATTACGAATTTTAAAACGAGACTAGCCACAGTCAACATATAATTTGATTTTATCGACGAGGTTAATCATTACCATCGTTTAATTTGAATTCAATAGTTTAAATTGTGAATTTTGTAATTAGAATAGTCATAGTCAACTTATGGTTTGACTTTCAGTATCTAAACAACGACTTTTAGAATGAGATTAGCCATAGTCAACATATAATTTGACTTTATCAATGAGGATATCATAACCATCGTCCAAGTTGAATTCAATTGTTTAAATTGCGAATTCTATAATTGGATTAGTCGTAGTCTACTTCCACTTTGACTTTCATAATCTAAATTACGACTTTTAGAATGAGATTAGCCAAACTCAACATATAATTTGACTTTATCAATGAGGATATCATAACCATCGTCCAAGTTGAATTCAATTGTTTAAATTGCGAATTCTATAATTGGATTAGTCGTAGTCCACTTCCACTTTGACTTTCATAATCTAAATTACGACTTTTAGAATGAGATTAGCCAAACTCAACATATAATTTGACTTTATCAATGAGGATATCATAACCATCGTCCAATTTGAATTCAATTGTTTAAATTGCAAATTCTATAATTGGATTAGTCGTAGTCCACTTCTAGTTTAACTTTCATAATCTAAATCACGACTTTTAGAATGAGATTAGCCAAAATTCAACATATAATTTGACTTTATCAATGAGGATATCATAACCATCGTCCAATTTGAATTCAATTGTTTAAATTGCGAATTCTATAATTGGATTAGTCGTAGTCCACTTCCACTTTGACTTTCAGTATCTAAACAACGACTTTTAGAATGAGATTAGCCATAGTCAACATATAATTTGACTTTATCAATGAGGATATCATAACCATCGTCCAAGTTGAATTCAATTGTTTAAATTGCGAATTCTATAATTGGATTAGACGTAGTCCACTTCCACTTTGACTTTCATAATCTAAATTACGACTTTTAGAATGAGATTAGCCAAACTCAACATATAATTTGACTTTATCAATGAGGATATCATAACCATCGTCCAATTTGAATTCAATTGTTTAAATTGCAAATTCTATAATTGGATTAGTCGTAGTCCACTTATAGTTTAACTTTCATGATCTAAATTACGACTTTTAGAATGAGATTAGCCAAAATTCAACATATAATTTGACTTTATCAATGAGGATATCATAACCATCGTCCAATTTGAATTCAATTGTTTAAATTGCGAATTCTATAATTGGATTAGTCATAGTCCACTTCCACTTTGACTTTCATAATCTAAATTACGACTTTTAGAATGAGATTATCCAAAATTCAACATATAATTTGACTTTATCAATGAGGATATCATAACCATCGTCCAATTTGAATTCAATTGCTTAAATTGCGAATTCTATAATTGGATTAGTCGTAGTCCACTTCTAGTTTAACTTTCATAATCTAAATTATGACTTTTAGAATGAGATTAGCCAAGGTCAACATATAATTCGACTTTATCAATGAGGATATCATAACCATCGTCTAATTTGAATTCAATTGTTTAAATTGCGAATTCTAGAATTAGATTATTCGTAGTCAACTTCAAGTTTGACTTTCATGATTTATATTGCGACTTCTAGAATGAGATTAGTCATAGTCAACGTATGATTTTACTTTATCAACGAGGTTAATCATAATCATCGTCTAATTTGAATTCAATAGTTTAAACTGCGAATTTTAGAATTAGAAAAGTCGTAGTCAACTTATAGGTTGACTTTCAGGATCTAAACAACGATTTTAGAATGAGATTTGCCATAGTCAACATATAATTTGACTTTATCAATGAGGTTATCATAACCATCACCCAATTTGAATTCAATTGTTTAAATTGCGAATTCTATAATTGGATTAGTCGTAGTCCACTTGTAGTTTAATTTTCATAATATAAATTACGACTTTTAGAATGAGATTAGTCAAATTCAACATATAATTTGACTCTATCAACAAGGTTAATCATAACCATCATATAATTTGAATTTAATAGTTTAAATTGCGAATTTTATAATTAGGTTAGTCGTAGATCGCTTCTAGTTTGACTTTCATAATCTAAATTATGACCTTTATAATGAGATTAACCATAATCAACATATAATTTGACTCTATCAACAAGGTTAATCATAACCATCGCCTAAGTTGAATTTAATAGTTTAAATTGCGAATTTTAGAATGAGATTAACCATAGTCAACATATAATTTGACTCTACGAGCGAGGTTAATCATTACCATAGTCTAATTTGAATTCAATATTTTAAATTACGAATTTTAGAATTTGATTAGTCGTAGTCAATTTCTATTTTGACTTTCAAGATCTAAATCACGACTTTTTGAATTAGAAGTGATATTAAAACTACCAATCTTTACTGAAGATTTCAAAATTTTATCAATCCAATTATTCAATATCAAATAATTGGACTAACTAACGAATAAGAATTAAAATTTTGTTCATCAAATTTCGTATGTATAATCTCATCAGAAACTTAATTTTAATGATATAGTTAGAATGTTTGATTAAAACTACCGATCATCAAAATTTTATTCTCATTTATTTATCACTTCATTTAGGTGATATTAAATCGTTGAAATGATAGAATTTATTTTTGAGTTCAAAGAAAATTGACATATACATACATGTAAAAATTTCACATTCCCATAGTGGGAAAAATTGGTAGCGCGGGGTCGTTCCCCCCTTTTTTTCCATCTCATTTCACCAAATTTGCGCCAAGTACAAAACAAAGAAGCCAAATCTCAAACCAACATTCTAAAAAACCCTTCTCTTTCTAATCCCATTGTTGCACACTGTTGAATCTCAGTTTCTCAACCTTGCACCTCTCCTTTCACACTACAACGTTGCATCTTAGTTTATAGTTACTTTCCATTCCTTAAAAATGTAAACCTTCAAGATATCAGGTAAGGCTGAGTAGAAATCAGGTAAACCCTTTTGTCTATGTTGATTATGCTGTAGTGTTTGGCTTAATTTTGGCGACTTAGCTTGTTAAATGTGCATTAGTACTCTGTTATTGGAAAGTTACGGAATCTGCTTTTCATATGCTAATGGGTTAATTTTGGTAATAGGATTAGACATGAGAATACGAAACTTGTTAATTTTGATGAAACAAGCTCACAAGATCTGTTTTCACAAACCCACCGTTCCCATCTTCCATTGCATTAGTTTTGCCAGAGTTAGGATTCTATTTTGTTCAATAGCTATTGTAAAACCCTCCCAAATTTCTATTCTTGTGTTCTGAATATTTTAAGTTCAAAATGTACTGTAAAAACCCCCAAATCTCTATTCTTTTACTCGAAAAAGCTCATTTTTTTTAATGTTTTTTTTTAGTTAGGTTTTGATTTTTCTCTCTTTTGCAGGATATTTCCAACCATGGAACAAATGTTGAAGTTATTAAGTGACATTCAGGAGAATCTTGAAAAAGATTTAGGTAAGTAAAATGTTGATTTTAGATTGGTTGTTTTTTATAGTGTTTTGGTTTTCATGATTTACATTGTTTCGTCTGTCATCTTTTTAAGGATTAGATGCATGTATGGTTTTTTCTTTGTAGAGTTAAATGAAAACTAGTATTTCACACACCCTTTTGGGTCACCGGTCATCTTCTTCTTCCAGTGGGAGAAAGTCAGGCTACAAGCGAAGAACCAAGGCGGAAAAGATGCCGCAAGCATCAAACGTATGTTAGATAAAATGAAATTTGTTTGGTTGATACTTGTTACGACACAAAAGTACTTTTGAATATAATGTTTGTAAAGATTATGAGATTTATATTATAGTATAGAAGATATGAGGTAAAATACTATCAAAAAGAAAATATGAGGTAAAATATTGAATGAAATTCCCTAATGGAAAAACAGATAAAGCAAAATACTTCGTACACATTGAAGTTGATTATTTATTGATTGCTACTGGCAGTAATCGACAGGTTGTAATCAATAATTGATTTATTTGATTTTGAATTTAGATTCATGAATTAGAAATGAGTTTTTAATTCAGTTTCATTCTATCATAGGGTTATCAACTTGCATCTCAGCTCGGTCATTCAATCGTAGAGCCAATGCCGAGTTTGTTTACATTCAAAATTGAAGACTTGCGTTTGAGGGAGCTTTCTGGGTTAAGTATCTACCAATCTATGAACTTCTTACATTCTTCTAATTTGAAGAAACTTTCCAGTTCTAAGATTTTTCTATAATCTATACCTTTTTTAACACTTCTTTGGACATAGCAATGTTTGTGTATAGCTTTTCTGCGAAAGTTGCCATAATTTGTCAGTGAATGATTGATAGAGGATAGAACCGAATAGCAGTTACTGTTTATTAGTTCAATAAAAGACGTATCAAACTTACTAATTGATTGATGCTTCTACAGGTTGGGAACTTTATGCACTACATAAGCTGATTTATAGCAGGATTTATCATCGGCTTTTTCAGAGTTTGGCAGATCAGTATAGTAACACTTGCTATTGTTCCTTTGATTGGTATTGCTGGAGGTCTTTATGCATATGTGACATTTGGGCTTATTGCAAAAGTTCGTAAATCATATCTAAGGGCAGGTGAAATCGCCCAGGAGGTGAGATCATATCATGTTTTTGTCACACAACTCGCATTTAATTTGCTAAGCTTTTACTAAATCATATCTATGCAGAACCTATTACTAAACTTTACTAATATTATACTCTTGGTGGAAATTTAAGGTGATAGGAAATGTCCGAACCGTTCAAGCATTTGGAGGAGAACAAAGAGCGGTGATATCATACAAAGTCGCTTTAAGGAACACATATAAGAATGGTCGAAAAGTAGGTTTAGCGAAGGGTCTAGGACTAGGCTCTATGCATTGTGTCCTTTTTCTATCATGGGCTCTGCTTGTTTGGTTTACAAGTATTATTGTTCACATGGGCATCGCCAATGGTGGAGTCGCTTTCACTACCATGCTCATTGTCATTATCTCTGGCCTCTAAGCCTTAGTTTTAACCGCGTTTTGAAATGGATATTAAGGGTAGAAGATATTATTAATTTCATGTTAATTGTTTTTGCTTCTCACTTATCAGGTCACTTGGGCAGGCAACACCAGACATTGCCGCATTTATTAGAGCAAAGACAGCAGCTTATCCCATTTTCGAGATGATAGAGAGAGACATAGTTAGCAAAAAAACCTCAAAAGCTTGTCGAAAATTAACAAAAATAGATGGTCACGTACAATTTATTAATGTCTGTTTCACTTACCCGTCTCGCCCTGATGTTGTTATTTTCAACAATCTTTATCTTGAGATTCCTTCAGGTAAAGTTTTGGCACTTGTAGGAGGGAGTGGTTCAGGAAAAAGTACAATTATATCATTAATCGAGCGTTTCTATGAACCAATTTCTGGTCAAATTCTGTTAGATAAGAATGATATAAAAGAACTTGATCTTAAATGGCTTAGACAACAAATTGGACTAGTTAATCAAGAGCCTGCACTTTTCGCTACAAGCATAAGGGAGAATATATTGTATGGTAAAAATGACGCCACTCCTGAAGAACTAAACCGTGCTTTAGAACTTTCTAATGCTAACTCTTTCATCAACAATCTTCCTGATGGATTAGATACTCAGCTAATAATGCTTCAACAACATTCGAACATAAACAAATTATCGTAGAAACTAGACGTAACCAAGGAAAATATTTATAGATTAAAGGTTAAATATGTCTTTTCGTCCTTGTAAAATTCTTAAATTTCTTTTGTAGGTTGGTGAGAGAGGAATACAATTATCAGGAGGACAAAAGCAGAGAATTGCAATATCTCGTGCTATAGTTAAAAATCCATCAATCCTTTTATTAGATGAAGCAACTAGTGCTCTAGACGCGGAGTCTGAGAAAAGCGTACAAGAAGCTCTTGATCGTGTCATGATTGGTAGAACAACTGTGATAGTGGCACACAGACTTTCAACCATTAGGAATGCAGATATCATAGCTGTTATTGAACGAGGGAGCATCGTGGAAACTGGAAATCTGATGCTAATTTTGCTAGTATAATGTAAGCCAAATTCACCAAATTAACTAGTGGTTGCTAATTTTGCTAACTGAGATAAAATCTGATGCATTTTGTAACATTTGTTGAAGAGTATCGATAGCTAAAATCACTATGTTCAACGGACAAGCTGCAACTAATGGCTTACATTATACCTGCTGGATGCTTGTTGATTTTGCAGGTTATGACCGAAAGTTTCTCTAAATTTTGTACATATATGACCGACAGTTTCTCTAAATTTTGCAGGTTATCGGAGCTGTAGGATTTATGAACCAACGGCTAGAAATTCCAGAAGATATTGATCCACAATGGGCTTCTATAATCGAAAGTTGTTGGCATACATGCGATTTCTTGAAACTGTTATATTTCTAACTTTTCATTTCTTTCCTAATGCACTAAATATCCAAATTCAAATCTTATCAACCTTCGGAACAAAAAAAAAAAGACTTAACTTGGATTTTCATATTTCTTTTAATGGATACTACTTTTTTCATAATATACTAACTTACAACTTTGTCTGTTGCTATCAGTGATCCGGCTAGCCGACCAATATTCCAAGAACTGCTGAAAAGGCTTAAAAAAATTCAGCGACACTATGCCATTCAGTTCCAAGCAGCCAGATCTGCTGCTGGGGAAAACACTCAAAGGGAGTCCTAGCTGATCCATCTGTGAGAATTGTTTCTTTTTTGTCACTCGCGGCGACTGATGCATAAGGATTCTTTCGCACATATCTTACAAAATCATTCCTCATGAGTAGATGAGTTGGTTCAAATAAATGGTCTTGGATCCGCACAACATTAGTGTTTTGAATTCATGTTCAACGACATTTGCTTCGATATCATACAAGGGTAACATAAGAGAATGGAAAATGGTGGATAAAGGTTGCAAAAGTAGTGCAGTTATTTTGTGGTACCATAGAAGATTTTAAACTATACTACTATAGCGTTGCTGCATTGTGCTGGGGGCTTACATTATACCTGCTGGATACTTGTTGATAATACTTCACTTATTCATGATTTTGATCAACTTGGTTCTAAAGTATTTGGATGATGAAGGAAAATATGGGTTGTATTATCATGTGATGCTGATCTTGAAGAATGTAAAGACTTGCACACATCTTCTCACACACGTACCATTAGACTCTCACTATTTCAAGCTTCACCTCTCAATCTACCAAACAACTTCCGCAACAGCAGCAGTCCATCCTCCTAGCTAGTTAACAAACTTATGAATCTGAATGTGTTGTATTTGTATACTGTATATCAGTATCCCTTTTCCAAAGCACACTTCACATACCTTTACTGCTTTTTATTTAATTATTTGTTAAGTTATAGACTTGCGCGACGGCTTTTTTTTGTTAAATTACATATACCATGTTCAATTAGAGTTTTAGTTTACAAAAGATCAAAAACTGTTATTTCTTCTAGTCTTCATGATTCAAATGCTAACAAAAATGATACTAGTTTGATGCTCTTAAATGCAAAAGTAATTTTGCTTGTCAAAAAAATTGCAAAAGTAATTTAAAAGAACAATGTTTGTTCTTTTTAAGCTCAACAAATAAGCTGAATAGAGAAGAATTGTATGATGTGGCAAGGTAGTTAGATTATGAGAGGGAATATAGGGCCAAGGAGGATTATAGTGAGAAACCTTTTGAATTTGTTCAGGGATTACAGGATATATTCTTCTGTCATGTTTCTTTGTTCAATGAATAATAATATTATTTCCTCTTCAATATCAGTTTATATAATTTTGTGAATCAAGTAAACAAAGAAAACTTTCACACCAAGCTTAAGAATTTCAAGTAGTAGATTATGGAAAATTGAATTCCAAACCTCAAGTTACTAATCTCATTTGATGAAAGCAGAACCCATGAGGTGGTAGAAAAATATGCCTCTGTTATAGGTGAACTAAATAAAACCATAGCTACATGAATCTAAGGTTTAACTTCATTAATAAGTAGTAACTACAGGATCAAATTTCAAAGAAAATGATATATCTAAATATAAATAGATAATATAAAAATTGCATTAAAAATAGTATAGTACTCGTCTTGCTCTCAAGACAACAAAATTTCAAGCTCCATGGCTAAAAATGATTGAGATTAAACAGAGAAAACACTAAAGTACCAATACTTAGTATGAAATATAACTGAATGTCTTTTCCAAACACCTAATGATGCATTACTGACTATTCATGATAATACTCAACCTCTAGGAATTTTATGCAAAGGAGCCTAAATGGATTAAATTTTTAGAATCTGCAGTAGCCTACAAAACATGGGTCGAGAGATTTCGTTCCTAAAAACTAAAGGGTACACATTAGAAATAAAATGCTAGAAATGAATTTTCTAATCAAATCTAAAATGATCCCTTCAGTCCACCTCACTTTGGAAGAACCAAATCCACTTTGAACCTATTCCAATATGATATGCCTCAAACTTATCCAATTTGACTTGCAACAAAAACAAGAGTTGTAAATATTTTTTCTTAACGCATAGATTTATTTAGAATTAATATGCAGCAGCCAACAAATGATGCGTTGATCATCTTATAGGATTTGGCTTGATTTGCTAATTTAATTCCATGATGCACTTACTTCTAATAAAATGAAAACAAAGGGTTCGTTTGATTTGTAAAACGGTAAGGACTGGACAGAACAGTACAGGACAGAACAGGACAGAACAAAGTAGAACAGGACAGCACAAAATTGCATCGATGAAAGAAAGAGATAATATTTTTTATTTTTCAAAAATAAAATGGGTATTTTCGTATTTTTTATAGTTGTACGGTGGACAAAAAGTTGTACTGTGGTTTAGTGAGGGACAAAAATTCTTGTTTTTGTCCTGTCCCTTACTGCCTATTTTGTCCAGTACCATAACCAGTTTCTGGATCAAATATAGTACACAAAAGTTGTCCAGTCCAGTCCTCTGTTTTTTAGCAAATCAAACGCACCCAAAGTGAATATATTAACCAAATAACAATTCTATCTTCTTGTTCATATGAGCTGTATTTTTAAACAAACAGAACCTAAGCAAATGAAACAAAGAGTAAAATAAAAATTGAAGAAATTGAAACCTGAAAATTGTAATTAAATTGAATAGAGTAAAATGCTCAATTGAGCCTTTGATTCTGGTGCACCAAATCAAATTTGAAATAGATGCAAGTGACTTGATTAATTTATAGAAACTTGAACTAAAAAAAACTCTAATTTAATGGTGATATGCATAAAGCTAAAGTGTAGAAATCCTCCTCCTGCGTGAATCTTTCCATCCTTTTATAGCTTCAATCCTCCGCTGCTCCGGTCATCTTCTTCGGCCAAATCTAAGCCGGAAAATTGCGAATTCCGTTTCTAGTCACTTCCTAACCTTCTAAATTCATTTTGAAGCTCCTATTCATGATTTTCAACATGTCGTTCTTGTGTGGAATCGAATTAAGTTTAAACATGTTAGTTTCAAGAAGATGGTGGTGGTATATTGACGTGGTTGTGGTGGAGGTCGAAAAATGGCAGTGACTGTGGTGGTGGTGAAGAAATCGTAGTTGTGTTTCTGGTAATCAACTTGAATTTTCTAGTTTTGTAAATGAAGTTGAAGAAGAAGATGAGAAATGTTCTTTACTCTTATGCAAAGAAGAAGATTTGCAGACGATGAAGTTGTACAACTTAAAAAGGGGCAAAAAAGTAATCAAGTATGCATCTTTTTACCTTTTATAAAATTGTGGGCCCCACTCAGGAGAACAACCAAGGACAAAAATGTAATCAACAAATGTCCTTTAAAATATTAAAATTTTCTCCCATAACAGGTTTCATGGGCCCCACTGTACAAATTTTAATCAAACCTGTTGAAACGGGTCAAAATAAGGGTGTGTACAAAAAAAAGTGTGCATAATAGGGGCTCCCATATTTTTTTAGCTAAAACTATTTTTATAATTTTTTAAAAAATTCTTTAAGGGGCCGACCCATGATGGCCCCAAAAAAAGATAGGCCCAGAGGCCAGCCCAATAAGGTACAATTTTTTTTTTGAAATCCGGCATGTGTAAAACTATAGGGCTTAGTCATCACCTATAAATTATAATTTTTCAGCTATCAACTAACTTATCAGCTAAAACTGCTATTTTTACCGAACAGAGCTTAATTGTTCCATGTTAAGAAAAATTATTTGTTCGTATAAAATTTGAAAGTTTTTTAAAATGCAGGAAATAAAATTCAAATGATCCTCAAGTGTAGGGACTTTTGCCAATTTGATTGCTTACTGTTTATCACTCCAGGCCATAATAAATATTCCAAAAAAATAATATTGGAAAAGCTTTTCTATTTATTTCGGCATTGCAGTAGATTCATGAGTTTGAGACATGTTGACTTTGATTTAAGACTCTAAATTGGTATTTCCTCTTTACTAAATTATAAGTTACTGTAATTTTTGCAAAAAAAAATTATATTGAATTATAAGTAAATTATTATTCTAGTTTCTACAAAAATTTAAAACAAAAAGTAAATTATAAGATCAAGATTTGCTGCTCTTACGGTAGGATATTGTAACAGATTAGGATCATCTGATTTAAATCGTGAAGCTGAAATTGTTTACAATAATTTTAAAGTTGTATTAATCTAAACAGTCCGATCTATAATTGATGCCGAGATCTTGAAAATTGTGTTAGTAACTAAATCAGGGAATCCGAATGCAAGCACATGTACGTAATCACATATCAGCAGAGCAGCGTTTCGTAACACTAACTAACAGACGACTCGGCTTACGCAACCTCCCATCAAAACTGAAACCCTAATTCATCACTGTCTTGGTGCGTTTCGATTTCGATTTGTTTATTTCATTTTTGTTTCATAATTTGTGCTTAATTTTCTCTCCTTTCATCCTTGTTAGCATCATCTATCTATCATCTAGTATTAGTTAAGAAATGAAATCCTATTTTTATTTTTTTTATAATTTATTAATCCTCTGGTTACCACGGGAAATAGTCCCTTTAATTCAGAGTTCGGCCACGGGAAATTGTTCTGCCAGAAATTGAACTCGGGTTTTGGGAGCTCATTAATCCTTTGAACCCAGTTAATTGGTTGAAATTCTACTATTTTAATGAAACTAGTTTGGGAATTTACTGATCGCTTATGTTTTTGTTTGTGGCAGCATGAAAAGGTTGATTACCGCTGCAAACTCATCGTTGATGACTGCAACAAATGTTGAGGTTAGCAATCATATATCCAATGATATTGTTTTCTTTGTTCTCTCCAAACTTCCTCTTAAATCCTTGAAGCGATTTGGATGCGTATGTAAATCATGGTCCCTCTTATTTGATGACAATTGTTTCATGACTATGTTCCGTAACAATCTCTTAACAAAAGACCATCCTTATTATGACTATACATCTGTCCTCATACAAACCGAACATGGTTCTTCCTATTACAATTATAAATATCGTTTGCATTCTCTTTCTGGCGACAACATTGTTGAATTAGATTGGCCCAATCCATTTCCATGTCCAATTCAAGAGGAGGATAACCACCCCCCATCATCATCTCAAGGAGAAGAAGAAGAACAAGAGTTGATGGTTAATCTACCAGTTACACGTTTTTTAATTGTGGGCTCAGTTAGTATTAATGGCACTCTTTGTCTGGACAATAAGTATAGTGAAAACGAACTTTTATTGTGGAACCCAACTACAAACGAATTCAAGTTCATTCCTTCCAGCCCTATTCTATCTATACCTTATTACCGTGTTTGGTCTGATGACACTCGAGTTGGTTATGACCATGTTAAAGATGACTATAAGGTCATTCGGAGCATGGGTGCTTATACAAACCTTGAATTGCCACCCGTTTACTTTTGGGATATATACAGTCTAAATAATAACACTTGGAGTACAATTGAGGCAGATGTTCCCCGTTCTTTTGACAAGGTAGACGTGTACACGAATGGAGTGTGTCATTGGTGGGGTAAAACAGAAAACCATGCATATTTGGTGTCATTTGACTTCAGCAATGAATCTTTCATTACAACACTCATACCCTCCTACGTGGATGATAGTGATGCTTTTAATTATGCGGTTCTGAGATGCTTGGTGCTACTAAATGGGTCTATTGCTTTAATCTTATTTCATTCAGAGACATCTATGTTTCACATATCAATTTTGGGGGAGCTTGGTATAAAAGATTCATGGACTAAACTCTTCATTATTGGACCCTTACCTCGCTTCTGGTATCCAATTGGAGCAGTTAAGAAGAACAAAATACTGTTCCGACAAATATACGGTGGATTAGCCTTGTTTGATTTAAGTAACAAGACTTTTGAGGAGATTGGTGTTATACCAAACTGCACTTTTTGTAAAACAGTACTCCATAAAGAAAGCAATCTTCCAATTGGAGGAATAAATAATTGATTTATTTCTTCTGTTTTCCCTCACGAGTTATGCTCACTAGGATTTTACCAAATTAAGAAACCATTTGATATAATGAATTGTACTTTACTGTTTTTATTTTGAAAGTTTACTCTTTTTTCATCTGCAAACTGATAGGTTTCTATTTCAATTGTATGAATACTCTTCTGCTGATATTTTGTAGAAATAGCTTATATTTTAAAAGTTTAATAGTCTACTTGAAATATCCGAGCTTCACCTTGCTGTCCATTCCAACAAGCCCTTTACAGCTTTATTGCTAAGTTTAAAGATGAATTTAATAGTTAACTCAATGACATTGCCTTGATTGCTACTTGTGAGTTAAAGATGGCTTGAGCTTTCATCATTGGATCACACATGCCATTAAGAGTCATTTAGAGAGCTTATTTGGTTTTCTTATCTATTCTCTCAAAACTGCCGATTAAATCTTTGAGGTGATTTGAAATTGAATGCGTACGCAATCATGGTCCCTCCTGTTTAATAACCCTGATTTTCATGGCTATGTACCACAACCATTTCTTATTCAACGATCATTCTTTTTGTGATGATATATCTCTCCTCATACATTTGAAAAACAAACATAAATATGATTTGTACTCTCTTTCCTGTGAAAGGCTTGTGAATATAGTTAAATTAGATTGGCCAAATGTTCTAGTGAGAGGTGTGAGAATAATACATAGTATACATGGCATTCATCATGAGAATGACCATCCATATCGAGTGGGTGACTTTAGTTTTGGAATGTTGCGTGTGATTAGTTTTAATGGCACTCTTTGTCTCGAATATTCTAACATCCTGAAATTTTGTGTGTGATTAGTTTACTGTAATATTTGTGAGTCAGTATGTTAAGGATGCAGAAAATTTAAGATTTCTTGTGCACAAAGGAAAGCAAAAATTGATTCCCCTATCGAGTGTAAACTCCAGGAGAGGCACGGTTTACTCTCTCTGAATCTGGTTGCAACTGTGTCCATATCAAATACAAAAAAAAAGGAGTAACTGAAAGACAATGAGGATGCTGAAAAGTATGTACATGCTATTTTAACAAAATTTAAGTACAAAATTGACAAGTTCAGGTTGTACCATTGATTCTTTAATGTCTCGAAAGCTTTTATCTTTCTATTTTCTTGATGCAAGCTATTATTATTAGAGTCTTGAAGCTTTTGTATTCACGGTACTTAATATTTGAATTGAATATTTTATGGTGATCAAGTCTAATGTTAATGCATGTATATGCTTCACTTACCAAATAAATAAAAATGACACTTACCGGAGGTTCAGAACCGACGCATTCCGAAGCCAAAATGACAAGAATGTTAGGATTTCTCTTGCAAAACTCGCAATGAAAGCATACTTGTTCGTTCCAGAATATCTGAAATTGTTCCATTTTTTACAATGTTATTAGTCTAGACATGTGAACATTACAATTCTATTAGTTGCTTAATTTTCCTCCTTATGTTGTGTAGCATACTAAATATACATGCAGCGCCAAATGCCGAATTCAAGCTGTGTTTGGGCAGCAAATGAGCAGATCTTCCTGATTTAGAAGCTTGTATCTGTTGTTTACAAATTACTTTTCCACTTATTATTTACTTACTGAATGCTATTTGTGTCATTCATAGTAACATCTAGTTTGTGTTTACAACTTACAAAGTTTGTGTTTGGAACAATATTTCTTAGAGAATCATGACCCCTAGCCTCACTGTTTGATTCTTGCCTGCACACTCTACCTTCTTTTTGCAATTACTTCATTTCCATTTTTCTAACTTATTCATGCACATACTTGAGCCAAGAAAATGAACACTTTATACTAATGATAATTTATTTGCCTTATTGAAGTGTTGGTTTCATATAATTGTTATGATGACATTCATATCAGTTTTTGGTTGAGAAAAACCAAATTTAGGCGGGAAAAAAATGGTTCAGATAGAAAACTGGATTTTAGAACCAGTTTAAGTAATTAAATAACCGGTTTTAGAACCTGTTTAAGTAAATAATTGGTTTTTTTATAAATTGGTTTTAAACTGAATCGAAACGTTTTACAAAATAAACTAATTTTAGATGAAAGTGAGTTTGGTTTGGTTCATGAACCAGAAATTTGAGTGTGTAAACTAGGAAATATACATGTTCATATGACAATGAGTGCAAAAAGGGAATATGGAAAAGGTTTAATTTGTACATGTATCATCAAAGAAAAATATGTGAACAATTTTATATCTCTAAAATCAATTTTGACCCCTCCAAAATTGGAACCAAAGATACAGTTGATCTAAATAATAATTTTTGATCAAGTCCTAAGGTGTGGAAAACAGGAACAACCAGAGCTCTTAATGACATTGTAATGTGGAATGGTGTTAAAGAGAGCATGCATGATAAGAAGTATATGATCTTGATACTTTGAAAGACATTCATTATTACTACAAAAGTGTGCTACATATGACTAATTTAATATAAAAGTGAGTTGAAACAGTGTAAAAATCAAATCTAAAATTAGAAACTACATTTTTTAACTTCAAATAGAATTATTTCTTAAAACAAATTCAATTATACTCTAGAGAAATTAAATATTTCAAAATCAATATTATATCTAAAATTGAAACCAAAGATAAAGTTGATCTAAAATTATAATTTGTAATCATTATACAGTACTAAGTCATATGGTGTGGAAAAATGAGCTAGGGTATAATATATTGATTAAGAAGGCAACATAAAGCTATAATTCATTCTTTACTAGAACCATATATATTGTATTAAAATAATAATCCATACAATATTGAATTTTATATCATTATCCATGTTTACGAGATTCATTTATGTTAACCTCCAAAGTTGCAAGCAATTCCAAAAATAATTCACTTGACTCAAACCGGAACACTTTCCATGTTCATCCCATTCATGTTTCCAATAATTTACACTATCTCTAGCACTGCCCTTTAATAGTTAGGAATATCATGCTAAAAAATAAAATAAAATAAAATAATAATGTTAGTCAAATTTCTTTTTTATTTCCTTTTTTAACATGCTTAATAAGTACATTTTAGTATGACCCAATTTTAAAATCCAAGTTTAAAGTTGGTTTAAGGTTAAGGTGCCGGGTGTTGACAACAATTTACATATGCGTTACTTAAACTTTTTTTTAAAGATGTGGTTATTTAACATGTTGAGATTTTTGAATATATTGATCATTTGTATCTTATTGACTCTTCTTTTTGTTCACACCTTGTGGTGATTATAAATTTGTAGTTAATATATTCTCTTTTAGCCGTTTAAAAAAATATAGTATATGCATATAGTTGATTCTCTATTTTATTTTATGAAAAGAGCAATGTTATTTAATAAGAAAATTTTACATAAAAAAAACAAGAATCAACACATGGCAAAATCTTAAAGAATGATGTCATTTAACCTTTTTTTTGTAGAAATCATAGATGGTGGTAGATATAAACAAGAGGTGAAAAATTAATCTTACAATTTTTCTCCATAAAAGTTTTTAACAAAAAGTTTATCCCTAATTGAAAAAGCAGTTCCTCAAGACTAATATGAAGGAAGCAAGTGAGATGAGTTAGATAGTAAATGCAATTACTCCATCCGTCACATATTATAAACAAAAAAAATCATTTTTTTTGTCTGAAATTATAAGCAAAAGCAATTTACTTTCATCATTTTCAAGATTTTATTTTATTTACTCTAATAAAATTTAATACAAATTATATTTAATTTATCGTCTCTCTTCTTTTCCTCGTAATTAATCACCAATAAAAATTCTTTTTATATCTTCCCATTAAACTTATTTCAAGGAAAACATAAAAAGTCATAGTTTAAATTATCACATTTTACTTTTTTTAATAAGTGTGATTTTTTTTTTACTTACAATATGAGAAAAAGGAAGTACTTAATAGCATAATGGCAAAATTACTTATATTTTTATTATTTATACTAACATTTTTTAGTGTTAATTGTAATGGATTTGATGCCTATAAAATCACTATAATATATCTCACGGGTATTGTTATCCAAAAAATTGCCTTATTATCTATACTCGACAACTTTATTTTATGAGTATACATGGGATGTGACCCATTAATACTACAAATCTACCGACTATTCCACCACCAACACCAAATCCATTATTATTTAACGTTAAATAATAATGGGTTTGGTGTTGGCAGTGGAATAGTAGATAGATTTGTGGTATTAACGGACCACATCCTATGTATGCTCATAAAATAAGGTTGTCGAGTATAGATAATAAGGCAATTTTTTGGATAACAATACCCCTGCGAACTGCGATATATCATAGTGATTTTATTGGCATCAAATCCATTACGATTAACACTAAAAAAATGTTAGTATAAATAATAAAAATATAAGTAATTTTGCCATTATGCTATTAAGTACTCCTTCCGTCTCATATCGTAAGAAAAAAAGAAAAAATTCACGCTTATTAAGAAAAAATAAAATGTGATAATTTGAAATATGATTTTTTGTGTTTTTTTTTTAAATAAGTTTCATGAGAAGATGTAAGAAGAATTTTTATTGGTAATTGATTATGAGGAAGAGAAAAGAGATGATAAATTAAATACAATTTGTATTAAATTTTATGAAAGTAAATAAAAAAAAATCTTGAAAATGATAAAAGTGAGTTATTTTTTATTATAATTTGAGAAGAAAAAAAGGAATTTCTTTTTTGTTTTGATACATAAAAAGGAATTTCTTTTTGTTTATAGTAATATGTAACGTAGAGAGTAATTGCATTTAGTACCTAACTCATCTCTCTTGCTATTATGCTAGTTATCGCGACTCGCGAGAAAACTTTTCACGAGCAAATCACGAACAACTTTTTTAACGTAAAAAGTAAAACTCTTACCAGTATAACCTCTCTCTCTACTTTTTTTTTGTTATTCCTTTCTCTCTCTCCCCTTCAAACACCATTTATCTCTGTATTTTTTTCTTAGTCATCTGTAGCACATAGGCCTGTGAAGCCCCGATACGCGACACGATACAGATATGATACGATACCGATACGTCGATATGTGAAAATTTTAAAAAATTCATATCCGATACTGGCGCGATACGTTATTTAAAAATTAATTTTAAAATTAAATATATAAATGCACAATATATAAACATGACTAAAATCAATAATACTAGTTAAGTATTTGTGTTTCATTAATATTGTCCTAAAAAAATATTAAGTTAAGTATTTGTATTCCTTTAATATTGTCCTAAAAAATAATGATCATCAGTATATTTTAAGTTATACATCTTAAGTTAAGTATTATACAAAAAGAGCATCATTAGTACTATCCAAAAAAAAAAACATAGTTAGTTACTCAGTAACAACATAATAGTTTGATATTTACTAGGAAACACGGATTGTATCGGATATTATTTTTTATTTAAAAATAAATATTTTACCTGATACTTTTCCGATACGAGTATCGGGAAGTATCGGACGCGTATCGGATATTATTTTTTTATTTAAAAATAAAGATTTAACCGATACTTTTCCGATACGAGTATCAAGACGTATCAGAAGAGTATCGGTATTGGGTACGTATCGGACACGATACTTCACCAATTTTAGAGTATCGGGACTTCATAGACATAGGCGTAAAGAAACAAAGTGATTGTTACCCACGCTTCAATGTGTCGGCACTTTCCTACCTTCTTCACTTTATCTACTATAGTTCGTTCCTTCATTAAATTATCTTTTTAATGATTTGTTCACTGTTTTGTAAAAAAATTGTTAATGGTTTCAATTTGTTGGTATGATTATTGTTGTAGATGAGTGTTATAACCACAAAACTAAGTTTAGAGTGAGAGAGTTTGCTTATGGTTTTTCTTTGGGTGAGGAGTGGTTCTTTGGATTTAGCGGTTGGAGAAAAAATGAAGTGGAGGGAGAGCAACAAGAGAAATGGAAAAGATGGTTAAAAATAAAAAATAGTAGAAAATAACAAGTTAGTGAATATTCGTTATGTGTTCCTTCGGACTATATAGCATAGCTCATTAAGTAATCATGAGTTTCTTAAAAAAAATTAAAAAAAGTAATGAGTAATTGCATGATAAGGTGTGGAAAACATGAACAACCAGAACTCTTAATGACATGTAATGTGTAATGATGTTAAAGAGAGCATGCATGATAATTGAATATTTTTTATAAAAAAAAATAAAAATTCAATTATACTCTAAAGAAATTAAATATGTCAAAATTAATATTATATCTCTAAAATTGAAACATGCAGTTGATCTAAAATTATAATTTGTAATCGTTATACAGTACTAAGTCATATGGTGTGGAAAAATGAGCAAGGGTAATCTATTGATTAAGAAGGCAACTTGAAGTTATAATCTCAAAGCTTGAAAGGAATTCATTCTTTACTAGAACCATATATGTTGTATTAAAATAATAATCCTTACAATTGAATTTTATATCATTATCCATGTTTACCAGATTTATTTATGTTAACCTCCCAAAGTTGCAAGCACTTCCAAAAGTAAATCACTTGACTCAAACCGGAACACTTTCCATATTCATCTCATTCATGTTTCCAAAAATTTACATTATTTCCATCTTTTAAATAAGGCCATATTCTATCCAGCCCCTTTGATCGTTAGGAATATCATGTTAAAAAATAAATAAAATAAAATAATAATGCTAGTCAAGATAATAAAATTAATGAGAATAGTAAAATTGTTTAGATAATCTTACCTTTTTCAAATTCGCCTGCAGCTGGAACTTGTGGCGGCCTAATTTTGCTTTTAGTATTTGTAGGCCACACACCATGCAAGAGCAGTGTCATCCCTCAGATTTTAGGTGTCTTTTGGTTAAGTCATATAAAAATATATAATGTAAAAGAAAAATTAAAAATTATACTTTTAATTGTCATAATTTTTCGGATAACTTTTAATTTTTCAAATAGATTTTACTATTATCAAAATTATAAGAGTTTAAGTCTAGTTTAAAATTTAGTTATAATATTTATTTAATTTATTTATTTTATCACCTGGACGCACGTACGCATACATGAATGCATGCACATACACACGCTTTATCTATACTAATATATAAAGGGGATACAAATTTTTGGGATAACTTTTTCATTATTCATATTTTACCCTTAAAAAAACTACAAAAAAAAACTAAGCACAACAAATAACTAGCCACAACAAAAAAGGAGGTCAAGTAGTTATCAATTAACTAAGTCCAATAAAAAAAGAGATTAAATAGTTATTTATATTTGCACAATAGAAAATATCGATCACAGCAAACAAAAAAAAAATATCGATCACACAAATGGGCACGGCGGCTAGTGTAAAATAAATGATACTCTAAAATTTTAATGCTCTGTGCAGTCGCTCCTTTTAAACATCCTCCAAAATATTTTTGTGAAAGAGTTACCCCTATTGGATTTAGGCATGGTGTTAACAGTGGAGGTGGGTTTAACAAAAAATAACATAATAAGTAGCTTGAACCAATGAGCCATTGTAGAAAACTTGTGTTTGTTTGGTTTACGTTTTGAAATTGGCTTATGTATCTATAGTATTTATAGGTGAAATTCCAAATTTTTTCTTTTGCACCCACAAATATCAAATTGGCTTATTTCAAATTTTATTTTGACTTTAATATATTTATTTTTACCTAAGCACCCAAATATCAATACATTAATACTTTATTGAGATTATTTTAGTAAAAATAATATTCTCATTTCTATTTATGTACATTTTTAATATGTGAGAAATGATCAATAATATGTCATTCATTCTCCAGGCTTTCAATTTTTAACTGAAGAAAAGCCTTATCCCGCTCAATCTCGTTGAATTGCTCCCCGACCCAATGGCGGATCTATGTATATAACAATGTGGGCTCAAGCCCCCACAAGGAAACATAAAATTTCTATACTACTACTACTACTATACATTTTTTATTATAAAGAAAATACTATTATATTTTTTGTAAGCCCCCATAAAATTAATTTGGCCATTAACTTATTCTTAAATATTTATCACAAGTTCATTTTTATTGCTTTCCAACTTTTCATTACTCCAATTTCTTCTTCTTAATTTGTTTTGTGTTGGTCATCTTTCATTTAATTGTATTAGCAAAATAAATAAAGCATCATCTACCAACAATGAATTGGTATAAATGGTAAGGGATTTGAACCGTTTAAGCAAGTTTTTTTAGGTTTGATCCCCAACTCTTGTGTATGTAGAAAATTCTCATGAAAGAAGAGAAATTACCTTGTTTATCCAACAAATTCCCTAGAGATGATTACTCACTGTTAACAATAGTGAAAATTTTGTATCTATAACATGGTAAAAAAAAAAAACAAACATCATCTAAAAAGTATTTTCATTGGTTGTAATATTTGTAGCTCCCACCAAAGAAAATTTCTGGATCCGCCACTGCCCCGACCTACTCATCACCAATTGGGAACTCTTGATCCGCTAGAATGGAACAATTCTAAGTTCGCAGCTTGGCAACATGAGAAGTACAAGCAACTATAGCTTTATGTCGACCTAGAGACCCAAGGTCCCCTATGGCCACAACTTCAACGTCGGGATGAGAAAAGGCCACTTTTTTTTATTAAACTTTGTTTGAAAAATTCATAATATATTTAAGAAATTAAATACCACTTTTTATTAAACTTTGTTTTTATTTCAAGATTAATTTTGATACTGACCTTTTTTTTTATTTATGTACCCAAATATATATAGATCAAGATGATGACAATTATATAGTACTACTATTATTAATAATAATTCATCCCTAATTTGTACCAAAAAAATTAAAAATTCATCCCTAATTGTAAAAGGGTTTTTTTTTTTTTAATACTAAAGGGGCCAAAGCCCGGGAAAAAAAAAACTACAAATAGATGATTCTAGGGGTAGTTATCCTCATAACATCAGCTAACAACAATGAGCTCACTCTAGGAGGACATTAATCATACATATGCAACCTCGGATCATGATCACAACCCAAATTAGCAAGGGCATCGGCAAAAACATTTGCCTCACGATAAGAATGACATATCTTGACTTCCCAATCCATTGCAAGTAGACGACAAATTTCGTGAATAAGTCTCCAACCAACAACACTTCCATCTCCCGCGCTCTGTGCACCACTACATTAGAATCAATATGCAGCTCAATTTTCTTGAAACCTCTTACATAAGCAAACTTAAGGCCATCAAGAACTCCCCAAAGCTCAGCAATATAAGCAGTACATGTCCCCAAATGCCGCGAAAAACCACCAAGCCATTGACCGTTGGAGTTTCTGAGAAGCCCTCCACAACCAGCGAAGTTATTACGTAAAAGGGTTTTTTCTAACATGTGGAAGATTGTACAAGATAAGCTTGAGTAATTAATATTTACTTTGTGGGTTTTCCAAAAATTAAGGATGAAAATATGTAATTTTGTTTTGGAAGGACGAAAACTAAAATTTGCTAATCAACCGAAAAGAGACAGATAGAAGAAAGAGTGGGAGTCTGGGAGGAGAGCTCCCTTTTTCACTATTCCACTTTTACTCTCGTTTTTGGAAATATTAAATTTAAATTTTATGGTAGTTATAAATTGAAGGATATTCTTGTACGCTCAAAATAATCAACATTTTTCTTTCTTTTATTTATTTTCCTTTTGTCTCATATCAAACAATACAACAAATTTACTCTATTTTTCACTGATTTATCTCTTACGCTCTTTCTCACATTTTTCTCTCTTATTTATTTCTCGTCACAACCAAACATACCCTAAGAGATACTGAGTTGGAGGAATTGAGTGTTTATTAAGGTTATTTTTTGGCAATACCACATTTTGAGATCGTAGTTTATAGTTTATAACTTATAAGTTCATATAACAAAAAGAAATACATCCGGTGAAGTTTTTCTTTTTTCTCATGAGCTTTTACCTTATTTCTGTATAACTTATTTTAATAAGTTCATTCAATTAGTTTATATTTTATCATTTTTTTTATGAACTTTTTATTTTGATAAAAGCTTTCCTATGGACATAAAATTTATTTCTAGACGAATAATACCATTATCTCTTTCAACCATAATGATTTAATCCTTTTTTTCTTTCACAAAATGATTTAATCCATTTTAAAACAAACATTTTCCATCTTTATCATCTTTAAGTGATCAAGTTAATTTGCAGTAAAAAAAAAAGTGATCAAGTTAATTTTTAAAGTTCAGAGTTAACACTACAAGTACAACTACAAGTGCATAGTTCTATTATAATACCTTTCAAAAAAATTCTGGTAGTCGGCACAACTTGTGCTAGGGAGACTATTTTTTCCTTTTTATATATATACATCTCATTTTGGCTTGTTCAAAAATAAAAATAAAAATTAGAAGTTGTGTCAAAAATAAAATAAAATTAGAAGTGATTTATTTTTCCCAAATAAAAAAACCGCATTTTGGAAACAAAGAGAATCGAGAAGCTTCCGGAAACCCGATTTTGTGGTAACACAAACCCCTTCTTAAACCCTACTAACCAATTCTCTGTTCAACAACAAACTTTTCGAATCTCACACTCTCTCCTCAATTCACTATGCACCGACTCTCCAATCGTTCTTCCTCCGTCTCCGCCTTACTCCGTTACGGCGGCGCACTTAGCCGTGACGCAGTTGCTCCACTTTCACCTTCCATTTCTCATTCGGTATTCATCTTTCTCGCTTCTATAGTAATAGTATTCGGTAGCTTCACAAACCAATCCGTTTCTTCGGATTCTTCTGTTATTAATATATTTTCAATTTTACTTTTGTGCATATTGTAATAAATTTTGTTGCCTCTGTAATAATTTCTGTTGTTGTGAATATTTATTTTTTGAAGTGTAAGAGCAGCATTGAAATGATTATAGTTAGATCATTGGTTTATGAATCTATGATGATGATTATTATTATTATAAATTGAAGTTTGTTAGTTTTATGCTGTGTATAGCTCACATCACAATAAATCTGTGCATATGTTAATGTTACATCACAATAAGGTGAAGTACTATATGTACTTAGCCGACGGCGGTGGGTTGAGCATCACTTGTACTTTATCCACTGCTTCTTTTAATATATTTATATATATCTTCTGATTGGCCGTTCAAAAAACAAAATATGTCACATCATAGTCACATACATCACTATAAGTTTGTTAGTCATATGTGTTAGATGATGACAATGGGGCCTATTTGGATAAACAGCTTATAGCACAAGTGCTTATGATGATAAGCGCTTATGTATAAGTATACATAAGCTGTTTTTATAGCAAAAAATAAAATAAAGATAAATTGTTTTTATACATGCTTAGAGTTGTTTTTCATAAGTTATATTGGAGATCTTATGAAAATAATCTAGAAATTTTTTATGAAAATTGTCATAAGCTGTGTTTTCTTAAGTTCTTACAAACAGTCTCACAAAACATATGTCAGTGGATAAGCTCAATAAGTTAATCCAAACAAGGCTCAATGTCCTTTTTGAAGTTTGAAATTGGGAGCTTGGATCATTTCTGTTGTCATTTTCAAGGTCTTATTATTATTTTTTTTCTTCTGATTGTGAGCAGGTGGGTGAGAATGACACAAAACCCAGATGGTATTCCATATTAGGTTCTGAGAAATCCAGCAATGTTAATCAGCTAAATTTGAAAAGAGATTTGTTTTTGGGAAAACGATATGAATCAACTGCTGCAGAATCTAATGCATCCAGTTCCCCACCAGCTGAGAAATTTGAGTACCAAGCAGAGGTATTGCTGTCTTTCATATGTATGTGTGTGGTTTGTTGCCTCTAGTGCATTTGATATATATCATGAACTTTGTATTGGCAGGTTAGTCGGCTCATGGACCTCATTGTTAACAGTTTATACAGTAACAAGGAAGTGTTTCTCAGGGAACTTATTAGGTATGATCCATCCCTGTTGTAGGCTTTTTTTTCATTTTTTATTTTTGTCTTGAAACCTTTTTGCCAGAACTAGAGTCGGTTCAATAGCCAGAACTAGAATTTGTTCAATAGCTAGGTGATTCCAAGTATAATTACTACTATATTGTTTGAGCATTGGTGAACGTTGTGTTTCAGCGTTACCGAATATAGTCAATTATGTTCATAATAATACTAATTTAGTTTGGTCTATTAAAGGCTTACCCTGGTTCTGCTTTTCCTCTTCCTCTAATATATTTACGCAAGTTTAAGTATTTATTTTGAAAAAGTTACTTATGCCTCTCTCTCCAAAAAAACTATTTCTAGAAATCAGGGCAATCCAGTGTTATAAATCTCCTATAATGGCAGCATCTTGGGAAGGGCCAGACCTGCTATAGATTTATTGTTTATATGTTGTTTTACCTTGAATTCATCAGAGGCTAATTCCACTATCTGAACCTTTGACCTCCGCTTCAAAGTGCCCCTGTGCCCTAGCTCCGCTTCAAAACTGGATCTATAAATATTGTTGAAAAATTCAAGTAACCTATGCCTTTGGTATTGGTTAGATGATTCATTGCCTTACCCAGTCTGTTAATTATGCACTTTTTTCACAGCAATGCAAGTGATGCCTTGGATAAGCTGCGGTTTTTGAGTGTTACAGAGCCTGAATTGATGAAGGATGCTATTGATTTTGATATCCGAATTCAAGCTGATAAAGATAATGGGATTATCACCATTACGTAAGATAATTGGCGTTTGATTTTTTTTTTCCCGTTCCTTTCAATGCAGTTGGTGCTGTAACTTCTGTTTTATGCAGTGATACAGGCATTGGTATGACTAAGCAAGAAATAGTTGACTGTCTTGGAACTATTGCTCAAAGTGGAACTGCAAAGTTTTTGAAGGCTCTAAAGGTCTTGCCTCTTCTGCAGCATGATTTAGGATTATATTGACTTTATTCTATTTTTGCTATTATGTATCTTGTGTGCTGACAAAGGTGTTTCATTCAAAAGGATAATAAGGGTGCTGGTGGTGACAACAACTTAATTGGTCAATTTGGTGTGGGGTTTTATTCTTCTTTTCTAGTTGCTGATCGGGTATGCATTAAAATTTAAATAAAAGTGATGATGATATGGTACTTTGTTTTAAGTTTTTTTCCTGGAAGTTTATATATATATTTTTTGTGGTTTGAAGGTGGTTGTCTCAACCAAGAGTCCAAAATCCGATAAACAATATGTTTGGGAAGGAGAGGTAAATGCTAGCTCATATACCATATCTGAGGAGACGGATCCTGAGAAGCTTATTCCAAGAGGAACTCGCCTTACACTGCATCTTAAGGTATGTAGAAAATTCCCCTTTTAGACATTCTGCTAGTATATTAGTTTCTTTATTCTGGAGCTTATGGTTGTTTGTGCATTTTACCCGCTGGTATTTTTCAGAGGGATGATAAAGGCTTTGCACATCCAGAGCGGATTGAGAAGCTTGTGAAAAACTACTCCCAGTTTGTCTCATTCCCTATATACACTTGGCAGGAAAAGGGATTCACCAAAGAAGTATGACTATGCACTCCAGTTCTTTTAGTTTCAATGAGACTATGTCTGTCTTTAAGATTGTTTTGTTCCCTAGCCCTTTCTTGACTACTGGATGTGAAGTTGATTTTTGAGCTTTTACCAAAATTTCTCTAATTTCAGGTAGAGGTTGATGAGGATCCAGCTGAGTCAAAAAAGGATGACCAAGATGAGAAGACCGAGGTAATGTTTTGATACATGTTGTGTATTCCCTGAATCAGCTGTCTATGAAATTATGAGTACATATTTGATTGTTTAGCTGCTCTGTGTATTTGCCAACTGTTTCATAACTTGACACATTGTTATACCAGAAGAAGAAGAAAACTAAGACTGTTGTTGAGAAGTACTGGGATTGGGAGCTCACAAATGAGACTCAACCTATCTGGGTTAGTTTTATGTTTTCCAACTGCATTTCTTATGCTTAAAGTGAAAGTTGGTTATTAAGATGGAGTCTAATTTAGACGTTAATCTATTTGTGCAGCTTCGTAATCCTAAAGAAGTCACCAAAGAGGACTACAATGAGTTTTACAAGAAAACATTTAATGAATACCTGGAGCCGTTGGCATCATCACACTTTACCACAGAGGTAAAAGAATTATTTCTCAAGTGCAATCTTCTTATGTGTGATGGTTTTTTATATATATATATATATTTTTATTAAGCTGGAAGATATAGCTTGATAACCTCAGTTGTACTCTAAAGATGAATCTTAATACTAATTTGACAGCTAATGTTCTGATGGTGGTGTTGCAGGGTGAGGTAGAATTTAGGTCTATACTTTATGTTCCTCCCTATGCTCCATCAGGGAAGGATGACATTGTCAATCCCAAGACCAAGAATATAAGACTATATGTGAAGAGAGTATTCATTTCAGATGACTTTGATGGAGAACTGGTATAGGAACTCTGCTGTACCATCTTGATTTCTTGAGTAACAAGATAGTATTTTGATTATTTTATCCTCCTCTGATATATAATTTACTTGAACAGTTCCCAAGATACTTAAGTTTTGTCAAAGGTGTGGTTGACTCAAATGATCTTCCACTCAATGTGTCACGTGAAATTCTTCAAGAGAGCCGCATAGTAAGTA
The DNA here is from genome assembly GCA_030408175.1 of Trifolium repens. Taxonomy (NCBI): domain Eukaryota; kingdom Viridiplantae; phylum Streptophyta; class Magnoliopsida; order Fabales; family Fabaceae; genus Trifolium; species Trifolium repens. The sequence goes on from CP125844.1 coordinate 57,968,202, forward strand.
GATAGGGTGCAGGACATGCACTTAACATTTCCACATAATTTTCGTTGATGATACATGTATAAAACTCTATTAGTTACAAAATGCTGAAACTTCTATGTGGTGCTTGAAGGTGCGGATTATGAGGAAACGGTTGGTCAGAAAGGCTTTTGACATGATTCTGGGGATATCCATGAGTGATAACAAAGAGGTGTGGTCTAATTCTGGAAATTTGCAGTTAGAAAGCTTTTTTCATTTTTCTTGCAAAGTTGTTTTACTTGTCTCTTCTATTCATAGAAATGCTTGCTTGTACCCTGTTAATATATCACCAGCTGCCTTGTTCTGTGTGCAGGATTATGAGAAGTTTTGGGAGAACTTTGGCAAACACTTGAAATTGGGCTGCATTGAAGACCGTGAGAATCACAAACGTATTGCTCCCTTGCTTCGGTTTTACTCATCCCAAAGTGATGAATGGCTTATCAGCTTGGATGAATATGTTGAGAACATGAAGCCTGATCAAAAGGATATTTATTACATTGCTGCGGACAGTGTGAACAGTGCAAAGAACACACCTTTCTTGGAGAAACTCACAGAGAAGGATCTTGAAGTATTATAAGCTTGTTTTAATTATTTAAATATTATAACCTTTGATCATTTATTCATTTATTTATTTATTGGTTCTTGTTATGTAATCTTGCAGGTGCTGTTTTTGGTGGATCCAATAGATGAGGTTGCCATCCAAAATATTAAATCATACAAGGAAAAGAATTTTGTTGACATTAGCAAGGAAGACTTGGATCTAGGTTAGGTTTACTTCTTTTTTAATTATGTTTCCTTCTCATGATTTATTTTTGATTAATGCTATTGGACAAACACTCAACTTGAGAAGCGTATTTGTGTTTCATTGATCAAATATTTACCTGGTATCCCTTACAGTAGCTTGGATTTACGGTTGCTAAATGTAGTTTGTTATTTTTGTAGGTGATAAGAATGAGGAAAAGGAAAAGGAGATGAAGCAGGAATTTAGCTCGACAATTGACTGGATTAAGAAACGTTTGGGTGATAAAGTTGCAAGTGTGCAAATTTCAAACCGACTGAGCTCTTCGCCTTGTGTCCTGGTGTCAGGAAAATTTGGTTGGTCTGCGAACATGGAAAGGTGGGTTTTACATTATCATACATATTTTATTATGTAGTTTTTTGTTAATGTAACTTAAGTAAGTAACGCTCTGCTGTGTGTAAATCAAATTTGCTGCTGCAGGTTAATGAAGACACAAACTATGGGTGATGCCACTAGCTTGGAATTCATGAGAAGCAGAAGGGTGTTTGAGATTAACCCTGACCACCATATTATCAGGAACTTGGATGTATGTATCTTTTTTGTCATGTGTAGTATATATCTAATTATATATAATAAATTGCACATTGAAATAATGGTAATGTAAATTAATCGGTAAATTTCAGGCTGCATGCAAAACTAATCCCGACGATCAAGAGGCCCTCAGAGCTATTGATCTTTTGTACGATGCAGCTTTGGTTTCAAGTGGATTTACGGTAAGATCTTCTTGACATCACTCTTATGAAAGTGATTTAAGCCCCGTTATGAAATTATATCATGCAAAGATGAGTTGCAATTACATATGATACAAAATATTTGGTAGCAGAAAATGGAACATAGGCTAGTAATTTTTAGCTCTCATTCACACCAAAATGCGCAGCGTGATGAATATTATATGTTTTGACTCAATCTGTTGGTGTGCAGCCTGATAATCCAGCACAGCTTGGAGGAAAGATATATGAGATGATGGGCATGGCTCTTAGTGGTAAATGGTCGTCTCCTAGTCAGTTTGAGTCCACTCAAACTCAGCCCCATGTCCTAGAAACTCTAGAAGCTGAAGTGGTCGAGCCTACTGAGGCTGGCACTCAAAAGTGAGAAGACTTTCTATAGAGATTTTTGTTTTCACTTCTTTCGGAAAAACTACACATTTGAAGAACATTGGTGGTCTTATTTTATAGATATGTTGTTGAGTAACTTTCAGTATAATGCCAAGCATGTGTAATTCGTATTCGTTGTTTTTGGCTTGATATTGAATAAGCTACTCATTATTGCCATATCTTATTTGACATCTCTGTAGTTCTTTTATTTTTGGAATGGTATAATATATAATTTGATGAATGTATTAGGCTATGCCATTAGAATGAGCTATGGGATAGAAAATCATGAACTTTAATAACACGAAATGCAGAGCCATGCAAGGGACCTTTACAATAGTCAATGTTATAATAACATTTAACCAAGCAACTTTAGTCAATAGTCAAGTATTCTAGTATTTTCTATTTTATTTAAACAAGCAACTTTTTTATAAACAAAACAACTTCCATGCATTTTATCATCAAAGGTTCAGTACAAAAAGGAACAAATTCAAAGAATAGGTGACTAGTCCAAAAAATGGTTGTCCTCACCAGAGTGCGAAACCATATTTATTTATGCCTTACAAATTTTACCTCAAAGTTGGACAACCAAGTCATCTTGGGATGCGATAGTGTTGCCAAAAGAAAATAATGTCATGTGTTGGTTAGACTTTTAAGTTTATTGTTTGTAAACATCACAATCATTTTAGTTTTGAGAGAAAGTGAATTGCTATGTAACCATTATTTTCTTACGAAACACTAGTGTCATATTATTAGAACCACAACCGTTTTCTCTTTTTCTATTTTGCATTTCTATTGTTGTCATAATGCATAATAATCACACCCAAATAGACACTCATAATCCAACAAAGAAGGCCACACAAATAATGAAAATCCTCTCTGTCAAACATACAAATCAAATAGTGGTAATGTGAAATTCATCTGCATCATCCAATGGCTCTTTAGTAATGTGAAATTTTGTAAAACATGAAACAAAGTAACCACATTAAAAAGTTAATAAAGAAGTAATAAAAATGTGACATGATAATATGAGATCATCCTTGAAGCTTCACTGATTCACTTCATAACCATTAACATGATAATGTACAACACTACTTTTCACCAAAAGGATCCACACTATCAAAGCATGAATGGAAGTATGGAAATGTTTTGCAGATTGAGAGGAATATTTATCAGAGCTATATTGTATAAAAAACCAAATAATAACCAACACAGACAATTGCTTATTTGCAAAATCAGTTTGAAGCAGAATCTTGAGAAGTCAGCTAGAAGCTTGTGTGCTGCGAGATCCAGCAGTATGTTTGATTTTGATACATATATTTTTGTGAAGTGCAATATCTGATGCATCAGTGTTGGACAGTGCAGCAGCGTGACAGTAACACATCAGTCGATGCGCATACTAGGCTCACGAAGCTTGTAGGGCATTGTCCTCGTGGCGAGCAGAAGTTAGGTGACCTAGCTGTAACCCTTGTAATTCTTGATGGCCTTGTTGACAATCATTTATCACAATGGTTTCTACGAGTTCACTGTAGGTTGAAAAAACTGAGTCAACAAATATAAACTTAACCTGAATTGTTTTTATCAATAAGTTAAATAGGCCACTTTTCACCTCTAACATTAACCCCAACATTTCAAGCAGTTTGTGTATGCCTTTTTAAGGTAATTTCAGTGTGTAAAATATAAGAAAATTTTGCATCACAATTTCAAGCATAATCACAATAAAATATGCCAGTCAGTATCTAATATCTATCCTCTTTTTTCTTCTGTTTTATTTGTTACAAGAGGAACTCGCCTTTGTGCTAGTATTGTAGTTTTCTTTATTCTAGAGCTTATGATTATTTTTACAATTTACTCACGGCTGGTTTTCTGAGAGATAACAGATGTTTTGCTCATCCAAAGCAGATTGAGAAGCTTGTGAAAAACTACTCCCAGTTTGTTTCTATAGCATAATTGCCATACAAGTATGCTCAAGAAGTAAAATAAAATAAAATGAAGTACCTATAGCATTAATATACTTACAAAGCAATATCTTTCATTTAAAATCATAATAATCATCACAATCACGTACCTCTTAAACGAAAACAAACAACAAAACTAATCACTTATTCTTTCAAACGGTAGAAAGTTTTCCTTATAAATCATTATCCGGGAAGAATAGCTACCCTTAAGACCAAGCTCTTCAATTTTTTGGGTGTTTAAATCCAACCATACTATTTCATCATCCTTTTTCCTAAAGAATATATCGCCCTTTTTACCAATTCCAATCGGATAGTCAACGCAGGGCAAAGGACCCACAATAAAGAGTTTGATCCATGACTCCTTGATACCAACTTCACCCAAAATTGATATGTGAAAAGTACTCATCTCTGCATAATTTGAAATAAATCCAATCGATCCATTTAACATGTTTAAATATCTAAACACAATTTCAGAATCAATATGATCCATATTTGAAGGTATGGATGTTTTCACAAATGTCTCATTGTTCAAGTCAAATGACACCAAATAAACTTCATTACCAATTTCACTTTCATCCTCACCCAACCAGTGACACACTCCATCGGTGTACACATATACATCTGCAGAACTACTACATTGCATTGGCATATCTAAATCAAGTTTTCTCCAACAATTACTTTTTAGACAATATATCTCCCACAAGGAATCGTGATTTCCATCTTTCCATGTCTCTTCCCAATCTGCGTCAGTTACGGGAAAAAATATTATATGCCGAATCACCTTATAGTCACCGCTAACTTGGTCATAACCAAATCCATGAAAGTAAATTGAGGGATCCCAACAAGGAGATTCAAAGGCAAAAGGACTAGGAGGAATGACTTTGCATTCATCGGTAGCTGGATTCCACAATACAACTCTCCATAATTCTTGAATATGACGACTTTCTCCAAAACCCCCAACTCTCCCAATGTCTTCAATACAAAAAATGCCATTAACACTAACAGAACCATAACTACGAAAATCATATGGAACTTGATATGGATTTGGCCAATCTATCTTAAGCTTATTCTCAAACCTCTCACCAAAGAGAGAATACAACACAGGTGGAGGGTAGGGAACCACATCCAACGGTGCATCATACTCTAAGAGGATGGATGTATCATTATAATGGGAATGATCCTTAGATAAGAAATTACTTCGGAACATATCCATGAAATAAGAGTTTTGAAACAGGACAGACCATGATTTACGTACACAAGAAAATCGAAACAAAGATTTGATAGGCAATTTTGAGAGAATAACCAAAGCAACATCATCATATATGTGATTACTAACCTTTGCAGTGGTCGCAGCCTCTGATTTGTCCATCTCTAAGCGAAAATGATGAAGGGAAAGTGTTGTTAGAAACAAAGGCAGCAATTGAAATGACCAAGGTTCTCCAAAACCTATTTTGTTTGTCTGTGTTGTGAAATTAAACTGATTAATTTTTATTTATTTTTTATTTTCACAAGCTGATTAATTTTTATTTATTTTTCTTTTGGTGCATCACTGATTAATTTCTTAATTAGTGTTTATTAGACACTTTTTTTTTAGTATTACTCTTGTTTTTTATTTTTTTGTTAACCCTCTGGTTTTGAGGGAAAGAGGGCCCGATGATCTAGAGTTTGATCGTGAAGAAATTCTAATTAAAAATTATTCTTATCTGGAATCAAACTTGGGCACTCCCAAATCTATCTTTGTGGGTCATTAATCAATTGAGTTTAACGTCTTATAAAAAGTGACATGCATGTTTCGATGTCATATAATAGAAGGCGATGGTTTAGAGAAGATGAGATGGCAAAATATTTCATTAAAAATAATAATTGAATATGAAGAGATGTTGTTTAAATTATGTTTTTAATCGCAACCATCTAATCCAAAGGTTTAAGTTTGTCAGAATCGAATTTATATCTTGACTCATTTTGCCTAGGTAAAATCGAATCAATCGTTAGTTGGTTCAGTTGTGATTGACATTGAACTTGGTAGGGAGGATCACGGTTCGATCCCCCGCAACTGCGATCGGGAGGGGGCTGGAACCACTTGATGCCAGAACTGACCCCCGAACCAGATTCAACTGGTGGTGAAAACCAAAAAAAAAATCGAAACGTAAAATCGTCGATTTTATCTTTTTTTTTTGACTAAAAATAATAATATTCATTCATTTCAATAATCGATAGAGTACATCATAATCAAATACAAATTCAACATCGCTATAAAAAAAAGGATGAATCTGCGAACAAACTCACAACATCCAAGTTAATAGCATAAAACGGCAAAATGCCTACAAATAATATGATAAAATTAAAGTCATCGGAATGTCCAAGCTTCTGGATCTGCAACGTTGATTCCCAAATAATTGATTAAATTGAATCTGCAATTGCTTGAAGATGATTTGTCGATATGAACTAAAAGAATACCGCAACAAAACGGAAAATCAAATAACGTCCTACCAAGACGACGAACAACACAACGTCGCACTCAGACGACGAAATCACAACAACAAAAGACTCGATCTATGTGAAAATCACTTATTTAGATTAAATGCAAAAACAGAAAAATAATATTATATTAAATTTATATGCACGATGACATATATATATATATATATATATATATATATATATGGGATGTTTCAAGTGAGAAAGGAGCTCTTATGTGAGAGTGAGAGGAGCTATTCTTGACCCTTGGATAAAATTAGCGAGTTTGCGTTTTAGTCCCTAAAAAATTCTCCTATTATAAAATATAAATCGTTATGTGGTATTGATTCAGTGACCGTGGCAACAATATGACATGAAACAAAGTAACCACATTCAAAAGATAATAAATGTTGTGAATTCGATCCAAAAACACACCAATAATCATTGAACTAGTGTGTGGGGCAAAACAATTAAAGCAACCAACAACAACAATGGATATCCAAGCAATAATAATCAACCAAAGCTAAAACTAATGAAAGCAATAAAGAACACAATATATTGTTTACCCAGTTCGGTGTTAATGAACCTACATCTGGGGGAGAGAGATCTCCGTTCCACTATCAAAGCTTCCTCATACTTGATTACAATGAGATTTACAAGAGTTGCAAGAATTTAGAGTTTTCCTAAATTCTACCCTTTTCCCAAATCTCTTCCCGTGACCAAGAGATTTCAATTGATAGTAATTACAAGGTGTTAGAAAGAGTACCCAACCCTAGGATTAACCCAAGAGAAACCCCCTTGAACCCTAGCCTTCATATTGGTGAAACCCCCTTTCAAAACCCTACATTTTTCCTCTCTCTCGTGCTTAGAAAATCAGAAATAGGGGTATATATCTGCGAATTCGCGCCTAGCGCCAACCCCCTGCGCCTGGCGCCAACAGACAGACTCCACAGGCCAAACTGGCCTCTCCTGGGCGCCGGGCGCCCTCACCAGGGCTCGTGGCCGCGCCGGGCGCCACCCCCTGCGTGTTGCCTGCTGCCTGCTGCCTGTTGAGCCCTCACCAGGGCACGCCCTGCACCTGTTGCCTGCTGAGCCCTCACCAGGGCTCGTCAGCATCCTGCAACAACTAGTACCTTGATCATGCAATTCAAAGGCAATCTTCAACAATCTCCACCTTGCCTTTAAATTCATGGTGATGTCAACTTCCCATCAATCATCATGTTGCTCTCTCCATCCTGATTACACCACACCTTCTTCGAACCCCGAAGTGAAACGCTTCGTACTCTCAAAGAAATACTTGCCTCCAATTGTCCTTGGAATTTTAGAACAATCCTACAAGTCACACCACCACCTTCAAACCCCGGAATGTCTTCCGTACTCTCGAAGAAAAATGCTTGCCTTCAACTTAGCCTTGGAATTTTAGGCAAGTTCCACAAGCCGCAACTTCAAATTCTCTTGTATCCAACTACCTCCAATAGTCCCACAAGATCCCGAATTTGAACACTGTTGCTTCTAATTGCCTCCCTGAAGATATTTCAAGTTTTGCACTTCTTCAGACACAATTGAAACTTCAATCCACAAGGTCTTTATAGTCATACCACTTTGATGCAACAATACCGCTCTCCTCCCTATCTCTCATTAGATAGCCAAGAGCTATTGTTGGTTGTTTGTCTTCCTCTAGTTCCACTAGTAACAAACTCCACCTCAAACCGAGATTACTCCACCAAAGTCTCAAACCGGTATTTCCACATTTCCCACCTTGTAACGCAAAACTTTTCAACTACTCCGAAACACACTTCAAGTCATTGTTAGTCTTCAACACTTCCCGTTTAGTTCTACCACCTAGTTAAACTTCGTTTCACTAGTCACACTAAACTTATGTCACTAACAAGTATCAACCGAAGTTCCACAACTCAAACCATATGAGAAATACCTCTAGTAACAAATGCATAACCAACAGTAGAACCAACTATCTATGCATTTTAAGTTCAAGAAAAAACCTCACATCATGTAAAAAAGAATCACCGATACCTTGAACCTTCAAGCTTTCCTGTCTTCAAGATGAACAACTCCACCTTCAACTAGCTTTAGGGCTTCAAAAATATTCTTTCTCTTGACACATGTGATAGGAGTATCAAAGTCCACGACTTAAGACTCCACCGATTCCGAACTTCTCACCACTAGAATTTCCGCATCCTCATAACCAAGTTGTTGTTTCAAAAGTCACCTGAGTATTGTTACCACCGCCTCTCCAGGCTGATGTTGAGTATTATTTCACCGCCTCTCCAGGCCGATGTTGAGTATTATTTCACCGCCTCTCCAGGCCGACACCGAGTATTATTACCACCGCCTCTCCAGGCTGATGTTGAGTATTATTTCACCGCCTCTCCAGGCCGACCTTCATCGCAATCTCCATTAGCTTTTTACCTTTGAGGTACCGGATAACCACACTCCATGTTTTATCCATCTTCTCAACCATTAAAATTGCTTCCATCTTCACTTTCCACAATTCAAAATTGTTTCCGGAAAGTTTCACTCATGGTACCTTAATTTGTTTAAACCCTTGTCCCACGGTGGGCGCCAATTGTTGTGAATTCGATCCAAAAACACACCAATAATCATTGAACTAGTGTGTGGGGCAAAACAATTAAAGCAACCAACAACAACAATGGATATCCAAGCAATAATAATCAACCAAAGCTAAAACTAATGAAAGCAATAAAGAACACAATATATTGTTTACCCAGTTCGGTGTTAATGAACCTACATCTGGGGGAGAGAGATCTCCGTTCCACTATCAAAGCTTCCTCATACTTGATTACAATGAGATTTACAAGAGTTGCAAGAATTTAGAGTTTTCCTAAATTCTACCCTTTTCCCAAATCTCTTCCCGTGACCAAGAGATTTCAATTGATAGTAATTACAAGGTGTTAGAAAGAGTACCCAACCCTAGGATTAACCCAAGAGAAACCCCCTTGAACCCTAGCCTTCATATTGGTGAAACCCCCTTTCAAAACCCTACATTTTTCCTCTCTCTCGTGCTTAGAAAATCAGAAATAGGGGTATATATCTGCGAATTCGCGCCTAGCGCCAACCCCCTGCGCCTGGCGCCAACAGACAGACTCCACAGGCCAAACTGGCCTCTCCTGGGCGCCGGGCGCCCTCACCAGGGCTCGTGGCCGCGCCGGGCGCCACCCCCTGCGTGTTGCCTGCTGCCTGCTGCCTGTTGAGCCCTCACCAGGGCACGCCCTGCACCTGTTGCCTGCTGAGCCCTCACCAGGACTCGTCAGCATCCTGCAACAACTATTACCTTGATCATGCAATTCAAAGGCAATCTTCAACAATAAAGAAGTATTAAAACATGAGTGAAACAACATAACATGATAATGAGATGAGTTCATCCTTGAAGCTTCACTGATTCACTTCATAACCACATAATGGAAGTATGGAAATGTTTTGCAGATTGAGAGGAATATTTATCAGAGCTATATTGTATGTATCAGAAACCACATACGGAGTAATAACTAACACAGAAAATTGCTTATTTGCAACATCAGTTTGAAGCAGAATCTTGAGAAGGGCTGGACCATAAAGTCAGAAGTGGGCTAGAAGCTTGTCTGCAGCGAGATCAAACCGTATGTTTCATACATCTATTTTTGCGAAGTGCAATATCTGATGCATCGGTGTTGGACAGTGCAGCAGCGAGTTGTATGACATGGTGACAGTAACACATGAGTCGATGCGCTTACTAGGCTCACGAGTTTTATAGTTTCTTTATTCTAGAGCTTATGATTATTTTTGCAATTTACCTACTGCTGGTTTTCTGAGGGAAACAGTTGTTTTGCTCATCCATAGCATATTGACAAGCTTGTGAAAACTACTCTCAGTTTGTGCTTAAATTAAACCATACAAATTCATTATACTTTTTTCGGAAGAATATAGCCCAACCAGAAAAGCATCTTGTTCGGATTGACTTATTTGAAATTATCTACTAACATAAGTTTGTATTAAACTGTTTGGAAGAACTTATGAAAACAATTTATAACAATTTTCATAAATTATTTTCAACTTTTTTTTCATAAGTTTTCCAATATACCTTATGAAAATAGTTCATAACATATATAAAAGCAATTTATCTTACTTTTATTTTTTCCATTAAAAATAGCTATGTAAACTTATACATAAGAGCTTAGTACAATAAGTGTTTGTGCTACAAGTTACAAATAAGCTGTTTATACAAACAGTCTCATAGTAATAGTATCCTCCTCATTGTTGCTTCTTGTTCATAATTACATGATAGGAGTATGGAGACCCAATATCAATAGTGGTGCAATGCCATACAAGTATGCTCACAAAGTAATCAAAGTTTATACATGTTTTTTATGAGAGACAATATGTTGTACTATAAATTTAACAATTCAATGAACCGTAAATTTAATTTAGTCATTACATTGTAGGAGCACCTGTAGACATCAATAGTGGTGTATTACCATTACCAGTATGCTAAACAAAGTAAAAAGTAAAATGAAGTATCTATTATACCTAGAAAGCAATATCTTTCATTTAAAACCATAACAATCATCACAATCATCACAATCATGTACCTCTAAAGCGAAAACAAACAACAAAACTAATCGTTTATTCTTTCAAAACGGTAGAAAATTTTCTTTATAAATCATTATCCGGCAAGAATAGCTACCCTTAAGACCAAGCTCTTCAATTTTCTGGGTGTTTAAATTAAACCATACTAGTTCACCATCCTTTTTCCTAAAGAATATATCACCCTTCTTACCAATTCCAATAGGATGCTCAACGTATGACAAAGGACCCACAATAAAGAGTTTGATCCATGACTCCTTGATACCAACTTCACCCAAAATTGATATGTGAAAAGTACCCATCTCTGCATAATTTGAAATAAATGCAATTGATCCATTTAATATATTTAAATGTCTAAACATGATTGCAGAATCAATATAATCCATATTTGAAGGTATGGATGTTTTCACAAATGTCTCATTGTTCAAGTCCAATGATACCAAATAAACTTCATCACCAATTTCACTTTCATCCTCACCCCACCAGTGACACACTCCATCCGTGTACACATGTACACCCACAGAACTATGATATTGCGTTGGCATATCTAAATCAAGTTTTCTCCAACAATTACTTTTTAGACAATATATCTCCCACAAGGAATCGTGATGTCCATCTTTCCATGTCTCTTTCCAATCTGCGTCAGTTACGGGAGAAAATACTATATGCCGAATCACCTTATAGTCATTCCTAACTTGGTCATAACCAAATCCATGAAACTGAATTGAGGGATCCCAACAAGGAGATTCAAAGGCAAAAGGACTAAGAGGAATGACTTTGCATTCATCGGTAGCTAGATTCCACAATACAACTCTATATAATTCTTGAATATGACGACTTTCTCCAACACTCCCAACTCTCCCCATGTCTTCAATACAAAAAATGCCATTAACACTAGCGGAACCATAACTACGAAAATTATATGGAACTTGATATGGATTTGGCCAATCTATCTTAAGCTTATTCTCAAACATCTCACCAAAGAGAGAGTACAACACAGGTAGAGGGTAGGGAATGACATCCAACGGTGCATCATGCTCTAAGAGGATGGATGTATCATTGTAATAAGAATGATTCTTAGATAAGAAATTACTTCCGAACATATCCATGAAATAAGAGTTTTGAAACAAGAGAGACCATGATTTACGTACACATAAAAATCGAAACAAAGATTTGATAGGCAATTTTGAGAGAATAACCAAAGCAACATCATCATATATGTGATTGCTAACCTTTGTAGCCACTGATTTATCCATCTCTAAAATTGAATGAGTTGAGAGATGCTGCAGAAGCCAAAAAAAAACATGTGAGCTGTTTGTGTGAAAAGGAAAACCTAGTTGCAGGAATTGGATTTCATAGAGAGAAAAAAATTTGTTTCAAATTCATAAATAAAGTAATAAACCTCTAAGAAAAAATCAAGCATTTGTTTATGGGATGGATCAAATGACACATTTGTTTATGGGATGGATCAAATGACATGTCAAATTAAATTTGACACCAAATATCATGCATTTATTTTGGTTTGATTCAATAGTCAATAATAATTTTTTTAATTCACATGAGACTAGTTATGTGACATTTATTTCTTTTTTTTTGCTTTCGCACCGGTTCCGACCCACCAAAGGTGAGCGACTAATCCGGCTCGTGCGTAGAGGCATGCGCACTGGCCAAGCGTTGTTCCCCCTGGGATTCGAACCCGGTATTCCCCGGGCACGTCCTTGGAAGGAGCTCCTTGCCACTGGAGCCCAAACAACTTGGTTTATGTGACATTTATTTCAAGAGAATCAGCAATATATGATTTTGTATCACAATATCTCTATAAATAAATATACACATCTTAATCATTAATTGTGTATATTCTTTGAAGAATCAACACTAGCATTATGTTTATCAAATTCTGGAAGCGCGCTTTATCTTCTGTTTTCCTTGTCATGATCACTCTACAGACTAGCGAATAGCGATAACCCATTTGGGGAGTTTTCGATTTTTATTGGTGTCAATTTTGATGAGCTAGTTCATACAGATTAAAAAAAAACTCTGGCTTTAAATTGGGGCTCTGCAAGTGGACGGTTGGATTGATTCCCTCAAATTAATCAGTTTTTGGGTCGGATACTAAATTTCCCAAAAAAAAAAAAAAATCACTGTAGAGATAAACAAGCAACGAAAACATTTACTAAAAACAATAAAATTTACTCACAACTATTAATAAACCTGCTGCTTGAGGAAGAAGAATGCACGAGAATTTATTTATATCTCCGTAAATTAAAATGCCATAAAGCACATCCAAGTTACTTATCACCACAGCCACCATTGTCAATTATATTAAATTAATTCATTGAATCAAATGTTGTTGGAGGATGTTGGTGGATAGAGCATATTGTGGTTTAGGGTGCTGTCAGCTTGATATGTAGAGCGAGGGTGTTTGCAGGTGGGGGCAGTGGCGGGTCTCGGACCCTGGTTCAGGGGGTGCAAATTTTTTAACTAAAATTAATAGTTGAATAAACTTTCAATTTAGTCCCTGAATTATCAATCTCTCTACAATTTAATCAATAAACTATAGAAATATAATAAATGGTCCTCAAATTGAGGGACTAAATTGATGGTTTATTCATTAATAATTACTCCCAATTGTTTTTTTTATGTGCGGTTTTTAAGATTTTTTTTTCTTCTAAATTATAATTTTTAAATTTTAAAGTATTATTATTGTTTTGTCAATATAATTTGTAGTTACTTATTAAAGAGATTAAGAAAATATGAAATATAAAAATGAATAACTAATGGTATTATAAAAAATGATAAATAATTATTAAAAGTAATAAATTTATTAATGTACTTGGTATCATGGCAAGATAGAATTATAGGACTACTGTTGGAGTAAGTAATGAATCCACTTAAATCAAATAAAAAAAGTAATCAAATGACTTAAGTGAACAAGAAGACATAATAAGTATGAAATGATAAAAGTTGAGCAAGAGCCAAATCGTGGTTGTAGGGTGCAACACAAAAAAGTCAGAGTGTGCAAAGCTTTGTTTTCAATTGTATAGTAGGAGTAGTTACTACAAGTCAGGGTGTGCATATGCACCCCCTCGTGCATATGTAGCACCGCCCCTGGGTGGGGGAGGATTAAGTCTTCTAGGTGGAGGGAGATTGTGAGGATAGAATTCTCCACAACAGAATTGACAACAAAAAATAATAACAAAATGCTAACAAATTTATTCTAATATATTAATAAGTCACTATTTCACTTTATTTTGGGTTTGACACTTTCTTAGGTCTCTAGAATCATAACATCTTCTAACAAATTTTTTCTTTAAATTTGGAATAGAACATAAAAACGATTTTATTTCCATCATCATAACTCAGGAGTGTCTTGTACCCAATAAAAAAAAAGAATTATCAATAATGCCGTCTACATTTATCATACATTTACGAGTGTCTTGCAGTCTAGTTCAACTAACATTTTTATTTTCAAGTACAATTTCCTTTCTTTGTCAAAATAGAAGTACAATTTCATTTTTCAAAGAACTATAACAATTTTTTTATAATAATAGATTAGTTGGTATAAATGGGCATAATGTTAACTTTGATGTCGAAGTTTTAATGTTTGTTATCATCCATTGCCTATATTTCTCTGTTTTTACCCTTAGATATAGGGGTTAGAGGCCATTCAAAAATGCTGAATAATTATAACAATATTTTCTTCATCAATATTTAATTATTTAACAATTTCCAATCGGATATAGGGATTAGAGACGATCAATAAATGGTGATAAAAATTTCGTAATAATTATCTAAAAATATTTCTTAAAATCTGAAAATAAAACACCTTTTGATGGTACATGTACCGCATGTCCACAACTAATCTATTAATACAACTACTTTTTAATATAAGTTTTTTCTTTACCAAAATAATGCGCGACTTTTCAGATTTTAAAAATTGTAAAATTTTTGTTTAGATTTGTCATATAAATTTAACATAACTATTCAACCTTTTCTATTTAACAGAGGTTTAGAAAAACATGAATATAAAAAGTTACTACAAAGATTTTTTTAAATAATAATAAAAAGAAAAATAAATATATATCAATATTGATACGATTCAAATTAATAAAGATCATAGGAGATATATAATTATTATTTTTAAATTATATCACGTGTATCAATCTGTCATTAACTTTTTTTTCTAATTAAATTTTAAATTACATTTCAAATCTTGAAACTTTTGATATTCTGAATTATGATAATAAATCAAAATTTATGCGTCAAGGAAGCTTGCCCGAGTGGTATAAGGGGGTAGATTTAAGACCTACTACACTGCGCGTGGGTTTGAACCCCACAACTTGCATTAAAATATATTTTTTTGGATACTTTTATATAATTTCTTTGGGTGCTAATATAATTCTAGACTTTTTTGGATACTTTTTTTGGTGATTTTGTAGGGTGTTAATATAGTTTTGTCAAAAAAATAAAAATAGTTTGGATACATTAGTTATAGTGCACTGACATAGTTGTTTTGTCTGATTTTTAGTATAATATATAGTCTCTTTTCTATTAATGAATTTACTTAGGTATACTTAAGTCAACCTTTGTGGAGGTCTTCTTTGAGATACTAGCGGTGTTTGTCTGGTTAGTTATGCCCACAAACTTGGTACAGACGTGGGGCATGTATCTCAATATGAATTTGGGAATTACGCACCTTCAAGTTGATAGTGACTCAAATTTAGGTGTTAGTCGTTATGATGACAGGAAACTGCACCATTAACAGAAACATTCCTACCTTGATTTGGCGTATTTGTGATCTAAAAAATATGACGTGAAAGGTTCATATCAATCATATTTGGTGTGAAGAAAACAAATCGGCCAATTGATTAGCTAACTTTAGAGATCTTTAGAGGCTCTTTTTTATGACACATTCGCTTGCATGCCTCAGAATGTTCTTAAACTTTATCATTTTCCTTTTTTCTTGAGGGGTTTTGCCCCCTTTTGATACAAAAAAGGCGGATAATTAGATCTCAAATTCTAAAAAATAATATAAAACTCATTAGTTTATTAACATCCGCACATAAACAAATATTTTTAAAATAATGGAAACTACAAAACCATCCCTTTTTTGGTTTAAAATAGAGCTGAGAATTGAACTCGAGACCTCTATCATACTACCGCCAAACCCATCACCAATAGACCAGACTTCGTTGGCTTTAAACCATCTAGAGATGGCAAAACGGTCCAACCCGCCCCGTCTCGTTACTAATCCACCTAAGAAGGGATGAAGCGGGGGCGGGTTAACTAGTGGTGGTGGGTTGAAAATTTCACCCCACTCCTTTTCATGGCGGATTGCGGGTTGGTGGGAGTGTCCTGCCAATAAATTTTTTTAAAAATCAATATATTCACAAAAATATCATACAAAATTGTAAAAAAAAAAAAAATCATTGGAGGAAATCAAAATATATACCAACAAAGTAGTCAAAAAAATAAAGTTATCATTGAAAACTTCAAACATCCATGATTTATAAAATCAAATAAACTATTCAGTTTATATCCAAGGATAATGCTTATTCAGGCGAATAATTCCACCACAAGTAATGTTGCAAATGATGTGCACTACTTTATTTTCATATATTTGCATTATTAACATTTGCGCGTAACAAATATTTTTAAAATAATGGAGGCTACAAAAACCATCCTTTTTTTGCTAAAAAAAAAACCATTTTTTTTGTTTGTTTACAGTAGAGTTGAAGATTGAACTATTAGAACAATCATAGTAAAAAACAAAAGACAATCATTTTAGAATCAGTCTTCATAAGATTCACCATTTGATAGAAATTAATTTAAATTATTTTAGTTCTGATAAAAAAAACCAAGGCTAACTTTAAAAATATTATAATTTATAGTTTTTACTAATATTTTTTAAAATATCACCAATTTAGTTGGAAGCAACAGCTAACTACATTTTTAGCTTAAATATACAGATTTGATTTTTCAAATTTTACAATTATTTAATTTTGGTCTTAGATAATTCAATTGTTTTATTTTAACTCTTCAAGTTTCCCAATTGCTCGTTTATAGTTTCTCAAGTTTCAATTGCTCAATTTTGTTCCCTAAAATTTACCTCATTTTGCATTTGCTAATTCTTCATTGATTTTTTTTTTTATCAAAAATTGATTATTTTGCATTTTAAAATAAATAAAAAATTGTTCATCAAAATTAAATTTGGATTCTTTTAAATAATTTCTTTTAGAGAAAACTTATTAACTGAGTAAATTGTCAAATGCCCCCCTGAAATTTCAAAATTTGTCAAATACTCCCCTGAAATTTAGAAATAGGCAAATACCCCCCTGAAATTGTAAAACGTCAATCAAATTGCCCCTGTTCTGTTTACTCCGTCTATTTTTATGACATGGAAGTTAATGGCATACGTGGCACCTGCCAACGTGGTCCCACATCACATGGTAATTGATTAGGATACACGTTACAGAGGATAATTGACTAAAATTTGTAAAATCAGAGGGGCTAATTGCTCTAATTTCAGTCGATTAGCCCTCTGATTTTGCAAATTTTAGTCAATTAGCTTCCTGTGACGTGTATCCTGATCAATTACCCCCTTATGTGACGTGACACATGTGCATTAACATTCATGTCATAAAAAAAGACGGAGTAAACAGAGTAGGGGGCAATTTGATTGACATTTTATAATTTCAAGGGTGTATTTACCTATTTCCATATTTTAGGGGGATATTTGATAAATTTTAAAATTTCAGGGGGGTATTTAACATTTTACTACTTTAAACGCAATTTCCCGGCAAGTTCGGAAAAAATTTAATTAAAAGAAAATTGAAAAAGTTTTTTAGATTTCTTTCTCCCATTTTATATTTACAACTGAAGACAACACAGTATAAAACAAAACCAAGTCAAAGAAACAACGCGTAACACAAGCAACCGGATGAACCAGTCACCCGACACTAGTGTTGCAAAAAGACATTCTTGTCCTCCTTCCCACTTGTTATTTCAAAATATTGCATATATTGACCGTTCCAATTTTGTCATTTTCTCCTCTTTTTCTCCGGTTCGAACCGTTAAACCGGTCAATACAAAAACCACACCATTCTTTCTTATTTTGACCTAAATTCCCTTTCCCTTGTTCTTCGATTCAATTCAGCTCCGTGAAGAAGAAACAACGAGATTCTCCAATTCAACCGGTGATACTTCTTCTCCTTTTCAATCCAATTCTTTTTCATGTTCAATTTTTGTTGTTGTTGGCGATTCCATGAATTTCGATTTTGTTCATTTTCAGCCAAAAAAAATTATGCTTTTTTTTTTTTTTTTTTTTTTCAAGTTTTGAATTTTAGGGTCAATTTTGTGTGATGGGTCATTTGACTTGTACCTTTTTCACTTGATTTTTTGTTTGAGTTCGTGACTTAGATTCTTTCATATATCAGTTTTTATAGGATGATTAAGCCGTGGTAGAGTTGCATCAACAGTCAAATTCACTAGTGTTTAATTCGTTGATTTTGTTGTTAATCGTGTATGGATCTTGATGACATGCTTGTTTAGAGTATGAATTGCTGTAATTTTTAGTAGATTGTGAATTTTTAGTAGAATATGAAATGACATAAAAAAACAGTTTAATTAATATTTAATTTTTTTCAAGTAAGATGATAGGATAAAGTTGGAAGAAAAAATGATAAACTATAAGCTAATTGAATTAGCTTATCAAATTAAGCTATAAGCCAGTGAGAAAAAATTGTTACCATACATGTCTTTTTCCTTTTTTTCAATAAGAGCTTATAAGCTATAAGTCATAAGCTCAAAATTTGACATTGTACAGAGCCTTAGGTTTTAACTAATCGTAGTACATACATCAAAGAGTGTGTTATATGATGAATTAATTATATGTTGTTGTATGGAACTTGTATAATAATCAACGTGGTAGTTATTGACTAAGTAAAAAATTTCAATTTTCATGGACATGTCAGCACCAGGATTTAACATAGAATAGAAGCGGTTGCAAAAAATGCTGCCTCCACGACAACAGTCCCGGGTTGGAGGTCTCCAAACATCACTGTCTCTGGTTTCTTCGGATCCTCGCTTGTCTCCAGAGGATCCTAGGTCAAACTCTGATAACCTCCGGGAATCTCCTACTGAAAGTGCTAGCTCTAGAGAAACCTGGCCTACTGCTGATGCAATTGCTGCGAAGAAGATGGAGAATGGAAAAGCTGATATTGATTGTCCAGATCAGTCAGTTATTCGTCGTGTTTCTAGTGCCGATAGAATTAGTCTTCAGGATATTGCTAGAGAAAGAGTGGATGTGATATGTGACAAAATGCATCGTCTACCTGAAGAGTTTCTAGATGAGCTGAAAAATGGGCTTCGAGTTATACTTGAGGGAGGAAATGGTTCACAGCATAGAGACGAGTTTTTCATTTTGCAGAAGCATGTTCAGAGTAGATCTGATTTAACAGCCAAGACATTGATTCGAGCACATCGAACACAGCTTGAAATCCTTGTTTCCATAAATACTGGAATTCAGGGATTTTTACATCCTAGCATCAGTCTGTCGCAGACAACGCTGATTGAGGTATTTCTGTACAAGAGATGCAGAAACATAGCTTGCCGAAACCTGCTTCCAGCTGATGATTGTTCTTGTGAAACCTGCACTAACAACAATGGCTTCTGCAATCTTTGCATGTGTGTTATCTGCAGCAAGTTTGACTTTGAAGTAAATACTTGCCGTTGGATTGGATGCGATTTGTGTTCTCACTGGACTCACACAGATTGTGCCATTCGGGAGCAACTTATCTGCATGGGTCCTTCTGTAAAGAGTGGATCAGGGCCAAGTGAAATGGTTTTCAGGTGTCAAGCA
This sequence comes from Trifolium repens, assembly GCA_030408175.1. Taxonomy (NCBI): domain Eukaryota; kingdom Viridiplantae; phylum Streptophyta; class Magnoliopsida; order Fabales; family Fabaceae; genus Trifolium; species Trifolium repens. Next base: position 57,987,981 of record CP125844.1, read on the forward strand.
TGCAATAGGACTTCAGAACTGTTGGGCTGGGTTAAAGATGTCTTCCAGCACTGTGCACCATCATGGGATGGGGAGGCCTTGATGAGGGAGCTTGATTTTGTTAGTAGGATCTTTCATGGTAGTAAAGACCAACGGGGGATGAAACTCTTTTGGAAGTGTGATGATCTCAAGGAAAAACTGAAAAGTAGAAAAATGGAAGCTAAAGCAGCATGCAGAGCAATATTGTTGGTTTTCCAAGGTATAAAATTTCTTGTTTACTTGCAAATTGTAGTCTTCCAATATCTGCCTTCACATAAGCTGACCGACATGTATGCGTTGTGGTTTGCACTTTTTTTTGCCTCGTTCCCTATTTCTATATCACATTTGGTTATGTATGAACAAATGTCAATTTATTAAAAAAACTGTATTAGTAGTTGATAAAAAGAACAGCTTTTAGAATATATTTTGATATCGTTGCTAAACTGCATCTTTTTTTTCTCTTCATTGACACCCAATTTTAAACACATAAAGAATAAGATGTTAGTTGCTATAGTTAGATGAGCATCTATAAATAATAAAGTTTGTGCTACAGTTGCAACTGGATATGTGGCTGTTACTTTTATTTATTTATTTATTTATTATTTTTTCTAACTATTGCTTTTCCTACATGAAGAGCTTGACCTGGATTCCCCAAAGAGCCTGGAAAATGCAGAAAGTGGAAGGCTGATTGCTCCACAGGAGGCATGCAATAGAATTGCTGAAGTGGTGCAGGAGGCTATACGAAAGATGGAATTTGTAGCTGATGAGAAGAAGAGAATGCACAAGAAGGCTCGCTTAGCTGTTGAGGCTTGTGATCGTGAATTAGCAGACAAAGCCAGAGAAGCAGGAGAACTCAAGATGGAGAGGCAAAAGAAGAAGTCACAGATTGAAGAACTAGAGAGAATTGTGAGGCTTAAAAATGCAGAGGCTGATATGTTCCAGTTGAAGGCTAATGAGGCCAAACGAGAGGCTGAAAGGCTCCAGAGGATTGCTCTTGCCAAGTCTGATAAATCGGAGGAAGAATATACCAGCAACTATTTGAAACAGAAGTTAAGTGAGGCTGAGGCCGAGAAGCAATATCTCTATGAGAAAATCAAATTGCAGGAGAGTTCTCGTTTATCACAGAGTAGTGGTGACCCCTCTTCAATGCTGATGTATTCCAAAATCCATGATCTTCTATACAATGGCCCTCCCAAGGCAGACAGTCAATCTAATGACTGCCACCCTTTCCGCACAAACCCATGATGAGTATCAGTTGAGTGTTTGTTGTAATCTCTTACATATTATTATAGCATTTTCATTCTGTTATACAATTGACAAAGAGCTGGTTTAATTCCATTACATTTGAGGCAGTATAAGCCTTTGTAGATGGAAGAGGTACTATTATCAAGTGCTTATAATTAATTTGTACTTCGAATAGGTTTGTTCTATGCAATGTATGTATGGTATTTATGTTGCTTAATTTGTGGAATCCAATTAGTTACTTGGTATATTTATGTTGCGACGAGGTAGTCTTATTTTATGTCTTTCGTGTGTAGAACTTGAACCATGACCAAGTCTAGAGCAATGTTTTGAACCACATTGAACCGGTCAGTTCACCCATTGGTTTGAACCTGGGTCTATCATAGTCTGATTGAACTAAATTGAACTAGGGTTGAACTTGAACCATGGATGGTTCAACTGTTTTTTTTTTTTAAATTATTTTATTTTTTGTTACTTTATATTTCTTTATTCATTTGCCTTTTGGTTTAATTGTTGTTGAGATCTCATCAATTCGATCTTCAGTCCGGTTTTTAAAACATTAGTCTACAGACGAAATAGATACCGTGTTGAGACAAAGTATAAGTGACATCTTGTTATTTCATAAACCACACGAGATAACATTACATTTGAATGGCAACTATTTTTCTTGCCTCAATGAAAAGGTGGGATGCTCATATTTTTAATAGATCGGGTTGGGTTTGTGTCATTATTGTTCTTTGAGGGATCCTTAGGTTCTGGAAATCTGTGAAAAGGAAGAACATTTTCAAATGTCATAGAAGCACTGATTCCATGACACCTTATTAGAGAGTTTTGGCACACATTTGGCGTGACAATCCTTGCATTGTTGACAAAAAAACCTGCTCTGCCACTGTTGGTTATGTTGATCACCTTGCTTGGAAGGCCAGAAGGAACTATAGAGCCATTTGGAAAATGTAATAGATGACTGAGTAGCAATGCTGTTGGAATAGAGTGGCTAAGTAGGAAATCATGGAGCTCATCTGTGGTTATTGAGAAGTGAGATAAATCTTCATCATTTGGCGTTAGGAATGTGAAATCATTGCTTTGCAGTTGATTTGGAAGTCTGTTGAGGATTTTGAGGAGGATGACAAATCCATAATAAGAACGACTTCGCATATCAGACATGGCTGTCTGCAGGTCGGTTTGGTTAAATGCAGCAGTGAACTGAGATTCGCCAACTGCAAAGAGTGTAAGGAAGAGTATAAACCAGAGAGACATTGGGAATAGCTTAGGTTTTTGCTTGAATCTCTAGTGTTTGTGTAATGATGAATGAAATGTAATTTCACTTTGCAATTGCATGGTACTCCCTTCGGCCTAATTATAAGCAAAATTGTACTTTTTAGATTCATTGCATAATTAATGTATCTGGACTTTAATAAAGACCAGATACATCCGTTATTCAATACATCTAAAAAGTTAACTTTTGCTTATATTTGTGGCCGGAGGGAGTACCATGCAATTGCAAAGTGAAATTACATTTCATTCATCATTACACAAACACTAGAGATTCAAGCAAAAACCTAAGCTATTCCCAATGTCTCTCTGGTTTATACTCTTCCTTACACTCTTTGCAGTTGGCGAATCTCAGTCCACTGCTGCATTTAACCAAACCGACCTGCAGACAACCATGTCTGATATGCGAAGTCGTTCTTATTATGGATTTGTCATCCTCCTCAAAATCCTCAACAGACTTCCAAATCAACTGCAAAGCAATGATTTCACATTCCTAACGCCAAATGATGAAGATTTATCTCACTTCTCAATAACCACAGATGAGCTCCTTGATTTCCTACTTAGCCACTCTATTTATTATTGCAATGTTATTAGTCCATGCCTATGTTGCCACACATTTTTTCCTTTTTAGGTAGGAAGCCTTTTTTGCATGAATGGAAATCAGTAGTTAGCTAAACAAAGCTCAAAATGTCATTTGAGAGAAAATGTGAAAAAAAATTCATCAATGATAGCAACATTAGTTAGTCTTAAGTAGGAAAGAGGTTGATAGGTACATTAGATTTCTCGTAGTTTCCACTCTTTTCCACTTAGACCTATGCATAAGGACGAACATGTAGTTTTTTTGCCATCTCATGATTGTGTTTTCTACACACTATATAATGTGAATGTGTTTTTGTGCTGTAATTCTTTCTATATAGTACCCTTCTTCTTCACATCCCAATACAAGAATCAACTTTATTCTATTTGAATTGCAATCTGACTTTGTACTAACAAAAACAAATTCTAATTTAATTGATTCATCTCGAACTCATTTCAACATATTATCTTGAGTATTAAAAAGAAAACCCAGTGATTTTTTTTTTCCATGGTCAAAAGACTCAACAAGGAATTAAAGAGACAATTTCCAGAACGTCTCGATTGAAGTAAGAAATTAAAATTATGGGAACGTCTGGATTAACTAAACAAAGTGGCACATATATTTTGAAATTCATACATACAATTATATAGATTCAGAGTTTGAGCTTAAACATAACAATGTTGACATTATTAGTTGAGTTAAGTTTTACGGACAAAACTCTTGAATTTTTTATATTTTTTTAGGCAAGATTATAATACATTTTTTCATCAAACTCATAACTCATTAATTAGTAATTACACACTTTATTCTTCTAGTATATCTCTCTTAAAACTTTTTCACCAACATTTTAATTTGTCCTTTGAAAAATAGAAACATCAATTGACAAAAAACAGAATGCTCTAAAATTGATTCAGCTGTTGAATACTTCAAACTGCACTTGACTCAAGTGGTAGCTAGTCATGTCTCCACTCTCCACTCTCCACACCAAAGAAGGGGGGCACCCACCCTTAAGCCTTACCCAAATAATCTCCAAATACTATATATTATTCAAGTAAAACAAAAAACTCCAATTTATTTATTATTTTTTTTTTTTTTGAGAAATGCAAAATTTATTATTAATTAAGACAACCTTGGTGATTAAAAAATATGAAGGCATTGCATATCACCAAACTTCCTATTCAATGGAGTTATAAAATATAACAAATATATAGACATATATTATGTTTTAAAGTTTATTGAATATTACAAGAATTAATAATGTTGCAAGTTCTACAAAATAAAATAAAATAATGTTGCAAGTAAATTAAATAATGATCACAAACATTTATTTGCATAGATAAAATCAGCAGAGCAAGCAAAGGTTGTTGTCAAGCTAGCTTGGTCAAGACAAGGTTGTGTGTCAGGACAATAGATAGGTGATCTAATTTATACTAATAATGTACTTTGTCTTTTATCACTTTTGTTTTTATTTTGATTATAAGTTGTCAACTTCAAACAAGCAGTACTTTTAGTATGAAAAAAAAAGCAGTACAAATTACAGTTGTCAGTTTTATTTATGATAAGTAAAAACATAGAGTAATATTTATGATGAATTGCTTGAAAAAAAATATTTATGATGAATTGTGTAATTTCTTCTTTTTTTTATTTTTAAAAAAAAGACATTAAGTAATATAGTTATAATTTTTGTTTGACAAGTAATATAGCTATAATTATAAATTTATAGAGAGATAAATTGATCATGTGATATATTTTTAATCCAATTTAAATACTCACTATTGAAATATTTAAAAGTAACTACAATAGTTATTATTATTTCTTTTGCTATTATAACTCCCTTAATTTCTAATATTGTAATATGTTAGCTAGCTTAGTACACAACCCTGTAGCTTTTTAAACAGACTTGACCCAATTAATTAAAATGTCTAAAGCGAAATTTGAAATTAAGTCTTTTATAAACTGAAAATAATAAAATTAGAGAGGTATTTTTACGTCTAATTAATTTTTAAAATATTAAACAACATAAAAATGAATATTAAATACATTAATAAGATTTATTAATTTTGTAGTAAATGAATCAATAGCAAAATTGATGAGTAAAATTCACACTGTTACTTCAAATTATAAATATGAAGCCTAAACATTTCAAGTTGAAGGGGTGGTTGCACTTGTTATTTAGCGTATGTTTGGTTTTAATTTTAGAGCAGATGATTCTAAATGTGTAAAATTGTTTTTAGTTTATTTGATTTTTTTAACAGTAGAATTGATTATACCTTTAGAATTAGAATTGATTTTACTTGAAGATAAAAATTACAGTTTCTCAATATAAAAAAAAATTATAGTTTCTCATTTTAGAATTGATTTTGACACTTAAATTTTTGTTCAACTCACTTTTACATGAATATATTTAAACATAAATCATTTCATCTTCAAATCAATTTTGGTTAAAATTAATTTTAGAGAATCAAGTCTGCTGAAATCAATTTTTTACACCGCAAAAACAAACATACATCAAGAAGGAGAGGATGCATATGATAACAATTTAGTTTGATTTGATTCAATTTTCTTCGTGAGCAGGTCACAAACAATCTTAAAAGATATGAAGAAAACTAAGATATAAATTTAGCAGCATGTTAATTATTAGAAAAAAATATTTTCTTACAATAGCTTTTATTTTCTATGTTCAAATCATGCTAGTGGTACTCTTGCAATGCCAATCACAATTGAAATAAATTGTCTTCAGGTGGTGCAAACTCTTCAATCCAAGCAGAAAAATTAACTCTTCAATCCAAGCAGAAAAATTACAGAGTTTGGAGCTATAATTGATCGATGTCGTAGTATTATTAATATATTATATATATATATGAAAACTGTTGAGTCAGTTATGTACGATGACAAGCTAATCGAGTTGCTCATGACTTGGCTCAAGCATCTCGTTTTGTTGCTAGTCCCCAAATTCTTAATATTTGTCCTTCTTGTATTGAACTCATTATTATTAATGAAATGAATTAAGTTTGTTTCTGAAAAAAAAAATATGGACTGAGTTTGACTAAAATCGAGACCCAAATCATGTAGAAAATACCAATTTAAGTCTAATAGAAATATCATCAATGACAACATTGAGTTGGGTTGAGTCAAATTCGATCCAACTCAAAAAATCATTTGACTTATATAATTGTTACTAACTTATAAAAATAGTTTGTCAAACAAAAAACTTATAAAAATAGTTATAAAGTTCTCTAGCTATAAAACAACTTATAATTAGAATAACCATTTAACTTTATTTTATTATTGTTACCAAAATAACTTTTATTTTTATTTTTATTTTATAAGTGACTAGCCGCCATTTGTGTGATCGATATTTTTTTTGTTTGTTGTGATCGATATTCTCTATTGTGCAAATATAAATAACTATTTGATCTCCTTTTTTATTGGACTTAGTTAATTGATAACTACTTAACCTCATTTTTTTGTTTTTTTTATATGAAACCTCCTTTTTTGTTGTGGCTACTTATTAAGAAGAAAAATAATAATTCTTTTTTACTATACAAAAACTGAAAACCTACTTTTATTGTGCTTAGTTTTTTTTTTTGGTAGTTTTTTTAAGGGTAAAATAGGAATATTGAAAAAGTCATCCAAAAAATTTGTATCCCCTTTGTATATTAGTATAGATTAATTATAAACCATTTAAGTTTATAAATAGACCCTCTCAATAAATAAAAAATATATAGAAATAGACAATGGTTGTGCTCGTAAGAATAATATCCACAAGATAATACACATATCAATTTCTTTTCTAATATTATATAAAAAATATGATAACGATATTCTCGTAAGATGTTTTAAAAAAAAAGTACGAGGAAGGTGTAAGATTGTTTAATACTTGTTAATTGACTAATTATTAAGAAAAGGTGCAAGAATGATGAATTTGTAGCTGGAATAATTAGGAATAGAATGCACATATATTCTGTTCTTGAAGTGAAATCTTCCTAGGGAGAATACTAGACATATAGTGGTGGGTCAATGTCCAACTGGCTAGATTTTTGTAATTATTTGATAGATGGCCAATTCTAGGGTGGGTAAGTATGATAGGTCTCCCATGATGGGAGATTAATGTCCACCCTTAGATTACAAAGATTCATAATAGACCTTCCACACCATATTATATTCTATTGTACTCATTTTAGCCTTTTATGTTTTTGCAACAACACATGTCCACCTCAATTTTTTTAAAAATAATATATTTTATAAATAATTTTTAGTAATTCAATCTACATATTAATATAATTTTTTTTAACAAGGCAAAATGAGATATTATTATAAATATTAATGTAAAATTAGTTTAAAATTTATTATTGAGGACTATAAGTCACTCAATACACATATTAGTTTAAGTATTAGCGCAACTATTAGGTCATAATCTATTACTACCTCCGTTCATTTTTAAGTGTCCGTTTTGAATAGTAACAGCAAATTAATAAAGTTTATTTTTACACCTTATTTTCCTATTATACCCTAATTCTAATTCACCAACAAAATCCTATTTTTTTGCACACCATTTCTCTTATCCAATAAATTTAATATTTTATGCACACACAAAAAAACAAAATTTAAGAAGTTATGTACCAAAAAAAATAAAAAGATTTAGTTTTCCAAATATATAGCATTAATTAGTTTTATTGAAAAAGATATGAGTAATTGACAAAGGGTATAATTGACAAATCGTACTCTTAAAACACTAAACGGACAGTTAAATAAAAACACTAAATTCGACGTTTTTGGACATTTAAAAAGGAACGGAGGGAGTATTAATGACTTTAAGTATTTTGCTAAATACAGAATATTATTTTAAGTTATATATTAGTTTAATTTGATAATAATTAACTTTTAATTTATTTGTCAAAAAAAAATAGTGTATAACTAATTGAATTTGTAATATTGAGTAAAATTAGCAATTGATCTATAGAACCCAAAATTATATCGTAGTTCATTTGGTGTCCAAAATATATATAGAACTCAAAATTATACTAGCTTATAGTTTATTTTAATAAGTTAATCTAATTTTACTTATATTATTTTACTTGAAAAAACTAAATATCAATGAGAATTAAACTAATATTTATTTTAGATTGCAAAGGTTCACATTAGACCATAATAAAGTTTTCGCACCATATTTTATTCTTTTTTACGCCTTCTTCCTCTTTCTGCAACAACACAAGCTGATTTTTATACACGGGCGGACATACTTTTTTTTTACTAAAAGCGACATTCATTCATTCAAATTAATAGAATACATCGAATAATACAATTCAAAAACACTAAAAGCTGAAAAAGATGAATCTGCGAACAAACTCACGACATCCACATTAATAGCATATAACGACAAAATGCTTACAAGTGTGACAAAACCTACAAATACGACGAACTGGAAGTGCTCGGAATACCTATGTCTCCGAATCTGCAAAGTTGATGACGCCAAAATCATTAATTGTTGAATATGCACCGAGTCGAATCTAATCTGTCAATTTGAACCGAAGAGACATCCCACCAAAACGGGACAACAAACTAACGCCGTACTAAGATGATGAAATTAAAAAAAGAAAAAACTAAATATTTTGTAAAAATCACTTATTTAAATAAAAAAGAAAGGAAAAACAATTTAGAGTGATGATTTTGAACTAAAAGTTGACCCTAAAACCACCCTCCATGGTGGATGAACCTAGTTTTCTTCTTTTGTACATGGGCGGAGATACTTAAACTAATATTAATTTAAATATTAGTTTATGATTTATTTCTCATTGATATTTGGGTTTTTCAAGTAAAATAATATAAATTTAAATATCATTTTGGTCCCTGTAAATACGTCTCATTTTAATTTTGGCCCATGTAATTTTTACTTATTTTTACCCTTGTAAAATTATAAAACTTTAAAATGATTCATGAGCTGAAATTTGAGTTGATTTGACCAATTTATGCTTAGGTGGCAGTTGATAACTGTGTAACTTAACCTGACTTGGTATTTCCATTATATTAATTTATTTTTGTCTTAATATTAAATATTTAAATTATTCAATTTATTATTATTATTATTATTATTTACCATTTATATTAAAAACAAAATTAAATTATTTAATTAAAAAACAAACAACCCATGTACCCCAAAAAAAAAAACCCACTTCTTCTTCTTCTTCTTCTTCTTGGAAACAAAATTGAAAGTTTAAACTCAAACACACAAGCTTTCTATTACCCAACAAACTATGCTTCTTTCTCCAACTTACTTCCACACTTTACCAATATTCCCAACATTAAGAAAGCATGGATTTTCAATTGAAACGCACAAGGAATGTTTTCTATTAGCCAACCTGGTCTTCTAACAATCAAGACCAAGACTTTGATTATGTCCAGTAATGTTGTGAAACCAGAAAACGATGGTTCTGTTGTTGAGTTTCTATAGACTCCGTTTGACCGTTTTCAATTGAGATGTGTGGTGTTGTTTCTATGATTGTTCCATCTCCTTGTGGTTCTAAGCTTTTACTGATTCGGAATCAAGAGGAGAAGGAAGGAGTGGTTTCTTGTTTCTATAATTGTTCAATTTTGTTTCCAGGAAGAAGAGGAAGTGGGTTTGTTTTTTAATTAAATAATTTTTTTTGTCAAAAATTTAATTAATTTAAATATTTAATATATTTTAAATGCCACGTCAGCTTAAGCTACACAATGATCAACTGCCACCTAAGTTTAAATTGTCCAAATCAACTCACATTTCAGCTCATAGACCATTTTAAAAACAATAAATTTTACAAGGGTATAAATAAAAAAAAGAATTACTGGGGCCAAAACCAAAATGAGAGATATTTGCATGAATAAAATCATATTTAAGCAATAATATAAATAAAATTGGATTAACTTAATAAAATAAATTATAAGCTAGTATAATTTTGATTTCTATATATATTTTCGACACCAATTGAACTACGATATAATTTGGGGTTCTATTGATCAATTGCTAATTTTACTCAATATTACAAATTCATTTAGTTATCCACTATTTTTTTGATAAATAAAGTAAAAGTTGATTATACTCCCTCCAACCTTAATAGACTAAATATATTAGTTATTTAATGTATCAAAAAAATGATATTTGCTTATAATTAAAGCCGAAAAATATAAAATTAAACTATATAACTTAAAATAATATTCTACATTTAACAAAAGACTTAAAGTCATTAATAATAGATTATGAACTAATATTTGTGCAAATACTTTTTTTTTTGATAGAGAATATTTGTGTAAATACTTAAACTAATATATGTATTGAGTGACTTATAACCATCAATAATAAATTTTAAACTAAAATTTAAATTTATATTAATATGTATATTGAATTACTAAAAATTATTTATAAAATATATTATTTAAAAAAAAAATTTGAGGTGGACATGTGTTGTTACAAAAACATAAAAAGGGAGTACAATAGAATGGAATATGGTGAAGAAGGTTAATTGATGATGCATGTGTATATAATGCACTCCACTTCCCACATGAACTTATAGTAGTTTGCTCCAAAAGATATATAACTCACTAATTCGTAAACAAATCAAGAGATTTGTAATTAGAAAATTTAGATGAAATTATGCGAATCATTTATAATTTAATTGATGTATGTTAGGTTCAATTACTTCAACATGCAATGATGTTAAAATTTTTAAGAAAAATTTGTTATTTGTTTATTTTCACGAAATCCAAGAAATTAATTTAGAGAGTTGTACAAACTCAATTTAAAAAAAAAAAAATGAAAGAGATTGGTAGTTTCCAATTTCCATATCAAGAAGTGAAAAGAAAATAGGGAATGGAAAGAAACAAAACTTCTCACGCCATTATGTCAAAGTAGATTACAATAGCATGCCCTACAAGTTTTAACCTAGCTAGTAAGAGTTACTACTTTTCATGGGTCAATGTTATGGTACTTGAAAATAGAAAAACTGCCAACATATATGTGTTTATTTTTATATATTTTTCAATTTTTACTTTATGTATCTTTTAAAAATATATGCCCATTGACAATAATTTTTTGATGTTTAAATAAATACTATTTCTAGTCAATTAAATATGGAATTCTAGATGAACTCATAGTTTAGTGACCATAATTTTACCGTTTAAAGTGAATAATATCAAGTTTAAATTACGACCAATACATATTGATTTGTAGTATTCTTGCAAATGAACTATACTTACGAAGAAACTATTATATTCTCAATCTGATCCTTTATATAAGAAATATTAATTATTGAATAAATCTAAATAATTAATTGTCTTTTATGAAAATGACTGGATGATGTATTTTTTTAAGCCCCCATAAGACAATCTATGATCCGTTTGGATTGAGTTATTTTTGAGTCTATGCGAATTCGAAATAGCTTATCCAAATAAATAAATTTTTATGAATTATTATAAACTTTTGAAAATAGTTTATGATAAAATGACTTATAAAGATATAATTTTTGTCTGTAAAAACTTATGAATTAACATAACATTATTTAGAGAAATGTTATTTTGACATCCATTAAGTTGTCCAACAACTATGTTTACACTACTTAACAACAACTTGTTTTTTTTATTATTTTATTAATTCACTTTTATGTGAGATGGTTGTTTAATTGACAACCATTTTTAGTTGTACAAATATCACAACTCCATTATTTATATTCATAAACTCAAAAATAAACTAAATCCAAACGAACCCTAAATAATAAAATAAAACTCACATTATTAAAAATGCATTACCATTTTTACCCTTGTTTTATTGCCCTCTCTTATTATTAAAAGTCTCTCAAGTTTGAACAGAAGCATTTCTTTTTCTCTGACTCTTCTTTATCTATTCTGTCACTAAATCCGTATTCTGCAGCGCATAGCACACAGTTGGATGGGTTTAGAAGAGTACCCCCATCTTTAAACAAACACTCAGCAACTAAGGTCATGTCTTTTTCAACTCTTTGCAAAAGCAAAATATTATACAATTATTATTATTTATATAAGTAATAATTATTGACATAAAAAAATCTCGTCAAAGTTTTTAAATAATGGAATCTTGTTTGCTTTTGGTTAAGCTTCCCCCACCACAAGATGATGAGACAATGATGTTCCATTTTCAACTAATGCTTTGCATCACACCACCAAACTTGAGTGAGAAATTCATTTTCTTTTTATTTTCTTTAAAATATAATCAATTCCAATACCTTTTATACATATATTTAAATAATTATATAATAATAACACATGAATAAAAAATAAATAGACAATAAACTACTATACTGCTAGATTTTTTGAATAATAAAATTAATTTTCTTAAAATATATATAAACTGAATTTTATTTTCGTAAGTATATCTCATTTTGTAAAATTGTTTTACTCGTTTATCTTGAATTTGAAATTCTCTACTTGTTCATTTTGAGATAAAAAATTCTACATTATATTTGATATAAAAAACCTAATTTCTCAAAATAACTTAGATGTAATTAAAAAATGTTTTACCCTTTTAAAAAATAATAGTTAAATATTTTTTTCAGTAAAATAAAGAATATAATATGAAAGTATAAGCTATAAACTACTCCATCTAGTCCTTAATATAAGATGAATTTCACTTTTTAGATTTATTGAAAATCTAATGTATTTAGTCTATGAGCTAGATACATTATATTCTAAATGAATCTAAAAAGTAAAATTCTTCTTATATTAAGAATTAGAAAGAGTATTTGAATTCATTTATCGTAATAAATATATGAGCTAGTAAAAAAATAAGCCAGCGAAAAAAAATATTACTATCAACCAATTCTTTTCTTTTAATATAAATTTATAAATTATAAGATATAATTTTAAAATTTAACATTGTCAAATAGAATCGAATAATTTGTATAAGTAACATAATTATAAAAAATTGAAATTATGTGAAAATATATAAATTATTAAGAAAGTGACATTTTTCCTTTGAAAAATAAAGTTATTATCTCAGCAAAATTGCAAGGTGATGTTCACTATCTTCCACTCTTGATGCTCTTTTTTGGTTGATCAGAGTTCAGTGAGGCAGAAAGAACCTGTTATAGAAAAACTACAAAATTATCTCTCTCTCTCTCTCTCTCACTCATTCACTCACCAAGATTTCCAAAAAAGACAACAACACAACTGTCTCTGATTCACCTTGTTGTGTGGTTTGTTGAAGTGTTATTATTGCTTCATGTGTTACTCTTCCACTTCTTGTTTTTGTTTCATTGATATCCACAAAAACAAAACTAACTTCAGGACCACTTACAAAGACAATATTGTCCTTGGTTTCATCTGTTTTGTTGAGATATGAATATATCAAATTGGGTTTCATCAAAATTTTACCCTTTTGGCTTTTTTTGATGTTTTGTTCATAAAGAATCAAACTTTATGAGTTTTGAGTAGTGGGTTTGGTGAGAGAATTTCTGGGTTTGTTTCAATTTTTGCTTTTTAAGTCTTTTGAAGATTCATGTTATAGTGTTTGGTTGTTCAGTTTTTTTAATGTTCTACCAAAGAAGTGGCTTTTTCCTTGAATCTTCATTGAAGAAAAGTTGCTAAATTTTTTAAGGATGTCTGTGAATGGAAGAGTTTCTGGTTCAAATGGAAAATTGTCATCATCAAAAATCAAGTCTTGGAAAGGAAATGAGTCTTGGCATGTTTCTAATTCTAGTACAACATGTAGGTGGAAACTGTTTCTCTTTTGGGTTTTTGGTGTTGTTGTTTCTATAGGGAGTGTTTGGTTTATCTTTAGTAGTTTCAATATTAAGAATTTAAGTAAAGAATCAGCTTGTGAAAAGAGTACACAAACCTTGCTACAACGTTACAATGTCAGTAGGAAACAGCTTCATGCTTTGGCTTCTTTGTTCTCTGGATCAGATCAGGTGACTTTCACTTTCTTTATGATACTATTATTTAATTTTATTGGTTAGTTTGACTTTTTTTTTCTCTGTGAAATAATTGTTTTTTCTGTTAAGCATTATTATATTTTTATTAATTAAATATAAAACTTCTTGTTGGATTGTAATTTTGAGCTGCAGTATAAATTATCATGTTTTTTTACAAGGTACTTGTGTTGTTGTGTAACAATTGAATTTAATAACTTACTAAAAGTGACAAAGCTATATGTTTGAGCGAAAACAGTTCTGTCTATGAAGCACACTGTCTATGTCGACACTGATAATAATTTGAAAAAATTTCATAAATTCATGTAATGTGTCAGTGTCATGTCGTGTCCGTGTCATATCGAAGACACGCTTACTCTGAGGAGTTTCCATGTTTCATAGGTTTTTGTGGCGGTTAAATAATGATGTCTAACTAGTCTATAATAATGCAGATTTTGTTGAATTGTATTGATGAAAGAAGACTTCAAATGCTGTTAAGCAGTGGCATAATCAACACTCCTCCACATTCTCCGTGTCCAAAGAATCAGGAGCTACAAAAAGAGTATAGACATGTTGCAGAATTTATAGAACAATGCCCAATTTTTGATGATTTTGTTCACACAAGGCTTGGATTATCATTCCCTTGGAAAACATATGTTACATTGGACTCTGCACTTTTGACCAATTGGCTTAATGTTTTGTTCTGTGGAAAGGTAGAGTCTTTACTATGTAGCCGCAATGCCCAAAAAGTTCCATATTTAAAATTGTTGATTCTGCTTTGAATAAGTTGGTACCTATGAATCATATCCTAATTTACAATCTGCATTTCTCACTGTTCAACATGTTGAATGGAGCATGATACAGCTTTTGAATAAGATACAAAGTACAAACACATAGTGACTGATCATTAGGCATCTAACGTCTCATTTCTTGTAAGAATGTTGAGTGCATGTTTGCTTCCACGTTTGTATGGAGTTGAATGTGTGGTCCTTAAACTCCACAAGACATAGCATTTATACTAGTTTTGCAGTTTACCTAACACACTTTGAGTTTGTCGAAGCTCGGTGAAAATTAGAACAATTAGTAATGCATCATATGGATTTTGGATGATAGCATTTTTAGGCCCTATATCATAATTTGACGATTCCTTCGAATTGCCAAACCAGCACCATAACATTCTTTTTAGCTTGGCAAGTGCTATAATAAGTCGTTTTGATGTGTAAAACACAGTGCAGTGCCAATGGTAGTTTATTCTAGAATTTCTTTCAACCTATAGTCTAATAGCATGATTATGTAAAGTACTGGATTTTTGTTAAAGTTGCTACAAACATTGTGAAGATACATGCTTATTTGAAAATATGCATCACAATATAATTAATCTGCCTATTTATTTTGGTTTTGCAATCACAGGTGTTCTTGGGTCCTTATTGGAATTATACTGTCAATTTATCTAGTTTAGTTAAAGGATGCTGTTTGGTCCTTATTGGAATTATACTGTTCCACAAGTTTTCTGGCTTCTGTTTACTAAGGAAGAGTCAAAAGCAGAAGAAGGTAGTTAAGAAGCTTCCAGCTGCTCAACAAAAGCGGATTCAACATTCTATGCACGGTCATTCAAAGGCTTCTGGGAGGTGGAGAAAAAAGTTGCTAGTTATTTTTCTGTTATTTGGAATCTTCAGTTCTGCAGGTTTATTTTGGTACATGAGTTCAGACATTGCGCAAAGAAGAGTAGAAATGCTTGCCACTATGTGCGATGAGCGAGCCCGAATGCTGCAAGATCAATTTAACGTGAGCATGAACCATGTCCATGCTCTCGCTATTCTTGTGTCTACATTTCACCATGGTAAACATCCTTCCGCAGTTGACCAGGTAGCATATACTTAATATTACATGTTTTAAGGAAAACAATTGAAGAGATAGAATTTAAGGAAACAACATAACATTGAAGCTTGTGTTTCATTGCAGAATATTTTTGGAAAATATACAGAGAGTTCGGCATTTGAGAGACCACTTACAAGTGGTGTTGCTTATGCTTTGAAAGTTCTGCATTCTGATAGGGTGCATTTTGAAAAGCAGCACGGGTGGACAATTAAGAAAATGGAAGCCGAGAACGAGGCATTAGTTCAAGATTGTATTCCAGAAAACTTGGATCCGGCACCCTTTCAAGATGAATATGCACCAGTCATATTTGCTCAAGAAACAGTTTCTCATATTGTATCTATTGACATGATGTCAGGGAAGGTGTGCTCTCTCTTAGCTTGCCATCACCACAACGAACTTTACTTATTATAATCATATTTTGAGGCCGTGCCTTAAACTGCTCATATAACTGGTTGTCTATAATAAAATATACGTTTGCATTGTTATATAGGAGGACCGTGAGAATATCTTGCGAGCAAGGGCATCAGGAAAAGGTGTTCTGACGTCCCCTTTTAAACTACTAAAGTCCAATCACCTAGGTGTTGTACTTACATTTGCTGTCTATAACTCTGAACTTCCGCCTGATGCTACACCCGATCAGCGTATTGAAGCTACTGCGGGGTAATTTTATTTATCTAATAATAAGTTAATAATATAGCCCCTACAACTAACTATATACGGAGTGTAATGTTTTTTGGTATCGATGTATTGGAAGGTATCTTGGTGCATCTTATGATGTTCCATCGCTGGTGGACAAACTTCTTCACCAACTTGCCGGCAAGCAAACCATTGTTGTGAATGTTTATGACACAACTAATGCATCTGCACCTATTACAATGTATGGTACCGATGTTATTGATACCGGCTTACTACACATAAGTGGTCTAGATTTTGGGGATCCGCTGCGAAAACATGAGATGCACTGCAGGTTTGTTTTCACTATAAATAACGCTCTATTTTATTTATGTCCAAAGAATTGAAGTATCGTATTAGTATATTTCCATTTTTTTGCCAGGTTCAAACATAGGCCGCAATTACCTGGGACAGCAATCTTTGCATCTGCGGGGGTATTTGCTATTACCCTTCTTCTGGGATATATATTTCATGCAGCAATAAATCAAATAGCTAAAGTGGAGGATGACTATCGTCAAATGAGAGAGCTCTTAGTTCGTGCTGAAGTTGCCGATGTCGCAAAATCTCAGGTTCTATACATTTCTGGGATAGTTGATTTCCATAATGCAACATACTCCCTCCGTTCCTTTTTAGTTGTCGTTTTTAGGATATTTATACAGAAGGAAAATCGATAAACTTTGTTACTTTTGATAAAACTATTTGTCTTTTCCTATAATACCCTTATTTATCGTCTCATTTAGCCTATTTATCTCTCTCAATAAATAGTTAAGGGTGTTATTAACAAAACAATAGTTAGTGTTGCATTTAACTTTGAAAACGACAAAGAAACCGGAACAAATTTCTACAAAAGCGACCGTTAAATAGGAATGGAGTGAGTAATTGTTAGTTTGATGGCAAGAATGTTAAGATTTCTCTTGCAAATTCATATGTTCAATGCATCACATTATGATCATCGGTCAACATAATTTTTTTTTCTAGTATCTTATAAAGCTTTTTACTTAATTAAAATTAATAAATACTCTTCTTGACCTCCAAGGATTGGTTTCTCTTTATGTAGTTTCTTGCGACAGTTTCACATGAGATCAGGACTCCAATGAATGGTGTTTTAGGTATGCTGCAAATGTTGATGGACACCGACCTTGATGACAGTCAGATGGATTTTGCCCAAACTGCTCACACGAGTGGTAAAGATCTTATATCGGTCATAAACGAAGTTCTCTATCAAGCTAAGATTGAGGCAGGCAAACTTGAACTTGAAGCTGTAGCTTTTCATCCACAAGCTATTCTAGATGAAGTTCTATCACTTTTCTCTGAAAAGGCCAATGAAAAAGGAATTGAGGTGAAATCATATCTTTAGATATTATATACTTTGTTTTGTATTGTACCTACAATTATCTCGGCATTAAGCAGTCTTACATAAACATACATTCTCTTTACCTTTGGTTGAGCACAGTTGGCTGTTTATGCATCCAACCAAGTCCCTCAAGTTGTCATTGGCGATCCTAAACGCTTCAGGCAAATAATTGCCAATCTTGTTGGCAATTCACTTAAGGTTTGTTACATTATCGCGCTGCATTATCTTCTCTTTTAATCGTTGCTGATTTATAATATCTGTTAATTAGTTTA
This sequence comes from Trifolium repens, assembly GCA_030408175.1. Taxonomy (NCBI): domain Eukaryota; kingdom Viridiplantae; phylum Streptophyta; class Magnoliopsida; order Fabales; family Fabaceae; genus Trifolium; species Trifolium repens. The sequence goes on from CP125844.1 coordinate 58,006,179, forward strand.
CTTGGTACATTTCAGTTCACTCACAATAAAGGACATGTTTTTGTCTCGATTCATCTGGCAAAAGAAGTGAAGAATCCACTTGATATCACGGATGCAGTGCTAAGAGAAGGCTTAATGAATCAGGACATATCAGAAAGAACATGTAATAATACATTGAGTGGATTTCCTGTAGGCAACAGATGGAAAAGCTGGGAAAATTTTAAAAAGTTAAATTTGATGAATGAGTCCGAAACTATTCAACTACTTGTAACTGTTGAGGACACTGGTATAGGAATTCCCACCGATGCACAAAGCCGCATATTCACACCTTTCATGCAAGCTGATAGTTCCACATCAAGAACATACGGTGGAACTGGAATAGGATTGAGCATTAGTAAATGTCTAGTTGACCTCATGGGAGGAGAAATTGGATTTGTAAGCGAGCCTAAAATCGGAAGTACTTTTTCATTCACTGGAAATTTCAGAAAAGGAGAAACCAAATCTCTGGATGAAAAGTTGCAACAGAAGTACAATCCTTTTGTCTCCGAGTTTCGAGGTTTGAAAGCATTAGTAATAGATAGAAGAAAAATCCGGGCCGAGGTTACAAGATATCACCTGCAAAGGTTAGGGCTGTCTGTGGATGTTAATTCCAGTCTTCAATCTGCATGCTTTTGTCTATCTGATACTTGCAACTCAAGGTAATTATATTTTTATTTTTTCCAGTTTAAGATGAAAATTTGGATCAGTTGTACACGACAAACCATAAAAGTTTCCCTATTTAAACTCTGACTTATTAGTTTATTTCTGTTCTCAGTATGTCAAAGCAGTTGGCCATGATTCTTATAGACAAGGATTCCTGGGACAGTGAAAGTAGTATCGAATATGCAATCAAGAAACAAAGACAAAATGGCATCAAAGAGGACACATTAAACTTTCCAAAGATTTTTCTCCTGGCCACCCATCTTAGCCATAGTGAACGCACCGAGTTGAAATCGGCTGGTATCATAGATGATGTACTAATGAAGCCTCTTTGGCTAAGTGTTCTGATTCAGTACTACAGAGAGAAAGTATTCAAACTTGGAAATTTATTAATACAAAAACGGATTTTGGTGGTTGATGATAATGCAGTAAACCGAAAAGTTGCTGAAGGTGTTCTGAGGAAATACGGGGCAGTTGTTACATGTGTTGACGGGGGTAAGGCTGCTCTAAAGATGCTTAAACCACCACATAATTTTGATGCTTGTTTCATGGATCTCCAAATGCCAGAAATGGACGGGTAATTAATCTTCCTATTCCTCCTTTGTTTAATTTGTTTGTGAATTTTGCATAAATGGATGGATAATTTACAAGTATTGTCTTCTTAAATGTTGCAGTTTTGAGGTGACGAGGCGAATCCGTTATATGGAGAACGAGGTAAATGATAAAATCACTTGTGGGGAAGCATCGGCGGAGATGTTCGGGAATGTTTCTTATTGGCACATTCCAATACTAGCTATGACAGCTGATGTAACTCAAGCATCAAATGAAGAATGCAAAAAATGTGGGATGGATGACTACGTGTCAAAGCCATTTGAAGAAGATCAACTCTATATGGCAGTCGCACGTGTTTTCAATTTCGGTTCATAGTAGTAACATCTCTCATCGACACATTGCAATATTAGCTACTACTACAGCTGATGTAACTCGGCCTTCGATAGAAGAATTCAGTACAATGGATCAGCAGAATGGATCTCAGCTATGGCCATGTGTAGATATGGTAAGTGTCATGTTTCATAATTCCTTGGATGAAATGAGTAGAAAGCTTTCAATGATTGGAAGATTCATGTCTTGCATTTCTAAATTTTGGTCACTCTACTTAACTATGTTTCAATATAGCTGCAACTTTTTTTTCTTTCTTTTTTCACTCACATACTATTCACATATTAATAGTTTTTTTTCCCTTTTCAGAAAATTGATTTTGACTCGACAAGCATCAACCGTGCTAATTATCACTCATTGCAGGAGAAGAGGTCATCAAAAGGAGTCATAACTAATTTGTGTGTACATATTTTTTCTTTGTATATTCATTTCTAGCAAGTAAGATATATAAGACAATATTCATTTCTAGCTAGGATATATAAGATAAAATGTTAATAGTTATGTCATCATTAATTCATTTTTTGGGGGCTAAGATGGAAAGAAATGAAAGATATCTGAACCCTCAGAAGTTTGTAAGTAACATGTAAAGTATAATTATCACACAATATAGACTATTGTCTATAGTTGTATGAGAAATGTATCATTATTCTTGTGAGTTTTCCAATTCCAATATATCACTAAAAAGTTGCAATGGATATTGATGCATGATATACAGCAGAACATAGAACATGAGGACCACTAATGGATTAAGAACCTTTTTTTCTTTCTTCATATTGAAAAAGGCAATAAAGAAAAAGGGTTGCAAGTTGCAACAACATAAAAAAGGTGTGAAAAAGGAAGTGAAATAAATAATCATTTTCTCATGGAAAAGGGTTAAAAACAAGTAAAGCCTTGTTGAGTTGGAATATCTCTGACATTATATAAAGTCAAGAATATTATTACTTTCTATATGTGATTGTGAAGAACATGACTAAGCTAAGCCATAAACATAACATCTGAATTAAGCTAGTTTGGATTTTTCTTAAACTTTTGTATATTTGACAGTCATATGTTGGTGATCTGGTCATGAGAAATGCATGTGTTTGTCAATTTGTAATTTTCAATTGTTTTTAAAAATTCGTCGTTCACGGAAATATTTTGACGTAGGATCCGGGACAAGGTGTTTTGAAGAAGTTGATCGGGGACACACTTGCCAAGGTATAGACTGAATTTGAGCTGAGTGTTATTTCTCTACAATCGAGTACTTGAGATCTCACTTTTTGTTTTATACTATAGGATTTATTAAGAAGCTTTCTCTTTAACGGAGTCGATGAACTAGGAAGCAAAACATTCGATGACTATTTTCCACATTACCACGGCGAGGAAGGAACTCCAAATAAGAAAGGCGGTAATGTTGGGAAGTCTTTCGAAAATCGCCCATGGGATGGAAGTGGAAAATTCCTCGGTAAGAGAATCTAGTTTCACACAAAGCAATTATCAATTATCCGCACATTAGAGGCGTTCTTCGTAATTTTAATGCGGTTGACGTTAACCTAGAGCTAAAGCTAAAAGGCCAAGGTCTACTTAATGCGGTGCTGACATTTGATCCTTGGAATATTTAGGTCAATGAATACCAGAGATTGTGCACACGATTGCACTAACACTGGTTAAATTTCTCTGACTCGTGTTCTGCAAGCAAATATTGAGTTTCCACCGCAAATTTTGTCCACGATTAATGTTTGGTCGAATTGGCCATACCAATTATTTATCCCGGAAATTTTGACGAATTGGCCATACCAATTACCAATATGCTTGCAACTTTTCCTTCATGTACCATTGTGTATGTTATATTTATGTTATTGTATTATATGTATTCAAAAATAAAATCGGTGGCGAAAAGAAAGCATCAACATCGATTATCTGTAATTTTTACATCTGTATTGTTAGATTCAAATTTTGAGTCGTCTGCAACCGCAACTGCAACTATGTCGGATTAGCTGCCGATAAATAAAGTCTTGGTAACAAGGTATGTGCAATATATATGAGTTATAGTAGCAAATATAATGAGTTATAGATTGATTTACATGACCTGAAAATTGTCACCTGTTTCAATATTTCGAATGTTAATTTGCCATGCTTGTGGTGATCATTTTATAATTGAACATTCATTAACATGTTTTGTACCTTTTTAATTCAATTTTTGTTTTGTCTTAAACAAAGTGGCAAATTCTGCCCAATCTCACATACACAACTGCGGCTCTATGAGGTCCCGAGTTTGAATCTAGTCGAAGTTGTTTGGCCTAATAATATCGGCTTTTTGACAATTGAGCTAGGACTACTATTTGATTCAAATTATATTGCATGTGCTAATTTTTTTTCTTCCATCCTAACCCTTCGTTATAGTTGAAAGACACATGATAAATTTATGACATTCGATAAGCATATTTTTCTTATAAAGTTTACTACAGCTTAAAAATAAAAAAGTCTATAACTCTTTTAATTTTTCCAACGTGAATTAATAATTGTTTTTACCAAGGTGAAAAATATGTAGATAAGTTGATATAACAGTATTTTTTTTTTAGGGAAATAAAATAACATTAACGTGATATATAATAGAAAAATTCTCATCACACGCCCCGTGTTTTTTTTCACCCCCTAGAAGGCAAAAAAATTCGGAAAACACGTTCCGAAATTTTTTTCTAGTGAATTTACACTAAAGAGTTTGGAAAACGTTTTCCGAAATTTTTTTGAGGTGTAAATGAAAATTTTGGGAGTGGGATGAGAATTTTTCGTGATGACCAACACTTGAACTATATATAATGCTGGATTCGAACTTTTATTTAAATTTTAACGCAACGAGTAAAAAAAAGAAAATTGAACTACATTGAGAAGAATACATTGATAATGAGTTAAGTTTCTAATCAACAAAAATAATACTTTGACAATGTTTTCTATTAAAAATCACAATATATTGATAATGAGCTAAAAAATTTTCTAATCAATGTGAGAAATAGATCTTTCGAGTGTGGCGCCAATTCCAATCCGAGATCGCCAAGGATCTTCAAGAAGTGCCATAGGTGGCGGTTGTAATGGTAGGGAACACACTTCTTCCTCCCGAAGAATTGTTTTGAATATTATACAATTCATTTTTTTTGGAAGATTAATGACTGAACTTAGTCCATTAGTGTTAAATCACTTTATACTACTTTTTTTGAAAGAAATCGGTAATTTAAACAAATTTGTGATTATATTAGTTTATAGGTAAAATAACTTAAATTTATTTTTTAGTCCCTATAATAATAGTATGTATATATGATTATAGAGAGTACTCATAGTAGGTTAGTTATGAAAAGGTTAGTTACATTTTAGTGACCGTTGTTGTACACTAGTTATATACTTATATATAAAGATTGAGTCATTTGGACGTGAATTACAAACATTCAATTTTACTCTTCAAGAAATTATTCAGTTCATATCGCCTTCATCTTTTAAAATTCAATTATGCATGCAAATGTGTGCTGGATTTTTTGCTCGATGGAATGTTACAAACCTTTTGAATATGAAAGATCATTGTTTCTAAATCGAAATCCCCAAGAATGAATATTAGAAGATCGATGCTCAATGTTACTTAAGAATACATAAAGAAGATTAGTGGCGTACTCATATTCAATGGAGGTGTAGAACTTCTCACCACTTTTAATATCTAGAAACTGATCCTCTATTGTTATGGAAATGGGAGGACCCGCCCATGTTTGATATAAATTGGTAGGATCGTCGACTCCTTTAGCCTTGTGTCGAACACAACCGCCAAGGACGTAGATGGTATGCCGAACTTTGCTACCGAAGGATTACTGATTGATGGTGCCAATGGTGTGATGAAGAACGAAAATCCTTCCCCGTTGTACTTGTAATTTGTTCTTGTCAAGGAAAAGTAAAAACTTGAGGTGAAAAAAACTGCTAGTGATGATCATCCTCCTACAAATGACAATTCTAGTGATGTTATTGATTTGTTTATTCTTCTTCATACCTTCAGTTAAGTCATATGGTTTCCTTTATGTTAGTTGAACAATGGCCAATAACCAACTGCATGCCTTCGGTTACTTGCAAAAAACCACTTCCACAAATGTGGCCACTCATGTATGGTAAACATCCGTGGAAGTGGTGTTTTGCCAGTAACCAGAGGCCTATAGTAGGTTATTGGCCATTGTTCAACTAACATAAGGAAATCATATGACTTGACCGAAGGTATGAAGAAGAAGAAACAAATCAATAACATCACTAGAATTGTCATTTGTAGGAGGGTGGTCACAACTAGTAAGGATTCCTTTATTTCCAGGATTTATATTTGAGGTTGGATCCTCTCCTTCTCCTCTTCAAAGAGAAAATCAATAAAATGAAGAAGCATGAGAAAATATAAGAAAGATAGATACAAACAAGTGAAGGAGAGGGTGAGAGAGAAATTGGTAAACGAGATGATCCAAACCCTTTTTATTTATAGTATAGGATTTTATGAGATATTTTTGTTTCCAATTTCAATTTTTTTTTTATTCTAATCTAATTAGGTCTCTCACGCATTCTCACCCTAATTTAATTAGGTCTCTCACATATATTCTCACCCAAAACTATTGACATGTCATCATTTTTCAACTTCAGCTTGAAAAGGTTAATAAGGCATGCCACATTAAAAAAAATTCCTATTACTATTAAAGTTTTGATAATATTTTTTTATATCATAAATAAAAGATTAAATATTTACATGTGCGTTTAGAAATTATTTTACAAATACGGGTAAGTTTTACCATCGCATCATAGATTTAAATCCAAGAACAATATTAATGTTCTTATTCAGTTCAAAAAATTATTTAAATAATATGCACGGTCGATGTAAAATATTTTTACACATATATCAAATAAAAATTCACCAATTTATCATATTTCTCGACTCTTGTATGATTATTTTAAAACTATTTATATGACATAAAATAATGATTTTTTTTTATTGAATTTGTTGGATATGCCTTGAAATATCAGTAACAAGAGGGCAGACTAAAAGCATTCCGAGAAATGAAGAAGTACATGTACAACTTATGATTATAGCAAGAGATGTTGGAACCAAGTGGAAGAGGTCGAGGTATGGGTTGAATCTTAAAACATGCATGCCTTATGTTTTGGTGTGGGTTGAATCAATATAATCCATTATTTTGCTGCTCAATATTTCCGATAAATGTTTTTACATATAGATTTGAACTATATATTTTCAGTGCCCCAACCTTGTCAATCACCAAACTGAAATGTATAACAAAAACTACCTAAGTGCTGAAATTTAGACTTTCTTAACTATAATAAACCACTCATGATCAGAATTTAGAGTGCAGAAATAAATCTATTACACATGAATTTAGACTACCTTAAGTGTATAATTTTTTACATATGATGTCAAGCAAACTAAAATACTAACGTCAAAATTCCTCTTCAAAATTGAAAATCAAATGTTCCTATATTTTTTATTAGATGAATTTCCTTTGGTAATAAAACCATCAATTACAGATAATCCTATTCCTAATAGTAATACAATTTGTCAACAAAAAAAAAGTAATACAATTGAAAGTTAAAGATAATGAAACTCTGTTCATCATGTTCAATAAATTCAGTTCAGTGAACACATTCAAAATTGGTGACGTTTAATAAAAAAATTAATATGTGAGACCCAGAGTTATAATCTTAATTGCTTTACTTTTTACACAGATTTGATTTAGTTCTTTGTGTTGTAAGGGATTACCTTCTTCTGATAACTAGCAAGATTGTCCGAGTCCATTCTTTACTAACAAAATGAACACAAATCAATGAAAACAATATTCAAAATCTGTACCACTAGAAACACCTCAATGCTGCTTTCTTAAGTTTCAAAACTTTAATCTTCAGAAATGTTTTCCATATCACCTGATTCATTTTTACCCTGCATTTAAGCAACAAAATGAGTGCAAGGTATAGCATAAAAGTAACTTCAAAAGATACTTACTTAATGGAGCCCAAGAAGGTTGTTCATCTTCTCCCTTGCTTGTGCTTGCATTGGCCTGCATATCCAAAATTAGAATCACTTGCAGCAGTTTATAAAGAAAATTAGAATCGTATTAAACATAGTAGTGTAGATCTATAACACCCTGTTTATCCTTTTACTCCTTTAATGAATGCAGTGGGTCAGCGCCGTTCCTGATATTTTATGGGCCTTAATCCAAAAAAAAATTTCTTTCATTTAATATATATTATTAATACATATTTATTGGATTTCTACCTTTTTGGAAACAAATTTTTCAAGAGCCTCTTGCTGTGATTTTAGTAGCTCATCCTTTATTTTATTTTATTTTTTCCTTTTTCATCACCACATAAATGTTTCTTAGGCAACATCTTCTAAGCTTCAAATAGAAACAAAACAAAAAATCATGTAGAAAACAATAGCGCATGGAAGTAGAATGTTGACTTCGAAGAATAATTGAAAAATCGTAACATCCAAATGGTTGAAATTGGATGCAAAAAATAACATGTTAAGTATTAACAATTTGTAAAAAATAAATCAAATAACTTGTTAATAAAATCAGGAACACAAAAAATAAAACAACGCCAAAACCTAAACAAGAAAAACCTATAACATTTAACATTCTTACATACATTGCAAGAATGCAAGAATTAGAAGAAAAAAATAAAAACAAACTCAATAGGAATGAGGAACAAAGACAAGTGGTGCCGTCTTTTTGTTGTTCTGTAGGGTTTTATTTTAATCTTAACATTATGCCTAATTATTTATTAAGCATAAAAAAAATTGAACCTCAATCACATTTTAAATAACACATATTTCCTAGGCTTAATCATATTTTCTTTCCCTAAATATAATTGATTTTTTATATAATAGTATATATTCTTTCTTTAAATATAGTTGATTTTTTATTTACAATAATAATAGGTAGGTATAACAAAATATTTTGGACCCCTAAAAATAATGGGCCTTAGGCCATTGCACTCGTTGCCTACTCTCAGGGCCGGGCCTGCATTGGGTACTAAAATCACCAAACATTAACCAACACTTCAAAGTTTTAATAATTTTGAAGTAGAAGACCGAATAAAAATAATAATAATAATAATAATATATCAAATTAAGTGTTTCATATCAAATTAATTCAGAGAGCATAAACTACCAAAGTATATATAAATTAGAAATGCTCAAATCCCGAAATTAACACTGATAGCTAGGAAGGACGAATTACGACAACATTAGTTTGAGAGGATTATATCCAGCCTTATTAGTGGTGGGTTTTTGTGCGATGTTAAGGCCCATTTCGAACCAAATTAAAGTTCGGTTTTATCAGTTTTCGGGTTGGGTCAGTTTCGGTCTGGTTTGAGAGGTTTGGTCAAGATATGGAAGATTGCTCATCCCACCCCCCCTAACTCTTTTTCACCCCCCTAAAACCCAAAATTACCCCTGAAAATTCAAAAAATTTGAAAGAAAGTACTGCACGCAAAAGCAGTACTTTTATGTACCAGAACGTAGGGGGTGGAAAATTCATGTAAAAATACGGCCCGCGTAGTCCGTCCTTTTTTATTAGGGGCATTAAGGGAAACTCGGGGGGTGGAAAAGAAAACCAGGGGGTGGGAAGAGCAAACTTCCAAGATATGTGGCTAGTGTTAATTTTTTGGCCCAATACAGTCATAGAAGAAAAAAAAATTGACAAAAAATGCAGAATATGAGGACCACTAATAGATTAAGAACCTTTTTTATCTCCATATTGAAAAAGGCAATAAAGAAAAAGGGTTGCAACAACATAAAAAGTGTGAAAAAGGAAGTGTCATTAAAAAGGGTTAAAAACAAGTAAAGCCTTGTTGAGTTGGAATATCTGACATTATACAAAGTCAAGAATATTATTACTTTCTCTAAGTGATTGTGAAGAACATAACTAATTAAGCCAAGCCATAAACATAACCACCAAAATAAGCTTGTTTTGTTACATGTTCATGAATGGTTATCAATAATAGTATATTTTGTATTCTGATTGGTCCACTTGCAAGGGAATATAATATTCATTCTTAGCCGTTACAAGCACATAACTTGTTTGTCTTTTCTCTCCCCATCTACTGTATATATAAGTAACAAAATTGTTGGTGTCTTAGCTATCTATTAAGTTTTCATTTTTTACAATGGCAATATCCATGTTCAAGTTAGTGTTTCATCTACTATTCATATCCATGATTGTTCCAAAAACTGGTAATAAAAACATCCTTGTGTTAAAGAACATCTTAATCTGTTTCATTTTTCACAGTTTTTACATTTTCTCAATATTATTAGTTTAGAAATGCAAACATTACAACTCTCTTATTGGCTTCTTAATATTTCTTCCTATGTTCATCTTCCTGAGTATATATGTTTCGTGCAGCATACGCAGAATTCGAGCTATGGTGTGTAGCAGATGAGCAGACGACTGACTCGGAGTTGCAGGCAGCCTTGGATTGGGCTTGTGGGAAAGGAGGTGCAAATTGTAGCAATATTCAACAAAATCAACCTTGCTATTTTCCAAACACATTGAAAGACCATGCTTCTTATGCTTTCAACAGTTACTTTCAGAAGTTTAAGAATAAAGGTGGTTCTTGTTATTTTAGAGGTGCTGCCATTACAACAGAAGTTGATCCTAGTAAGTATTATTGAACATATTCTTTATAATCACACCCCCACTTTTGTGATTTGTTAAAACTAGGAATTGTACATGTTCACATGCCAACGAGCGAATTGGATCTGCTGCTGTAAAAGCGGCACACAGTAACATGCTGTTTTTGTTCTAAACCGTCCATTTAATTTTTAACGGCCGAGATCAATTTGATTAGAAAATATAGTTTTTAATCTAAACCGTCCGATCTAAATTTAGTGGACAAGATTAAAAACTGCGTTAAACTGCATGTTTTTTTAACTGTAGCAAATCCGGATCCGCCAATGAGTGCAAAAAGTAGATCTTGGAAAAGGTTGGACATGTGACTTTGAATAGTTTGATGAATATTAAAATGGGATAATAGATTTACCTTGAATTGTGCCTGCCTTCCTGCCTCTAAAAGGTGAAAAGAAAAACTAGCTTGTCAAACAAGTTAGGTTGCACTCCATGTTGGTAAAAGCTATATTTAGTAAATCTAAGTGTCAAGAGATTTAGTCAAAGAGATTATAATTAAACTCATTCAACTATCAACAATTATACTTACAATTATTGAAATTGTATAGCAGTCTCACATTGCCAAGACTCTCGGGATTTTAGATATTTTGAACTAGTTCTTAGAAGCGAGATTCATGCCAATTTAACAATAATCACATTCTTAGTAATATATAGTAGGTTGATTCACTTGGTTAATTTACCGTAACTTAAAAAAATCTCATGCGTGATTTATAGCCATTAACTAATCTAAGATCATCTGTGATATTTTAGGTGTCTTGTGCGAATTATAATAATTAACCCATGAGTGTGTGACCGTTTAAAATTTCTGTGCAGGTCATGGTTCTTGCCACTATGACTTCTTTCCCTGATGGAAAATATCATTGAAGACTAAAACAACTGCAGCAAAAATTAGAGTTGGGCCTTTTTTGTTGATTACTAGTTACAATGTGCTCTAGCTTTTGCCTTTTTCATACATTGTTGATACGTCTTAGTCTTAGTCTTGCATTGCTGTTGCTCTCAATTGAAGTCTGAAAAAGTCTTGAAACCTTACAAAATTAAATGGATTTCTCTTTTCTTTAGTCTTTTTCCCATAAACTTGTGCTATTTAGCATACTATAGGACTAGTTTATGTGGTAATTGCTATTCTCCCCCCATTAGAATCCATTTCAGGGAGATCAAAATTGTGAATTTAGTAAAATAAGAGAATTAAAACTGCACTTAAGCCATAAAATAACTGAGAGCCATATAATTCAAACTATGTCTAATGATCATTTTTCATAGATCACAAAATTTCTCAAGTGGTTAATGAACTCCTCTAAGGACGAGTTCGTTTCCTTGAAAAAATAATTCTAGTTAGACTTTACATATCTCATGGCCGAACTATGAAATATCATACTCCTCTCAAGGTCTTAGGTTCGAATTCTTCTTGTGCTACTTTGTGTGTTGGGCAATTCATATAGAGCAAAACTCTAACTTCAATTAAGGCCTCCGCTAGTGGATGGTGTGATTGGTGTCCCTCGAATTTATTGGTCTTTCGGTTGGATATATGAGAAGATAGTGTAAGAGATTATATTTTTCAATGTGGCACTGCAATAGTAAAATTGGTGAAAGTTTTTTTTATTAACCCTTTGGTTCATAGGGGGAAGGCCTCCTGATAATCTAAAGCTCAGCCGAGAAGTAAATAAAGTCTGACAAAAAAATGTTTGGCATTTTGATTCATTTGATTTGAATATCGAGTTGAATTTATCAAACTAATATGAATTGTTCGTGAACTTGAATCGTATCGATTCAATTTTTATCAAGACCGAATTGAATTAAGTTCAACTCATTTCTAGTCCTACTTGTAAAGATATACAAAACCTTAAATAAATATTCCAAAAAAACCAGGAATAGGAAACGATTTGAGTACACATCCAGAAGGAGAAAACATTAGCAAACACAAGTTGCAACACTTTAATTTACACGGTAACAAATAATGGATTTGAAAAGGTATCATTCTTAATTAATGATCATTACCATTACCATACTAATTAAGGTCTTAATTGGAAGGTCAGGACCATTACAATTCTCTAGACAGAATTCAGTTTAATTACAAAAAGCCATCACTATCCTATAAATAATAATCATCTTGCATCATTTCTCATAATATGTAAACACAAGTTATAATATTTAGAGTTAGTGTCATAAGAGTCCCGCTGGTCGAGATGCGGCGTCCTCCTCTACCTAACAACTTCATCGCCACGATGGCTAACCGTATTACTAACTTAGGCTTTCCAGCAAACATCTTTGATTTCCAAACCTACCTTCGCTCCGGTTACTTGGACAAGAATTTTGCTTCCTTGCTACGAATTCTGTCACCGTACACCGATGATCAGAAACTCGAGAAAGTTTTATTGCTCGGTGTGAAGTTGAATTTCTTCAACTCCTTTGCTAACTGTCAGCCAAATGAGTTCTACAGATTTATGAAGCATTTGAGGACTGCTGCAGGACAAGGTGAGCTTAAGAAGATTGCAATACAGGAGAAGCTTGAAAAGCGCGCAGCTGCTCGTGGTTTCACCGTTCATGAAATGGCCTACGTTGCTTTGGCTGAGATTCCGGTGTCTGATATTTTGAAACCGAAGCATAAGATTCGCAGGAAATTATGTGAAGAAATCATTGCTGAGCATCAGAATCAAGTGAAGATTGTTCAACCGGCGGCTCTTCCTACTTTAGATTGTGCTGAAAGCGATCGAAGTGGTACCATTGCAGTCGAGGAGAATGTTCCCAATGGAGGTGGACCGGACAACACCGGTGTCTAGTGACTGCTGACTAGTGTTGCAATTTTAAATTATGGATAAAAAAGAAGCGATTCTAAACATTTCAGACATTGTTTGTCACTGCTATTATTTGTAATGTTAGTTTTTAAGTGGAATCAAATTTTAACCTATTCTAAATTTACCTTTGTAACAAAATGTTGATAGTGTGTTTAGTTCTTGATAACAAATTGGTGTGATTGAACTATGAAGTGGTTAATGTCTCATTCTTTAAACATGAATTTTGCATTTGTTTTCATTGATGGACCATTTTTTTATTTAGGAATAATTCAAATGAGTTTGATCATATGGAGATTCCCTAAAGTAATGAAAGTATTCCAAAAAACCAAGAAGCATTGAGTCAACAAAATGCTATCGTTAACTTTAGAAGTTGGATTGGAGCGTGAGTCAACTCCTTATCAATTGGATTAATTTACGCCGACTCGTGACCTTTTTCACTATATTTGTGAAAAATAATTAAGGGTTCAACTAAACCAATCTCTATCTTTGAAAATGTCTCAAATAACCAACAAACAACGACTTAAGTGGATAATGAACTTCCTCTAAGGCGAATCATTTGGCATAATTTGAGTTCAATTTTTAATAAAAATTATTTTTAGTCAAACTTTACTTACCTTATATGAGAACTCCGAATTATTAAGGGTTTTTCCTCTGAAAACGGGTTGTTGATATCAAAAAAGAAAAAAGGAAGAAAAAAAACCCTTGTTGTAAGGATTATTCTAATTTTACCTAGCAAATGGGGAGAAGGATAATCAATTTACCGCTTGATAAAAGAAACGGCCACTGTGTACCATAAATGGGCCATTTGTCCGAAAATAAAAAACAACAGGTTAATGGGCCAAAAATAGTTTTTATTGGATTAAACTATTAACACCCCCATTTTGTCATTGAAATTATTTCATCATCAAATCAGTACATAATTTTAATTTTTAATCTTTTATAGGTTTCCTCTGCCGGAAGTTAATGTAACCCTAGTCGACTCATATTTGGTACCAAATGTGAATACTTAGTTCAGCCGAGATTTTAAACTTAGTTCGTTACATTGTGTGAAGTCTAACCCTAACCCCTTTTGCCGAATTCAACTCTGTTTGTAGTCCATAATTTTTTTTTCTAACTTAGGATTATTGTAATTTAAGTTAGATTTTTTATCCAGTACTACTCCTTGAACTTAACCCCAATGTTACTTCAGAAGGAGATGAAATACACAAAAGGATATAATATAATGTAAAAAATTTCTTTTCTCTATTCACTTAGTTTTGGTGGTTTAATTCTCCAATATTCCAGGAACCAAAGTTAAAAGGCCCTGGCAATATGAGTCAACTAGAATATAATTCGAGTGGCCAAAATTTTCTATGGTTAAGAATTTGAAACTGCAATTCAAATGACATTTTCATAGAAGTCAAAGTCCTTGATAGACACTAATAAGATAAAACAAACATAATTTTGATTAAGACATCATATAGAACCAAAAGCTTGCACTAATTGATGGCTTCTTAAGTCAAAAATTTAATACACACACGTACACAATTATTATATTTATACTATATGTATATTTATCTTAACTTTTTTTATATGTTTTAAAAATGATTCTGTACACATTTGTAAGATATTGTTTCTTGAAGCTAATAGTATACCTTTGAAAATTGGGTAGGAAATGTGATATCAAGAAATTGACTTCATCACGGCTTGGTTTACAAGTTAAGATTTAGTGTTATGCTTGAAATTGTCTAACATTTTGTCTAGTCCAATATTTCAACTTGAAATTCCCAATTTTGATTTTGATTTTTTTATATAAAAAATACCTAGATGACATATATATAACGGATTTTTATATATATAAAATACTTAAAATCGAGCAATATACTCCCTCCGTCCCATATTATAAGCAAAAAACATCACCTTTTTTTGTCCCAAATTGTAAGCAAAAGCAACTTATTTTTATCATTTTCAAGAGTTACTTTTACTTACTCTCATAAAATTTAATACAAATTGCATTTAATATACTCTCTCTCTTCTTTTCCCCATAATCAATAACCAATAAAATTTCTTTTTACATCTTCCCATGAAACTTATTTCAAGAAAAACACAAAAAGTCATACTTCAAATTATCACATTTCACTTTTCTTAATAAGTGTGATTTTTGTTTTTTTGCTTACAATATGAGACGGATGAAGTATTGTTGTAAAAAATATGTAAATTTTTCTTTTTTTACAAAACACAGATAAACGTCAATCTAGATCACTAGAAAACAATGGTGGATATTCTTAGCAAAGAAATGATGACCACAAAATCGAAGAGTGTGCATAAGAGATCTCCTATTTTTTAGGAACACAACAAATCTGACCAAATAAATTTACAATTAAAGAATAGATGATGAATATTTTCTTCTTACTCACATCCACTAAAGCACAATATAGAGTGAGGCAAATGAATAGTTAAAATATAAAAAACAATAATTACTTTATTAACAACTCACATTAGAGAGAAACCTAATCCATTAAATTTGAGGGAACTAAATGAATTCAACTGTCCCCTCTCTTGTGTGTGTGGCATGCATTAGCAACGCAACTTGCAAATTTAGTAAACTATAGAGACATGTAAAGTTGAAAAAGAAAAGGTTACCATTCCAATATTAGAGTTAAAACCTAAACACATGTAAACACAATCACTACATTACACACTCCCCAATTTGCATTTGCCGCATGAGGTGACCCTTTTCTAACAATGTAAAATGTATAGCCTAAAATATGAGTAAAGAATTTGTTCCAAAAATAAAGATGGGGCACATGTGGTAAAAGGGACCCATATGTTGGCCAAAATACAAAACATAACATGTATTTGAACCATTAAAATTGCATAAAATAGTAATTTTGGTAATTGATGATAGGAATAGGACAAATTATGTGGATAAAAAAGACAGAACATTGCATGTAATCTTTCTCCCCAAAGCACTTACATGGGCGGTGCGATCACAGATGAAAACAACACAAAAGTCATGCTCTCATTATATATGCCTTTTACATTTTTCATATTTATTAATGTACTACTCCATCTATTAAGATTATCACACATTTTAAGAAAATTATAAAATTTATTTGTTTATATGATAAAATTCGTTTTATTTACCAAAGTATGCTTATTAGTATTGGTAATGGTGAGTAGAATAGTTATGATCCATAAATTGATAAATGTCGATATTATTAAATCGAACAATATCATCGAAATTTAAACTTGAAAATTTGCACTTGATAGGTGAATTTCTATTTTTTTTTTACAGGGGATTTCTGTTAATAATTATTATTTCATTTATAAACCATAAAAAAATAGCTCAGTGATTTGAAATATATTAATAAATATTACATATATTAATTGAAAGAGATAAGTAATGTTTATATTTTAGAAATGACAAATAAATATTTTAATTGAAAGGCTTATCATATTTCAAACACAAACAGAAACGTATGCCATAAAGAATATTTTTTGTAACTAATTAGAAGATATTTTATTGTTATTAATTAAAATATAAATATTTTGTATGTTAGTTATAAAAGGGAGTGGTTATATTGCATAAGCTTTTTCTTTATGTACTATGCATAAATAATGAAAATTGCTTAATGCACCCTTAGATTGCTTAGCGCACCTCCATATTGCTTAGCGCACCAACCAAATTTCTAGCGTACCCTCCAAATTTCTGGCGCACCAATATGGGGGGTGCGCTAAACAATCTGGGGGTGCATTATAAATATGGGGTGTCTGTTAAGCAATTTTGGGTATTTATGCACGGTGCATAAACATGACTTATGCACCCGTTATAAAGGATGATAATTTTTTATATTATTGATGTTATTTACAATTTAAAAAAGAATCATTTTTAAATTTTTTACGTGGTTTTTAAGGAGTTCACTTTTAATATTCGATGTTGGCCGGACTCCGTTTGGATTGATGGAATGTAATGGAATGGAGCGGAATAGAGTGGAATGGAATAGGATGAAGCGGAATGGAATAAATATTCCGTTCCATTGTTTAGATATTTTAAAAAGGAAATGAACAAAATTGAAGGTAAGTGATGGTATGATATTAAATTCATTTCATCTTATTTCATTCCGCTCCGCTCCATTCCATTATTATTTTTCAAATCCAAACAATGGAATATTATTATATTTCATTTCGTTCCGCTCCATTCCATTATATTCCATCAATCCAAACGGAGCTCAAATTATCGGGACCGACCCTGACTATAAGTATATATTATTGGACCAAGTTTAAGGTTAGTCACACATAGCAGCTACCACGAGTGTGTCTTATTGTGTGTGAATTGTGAAACATTGAGTGACTCAAATGGGTTGATGTACATTTTTTGAATTTGGGAATAGGGGACACATACCAATCAGGAAGGCCTACGTTCTCTTTTTAAGGTGTGCAATTTACAGGAGCTTTCATTCTTAAAAAAACATGCAAGGGACAAGCCTTTTGTTCTTTGTGATAAAGATTTCTGGCTATGTCTACAACGATCCTCTTAGTTTTGATAAGATTGATTATTAGGTGCAGGTTACGGTGGGGAGGTTAGGGAAAATAAATAATCCTACCATTCAAATAATTGTCTATATAATCAATGGCTAACAATTGAGGATGGCATAGATAACAAAAATTGATGACACACACGCTAATATTTCTTTTAACCGGGTTTTTGTTTGTTGATAAGTTTTTTTAGCAGGTTTTTGAGATATATTATTTTCGGTAGCATGAAAATATCCAAAATATTCATATAAAATATTTAAACAAGTTTTTATATCAATTATTTTTTTGTTACGATTTAGTTTTTACTTTTAAATTAATTCATGTGTACTGCATTTTTAAATAAGTTAATTATTTAAAAATTAGAACTAGTTGAATTTTTTCATAGGGACTAAAAATAAATTTTAAAATATTTATTGAAATAAAAAAGATATTGAACCCAATAAAAAAATCGTCTAATTTGTTTTCAATAATAGACCTATTTCATTTCAAAGTTGACTTAAAAATAATTTGTTAAAAATAACTTTCTCTCTGATTTATTTTCATTAAACTAAATTGTCAAAATTATGAATAATTTTTGAAGTAGAAAACTAAAATTGAAAATTTTAAAAAATGAGAAAAGACCAAGATTACAGTTTTGGCTAAAATAGTGGCACTAAAAGTATACTAGGCTTATTTGTATCCTACGAGTACTATTTTTCAAGAAAAAAAATGTTTATATCAATTGAATGTGTTAAAATAATTAAGTGGATCCATTTTATAGTAATGAATAATATTGTTTGGTAAGAGTAATGAATAATATTGTTGATGGATTATCAAATAAAAAAGATGGTGATCCGAGCAAATAACTTTTGAAAAAGCACAATTGATAAAGCCATATGGTAGCTTTCATCAATTTGTGCCGTTGGATTTTCTCCTTTCATATCAATGGCCATTATGCCATTTTCCCATGGTGGGAAAATAAAGCCTTGTACCCACCTTAAACTTCACCTGATTATTAAAGTTAGGAAAAGGGAATTGGGGAGTTTTTACTATTAGTAAACAAGTTCAAACAAGCCGAAGCAAAAGCAAAAAGGTCATTTGATCTTTTTATTGGTACTTCAAGTGGAAATTGAATTCACACATGTTGGATTGTTGACTCATTTACTAGTTAGGGACATTGACAATGGTCCAATTTTAATTGGATGACAATAAAAACATTAATATTTGTTTACATTTTAAAATATTGAATTTAAATTTAATTTTTTTAATCTTGATCGAGCGGGTATCGTTGACCGACTTATGTGAATGTTGACTGCAGCAGAATTTGATCACATGAAGTGCGAGTAAGAGTTCTATATTGAATAGAAAAATGGATGTTAAGCGACATATAAGTAAGATGTAATATTGTTCAATTTTACTTAATTGTTCAAAAGTCCAATATAATTATCTCCCCGCCACTCTAATGACCCAATAGTAGTATTAGAATGGATGATTTGACCGAGTCTTTTTGTCAAAACTTTTCTTATCGATGATGGTTTGACCGAGTCCATATCTATTTTTATTCTCTTTGTTGGAGTTATTTGGAGGACTTTTTTTTTTTGACGAACTTGGAGGACTTGAGAAGTAGGGGATGGTTAATTTTTAAATATATCACTTGTTTAATTGTAGGGAACACATATATGAGGAGCTATTTCTTGTTCTTGTATGTCAGATGTGTACACAAGAAATTCTGCTCCTGTCATAGGTAATGCCTTTATTGATAACTCATCTTCCAAACTTCTTCACACTCAGTTTAAGACAAATAATAATTATGTACTCATCTTCCAAAAAAATTTATATTGTTTGAAATTAAATCTATCTTTAATATATAAATACCCACTCAGTAATTCTTATTTACGTGTCAAGTGCGTGTTAAAAATTTTACATGATCAAATAAAAATAGGCGTTTAACTACATATTAGTAAAGAAAATTGTATATCTAATGTCTTAAAATTCATGGTAAATATATTATGTATAAAATTCACTTGTGTAATTGAGCTTAGTGTTCATAATTCATATGTATAAAAAAAATTAACTTGTGTAATTGCTTAGTTTATTGTGATATGAATATGAAGCCCCGGTACTCTAAAATTGGTGAAGTATCATATCCGATACGCACCCGATACTGATACTCTTCTGATACTTTCCGATACTCGTATCGGAAGAGTATCGGTTAAATCTTTATTTTTAAATAAAAAATAATATCCGATACGTATCTGATACTTCCCGATACTCGTATCTGAAAAGTATCGGTTAAATATTTATTTTTAAATAAAAAATAATATCCGATAGAATCTGTGTTTCCTAGTGAATGTCAAACTATTATGTTGTTACACGGGTAACTAACAATGTCTTTTTTTGGATAGTACTAATGATGTTGTATAATACTTAACTTAAGATGTATAACTTAAAATGTATTGGTGATCATTATTTTTTAGGACAATATTAATGAAACACAAATACTTAACTTAGTATTAATGATTTTAATTTATTATAATTAGTATTTTTTGTCTTTGTCACTGTTCTGAAATCACTATGGTGTCCTACTATATAACAGGTTGTTTAAGTATTTGAGTTTGTCCCAAAATTCTAGTATAAGAATGAATGCTTTATGCTTTTAATTGGTCAGCTGCAGGACCTATATAATTGTATGCTATTGCTACAAGATGAACTTGTTGAAGAGGCTTGATGTCATGACTATTATATGTTTTTTGAGCTATTATATGTCTTTAGTTAGGACTGATGAGTCTTTGTATGTTGAGCCTCAAACTGTTTTGCTTTTGTGCAAGCTAATTGGCATGTGTGTACTCTTTGTATAATGAACTATTGGCGTTTATAATAATAATAATTATAATAATTTTTTGTCTTTCAAAAAAAATTTATCATTATTAATATTATTGTGCATTTATATATTTAATTTTAAAATTAATTTTTAAATAACGTATCGCGCCAGTATCGGATATGAATTTTTTAAAATTTTCACGTATCAACGTATCGGTATCGTATCTTATCCGTATCGTGTCGCGTATCAGGGCTTCATATATATATCCATCCAAATGTATTTGATATGTTTTTTAACTAATAACAAAATTACAAAGACAAACATATGACAAAAAAAAATGTAATGACTAGACACTGACAGTGAGTGACACTAAAAGAAAGGAGAACCTTAAGCTACGTTTGAGGGTTGAGAGAGGCCCCTTTGCCTCTTAGAAAAACACTTACTTGAGCAGAAACTCAACAAGTGTCATTTGGACACACATACATAATTTTTAAAAAATTTAAATATAAAAAAATTGATTAATAACAATTGATGTGACTTAATTATTAATTTTTAAATTTTCCTCATTGATGTGTGTGCCCATATATTTTGGATTTGAGATTGTGCCTATAATAGAATTGCTCTGCCTCTTAACCTCAATTGAAGATAACTTTTTTAGTACACTAAAATGTTCATATTACTTAAAACTAAAATGATATTTTAACACGAAATTTAATATTAAATTCGACAACAAATTAATTAATTAACACAATTCAAATATGCGATTAACACAGTTGAACACAATTCAAAATTATCTACTAAATATAATTAATCATCTACTAAATATAGTCAAAATTTGATGTTAAATTTTTGTGTCAAATTAGCACAACTTATCCTTAACATGGTGCATTCCTAATGCCTAGGGCTGGAAATGAGTCGAGCTGAGTCGAACTCGTCTAAGCTCGACTCGACTCGACATGAATTGGTTTAGCTCGAAACTCGGCTCGAGTTTGATACGAACTATTTTTCCAGCTTGAGTTCGGCTCGATTAAAGTTCACGAACGGTTCGGTTCGGCTCGTTAGGTTCAACTCATTAAGTCAAATCACATGATTTTGATTATTATTTTTTGTCAAAATTTCAAAATCTGATCTTTAACATTTTAAACTATTTTTTTTTTTAAAAAAGGAAATATTAAATTAAAATAAAGAAGAGGAAAGGTAATGGAAAATGAAAAATGAAAAGTCTTTTGAGGAAGCGAGAGTTTAAAGGAGTAATTTTTTCGTAAAGGCAGAGTAACTAATATCAGTACATAAGAAACTGAAAAGTTCATTGATGTGTCAAGTTAAAAAGATTTAGAAAGTTTATATATATATATATATGGGGTTTGCTAATTTAGACCCACTTAAAAACATGTGGGTCTAAATTAGCAATGTGCACCTTTTCACTTTGGACAAAAAAACCTTGACATTTAGTTATTTTGCACTAGAAAGTTGAGGGTTAGTTAGGTAAATTTTATTAAAAAGTGTACACCCACTTTGCTAATTTAGACCCACTTAATTATAAATATAAGCTATTTAAAAACAACCTAGGAATAAACAAATAAAAAAAAGACAATTTGAGAAAACATGTTGATACAAAAATTAAGAGCCTTCTCGGATTGAAGACATATTGACACCATTCATATAAAGATTTCTTAAATTACTAGCATTATGAATGAGTTTGTTTCTTCCATGTTCCATTCAGTCGTTATCGCCAAGATCAAGTGATACTAATTTTGACAAACGAGAGATTGTGGAGGGAATATTACCACTGTGTTCATAATGGAAATTTGGGTGTTTATTATTTAATCATATTCATAATTAGAAGGTTTACTAGATGATGATGTGAATTATTATGCTTCAGTGGCTCTTTTTCGTGGATCTTAGTGGCTTTAATTCATCTACTTCATGGTCAACAAGCAACTATGCTAATAGACGCTCAAAAAATAAATAAATGCAATGATGCTAATATATGGACCGGCTAGCTTTGAGATTTTAATTTTACACAAATTAGAAATTAGGAATTTCCAATTGTTTTATTGATAATAGTATTAGTTAATTACAAGCCTCATTATTCTTTTTTTGATTTCCTAGGTTGTTTATTAAGGTTGCATATATTTATAATTAAGTGGGTCTAAATTAGCAAAGAGGGTGCACTTTATTTAATTAAATTTACCTAACTAATCCTCAATTGTTAAAGTTAAATAAGTAAATATCAAGGGTATTTTTTGTCCATTAGAAAAGGTGCACATTGCTAATTTAGACCCACATGTTTTTAAGTGGGTCTAAATTAGCAACCCCCTATATATATATATATATATATATATATATATATATATAAGGGGGAGAAGAGAGTCACATAGTAGATAAGGCAAGAAAATTTTGAGAATAGTAATTTAGAGTTAATCAGTTGAAACCTTTAGAGTGAGATTAGTTCAAAGATGTCTCGGATACTGAATAGAGCTTGGAGCAGTGTTAGCGGTAGGAGTAGCAGATCTAATAGGACTTTAGTTCCGCCTACTTCCTCAGGCACTGAAGCCACATTAAACCAAGATACTTTTCAAAATCAGGAATTAGAAGTACAAGAAATGGAAAATAAACTAATTAATTGGAATATGCCAGAAATTAAGTTAAATGAAGTTTATAAGATTAGTACTTTCGATTTTAAAAGTCAGAAAATTATACACACTCTAGAACAAGCTAGAAATGTGAAGAATAAACAAGAAACTTTTACATTATTAGATAAAAAGCTTTTAGATCAACATTATAAAGATGGATTTAGATACATCCACTTGGGACTAGTTCAAGTAGCGGTTAAACCCCTACATAAATTAGGATTAAATTCACCTATATTACTAATTTTACGAGATTCTAGAATTAGAGACTTTCATGACTCTGTGATAGCCATGTTAGAATCTAATCTCAATGATGGTCCTGTTTATTTTAATTGTTACCCAAATTATTCGATGAGTTTAGGTGATGAAATCACAAGTTCATCTTTAGTCATCTGCGTCCAACATCAAAATGATAACTTTACAGAAGGAATATCTAATGTAGATATCATTACTAGGATAACCTATAAGGTTACAAATGTTAACTACAATTATAAATCCTTAAGATCTACACCCAGAAATGAAACATGTATTATAGAAGCTAATCTAAAGAAATCTAGTATAATTACCCCAAAAATATTAACAATTTCAGAATTAAAAGAAAAAATTCCAGAAGAATGGATAATAGAAAATACTACGCAACCAGAAAAACTAGAATCAAGATCTATTAGAGATATTATTACTGATCAAGATGGAAATATTAGAATTAGAATGAATCGGAGTCAGTCCTTTAGGTATAATCAGAGTCCCAGCATAGGATCTTCCTCTGCTAGACATTCTGTAGACTCCACTATTAGATTAAATTTAGCAGGAGTAAATTTTGCTCCCAACATACCACAACCTATTTATCAAGAAAGAATCAGTAGATCTCCTTCACCTACTGAATCTCAGATATTAGGAATGATTAAAACAGAAGAACCTTTTGAAATTGATAAAGTTTGGATTAGAGAAGAATTCTTATCAGATTATAATAAAGAAAAGAGGAAATGGTATTTCGATACTTTTTCAAAAGATGAAAGAGACTTATATCTTAAGTTGTTTTATGAATTTTTAGAACATCATGAAATTAATATTTACTTCTTTACTTGGTTTGAATTATATTGTTTAGAAAACAACATATTAAATTCTTATGCTAAAAAATTATTTCTAAACACTAAAACAAGAATGAGTATTAAATGGAAAACTTCTAAAAAGGAAATGGTTGAATCTATCCATCCGCCGTTAGAAGCTTTAAAGATTACCCCTCCTAGAGAAAAGATCGAAATAGAAGCCTCACCTTTTAAGTCCATAAGTAATCCTACAGAACAGAGAAAAGATGTGAATAATATTCATAGTCAACTAAATTACACTAATCAAATATTATACACCATGTCTCAACAGTTAGATAGAGTTGAACAATTCTTACCAGAAACTTTAGAACCTAAAGTATCTGACCCTACTAGGCCAATCTATCATTATAATATACCTACAGATAAAGAAGTTAAAGATTTAACCTTAGGTTATAATCCAGAACAAAAGCTAGATGAATTAGTAGATAGATTAAAGGTTTTAAATGTAGGTTCAACCTCAGAAGTAAAAATTAACACTTTATCGTTTGAAAATGAAGAAGAGAATATTATTTCTCGAATAGATAAACCTCCTCGGCCTAAAACTCGAAATTATTATCCAAGGCCTTCCTTTGCTGATGTTCAGTATGAGGAAAGAAATAGTTTCATCGGAGATAGCTACTCCGGAGACTGTATTATAGAATGGAACATAGATGGCGCATCTGAACAACATATACTAAATATTATTCAAAATATGACTATGGCAGCAACTGCCTTCAAAATTAAAAAGAATTCAGATAGGAAAACAAAAGATATGCTAGTAATGGGATTTACAGGACAACTAAAAGGTTGGTGGGACAATATCCTCAGTGAGGAAGATAAGATAAAAATTGATTCCGCTATTAAAACTGAAACCAATGAAGAAATTTGTGTTACAACTTTATTATATGCTATAACTAAGTTCTTTATAGGAGAACCTTTAAAATTACAACAAAGAGCGTCTGATCAATTATTAAACCTATATTGCCCAACCATGTCTGATTACCGCTGGTATAAAGACATGTTTCTTTCTAAGTTATGTCTGCGTCCTGATGGAGCGGCCATATATTGGAAAGAAAGATTTATCAGTGGGTTACCTAGATTATTTGCGGAAAAAGTTAAAAGCAACATTAGACAAAATTACAATGGTGAAATACCTTTTAATTCGTTAACTATGGGAGAAATATCAAATTATATTGTTGAAACTGGATTACAAATCTGTACTGATTATAAGATACAAAATAAAATTAAAAATGAGAAAGCAAATAATAAAAGAGAAATGGGATCGTTCTGCGAGCAGTACGGTGCTACCCCTATAAGAGCTCCAAGTAACCCTAAAAGCAAGAAGAAATCTTTCAGTAAAGGTAGAAAAAATCTTAACAAATATTATAAGAAAAAGAATTACCAAAATGAAAATTATCAAGAAAATAAAAGATTTTATAAAAATCCAAAAAGAAAGAATGGTAAAAAACCTTACCAAAAATCTAGTAATAAAAACAAAGACATTAAATGTTATAAGTGTGGAAGATTCGGTCATTATGCTAATGACTGCAAAGTCAAAGAAAAAATTCAACAAATTAGTGACTTGAATATATCAGAAGAATTAAAACAAAATTTAATTCATACCTTAGAAAATATAATGTTATTATCAGACGAAGATAGCTCTTCATCTAGTGAATCAGAAGCAGAAGATATTAATCAATTAGTTGAGTCTAGTGAGTCCAGCGAAGAAGAATTAGATGAATGTCTAGGAATAAATTTTTGCAATTGTAATAATTGTATTAAGAGCATTAATGTTTTAACTAATCATCAAGCTAATACCTTAATAGGAATTTTAGATAAAATGGAAGAATCTGAAAGTAAGCAAGCTTTTATGAGACAAATTAAGGACATCATCGACGATAACGAGATAGAAAAGAAAGAATTACATAAAGTAGAATTCAAGGATGTTATGGAACTCTTTAAGAAACCCTCTCAGAGTCCTCTAACTTTGAGGGATTTACAAGAAGAAATCAAAGTCCTAAAGAAAGAAATTCAATCTTTAAAAACTAGAGATGATGAATTAGAAGTTAAACTTCTAGAAATACACGGAACTATGATTATCCAAGAACAGAATAGGTTACGAAATACTATTTCTCTACCTTCTACCAGTAGAGAGGATAACGAAGACACCTATATTAATAAAATAGAAAAAATGATATCACATAAATGGTATACCAAAATTAAATTAATAATCAAGGATACAACCTATGAATTTACTGCTTTAGTAGATTCTGGAGCAGATTTAAATTGCATTCAAGAAGGATTAATACCTACCCAATTTTACGAGAAAACTAAAGAATCATTACGAGGAGCTAATGGTAATAGATTACAAGTTTCATACAAATTATCTAACGCTAAGGTTTGTAAAGATAAAATATGTTACATAACCTCCTTTCTATTAGTTAAAAATATTACCGAAGAAATTATTTTAGGAACACCCTTCCTAACTTTACTTTACCCTTTTAAGGTTAATGAAAATGGTATATCTACTACAGTTTTAAGTAGAGAAATTAATTTTGAATTTTTAGATAAACCAAAAATTAGGGATCTAAACTCTGTTCAGGGAAGAGCTATATCTCGAATTAATTTACTAAATAAAAAGAAAAAACAGATTAATTTTATTAATAAAGAAATACACTTCAGACGAATAGAAGAACAATTAGAAACTCCAATCATTAAAGAAAAGATTAGTCATGTTTTAGAAAAATTTAAGAGAAATCTTTGTTCAGAGCAGCCCAATGCGTTCTGGAAAAGGAAAATACATACTGTTTCTTTACCTTACGAGCCAGATTTTAAGGAAATTAATATACCGACTAAAGCTCGACCAATACAGATGAATCGAGAACACCTAGACTACTGTAGAAAAGAAATACAAGATTACTTAGATAAAGGCTTAATTAGACCTAGCAAGTCTCCCTGGAGTTGCTCGGCTTTTTATGTGATTAATGCTTCAGAATTAGAACGAGGAAGTCCTCGATTAGTGATAAACTGTAAACCATTAAACAAAGCATTAAAGTGGATAAGGTATCCAATACCTAATAAAAAAGATTTAATAAATAGGCTACATAACAAAAGCATTTACTCTAAATTCGATTTAAAATCAGGATATTACCAAATTCAATTAGATGAAAAAGATAAATACAAAACAGCATTTGTGGTGCCTTTTGGTCATTACGAATGGAATGTTATGCCATTAGGATTAAAAAATGCTCCCTCAGAATTTCAGAATATTATGAACACGATATTCAATGATTATTCAGATTTCACGATAGTCTATCTAGATGATATACTAGTCTTTTCAGAATCTATTAATCAACATTTTCACCATATGGAATTATTTTATCAAATCATTAAAAATAATGGATTAGTATTATCTGAGAAAAAATTAAAAATATATCAGTCGAAAATTAGATTTTTAGGCTTTGATATAACACAAGGAATGTATACTCCAATTAGTAGGTCATTAGAATTTGTTAGCAAATTCCCTAATGAATTAAAAGATAAGACCCAATTACAAAGGTTCTTAGGATGTGTTAATTATGTATCAGATTTTATTCCTAATCTAAGAACCATATGTATTCCTTTGTTTAAATAGGAAAAATCCACCTCCATGGGATGATACAATGACCCAGAGTATAGTACGACTTAAGGCAATAGTCAAGAAATTACCCTGCTTAGGAATACCAGATCCTAAAGCCAGATTAGTAGTTGAAACAGATGCCTCTGATCTTGGGTTTGGAGGAATTTTAAAACAGTTACTTCCGGGATCGGATAAGGAACAAGTTGTCAGGTTTTATTCTGGAACTTGGAACCCGGCCCAATTAAATTATAGTACTATTAAAAAAGAAATTTTAGCAATTGTTTTATGCATTACTAAATTTCAAGATGATTTATTTTCAAAACCTTTTTTATTAAAAACTGATTGCAAAGCTGCAACCAGTGTTTTACAAAAGGATGTTAAAAATTTAGTTTCAAAACATATTTTTGCAAGATGGCAAGCATTACTCTCATGTTTTGACTTTGAGATTGAGCATATACAAGGAATTAAGAATTCCTTGCCAGATTTTTTAACTAGAGAATTTCTGCAGGGCAAAAATGAGTAAAGCTCCTGTGGATCCTCGTGATAATTATGGTCCAAAGAAAAGTTCAGATACTGCTTTAACATTAAGTCCTTCAAGTTCATCGCGAAAAACATTAGCATTAAATTCACCCAGTTATCTAAACAAAATTATGGTCAGTCCTCAGCCTATTACCTCTTCAAGGATTAGGCCACCAGCAGGAATTAGGCCTGCTTTAGTTACCCCATTACACTTCGCTTCTCAAATTTCAAATCCTTCATCATTAAATGTTCGCCCTACAAAATTAGCCTATTACTCACCCCCAGAGACTACTCCAAAATCAACTTTTATTACAAAAAACCAAATCGTACCTATTGTACCTTTGGAAAGCCATTACTGTCCTCAGAATACTTCATTACTACAAATAGTTTCAAAAATATTACCTCCTGGATTTTTCTACCTTCCAGAAGACTCTAACTTAAGAAAAACCAGAAAATACTATGAGTTCATTTTAGTCGATACAGACTCGATAATACTCACTCACAATTACGATATTAAAGATTCCTCAAAAATTACTTTTTCCAAGTTTAAGATTAACAAAGTCTTGACTCCTGCAGATTGGGGTCAACCTCCTTACAAAGAAAAAGATCTTAGCAGAACTTTTATTCCGCAATGTTACAATTATTATGATTATATGAAAGCTTGGTACCACTTTTTAGATATTGAACCTTTCAACCATACGTGGTTTATTTGGTTCAACAAAAATATATCAATTAATTTTCCTTCTTGGTTTATTGAATGGTTTTATACCATTGGACCTATTTTGGATACTTTACCAGACTACGCTTTTGAAGCATTCAAATTATTTAAAGAAACTACTACTTGCCCCCAGCATAAAGCTTTGTTGGGATTCTGTGCAGTATTCGGAATTACTTGGATTACCTCCTGGACTTTATCTACTGAGCCATTGTGGGAAGATGCTCCTCCATTACAATTAGTAAAAAGATACTCCGTCAAATGGTGGAGTAAATTTAATCCACAATTACTATCGTCAGAACGACTAAATGCCTGGTTCAAAGCTAACCCTAATCTTTGCAAGGCAACAAAATTATCCTCTTCCTCAGATGTTACCGATTTTTCTTCAATACATCCCAAATTACTTGAATCGCTAAAAGGAATTACTGATCCACAAGAATTCATGGATAGAGTCAAAGACGCCATGTCTGTTTTATCTGACACTGAAAGTACCAGTATTACTAGCGCAGCAGACAATGAAGATGACTGTTACGGCGTTCAAGACCTCTAGACATTACTTTTGAAATTACGGGGCCACTTTTTGGAATTATGTGAAATTATTGTATAACTTTATCTTTATGTCATATGTCATAGCTTTTACTTTATAGCTTTTACTTTTTATCTTGTCGGCTTTTGTTCTTTGTAATTATTATTAGGATTTGAAAGAATTATGTAATTTAGTTTTCAAATTTGAAGTCCGGAGCGGATCCTTATTCTATAAAAGGACCCTTCATTTGTATTACAAGGCATGCAAAATTTTCAGATCAAAAACCTGAAGAAACTTGCCTTGCATCCTCTGTAAGTATTAAAATAATCAATAAAATGTTTTCATTCTGTTATAATTTCTTTTTTAAATTATATATTATTAAACTTATTATATTTTCGACTTCCAGTATCACCTTATTTATAGATTTACTTCCATTATTTTCATCCTACAATCAATTTATTTGGATTATGTTTTGCTTTTCGTCCACAATTAAGATCCAGCATGCATTATATTTCAGCTTTTTGAACTTTAAATTATTATTTTAAATCTTTTCTTTAATTATTTTACTTTTGATTCAACCCGTAACCCTGAGTGTTGGAAAGTTTTGTGAGAAAAATGCTGAATAGCTGGGTGGTCCAGGTAGTAAGTCCCGCAGATAGGGCAGTGAAACCGTTGGTTTAGCCTAGTTGTATTTTTCTTTAGAACTTAAACAAAAATAAGGGGGAGAAGAGAGTCACATAGTTAGATAAGGCAAGAAAACTTTGAGAATAGTAATTTAGAGTTAATCAGTTGAAACCTTTAGAGTGAGATTAGTTCAAAGATGTCTCGGATACTGAATAGAGCTTAAAGCAGTGTTAGCGGTAGGAGTAGCAGATCTAATAGGACTTTAGTTCCGCCTACTTCCTCAGGCACTGAAGCCACATTAAACCAAGATACTTTTCAAAATCAGGAATTAGAAGTACAAGAAATGGAAAATAAACTAATTAATTGGAATATGCCAGAAATTAAGTTAAATGAAGTTTATAAGATTAGTACTTTCGATTTTAAAAGTCAGAAAATTATACACACTCTAGAACAAGCTAGAAATGTGAAGAATAAACAAGAAACTTTTACATTATTAGATAAAAAGCTTTTAGATCAACATTATAAAGATGGATTTAGATACATCCACTTGGGACTAGTTCAAGTAGCGGTTAAACCCCTACATAAATTAGGATTAAATTCACCTATATTACTAATTTTACGAGATTCTAGAATTAGAGACTTTCATGACTCTGTGATAGCCATGTTAGAATCTAATCTCAATGATGGTCCTGTTTATTTTAATTGTTACCCAAATTATTCGATGAGTTTAGGTGATGAAATCACAAGTTCATCTTTAGTCATCTGCGTCCAACATCAAAATGATAACTTTACAGAAGGAATATCTAATGTAGATATCATTACTAGGATAACCTATAAGGTTACAAATGTTAACTACAATTATAAATCCTTAAGATCTACACCCAGAAATGAAACATGTATTATAGAAGCTAATCTAAAGAAATCTAGTATAATTACCCCAAAAATATTAACAATTTCAGAATTAAAAGAAAAAATTCCAGAAGAATGGATAATAGAAAATACTACGCAACCAGAAAAACTAGAATCAAGATCTATTAGAGATATTATTACTGATCAAGATGGAAATATTAGAATTAGAATGAATCGGAGTCAGTCCTTTAGGTATAATCAAAGTCCCAGCATAGGATCTTCCTCTGCTAGACATTCTGTAGACTCCACTATTAGATTAAATTTAGCAGGAGTAAATTTTGCTCCCAACATACCACAACCTATTTATCAAGAAAGAATCAGTAGATCTCCTTCACCTACTGAATCTCAGATATTAGGAATGATTAAAACAGAAGAACCTTTTGAAATTGATAAAGTTTGGATTAGAGAAGAATTCTTATCAGATTATAATAAAGAAAAGAGGAAATGGTATTTCGATACTTTTTCAAAAGATGAAAGAGACTTATATCTTAAGTTGTTTTATGAATTTTTAGAACATCATGAAATTAATATTTACTTCTTTACTTGGTTTGAATTATATTGTTTAGAAAATAACATATTAAATTCTTATGCTAAAAAATTATTTCTAAACACTAAAACAAGAATGAGTATTAAATGGAAAACTTCTAAAAAGGAAATGGTTGAATCTATCCATCCGCCGTTAGAAGCTTTAAAGATTACCCCTCCTAGAGAAAAGATCGAAATAGAAGCCTCACCTTTTAAGTCCATAAGTAATCCTACAGAACAGAGAAAAGATGTGAATAATATTCATAGTCAACTAAATTACACTAATCAAATATTATACACCATGTCTCAACAGTTAGATAGAGTTGAACAATTCTTACCAGAAACTTTAGAACCTAAAGTATCTGACCCTACTAGGCCAATCTATCATTATAATATACCTACAGATAAAGAAGTTAAAGATTTAACCTTAGGTTATAATCCAGAACAAAAGCTAGATGAATTAGTAGATAGATTAAAGGTATTAAATGTAGGTTCAACCTCAGAAGTAAAAATTAACACTTTATCGTTTGAAAATGAAGAAGAGAATATTATTTCTCGAATAGATAAACCTCCTCGGCCTAAAACTCGAAATTATTATCCAAGGCCTTCCTTTGCTGATGTTCAGTTTGAGGAAAGAAATAGTTTCATCGGAGATAGCTACTCCGGAGACTGTATTATAGAATGGAACATAGATGGCGCATCTGAACAACATATACTAAATATTATTCAAAATATGACTATGGCAGCAACTGCCTTCAAAATTAAAAAGAATTCAGATAGGAAAACAAAAGATATGCTAGTAATGGGATTTACAGGACAACTAAAAGGTTGGTGGGACAATATCCTCTGTGAGGAAGATAAGATAAAAATTGATTCCGCTATTAAAACTGAAACCAATGAAGAAATTTGTGTTACAACTTTATTATATGCTATAACTAAGTTCTTTATAGGAGAACCTTTAAAATTACAACAAAGAGCGTCTGATCAATTATTAAACCTATATTGCCCAACCATGTCTGATTACCGCTGGTATAAAGACATGTTTCTTTCTAAGTTATGTCTGCGTCCTGATGGAGCGGCCATATATTGGAAAGAAAGATTTATCAGTGGGTTACCTAGATTATTTGCGGAAAAAGTTAAAAGCAACATTAGACAAAATTACAATGGTGAAATACCTTTTAATTCGTTAACTATGGGAGAGATATCAAATTATATTGTTGAAACTGGATTACAAATCTGTACTGATTATAAGATACAAAATAAAATTAAAAATGAGAAAGCAAATAATAAAAGAGAAATGGGATCGTTCTGCGAGCAGTACGGTGCTACCCCTATAAGAGCTCCAAGTAACCCTAAAAGCAAGAAGAAATCTTTCAGTAAAGGTAGAAAAAATCTTAACAAATATTATAAGAAAAAGAATTACCAAAATGAAAATTATCAAGAAAATAAAAGATTTTATAAAAATCCAAAAAGAAAGAATGGTAAAAAACCTTACCAAAAATCTAGTAATAAAAACAAAGACATTAAATGTTATAAGTGTGGAAGATTCGGTCATTATGCTAATGACTGCAAAGTCAAAGAAAAAATTCAACAAATTAGTGACTTGAATATATCAGAAGAATTAAAACAAAATTTAATTCATACCTTAGAAAACATAATGTTATTATCAGACGAAGATAGCTCTTCATCTAGTGAATCAGAAGCAGAAGATATTAATCAATTAGTTGAGTCTAGTGAGTCCAGCGAAGAAGAATTAGATGAATGTCTAGGAATAAATTTTTGCAATTGTAATAATTGTATTAAGAGCATTAATGTTTTAACTAATCATCAAGCTAATACCTTAATAGGAATTTTAGATAAAATGGAAGAATCTGAAAGTAAGCAAGCTTTTATGAGACAAATTAAGGACATCATCGACGATAACGAGATAGAAAAGAAAGAATTACATAAAGTAGAATTCAAGGATGTTATGGAACTCTTTAAGAAACCCTCTCAGAGTCCTATAACTTTGAGGGATTTACAAGAAGAAATCAAAGTCCTAAAGAAAGAAATTCAATCTTTAAAAACTAGAGATGATGAATTAGAAGTTAAACTTCTAGAAATACACGGAACTATGATTATCCAAGAACAGAATAGGTTACGAAATACTATTTCTCTACCTTCTACCAGTAGAGAGGATAACGAAGACACCTATATTAATAAAATAGAAAAAATGATATCACATAAATGGTATACCAAAATTAAATTAATAATCAAGGATACAACCTATGAATTTACTGCTTTAGTAGATTCTGGAGCAGATTTAAATTGCATTCAAGAAGGATTAATACCTACCCAATTTTACGAGAAAACTAAAGAATCATTACGAGGAGCTAATGGTAATAGATTACAAGTTTCATACAAATTATCTAACGCTAAGGTTTGTAAAGATAAAATATGTTACATAACCTCCTTTCTATTAGTTAAAAATATTACCGAAGAAATTATTTTAGGAACACCCTTCCTAACTTTACTTTACCCTTTTAAGGTTAATGAAAATGGTATATCTACTACAGTTTTAAGTAGAGAAATTAATTTTGAATTTTTAGATAAACCAAAAATTAGGGATCTAAACTCTGTTCAGGGAAGAGCTATATCTCGAATTAATTTACTAAATAAAAAGAAAAAACAGATTAATTTTATTAATAAAGAAATACACTTCAGACGAATAGAAGAACAATTAGAAACTCCAATCATTAAAGAAAATATTAGTCATGTTTTAGAAAAATTTAAGAGAAATCTTTGTTCAGAGCAGCCCAATGCGTTCTGGAAAAGGAAAATACATACTATTTCTTTACCTTACGAGCCAGATTTTAAGGAAATTAATATACCGACTAAAGCTCGACCAATACAGATGAATCGAGAACACCTAGACTACTGTAGAAAAGAAATACAAGATTACTTAGATAAAGGCTTAATTAGACCTAGCAAGTCTCCCTGGAGTTGCTCGGCTTTTTATGTGATTAATGCTTCAGAATTAGAACGAGGAAGTCCTCGATTAGTGATAAACTATAAACCATTAAACAAAGCATTAAAGTGGATAAGGTATCCAATACCTAATAAAAAGATTTAATAAATAGGCTACATAACAAAAGCATTTACTCTAAATTCGATTTAAAATCAGGATATTACCAAATTCAATTAGATGAAAAAGATAAATACAAAACAACATTTGTGGTGCCTTTTGGTCATTACGAATGGAATGTTATGCCATTAGGATTAAAAAATGCTCCCTCAGAATTTCAGAATATTATGAACACGATATTCAATGATTATTCAGATTTCACGATAGTCTATCTAGATGATATACTAGTCTTTTCAGAATCTATTAATCAACATTTTCACCATATGGAATTATTTTATCAAATCATTAAAAATAATGGATTAGTATTATCTGAGAAAAAATTAAAAATATATCAGTCGAAAATTAGATTTTTAGGCTTTGATATAACACAAGGAATGTATACTCCAATTAGTAGGTCATTAGAATTTGTTAGCAAATTCCCTAATGAATTAAAAGATAAGACCCAATTACAAAGGTTCTTAGGATGTGTTAATTATGTATCAGATTTTATTCCTAATCTAAGAACCATATGTATTCCTTTGTTTAAAAGACTTAGGAAAAATCCACCTCCATGGGATGATACAATGACCCAGAGTATAGTACGACTTAAGGCAATAGTCAAGAAATTACCCTGCTTAGGAATACCAGATCCTAAAGCCAGATTAGTAGTTGAAACAGATGCCTCTGATCTTGGGTTTGGAGGAATTTTAAAACAGTTACTTCCGGGATCGGATAAGGAACAAGTTGTCAGGTTTTATTCTGGAACTTGGAACCCGGCCCAATTAAATTATAGTACTATTAAAAAAGAAATTTTAGCAATTGTTTTATGCATTACTAAATTTCAAGATGATTTATTTTCAAAACCTTTTTTATTAAAAACTGATTGCAAAGCTGCAACCAGTGTTTTACAAAAGGATGTTAAAAATTTAGTTTCAAAACATATTTTTGCAAGATGGCAAGCATTACTCTCATGTTTTGACTTTGAGATTGAGCATATACAAGGAATTAAGAATTCCTTGCCAGATTTTTTAACTAGAGAATTTCTGCAGGGCAAAAATGAGTAAAGCTCCTGTGGATCCTCGAGATAATTATGGTCCAAAGAAAAGTTCAGATACTGCTTTAACATTAAGTCCTTCAAGTTCATCGCGAAAAACATTAGCATTAAATTCACCCAGTTATCTAAACAAAATTATGGTCAGTCCTCAGCCTATTACCTCTTCAAGGATTAGGCCACCAGCAGGAATTAGGCCTGCTTTAGTTACCCCATTACACTTCGCTTCTCAAATTTCAAATCCTTCATCATTAAATGTTCGCCCTACAAAATTAGCCTATTACTCACCCCCAGAGACTACTCCAAAATCAACTTTTATTACAAAAAACCAAATCGTACCTATTGTACCTTTGGAAAGCCATTACTGTCCTCAGAATACTTCATTACTACAAATAGTTTCAAAAATATTACCTCCTGGATTTTTCTACCTTCCAGAAGACTCTAACTTAAGAAAAACCAGAAAATACTATGAGTTCATTTTAGTCGATACAGACTCGATAATACTCACTCACAATTACGATATTAAAGATTCCTCAAAAATTACTTTTTCCAAGTTTAAGATTAACAAAGTCTTGACTCCTGCAGATTGGGGTCAACCTCCTTACAAAGAAAAAGATCTTAGCAGAACTTTTATTCCGCAATGTTACAATTATTATGATTATATGAAAGCTTGGTACCACTTTTTAGATATTGAACCTTTCAACCATACGTGGTTTATTTGGTTCAACAAAAATATATCAATTAATTTTCCTTCTTGGTTTATTGAATGGTTTTATACCATTGGACCTATTTTGGATACTTTACCAGACTACGCTTTTGAAGCATTCAAATTATTTAAAGAAACTACTACTTGCCCCCAGCATAAAGCTTTGTTGGGATTCTGTGCAGTATTCGGAATTACTTGGATTACCTCCTGGACTTTATCTACTGAGCCATTGTGGGAAGATGCTCCTCCATTACAATTAGTAAAAAGATACTCCGTCAAATGGTGGAGTAAATTTAATCCACAATTACTATCGTCAGAACGACTAAATGCCTGGTTCAAAGCTAACCCTAATCTTTGCAAGGCAACAAAATTATCCTCTTCCTCAGATGTTACCGATTTTTCTTCAATACATCCCAAATTACTTGAATCGCTAAAAGGAATTACTGATCCACAAGAATTCATGGATAGAGTCAAAGACGCCATGTCTGTTTTATCTGACACTGAAAGTACCAGTATTACTAGCGCAGCAGACAATGAAGATGACTGTTACGGCGTTCAAGACCTCTAGACATTACTTTTGAAATTACGGGGCCACTTTTTGGAATTATGTGAAATTATTGTATAACTTTATCTTTATGTCATATGTCATAGCTTTTACTTTATAGCTTTTACTTTTTATCTTGTCGGCTTTTGTCCTTTGTAATTATTATTAGGATTTGAAAGAATTATGTAATTTAGTTTTCAAATTTGAAGTCCGGAGCGGATCCTTATTCTATAAAAGGACCCTTCGTTTGTATTACGAAGCATGCAAAATTTTCAGATCAAAAACCTGAAGAAACTTGCCTTGCATCCTCTGTAAGTATTAAAATAATCAATAAAATGTTTTCATTCTGTTATAATTTCTTTTTTAAATTATATATTATTAAACTTATTATATTTTCGACTTCCAGTATCACCTTATTTATAGATTTATTTCCATTATTTTCATCCTACAATCAATTTATTTGGATTATGTTTTGCTTTTCGTCCACAATTAAGATCCAGCATGCATTATGGTATCAGAGCCTATACGGTTCTGAGGCCTCTTGAATTACATATATATATATATATATATATATAACCGAGTTAGTTCATGAACTAAACGAGTCGAACTATATATAGTTTATGTTCAGCTCATTTAATTAACGAACTTATTTTTTGACTCAAGTTCAACTCATTTGGTCCACGAACCAAGTTCATGAGTCAATTATCGAATCGAGCTTCGAACTATTCACGAGTTGGCTCGGGTCATTGCCATCCCTGCCAGATTTTAGAATTTCCTACTAATTATGCAAAATAACTTTCTCACCAAATCTACAATCTTTTAAATTTTGATATCTCATGGAGCTTGGTTTATCTAAACTTGCCTTTTCAATTTAAACATTACTAGTACAAATTTATTAATACTTTATATCTTTAAGTTTTTCATTTACTTTATGATTCATAAATAAAGAGAACTCAATATAATTCAAAGTTTGCCTGTGAAGTAAATAAAATTTGATCAAAAATTATTTTCACTAAAAATTAAATTTAAACTCTTTTGAACTATTCATCTTATAAGAAACTTATTAACAACTTAAACTCAATATTTTAATGGTAAGTGTTAAACATAAATTGTAAGAAAAAATAATAATATATACAATGTGGGGTTTAATCTGGTTGGAGTCCAAACAATCATCAATAATGGTAAGAATGTATATGTCACTTTCATCTTAATTATAGGTCATTTTCCTATCCAACTGGAACTCAGATACAGTCATTGATCCAAATTATAAATTATCGTTATCTTCTTTTCTTCTTTTACCATAATAGAGCTAGATATAAAAAATTTACTATAGGTGATTAATTAATCGCTATCAAAAAATTTATAAGATATATAAATTAATTTTTGTTATAAGTGACTTTAACCAATTGTTAGTTGGTTGATAATTGACGTGGAATTTAATAGAGAGGATCACGGTTTAATTCTCAACAATTATAGTTAGGAGAGGTTGGAACCACTTAATATACCTTCGAATCAAATTAAACTGATGGTAAAAAAAAGTGACACTTACTAAAAAAAACCCAAATATTTCATTATTACTTGTATTAATCTATTGTTTATAAATTAGAGTTATCTTTTTTTTTAGAAGCTTAAAATACAAGCACCATATAGCATATAATTTTTTTTTTCTTTATTCGAAAATCTTCGACAAAATCACTTGTGCACACAAGAATAAGCACAAAACTCCAAATTGGAGCACTAGTTGACAAATAAAGGGTAAAATGAAGGTAATGTTGTGGGTCATGATGTACCTTACTTTGGAGAGGACAAAGTATTATTAACATTCTTTTAATTTTCCTTTCTAGTAACACTTTGGTACATATTTGATTCCACGAGCATATTTAAGAGTTAAAACTAGTTGATAAATCACATCAAATGACTATAACATATGCTTTTAGCAAGGGAACTTCATCATTTATATAAGAATGCACGTATAAAAATTTAACACTTGTCTTCACATGATTAAAATCCAACGATAACAACACAAAATTCTCATGTGTTATTCATGATTTTCTAGAGAAAATAATTTGGTATTTTTTGCCGTTGATTTTCAACGTTCCATTAATTCTAAAAGAACATGATCTATCCAACAATCTTATAAGAGCATGCGCATAAAGGGAGGGGACAAAATCAAATAATAGTTAGCAAAATGCTAAGATGGGTACAAAAAATCAGTCATGTGGGTAGCTCTTTTATTTGTCTTTTTATATATAGTTTCTTATAAAAATAGTTAATTTATTTTAAAGGTTGAATTTGAATCATGAAATTATTTGAATTCAAGGTCAGTTACCAAGAACAAAGTACATATTACTTAATATATTGAATTATGTATTCCAAAAAGTTGATACATCTTTTCTATCAAAAAAAAAAAAAAGTTGATACATCTTTCCTACACCCTTATCTTATAGTCAAGTTATTCCTATTATTCTAGTGTGCATTAGGTCCTTCCATGAATAAAATTATATAACCTTCATGTTGTATTAAAAAAATGTCTATTATATATCAAGATGCATGGTTTCATATATTCTGTGGGACGAGACATGATCCTCTCCAATAAATTTTTTACTAGAGAGAATCTCCTCACCATAAGACTCCAATTACTTTTACATGATCCAATAAAAGAATTTTATTGTTTGACATCATCAAAACTCAATTAACAAGTAATGGTTGAGACATTATTATCATGGATTATTTAAATTCACTTCATTAAGTACCTTTTTTTATGTTAATTACTAGTAATAAGTAGAAAAATGAATTATGAAAGATAACATCCAAGTATGCGCACTCTTCAATAATGTGAGGTAGTAACTTTCCTTAGACTTTATCATTATGATTATAAATCTTGGATGGGAGGATTAGGATTGAAATGATAATAACCTTAACACTTTAGAGATTCTAAGATGATAGTTTAGAGATAAGTTCAATGCATTATAAAAGGGAGGAATGATTTGGTCCATAAATCTCAGCTCAACCGATATAAATATAAATATTAAAAAGGAAAAACTAACATGTGCCCTTAGAGTACATGATAATGATTCAAAAAAGAAAATATTTTATCATAGTTGATGTATATATATATCTGATTTACTTTTTTAACTAGATTACAAATTATAATTGCACAAAATTTAAGATAATATTTATACTTTTGAATTTTTAGCATGTACCCTTAGGACACATGTTAGCCAGACCCATATTAAAATTGTTATATGGGATGTGATTATTGAAATTTAAACTCCAATTCATTCATTTTATAAGTTTGAGTTTTTAATGTATTGTCATTTTATATATAAAAATAATTATTTGAATATTTTAAAATAATATTATAATAATTAATAAACCAAATAGAAGGTATCAAAGTGCATGTGTTAGCTGAAGTGTAAGGCACTACTTGTTACATCATTCATTGGTGTCTTGCCTTTATTGTAAGGTTCTCTCTCCCTCTCTTCTAGGTTCTGACTCAACCGTGTGGGTCATTGTATCTCATATAAGTATGATTAGCTATG
This sequence comes from Trifolium repens, assembly GCA_030408175.1. Lineage (NCBI taxonomy): Eukaryota > Viridiplantae > Streptophyta > Magnoliopsida > Fabales > Fabaceae > Trifolium > Trifolium repens. Next base: position 58,046,691 of record CP125844.1, read on the forward strand.
AATCCCCGATACGCGACACGATACGGATATGATACAATAGCGATACGCCGATATGTGAAAATTTTAAAAAATCCATATTCGATACTGGCGCGATACGTTATTTAAAAATTAAATATATAAATGCATAATATATAAACATGATTAAAATCAATAATATTAATAATGATAAATTTTTTTTAGAGACAAAAAATTATTATTATTATTATAAACGCCAATAATTCATTGTACAAGGAGTACAAACAAGCAAATAAGCTTACACAAGAGCAAAACAATTTGAAGTTCAACATACAAGGGTTTATCAGTCCTAACTAAAGACATATAATAGCTCAAAAAACATATAATAGTCATGACATCAAGTCTCTTCAACAAGTCCATCTTGTAGCAATCTTAGACAATTATATAGGTCCTGCAGCTGACCAATTAAAAGCATAAAATATTCATTCTTATACTAGAATTTTGGGACAATCTCAAATACTTAACAATCTGTTATATAGTAGGACACCATAGTGACAAAGACAAAAATACTAATTATAATAAATTAACATTATTAATACTAACTTATATATTTGTGTTTCATTAATATTGTCCTAAAAAATAATAGTCACCAGTACATTTTAAGTTATACATCTTAAGTTAAGTATTATACAAAAAGAACATCATTAGTACTATCCCAAAAAACATCATCAGTACTATCCAAAAAAAAGACATAGTTAGTTACCCGTGTAACAACATAATAGTTTGACATTTACTGGGAAACACGGATTGTATCGGATATTATTTTTTTATTTAAAAATAAAGATTTAACCGATACTTTTCCGATACGAGTATCGGAAAGTATCAGACGCGTATCGGATATTATTTTTTTATTTAAAAATAAAGATTTAACCGATACTCTTCCGATACGAGTATCGGGACGTATCGGACGAGTATCGGTATCGAAGACGTATCGGACACGATACTTCATCATTTTTAGAGTATCGGGGCTTCATAGATGATTAGTGCTTAAATAAATTAAGAACAAAAATGGAAATCATAGTATGCACATTGAATTACCAAACAGTCCTTAGCTTGCTCCCTATTATGTTGCACGTATATCTTCATTTTTAATCAGGTTTAAAAGTGAATATCTAATTAGTCAAGAAGAGTGAATATGTAAATTGTTCTCCAACAAAAAATACAAAGATTTAGTTATTAGTGTCTATGAGAAATTATAGTGTTATCAATTATAGAGAGATCAATTTTTTTTAAATAATTTTTGTTTAAATTTTACTTATTTTATGATTGAACTTTAAATTACTGGAACTCAAAAAAAAATGAGTAACTCAAAAAAAAGTTGTTAATAAATAAATTTCTATTATTTAATTTTTTTTTACAATATTGTTTAAATATGTTATTTGATTTTATATAGATGACAAAATGAGTAATCATTAAAGATTTAAACACAAACAACGTTTGAAGGTATATCATTATGCTTCTTTGTATAAGTGTGTTGATGATATTGTTGTGAATTCGTAGTCACATTAAGCATCTATCAATAATCCCATATATCTTTGGCCACCAAATTGGCATCAAACTTATTAAATCATCAATGTAATCCTTTTAAGAGTGGTGCTCAACCAACACTAATTAAACAATAGTTTTGGTAGTAGTTTTGAGTTTTAATTTATTTCATTTATTTACTCTTTTTTTATTGATTTATGAGATCAAAAGAGAGTAATAATAACTTACAAGAAAAAATTTAAGAAAGAGTCAATTGATAATACAAAAGACAAATAAAGGAAATTGAAATCAAACTTCTAATCTAATGTAATAATACAAGCCACGTGTGATTATTTCTTATACACATATTTGTAGGAAGAGAAATATTATCTGAGTATACACAATTTCACATCTCATCTCATACTTCATAAATATATAGATAGTGATGTATGTATCGCATTATTGATAGATTTATTATTTGACCAAACATACTACTGACAAGGGTATATCTGTCATTACAAAAAAACTAATATTGTCCCTTAGCATAACATCATCATATTATTAATACACTAAACACTTTACAATGGTTGATATGTAGTTTCTATAACAATATAAGGGCTATTTCTCATCATTCATTATTCTATATGCCACTATCACATTTTCTTCATCAAAATACCATTCATTTGCTCTCTTAGATTCTACTCCACTGTGCTTGGTTTTCCTTCCTCAAAAACAAGTAAGAAAATTGGTTTCATGTCTTAAAATCTTAATATTTTCACTCTAAATTTTGTTTCTTATTTTGTTCTTCTATAGATTTAAAAAGGTTTGTCCAAATGGATTAGTCATGTTAAGTTTGTTAAGCTCATAATTTTTTGTCTATGATTATTTTAGTTAGTTTTTTGGCATTTTCAGCTTGTGAAATTGTCATGTAAATAAATGGTTTTTTGTTAAATGTTAGTCTCTTTCTTAAATAATTCATGGAATGAGATGAGAGATTCGATTATGATTTTTATTTTATTTCTAGTAATAGGATGATATGCATTTTTTGAGTGAACCTATGATCTGTTTATTATAATTTTTTTATGAAATTATAAATGATTTTCTTAATCATATTGTTGGCTAAGAATATTTAAGTAACTTAACTATGCTGTTTCTGCTTTTTTGGTTTTTGCATCTATTCTGACCAACACATAAAGTTTTCTACTTTTTAGCTCAACAGATTTGGAATTTGAAATGAGTTAATCAAGTAGAATTGAAAATTTTCTAATCTATATTTTATAAACATCATATTTATCATTATATAATTGGTGAGATTTTTATTGAGATGTAAATTTTTTAGTTGTTTGAAACACTTAACTTTATTTAAATTCATGTTTGGATTATTGCCTTTTCGTTTCTAAATATTCATTCCATTTTCTTTTGTTTAATTATGAAAATTTCTAGATATTTTTCTTTACTTTTGTTTCTGTTTTGGTCAAGAAAAAACTTTTGACATATAGAAGGAGTCATTTGTGGAAATTGTCACCAATTGATTCAACTTATTTCTTAATTCTTTTGACTTGACATTTGATTCCAATTTAGAAGAAAAAGTTGACTAATTTGTCAACTGCACAGTGAATCTACAATAGTGCTTAATTTCTTCAAGACCTGAAAATAAATTATGTTCTTTTTAAATGCATTTTATGATGAATGAAGCATGGAAATAATTGTTAATTTTAGTTCTGATTATGTGATTCTTACATGCAGATTACAGATAATCTCAAATCTGCTCAGAAGAATGAACTTGCAGTTGAGATGCCGGTAAGATTCTTCATAACTGATTCTACGATGCAGGCATCAGAGCAACATAGAAGTTCAAGTATGTACTATCAACCGTTGCAACAAATGGAAGCCTATTGCTTACCGCAGTATCGAAATCTAAATCATCAGCTATACAACAATGATGGAGGCCACGGAACTCAATTATCGGCTCCAACTTCGTCTGACCTTTATTATTGCACCTTGGAGTCGTCGTCTGCAGCTGGAAGTTTTGCTGTTTACAACTCTCCTTCAACTGTTAGTTTCTCGCCTAACGATAGTCCAATGTCGCAGCAAGATTCACAATCATATCCACCTGATAAGTATCATTCCCCCGACAATACCTATGGCTCTCCAATGAGTGGATCGTGCATAACCGAAGATTTAAGTAGTTTTAAGCACAAGCTGAGAGAATTGGAAAATGTAATGCTTGGTCCTGACTCTGATAATCTTGATAGTTACGACAGTGCCATGAGCAACGGAACCAATTTCGTTTCGCTTGAAATGGACAGTTGGAGACAAACAATGGTAGCGATTTCGAGCAAAAATCTAAAGCATATCCTTACTGCATGTGCCAAAGCAATTGCAGACAATGATTATCTAATGGCACAGTGGCTGATGGACGAATTACGGCAGATGGTGTCGGTTTCTGGTGAACCTATTCAAAGGTTGGGAGCATACATGTTGGAAGGACTCGTTGCACGGTTGTCTGCTTCTGGGAGTTCAATCTACAAATCATTAAGATGCAAAGAACCGGAAAGTGCCGAGCTTCTCTCTTACATGAACATACTTTATGAGGTTTGCCCTTACTTCAAATTCGGATACATGTCTGCAAACGGAGCCATTGCAGAAGCAATGAAAAATGAAGCCAGAGTTCATATTATTGATTTCCAAATAGCTCAAGGAAGCCAATGGATTTCTTTGATTCAAGCTTTTGCAGCTAGGCCTGGTGGGCCACCACACATCCGTATTACAGGTATCGATGATTCGACCTCAGCTTATGCCCGTGGAGGTGGACTTCATATAGTTGAAAAGAGGTTATCAAAGCTTGCTCAGCATTTCAAGGTTCCATTTGAATTTCATGCCGCAGCTATCTCCGGTTGTGATGTTCAACTGCATAACCTCAGAGTTCGACCTGGGGAAGCTCTTGCAGTAAATTTTGCATTCATGCTACATCACATGCCTGATGAGAGTGTCAGCACTCAGAATCATAGGGATAGGCTTCTGAGGTTAGTTAAAAGCCTATCACCAAAAGTCGTGACACTTGTCGAGCAAGAATCTAACACAAACACTGCGGCATTCTTTCCGCGTTTCCTTGAAACTATGGACTATTACACGGCAATGTTCGAGTCAATAGACGTGACTCTCCCGAGAGAGCATAAAGAGAGAATTAATGTTGAGCAGCATTGCTTGGCAAGAGACTTAGTTAACATCATAGCTTGTGAGGGGGTAGAGAGAGTGGAACGACACGAACTGCTAGGGAAATGGAGATCAAGATTTGCAATGGCTGGTTTCACTCCTTACCCTCTGAGTTCATTGGTGAATGGTACCATAAAGAAATTGCTTGAGAATTACAGTGATAGATATAGACTACAAGAGAGAGATGGAGCTTTATACCTTGGTTGGATGAATAGAGATTTGGTTGCTTCTTGTGCTTGGAAATGAGAACTCGGAATTGTGTTTGCCGCAGTCAACAACTCCACATTCACACAGTCAGCTCGTTGGTGGCCGTTGGATCGAGATCAGACGGTCCATATTTCAAGATTGGTATTTCTCGGTATTTTTTTAAAATCAAAATATGCATTGAAATAATCTGGACTGTCTGATCTTGATCCAATAGCCACCAATGTACTGACTACGTGGGTGGCTAACTGCAGCAAATCAAAGTTTGAGGAGGGAATGAAGCAGAACCTGTCTTTGTTCTTGTTATGTTCCATTTTATCCCATCTAATTGTCTATTTTCTGTGTTTCAAAAGTTTCTGTGGAAAATGTAGCTAGCAATAGCATTTTTCTATATAAGTAATAGTATTAATCTTTCATATCATTATCTTTTTCTGATAATAACAGGAGAGTGACATTTGGTATTGTATATTGAAATTTTGCAAAAAAAAAAAGCAAAAAACAAAAGATTGGGTATAAGTGGTGATCTTATCTGATGATCAGAATAAGTTTTGCTTATAACTAAAAACCTAAAAGAACAATGACATGGAGATTGGGTGAGAATGTTTAATGAACTTTTTTTTCCTTCTCAAAGCTAATACAACAATAGTTTACTAGTTTATGCAATTATATCATTCATCAATTCCATGCTGCTATATAACACAATAAATTTAACAACCACTGATCATAATATAACCAAATATCAAATAGTATTGGTGTATTACACTATTACCAAACCAGTATATGCTCACAAAGTAGAAAATAAAATAATATTCCTATAGCATTATTATACATACAAAGCAGTACTTTGCATTTAAAATCATAATAATCATCACAATCATGTAACTCTAGTACAAAAAAACAAGCAACAAAACTAATTGTATATTCTTTCAAATGGTAGAAAACTTTCCTTATAAATTATTATACGGCAGATGTCTTCACCTTTAACACCAAGCTCTTCAATTTTCTGAGTGTTTAAATTAAACCATACTAATTCATTATCCCTTCTCCAAAAGAATATATCACCCTTTTTACCAATTCCAATCGGATACGGAATGCAGGGCAAAGGTCCCACAATTAAGAGTTTGATCCATGATTCATTGATCCCAACTTCACCCAAAATTGATATGTGAAAAGTACATGTGTCTCTATCACTTGAAATCCAACAAATTGATCCATTTAACATGCCTAAATGTCCAGACACTAATGCGGAACCAATATGATACATATTTGAAGGTATTGATGTTTTCACAAATGTCTCACTGTTCAAATCAAATGACACCAAATAAACTTCATTGCCAATTTCACTTTGATGTGCATTCCACCAGTGACACACTCCATCGGTGTACACTTGAACACCCACACGACCACCACAAACATTCTGTGTAGGCATATCTAAATCAAGTTTTCTCCAACAATTACTTTTTAGACAATATATCTCCCACAATTCTTCATGTTTGTAAGAAAAAGAATATATATGTCGAATCACCTTATAGTCATCGTTAACTTGATCATAACCAAAACCATGAAAGTCAAAATACGGTTTCCAACGAGGAGATTTATGGGCAAAAGGACTAATAGGAATGACTTTACATTCATCGGTAGCTGGATTCCATAATACAATTCTCCCTCTTTCAATACCTTGATTTTGCCCAACTCTCCCACAGTCTTCAATGCAAAAAATGCCATTAACACTAGCAGAACCATGAATAATAAAATCATATGGAACTTGATATGGATTTGGCCAATCTATCTTAAGCTTATTCTCAAACCTCTCACCAAAGAGAGAATACAACACATATGATACATCATCATTGTCATCAAACGGTGCAATATGATTCAGGATGATAGATGTATCATTGTAATAAGAATGATCCATAGATATAAAATTTCTTCGAAACATGTCCATGAAATAAGGGTTTTGAAATAAGACAGACCATGATTTACGTACACAAGAAAATCGAAACAAAGATTTGAGAGGCAATTTGGAGAGAATAATGAAAGCAACATCATCATATATGTGATTACTAACCTTTGCAGTGGTCGTTGCAGAAGCGACTGATTTATCCATCTCTAAAATCTTAGAAATGAAATGATGAATTTGCTGTTTAACATCCATCGCAAGGTTAGAGATAGAGAGTTTTGGGCTTTTTACACAACCGGACCCATTATTCACTGGAGTACAATATTTTTCTAAAACAATATCATTTCAATTTAATTTTTTAGTAATCTATAAATAATTGAAATTAATAATGTAACAAGAAAAAAACCTTAAATTGGTATATAAAATATAAATGAAATTTAATTTTAAATATATTAAAATCCATTTTAGTAATTATACATCAAAAGTTACACTCCTTACCCTCTGAGTTCATTGGTGAATGGTACCATAAAGAAATTGCTCGAGAATTACATTGATAGATATAGACTTCAAGAGAGAGATGGAGCTTTATACCTTTATTGGATAAATAGAGATTTGGTTGCTTCTTGTGCTTCGAAATGAGAATTAGGAAATGAGAATTAGGAATTGTGTTTGCCGCGGTCAACAACTCCGCATTCATGCAGTCAGCTCGTTGGTGGTCGTTGGATCGAGATCAAACAGTCCATATTTCAAGATTGATATTTTAAAAAAAAAAAATCAAAATATACATTGAAATAATCTAGACTATCTGATCTTAATCCAACATCCACCGATGTACTTACTACGTTGATTGCTAACTGCGGCAAATACAAATCAAAATTTGAGGAGGGAATGAAGCAGAACCTGTCTTTGTTCTTATTATGTTCCATTTTATTCCATCTAATTGTCTATTTTCTATGTTTCAAAAGTTTTTGTGAAAAATGTAGCTAGCAATAGCATTTTTCTATATCAGTAATATTAATCTTTCATATCGTTATCTTTTTCTGATAATAAGAGGATAGTGACATTTGGTATTGTGTATTGAAATTTTGCAAAAAAAAAAAGTAAAACAAAAAAAAGGGGTGTAATTGGGATGAGAAAAGGATCTGCATAGTGGTGATATAAGAGATTAAAAATTTTCAGGAAGGTCTTCCCTGACTTGCAAATCATTATCTTCTTAGTATGTTAGAATAGGATCCAACCAAGTTTAATTGTAGTTTAATGAGTCTTAGAATTGAGAATTTGGTCTAAATTAATTTTACAAAACCGACTTTATAAAGTGAGAATTGTCTTTACTTTATAAACATATATTTAGACCATCTCGCAGAGACTTTTTAACACACCTCTCGCGCCCAAAGCTATTGGGTTTAGGGTTCGGATATAAATGATGGGCGGATCAATCAGAAACTTGATAACAGATGTTCCAACACATCGTAGAGGAGGCTCTAATACCATCAGATAATTAAGAATTTGGCCTAACTCAAATTATAAAACCGATTTTGTAAAGTCATGATTGACACTACTTTATAAGTATATGTTTAGATTTAACTATCAAATTTTTAACTATCAATTTTTTAAAAAATTATTTATTTATTAGCCATTCAATTGAACTAATTAAACCATAACCTGCAGATCTCATATGTTCAATCTCCGTTTTGTAACGATATGAACTTCAAGGCTCAATAATATACATAGAAATATAGAATAATAGTCTAACAATCATATGCAACACGACCAATAATTTCATTAATATAAGAAAGAAAAGTACAAATAATTTGGAGGACATAAACCTGATTCAGAAAATAACAATAACTTGACGGAATATAAATTTGACCTAAAAAACAAATAACATAGGAAGACATAAACCTGACTCAAAAAAGAACTATTGTTCTCTTTAAACACTACAATTCGGCAAAATATTTTGTAAATTCAAATAAAGAAAGACAACTTTAACCTTCAACAACTACAACTAGAATTTCATATGAATCACAATATACTCTTTAGTAACTGGATGCATCTTTAAAAGATATTGCAATTCAAGATATTGGTTATGCATCAGATGGTGTACCAGGATGTTCATTTTGTAGCTCTTCATCATTTAAATCAATTTCAAGATCCTGGTTTGGAATGTTTAAATCAATTTTAAGATCTTGGTTTGGAATGATGATAGCTCGAAATATATTCACATTATCCCAAACAATATCTTCATATTTGTCTTCCAACTTCTGAGGGATACCACTTCCACTGTGGTCATGTTGTCTCTTGTACGTAATTATGAACTTTGTTGAATCACAAGAGGATTTTTGAACATTCTTTATGGCTGGACATCCAGCAGCCGTACATCGATAGTAATGTCTGGAAGATTAGATAAAAAATTCAATCAATTAGATCAAAGTTGTTAAAATCGCGATTTAAAACGTAAAAACTATAGATTTTACGTTTCTAGGTAGCGATTTCGAGTTAAATCGCAGGTAGAATCGTTTTCCGGTAAAATCGTGATCTTGAACGATTTTAAACGATTTAAATCGTAGTAAAATCTTTGAAATCGTGTAAAATCGTTGGTTTTAACTATTTGAGACGATTTTACCTTTTTTTCAAAAAAAAAAAAACTGACAATTTTTAAAAAAAAAACCCAATTTTTATGAATATTACATTTTATTATGGTGATTTAGTATATTTTAGCTTTGAAATTAAATTGAAATTATAAATTATTAATATATATATACATGTCATGTATATAAAATTAATATTATTTTAATATGAGGTAAAATCGACGATTTTACATTTTGATTTTTTTTTTTTGCCAAAATTTTACGTTTTGATTTTACCTAAACAAAATGAGTTAAGGTAAAATCTCGATTCTGAAAATCTTAAATTAGATTAAACAATTCCATAAAAGGATCCACAATGGACCAGTACATAACAAAAGCTAGCATGTACCTTCGATGTTCGTTCCCTTTAATTGGTTTCCGCCCATATTTGCGCCATTTATATCCGTCAACTTCATTTTCACTTTTAGACTCAACAACATGGCAGTATTCATTAGTTGATGCGCCAACTCTAGTGGCAACATATGATTGATCTGCATACATGATACAAAAAAAATGTTAAGAGCATTTTTATAAAAGGATCAAAACTAAAATACTAACAAGAGTTTACTTGTCACCTTGACCTTCCACATTAGCCAAAGAGGACTCATGTGGTCTTTTACGACACAAAGACGAATTATGCATCGAAATTGATCGATGGTTACAATTTCAATTACAGTTGCTTTGTGTTTGGACGCAACAATAAGAAGGCGAGAAAATGTGTTTTTTTTCTCTCGAAAGAAAAAATGTATGTTTTTGTAATGAACGGCGTGAAATGATATGATGATGGACGACATGTGCCATCTTTTATACTAATTATAGCGTGTGATTACACGTGCCAAGAAAATGAAATATTTTTTCTTTTGACTAAAGTTCAAAAAAATATATTTATTGTATTAGCGTTTTGAGATTCAACTTGGGTGGAACGATTTCTTAGCTAATTTTTGTTTATCTTGCAGTCAAACTCTTGAATACTGAGGTCTCTTAGCCAGTTATTACTACAATATAACTTCTTTATTAAGTTTGTCAAAAAAATCTTTTGGCATCTAATGAAACAATAAATTTTATTTCAATTTCTTGGCCAAATAATATATTTATCTTTACAACTGCGTTTGGGAGGGTGTTGGAACCACTTGATGTCAGAACTGACCCCCTAACCAGATTAAACTGGTGGTAGAAAACCAAAATATATATATATATATATATATATATATATATATAGTCTAAAGAAATTAGTTAGACTTTTACTTCTATTTCTTTTTTTTTTTGTAACATTTACTTCAATTAGTAAAATATTCTAAAATTAATTTTACTTCAATTTCTAAAATTAATTAATAGAGAAAGATATCTTCTCTTTATAATTAATTTTACTTCAATTTCTTTTTTAATAATTATTACATATTTACATCTAATGAGATTCAATTTGACATCTTGAAGTTACAAACTTAGTTCTAACCGGTTATATCTATCACCTGAAGTGTGATATTATGAGAGTTTGTAAAATAATACTAATAAGTATTTAATTGTTAACGTTTTTATCAGAATAACTTTGACTAGATTTTTTTTTTTGAACAATTGACTAGATATTTTGCTTTTCTTTAGTTTAATTCACAAACAATATTTTACTATTATTATTTATTTAACAATTATTTTCAACGAGTCAAAAAAATTTATTTAATCGTTTGACTCTTAAAATATACTAATAATATTGTTTGACTGTTACAATTTAATAATTAAATATCCAAATTGTTTTAAAATTTTGAAAAAAAATATTGGAAAAACTTTTTTACTTTAATGATTAATTATTTGACTCTTGCTTGATAAAAAAAATTGTCTGACTCTTGCAATATCAATGACTACAGCAAGAGTAAATAGATATTTTAGTAATTGAGACTGTAACTGTTGGTAAATTTTAATGATTAAATTGTCTTGATGCAGTAAAATAACTATTTATCTAGTTCAATATGTATATCTTTTATTTTTTGGTGGGCATATGTATATCTTTTATTGGTTCTAATGGATGTTTTCAACTAAATATTGTAACAAAACTTATTCTATTAACAAATTTAAATCACCAAGTATAAGTTCAACATATATAAATCTTTAGTTGAAAACAACGTAAATAAAGGGATTTTTTCTAATGTAGATAGACTTATAAAATGTAATAGGAAAGAGAGTGAATAAAGAGAATTTGTTGAATCTTGACCAAATGAAAAGAATGTATTGAATATACTCCTCTAGTTTTATATAAGCAAAATTTGGTTTATTACACTCATTAAAAAAGTAATTTATCTAGTCAATAATATATATTAGATACATTAATTTTTGAATGAACCTAAAAAGTCAAATTTAATTTATATATAGAACCAGAGTAAGAGTCTGTCTGGATTTGGTTTATTTTTGAGCTTATGAAAATAGCTTATGCAACTAAATAAAATTTTATGTTAATTCATAAGTTTTCATTAACACAAATTGAATATTTGTTTTTATCATAACATACCTTGAAAAACTTATAATAATACATAAAAATTTATTTATTTGTATAAGTTTTTTTGCATAAGCTCAAAAATAAGTCAATCCAAACAAACCCTAGATAAGAAAATAAAATTTAAAAAATAATTATCTTTTCAATTTTAAAATTAATCATTTATGTATTTTACTAAAAAATGCATTGTAAATCCAAAATAATATTGTTGACATAAAAAAAGCTTAAAGAGAAAATAAATTTTTTAACCATAGATGAATTAAATATGAACTTTTTAAATTTTTGCGCTTAAAATATTTATAAATAATTCATTTTATATTAATAATTCTAAATTTTTTGGATGAGGTTCTTATAATTTTATACACACGGATAAAAAAACGATTGAAAAATATGAAAATACACAAGAGAACTGTATAGAAAATACATATGTGCTCGTCAAAAAAAGAAAAGAAAATACATATGTAAAAGAAAATATTTTAAGATAAAATATTGTTGAAATTTTTTGGAGGACTAAAAACAAAATTTGTGATATTTATAGATCAAAAACTTATTTAATTTTTTTTGGTTTAAACATCATTTTCGTCCCTGTAAGCTCATAAATTTTTTGTTTTAGTCCTTGTATATTTTTTTGTTGCAAATTAGTCCCTGCATGTGCAAATCTATTTTATTTTAGTCCCTAAAGCTGAAATCCGCAGGAAAATCTGTAGGAAAATTCGCTGGTTTCCTGTGGTTTTTCCTGCAGATTTTAGTTTTAAGGGACTAAAACCAAAAGATTTGAACATACATAGACTAATTTGTAACAAAAAAAGATACAAAGACTAAAATAAAAAAATCAAAAACTTATAGGGACAAAAATGATGATTAAACCATTTTTTTTTACAAAACCTAACAAAAAAAGAATTAAATATTGTTTTAGTTTATTTATTTATTTAATGTATTTATTAGAGAAATGTGAGAAACACAAGTGTTTGCGAATCTTCTTCAAGTTGCAAACCAATCTCATTCTCTGAACTTTCATTCGTTCCATTCCATCTCAACAAAAATCAATCAAACCCTAACCCTAAACTAAATCCCCAAATTCCAATCATCCTCAAAATTCAATTCAATCTTGCCAATTCAATCGTTGCGAAATCGAATAACGATGCTTCAATCTCCAGGCCACTCTCCTCTCCATCTTTCTTCACCATCTCCTTCAATTTCCGAATTTTCGGTACAAAACCTTAATAATTCTGGTTCCAGTGTTCAACACCAGAAGAATCAACGCCACCCAACGGTTCTTGATGAAGACACATACGCTGAAGCCTTAGAGAAGATAATCGAGCGTGATTACTTTCCCGATATCTCAAAGCTTCGTGATCGACTCGATTGGCTTGAAGCAATCAAAACCGGTGATCCTGTTCAAATTCGTGATGCTCAGTTGAAGATTATCGAGCGTCGTCGCGGTGGAAAGGTAACGGCTTCAAACCCCCTTGATTCTAGAATTTCGAATACACCGGGTTCTACTTTTGTTAGAAATTTTACTCCTTTAGATGAATTTGATGGTAAAACACCTATAGTGACGGGTTTAGGTTTATCTGAGGGAGAGAGAGAAGAGGTTGGTGGAGTTGATACTTCACTTGGGCTTGATCAGTTTCTGGGTAGGTATACTAGTGAGGATAATCAAAGTTTTTCGAAGATTTTGGAGAGAGTGAATAGGAAGAGAAAAGAGAGGTTTGGTTATTTGAATGATAGTGTGAATGCGAATGCGAATGCTATTGAGGATGAAAAGAGAGATAGGATAACTGATGGTTATGGTACATCTTATCAACCTCCTAGTACATTGGAAGGATGGAATTATACCGCGAAGAATTTGTTGATGTATCATCCGGCTGATAGGGGCGAGGTTCCATTGACTGAGGAGGAACGGGCTGTTAGAATTAAGGCTTCCACGAAGGAGATTGATCGACCGAATACTAGGTTTCATGGTAAAATGATGGACTCTAGGCCGAAAGATGATGGAACGGTTGAGGTGCTTTATACGCCTGTTGCTGGAGCTACTCCTGTTCCTATGTCTTTTAGAGATGCGGAGAAGTTGAAGAAGTATGATTTGGAGGATTTGAGGAAGACTCCTAATCCGTTTTATTTGGAATCTGGGAAGAAAGCTGAGAATGGTTATAGCTATGTTAAGTCACCATCTCCTGCGCCGGGAGTTGATGATTCTCCGTTTATTACTTGGGGAGAGATTGAAGGGACGCCACTGAGGTTGGATATGGAGGATACGCCGATTGATATTGGTGGTAGTGCTGATGGACCTCATTATAGGATTCCTTCTGCTCCAGCTAGAGATGCAAAGGCACACTCACTTTCTAGGGAGGCTGCAAGAAATCTGAGGGAGAGGTCGAAGATGTTTCGTAAACCCCCTTTGGCATCACCGGCTAGAGGCGGAAGTGCTAGTCCGAGCATGAGGACGCTTTCTCCTGCTGCTCAGAAATTTGTTCGGAATGCAATAGCCAAGTCATCATCAACGGTTGACGAGACACTCCGTGCAAGTTACCGTGGTTCTACTCCTGCTTTGGCTACTCCTACAAGAGTTAGAAGTGTGTCGAGGCTTGGTAGAGATGAGAGCACGGTTTCCAGGTCTCCATCTGTTAGAGAGGGCTCCAATCCTCCCTGGTGAATTATTGTAACATACTGTATTTTGAAATATTGTTAAAATGAATGTGCTGTACGTTTTTTGTTATTCTGGATAGTATCTCAAATCTCATAATATAAATCTGAAAAAAAGAGAAATGTATAAGAATCATAAAATTTGCATTATGAATGTGTGTAACATCGGCTAAGAATGTTAATCCTTTTAGTTTTTGTTACTGGCTGCCAGTATGCAAAATTTTGTTGATAAAGTTCTCCATTCAATCCCCTGCATATTTGGCATGGCTGCATATATGATTGACTATGAAGTTGCTATTTTTTAATTTTATCTTTTGCTTGTGTTACTTAAACCCTGTTCTTATTATTACCAAGTTTCTCTATGTTTCTTTTTTGCTTAAAGGAGGAAGCTCTTTCTGGCTTCATAATATACATGTGTGCAGTCAGTCAGTCATGTATCTAGCAGTCCAATGCTTGTTTTATGGCATGGCCTCTTAAGTAATTTATGAGAAGAAGGTTAGATACATGACTTAGGTGTTATTTAGTCTGTGACTCTGTTCTCTGTATGCAATGTATCTTACTGCCTTTCTTAGTTCTTCCTTTGGATCTGTTTTCCCTTAATAAAATAAGTGGTTAATAATAATAGCATAAGCCAAGGTTTCTGATATTTACAATGTCCAACAGATCAGTGTGTCTGCTAAGAAAGTCACTAGAACCATTGATTGTTAGAAGGCTGAGGTTATTGAGTCAGTTACTAGTTCACGGTTAGTGTTTGCTAAAAATATGAGCTCTATTGATAAACTCAGTTTTTGCTGGTGCATTAGTCTTGAAAAAGCATTGAACATACTCACAAGACTCAACAGTCAACATCAGTACTCTTTTATGAAAATAACATCAGTTCATGTGGATCTAGATCTTTTGGCATGTCTAAGAGTTGGGTTTGGTAAAAAAAGTGAGCGAAAACTTTCCATTTCTATAAATTTTAAAAAAAGTACTTCTAAAAAAGATTTAAAAAGTTATTATTTATTTTTGTAATAAATAGATTAAAAAAGTTATTGAAATATTATATTATCATTGATCATCCAGTCAATATTTTTTATATTCAAACTTCAAAGGTTTGGTCTACTGGTAAAAAGATCGGTAATTCGATAGATCTCATATTCAAGTCCTGTTAGTGGTTTGGAAGAAGGTAAATATAAATACTTTTATAAGTGTTTTTTAGAAAGTGTCTAGAGCCACCATACGAATATGAGAAAACAGCTAGAGCCACCATATGTATCATGAACGTGAATCAAATATTAGAGAATAATAGGGTTTTGATTTTTTTTCCTCTTTCATTTTGTCTTCTGCGATAGTAGAGAGATAAGCACAACACAATCAATTGTTTACACTTTTGTTTTTGTGTATAACATTCATCAAAATTGTTTTTGTGTCTATCTCTTTGTAAGAAAATGAGAAAGGAAAAGGTGAAGATTTAAGTTCAAAATAATAATAGCGTATTTAAAGTTCAAACCATTGTAATTTAATTTTTAAAAATTTGGCAACCGATTATTATTTACAAGGAAGTATCATGAATAAAACAGGCAATGTTACTTGAAAGATTGAGATAATCAAAGTGCACGGGGGTTAAACTTTTTTTTTCTGACTCATAGTGTCATAGCACGGATTTAACCTGAAACTTTTCTTTTGGTTTTGAATGAAATGTTTCCTCATTCTTCTCGTGAACGTAACAAATTCAGAATCCCATCAGATTCAGTGTTCTCAATTACGTAGCCTTATGATTCTTTCTACTTCATTGTATCCAAAATAAAAAAACTTATAATCATGCACAAGTAGGGGTGGACAAAAATACCAAAAAACTGAACCGCTAAATTAAATTAAAATATAATTAACGGTTTTAAAACCAAACTGAAACGGTTTGATTCAGTTCAGAATTATCAGTTTAGTTCGGTTTTCTTTAGTGGTTCGGTTATTTTAAGCGAAAAGTTGATTATGGTTTGGTTTAGAACAAAAAATTGAACCACTTTATCAGTTTGGTTCAGTTTGGTTTGAAAGATAAATTGTTCAGTTTGATTCGGTTATTATGAATTTTAAAAATAGTTCGGTTCTGTTTTTCTCCAGAACCAAACCATGCCCACTCTTATGCACAAGAATTGAAACAACCGTAATCTCTTTAAAGTGTAGAGAAATAAAAAAAATTTAGAATTTGAATCTCAATCTCTTAAATAATATATCTGATAATTATCGATTCAGCTATACTTATGGAATCCAAAAGCAACTATTGCTTTTTTTGGGCAGTTACTACAGCCTCTTTATCATTAGATATAACACTATTATGACTCCTCCAAATAAGTTAAATGATGCCAACCAAATAATTTTGAAAATGGTCTTTAAATTTCAAAAATCGTACCTATAACCCACTAAACTAGCAAGAATAAACAATCAAATAAAGCACTTGAAACCCTGGCCAATTTAAAATACCACATAACACCTTAAGCACATTTAAAATCAGAGATGAGAAAGAGATTTCTCAATACCATAGCCAAAGTTACAAAAATAAGAATCATTTAAGTAAATGTCAATTAGCCATCAAATGTCAAGCAAACAACAACATTTTTGACAAAATAACTTTATTTCAAAAACTACTAGTCTAAATGCTCAAAATCAAGTTCCTTCCTTTGTGTGAGAATCATATATTGTAGTGAGATCCTATATATCATGACAAATCATGAATTTGTTAAAAATCACTCCAACTTTAATTTTTTTTCAATTTCCAAAATTATAAAAAGTTCAAAAATCGAGAAAACAAAAATCAATAACATAAATGGATTTCAGTTATCTTGAAATGATTAATCCCTGCAGTTACGCGCGAAAGATACATTTAGTTTCCAAAAAATCAATAACATAAATTACAAGTTCCGATCACTATTATAAGCAAAAATTTAAATTTAGAAATTCCTCAAATAATCAATTATGCAATGAATGTAAAATAGTGATTTTTTTTTCTTTTTAATATTGACGTAATAAAGTGATACTCCCTTTACATGATAAATTTGCCACGTCATCTAACTGAATCTCCCTCCAAAACGACACCGTTCAACAATTTTCCCTCCTATTTAATCTCAAGCTTAAAGCGGTGTTCATTAATTTCAATTTCATTACTACTTTCTGTTTCGGTGCTCTCACGGTATTCAAGATCAACTTGCAGAAAATCTCAATTCCCTGTAATAATCATTCACCATTTCTTCTTTAATTAATCAATTATCTTTCTCATTTCAATTTCAATTTTCGTCTTAGTTCAATCAATTACTAGTATTTCCTTAATTAATCACAATTTCAATAATTTTTTAAACATTTCTAGGGTTTTGAAAATCGAAAATCGAAAATGCCTGCTGAAAATTGGGACGGTGAAGTAGAAGCGTTTGCAGAAATCGATCCAACAGGTAGATTCGGTCGTTACAATGATTTACTCGGTTATGGAGCTGTGAAAAAAGTATACAGAGGTTTTGATCAAGAAGAAGGAATTGAAGTTGCATGGAATCAAGTTAAACTTAGGAATTTCAGCGACGATCCTGTTCTTATTAATCGTCTTCATTCTGAAGTTGAATTGCTAAGAAATCTTAGTAACAAATATATCATTGTTTGTTATAGTGTTTGGAAAGATGATGAACATGGTAATATCAATTTTATTACTGAGGTTTGTACTTCTGGAAATCTTAGGGATTATAGGAAGAAACATCGTCATGTTTCGATTAAGGCGTTTAAGAAATGGTCGAAACAAGTTCTTGAAGGATTGGAGTATCTTCATACACATGATCCTTGCATTATTCATAGAGATCTTAATTGCAGTAATATCTTTGTTAATGGGAACATTGGACAGGTTAGTTTTTTGGTTTCTTATTTTGTTTTTGATCGGTATATGGATAGAAGAAATTAGGTGTGTCTTTTATTTTGATTGAATTGATTTTATAAAATTGAATTTGGATGAAAGTGAGTTGAATACAAGTTGATTTATGTTTGGATAGTTTCAATTAGAATTGTTTTTATTAATTTATGTGTGATAGTTTGGATTATAGTTGTTTTTGTGTGAATTTATAGAATATAGTATTATAGTATGTTAATAAATTTGCGAATTGATTCTATGCTACTACAAAAGCTATAAATAGTAGCTTATAAATTACTAGATATTAGAATCAGTTCTAAAGTCAAAAATCGATTTTGGTATTAGAATCAGTTCTAAAGTCAAAAATCGATTTTGGTACTAGAATCAATTCTAAAGTAAAAAATTGAATAGAAATTACCATGTGTCCTGTGGTGACAAAAAATGATTTTGGATGAATTGATTTTATAAGTTTGATTTTGATTGAAAGTGAGTTGAATGTAAAGTGATTTATGTTTGGATACAATAAAAGAAAGTAATTTTGTTAATTTATGTTTGGATTAGAATTGTTTTTGTGTGTGTATATATGTTGATAAATTCGAGACTTGATTCTATGCCACCGCAGAAGCTTTTAGACAGAATTGATTTTTCGTATGGGAATCAATTATAAAGTCAGAAGTCAAACATAATTATTTATGGTCAAACGAAGTCAAACATACTAATTATTTACGGTCAAAGTGTGTTTGACTAATCCAAAAGTGATTTTGGGATGGGAGGAGTATAAGTAAAAGTTAAGTCAAAGAAAGTTGATGTATTTGACCCCTATTTTAAACCGAATTCATCTAAACTTTTGGACCTAACTTTTGCTTATATTTGAGATAGGCATGAGTATTTTATTATGGTTATGGATTTTTGTCCCTAGGTAAAACATTTAATGTCTGAGTTTTATTGTAGGTCATTGTAATTATAAGTGAATATCAAATAGCAAAAGGTCCTCATCGAATAAATATTGATTTGAGAGTAAAGTAAGAAAATAAAGAGTTGATATTTCAACATACCTCATTTGTTATGCACAAAATTATATGTATGTGCATACAATATCATTCACAGATTTAATGACCAATGGTTCATATTACTACTCACTTATGAGTTAAATCCTTTTGTTAGCTTAGGCTGAAAGAATATCTAGAAGGCAACATGGATTCTCATATTAATACATAACATAACAAGTACTATTATTTTGTGATTTAATAAGCATGAGGTGCTTTGAGAAATTAGTTATTCACTTTGGGATTTTGTAGGTGAAAATTGGTGATCTGGGATTGGCTGCAATAGTGGGAAGGAGCCATGCAGCACATTCAATTTTAGGGACTCCTGAGTATATGGCACCTGAGCTGTATGAGGAAGATTACACTGAGATGGTGGACATTTACTCTTTTGGAATGTGTTTGCTTGAAATGGTTACAATGGAGATACCATACAGTGAATGTGACAATGTAGCAAAGATATACAGAAAAGTCACAATGGGAATTAAGCCTCAAGCCTTAAGCAATGTCAGAGATCCAGAAGTGAAAGCATTCATTGAAAAATGCATTGCTCAGCCAAGGGCAAGACCTTCAGCCACTGATCTTCTTAAGGATCCTTTCTTTTCTGAACTCAACAATGATGAAGAATCAACATCTATCAGTACTTGATTTCCTTCATTCACACGTATCCAAAATTACTTTTTACTTCCAACTATATCTGTATCCAAAATTGACTTGTTAGTATAACTAAGTTTCACTATATCAGTGATATACAAAACTTCAGCAATGGACTGAACTATAGACTACTCCAGTTTCATTATATCAGTAATGTACAGAAATGGAATGAACTATAGATTACACCAGTTTCTCTATATCAATAATGATGCACATAACTTCATCATGGTAGTGTTAAAACCTGCTTAATCATGTTTAAACCAACTCAAAACTGTCTTATTGATGATAAGGTGACACAACTGTTGTAGCAAATATGTGCTGGAAAGCACCAACTGTCGAATTTATTGGCTGTCTTTGTAGCTATACTTTTTTTAATTAGTGGGCATGGAAGTTGATAGTAAAGCAAGAAAACTGAAAAGTAGTGTTACCTAATTCATTACACTTACATACACCACATAGTATTGCATTTGTATTGGAGTTTTACATTGTTAAGGTTTTTGGATTGTTGAATATATATATTAAGATTTTCTAATATATTTTTTGTAAAGATATTTTGGACATAGTTTTTGGCTTGGGTCGGAAGGATTTTCTTTATTATTTTAATTGTGTGCTTATTCTTTTATGTGGTGAAATACTTGCCACTTATGAGTCATGAGATTCTCATATATATACACGTTAAGTCTATATTTACATTTTAAATTTATTTGGCCTCATAGCTTGTCACTTCATGACCTTTTTCATATGCATCACACTTTGTTCAATTCTCAATAATTTAGTTATTTATCTATTTTTAAAATAAATAAAAAGCAATATTTTGATTGAGAGAAATGATCTTGTTGAGTTGCTGCATTTTTCAAAACGTGGGGACAAGTAAATATTGGGATCTAGAGTTTAGAGGGATTGAAATTCAAAGAAAGCAAAGTGCCAAAACCCATTAACCAAAGCACCCCAAATTGAGTAATTGTGTCGTCTTGGGCGTTAGCATATATGCCACAAAAAGAAAAATAACAACAAAATTTGATATGCACTTCACCTCAATTTACCATGTTTTAATCCTTAAGTACATCTTAATTTTATGAAAATCTATACTAACCCCATTCAAAATTTTAATTTATTTTGAAATTGTCTGTTTGGTCCCATCGTTTTCCAAATGCCTCATCATACATTCATACCAGCGATTTAGATCTCAATGTTTAAAATGCTAAACTAATTAAAATAAGATTCTATTATTCAAACATTTTTCACTATAAGTTTTCTTAAAAAGAAAATTCTAAATGAACTTACATGTCTCCTCCTTCCTATTGAAGATAATTTTACTTTGTAGAATGGCCAGACACTAAATATAGACTTATTTTTTTTCATCCAAAACAAATAAAAATAGACTTACTTTCTATCAACAGCTCAAATCATATATTTTGATAAGTTGAAAAATATTCTTTTCACTAATATAATTAGACATACATAATATTACATCATAATGGTACTGCTCAAAAATTTGTATAAATGATGATAAAATAATGGAATAAAATTAGACATACATATAATAAGAACTTAATTAAAAATTGAAAATCTATGAGTTCACACTTCACATACACAAATTTGAAGTGCATGCAAGATTGATGTGTTTTTTTTTTGACACATCAAGATTGATATGTTGGGATGCATGAAAAGGAACCATAAGTTCCACATTTGGGACTACAACAAGAATGTGTTAGGGACAAACTCATCAAGTTCTTCCCCTTTTCTCACTTAACCTCCTTCATCACAAGATTTAGAAGTGTACTAAACTCATTACATGTTACAATAACTGTCCCTAAAATTCAAATTCTGAAGCATGGTGGTGGTAAAACTTCTAAACAATTGGAACATTGAATATTAGATTTACCATACTTTGTGTTTGAGTACCTTATTCCACATTTTCTTGTTGAGGTTTCTTTTTTCACAATTGTTGCTGGTGAAATTTGAATTGCATTCACCATTGCCACATCCAAATTGTCCTCAATCGCAACCTCATCTTAGGCTCTACCTCAACTCTATTGGCTTATTTCATTTCCTCGTATTTCTTCTTTCTCATTTAATTGCATTTGGAAGACTTTCTCGTTGATATCTTTCATCTCATTCTTCTTATTCACAATCACATCCCCATAAAGCTTGCAATGATCTTTGAAGTTGTTATATCGTCATAAAACAACAATAACTCTTACAAAAAATTCATAAATACATTCTGGCTCTTTTATATGCAAAAATTCAAATTCACCTCTTAAAGTTCGAGACACTTTATTTACTTCGTCTTCTCCTTTTTAAAAGTTCAATACAAGGTAAATAAGGCATGTCTAGTATATGCTCATGTATTCAAGATACAAAAAGCCACTCATATCCTAATGGTGATTTTCTCCACACAAATACCGTGTAGAGGAAACATGTGTAGGAAAAAAATGTGATGGATATGTGTACATAATGTTTAATGGTATAACTATTGTGTGGACTAGGTCTTATAGTTACATTTCCTATTCAAAAATAAATTAGCTAATTAACAAATTGGAAATGAATTGAATCGACTTTTATCAATGAACTAAATATTTGGGGTTCCAAAAATTTGGAGGCCTAACCTATAGGGTTGGAAGACCCAATGAGAACATCTACATCCTTATCATACAAGAGAGTTGTGGATCATTTATCTATTGAAACTTTGCAATTTCATTAAGAAAAAATGCTTTAGACATTCTAGTCACTTTGTGATCCATCAATTCTTATGGCAAGTTGAAGAAGTCTTTCCTCACCAATTTCATAGAAAGACCTATGACGATAAGATGCACAAATTACTCTATCATTGTTATAATATGTGTGTAATTCTAATTTTTATTCTTTAAACAAAACATCGTTGAACTTTGGTTATTTTACATTTTTAACCTCGATTGTTTTATATTTAGAATTCACATCGGAATCTCGAATTCAAAATCTTACCTAAAAGGAAAAGAAACTCGTTATTTTTTTATAATTTGGTAGAAAAACACTTGCTACTCAAATCAACATGTCTTATATTCGCTTTTCCAAAAGAAAAAGTGTTACATTCGAGTAAAGGTCATTCCGATTAAATGTCATTAAGATATAACCAACTTATTTTCTACAAATACAACAATACCTTTTATTTATATATTTATAAATAATATACATAATGATATTATTATGCCATGCCAATAAACCCAACTAAATACAATGAAAAAAAATGTGTGAAAATATTATTAAATAAACGTGCAAAAATAAAATAGTTCTTACATGATTTGAAAATATATTTTCTTGTCTTTAAAAAAAAAAAAATTCAAATCAAACAAGAAAAAAAAAATCAAAAAAATTAATACTGTGGTAAGAAAATCATCATCTTCCATTTGCAGAGAAACTCTCACTATATAATCCTCACCTCACATCTCGCAGCTTCTTTCTCTCTCGGCTCTCTCTCTCTCTCTTCCCTATAAAATTTTGGGCTGAGTTTTCTTCAATCTCTCTCTCTCTCTCTCTCTCTCTATTTCTTCATACTTTTGATTTTGTACATAAACATTTTTGAATCGATTTTGATATCTGAATTTGCATTTCATAATCTTAAAATTAAACAATTGGAAAAAAGAAGAAGAAAAGGGTGGGGAGGCATACCCAGATAATGAACCTACCCTCTGTTCTTAATCTCATTGTGCCTCCCCTCAGATCTTAAGATTTTTTCATCTGGGTCGTCTTCAATCGGTTTGTTTCTATCAAATCCAGATTCAAGTTTTCATCTTTATTCAATTCTTTATAGCCTTTTCTTGGATCTCAACAATTTTTTATTCTTTTTGTTTTTTCAGGATTGTTTTGTTCTTTCTTCATTCATTGTTTGTTGTTGATCAAGGATCCGATGTTCCTTAACTGAATCCGACAATATCTATATTTGCATCTTATTACACTTTTTTGAGGTTGTCATAATTTAAGGTACTGTTTTGTTATTCTTTTGCTTATCATACTTAGGACTATTTGTATTTGAATAATTTGATTAATGTTAATGCTACCAAGTTTTGATTTTATCTGAAACTAGGATTTTGTTTTATGTTGGTCTTATATTGTTATGTTGTTTAGAATTACTATGGTCTATAGTTGTGTTTGAGTAATTCGATTGGATCCGCGAGAATTTGTGTTTTCTTTTAATTCATTTGTAAGTGATGTTGATGCCACTTGCATTTTGTGTTGTTTTAAGCTTGTGATGGATGAATGAAGTGTTTCTTTTGCTTGTGTGTAGATAAAATGCAATCAGATAATGGCAAGTTATTTATTGGTGGAATATCGTGGGACACAAATGAAGAACGACTCAGGGAGTATTTCAGTAACTATGGTGAAGTTAAGGAAGCAGTGATAATGAAGGATCGGACAACTGGTAGAGCCCGTGGATTTGGTTTTGTTGTTTTCATTGACCCAGCTGTTGCTGAAATTGTCATCAAAGAGAAGCACAACATCGATGGAAGGATGGTAATTTCTTGTCATGTCCCTTCTTATAAGTCCATGATTTGCATTTTGACACGATATTACGGTTCTCCGTTTGAATTATATGATATATGATATTAGAATTCTTACTTACCATATAGCTGTTTATGATATTGAATTGTTCTAGCCGGGATTCGAACTCGGTTCTCCCGAACATTTCTTCCTTAACTGGAGCTCATTAACCACTTGAGCTCAATCATATAGTTAATTTTTTATGATATTCAATTGTACTTGATTTGCACAATTCAATATGTTTTATGATTTTCTTTACTACATTTTAAAATGGACCATGAGGAAGATTTTTAATTCCCCTATATACTTTATTCTCTTTCTATCATTAGTTATTGAACTTGATACCTCAGGGTTTACAATACTCACACATTGTGCACAAACCATTTGTACTAGACCCTGGTGGTTATATGTTATATTCTTTAATTTTATTTTCTTTTATTTTCATTATTATTTTCTCTTCTATGCATCTGTTGCAAAGATCGGTATTTCTTTGATGCCTTATTTTCCTTTGTGATTAATAGCTATTACTTTTTCATGTTTCTGTAGGTTGAGGCGAAGAAAGCTGTTCCTCGGGATGATCAGAATGTATTGAGTAGAACCAGTGGCAGCATCCAAGGTTCTCCTGGTCCAGGTCGCACAAGAAAGATATTTGTTGGAGGTTTAGCTTCTACAGTGACAGAGAGTGATTTCAAGAAGTACTTTGATCAGTTTGGGACTATAACAGATGTTGTAGTAATGTATGATCACAACACTCAGAGGCCACGAGGCTTTGGGTTTATCACTTATGATTCCGAAGAGGCTGTTGACCAGGTCTTACTTAAGACGTTTCATGAATTGAACGGTAAAATGGTTGAGGTCAAGCGAGCAGTTCCTAAGGAGTTATCGCCAGGACCTACCCGCTCTCCTCTCAGCGGATACAACTATGGTCTGAGTAGGGTCAATAGTTTCTTGAATGGCTTCAGTCAGGGGTACAGTCCAAGTACTGTTGGAGGCTATGGACTTCGGATGGATGGTAGGTTCAGTCCGGTTGCTAGTGGTCGCAATGCATTTGCGCCATTTGGTTCTGCTTATGGAATGGGTATGAATTTCGAGCCTGGTTTGAGTCCTGGATTTGGAGGTAATGCAAATTTCAATGGAAATCTTAGCTATGGACGGGGCTTAAATCCGTACTTCATCAGCAGCTCCAATAGGTTTGGCAGTCCTGTTGGATATGAAAGTGGTAATGGAGGAAACAATTCGTTCTTCAGTTCCGTGACTCGAAATTTGTGGGGGAATGGAAGCCTTAACTATGGAACAAATTCTGCAAATTCCAGTGCATACATTGGATCAGGGAGTGGGAATGTTGGAGGAAATGCATTCGGCAATACTGGAGTCAACTGGAGTTCTTCCCCGATTTCTGGACACGGGGGAGGGAACAATGTGTCACAGGGTAGTGGCAACCTTGGATATGGAGGTGGCAACAACGGTTATGGATTAGGGACCGAAGGGTATGGAAGAAGCAGTGGTTCCACTCTTGCACCAACATCTTCATACTCTGCATCAAATGGTGGTGGTGTTGATGGTGCTTTTGCTGATTTTTACAACAATAATTCGGTTTATGGGGACACCACTTGGCGATCTTCGAATTCTGAGAGAGATGGATCTGGTCCCTTTGGTTATGGACTTGGTGGTGCAGCTTCAGATGTTTCTGCCAAGACTTCTCCTGGTTATGTTGGTGGTTATACTGTTAATAAAAGGCAGCCAAATAGGGGTAAGAGCGACATTTCTTACTCATACTTATCTCAACTTCTCAGTCAATCAGCATAACTATTACTACAAACCTAAAAAAAGGGTTGAGAAAAAGTTTTATCGTTACAAATTTTGTTTGGATTTGTTTTTTGCGATAATATAGCTAAATGCCCTCTTCTAGTTGTTTGGCAATGTGAGTAAAGTCAGACTCGATTAATTTCTGTTTATCTTCTTTTTCGTAAATCAGTCATTGTTGCGGAAAACTTGTTATCGGTATTTTTCATGTGCTCAACCCATTGGTTTTATTGCTTTGCTTTCAAGTGACATATAACACAGATTTCACGGTGTAAATCTTACTTTTATTAGTTAGTAGAAGTTGTGTGTGCATACTCTTATAATGTTTTTTCACCGAATGATTACAATGACATCTAATGATGCCCATAATTCTTTGCTTTGTGGTTATTCCTTTAGTAGCAAATGACAATTAGTCATGTCTTGGTTCTTTATACTTTCAAAATTGAAAGACAACTTCAACAAGTTAAATTAACCTTCGTAGAAAAAAAGTCTCGAACAATTAATGACTTCTTTTTTTAGACATATTATTCGTGATCAGAAGTTGTAACTAAATGAAATTCAATGTGTGATAGCTTATTAAAAATGAGGGTTGTAATGAAGATATTATAATGACTCATTTCTATTTACATCTACCCCCACCCCCTTTTAAAATAACATTTGGTTATGGACTTGTAATTTAAATTCTGCATAGTAGACGGGTTTATGGACTTGTAATTTAAATTCTGCATAGTAGACGGGTTTATTGTCTTTTTCATATTTTTATTCGAGTTTTGTTTATTGTATCATCTGAAACTCGAAATAAACTTTGGAACCAATCCACAAGAGTTTTGTACAGTGGTTGGGGATGTAAACTTATCTTTGATGTTTCATCATTAGAAAGAACAAATAAAGCTAGCGACATACTTCATGTTCCTTTATCGCACTCCATTTTCTTGGATGTAAATTAAGATCGATTCATTCAACTTGTAATATATTCTTTTGTTTATTCACATTTAGTTGTTTTGTTTTGTCAAGACTGATAAATTTTTGTCTTTGTTTCAGGAATTACTACATAGGAAGATCGTTTTGATGACACGAACTTGTAGGCGGAGATAATCCAGTGAAGCAGGTGAATTGTGAATTTTGCACACCACTTTTGTTACTATATTTCGGTTTTAAGACATAAGATGTTTGGTTATCTAGGGCTAACTGAAGTGCCTGTTTTGAGGATTCAGATATAGAGATAGAAGTTACAAGGGAATGTTACGGCTTGAGTTTTTTGAGTTATTACTATTTAGGTTTTGGGTTTTTTGGGATTTGAGTGAGATGTAAAATCTTATTGCGGGATATAGTGGAAGTGTATCATGCATCACTTGTGAGGAAGCATTATAAAAACATCGACAACATTTCTTTTCTTTTTTATTTTATTTTTATTTTCGGGATAGCTTTTTGCATGTAATGTCTTGCAAAGTTGTTGGTTCTACTCAGGAATTGTTTGTTCCTTCAATCATTTTGGTTTGATTTTAGCATATTGTATTCTGAGGATTTTTGTTGATTACTAGTGTGATACATTGAAAGGATACCCTTATAGGGTCCCTAGAATAAGCCACATTATTTTTTTGAAGGGGATATTCATATATTCAAACTTAACTGTTTTCCAAATTCTACCTACTATTTAATATTTATTATTATGTGTTTATTAGCTATCCATCAAACAAGCAACATCTAGTTATCTTATATCTCAAATTATGGAATTTAATTAAGTGCAGTCGTGCCGTCAGCGACTCAGAACCGTCTGATCAAGATCATACGGTTTAGATTTTAAGACAATTCTAGGATAACATCTGAACTGTCTGATCATGATCATACAACCTAACATCTATGATTGCATGACTGCACCATTTTTTGATTTCACTGAATCCAGGTTCGTCTAATTACGTATGTTTGTGTAAAAAGTGGTTGTGGAATGGTTGCATACCATATGAATTTATTGACATTAGGAAGGTTTGTTGTATCAAATTGTCAAAGCTTTGGTATTAACTACAAAGTTAGATAACAGTAGTTGGATGTTTGTATTGTTATGATAGAAGATTTTGTGTATAATTTGGTAGTGTTAGTCATCTAATCATAGATATTTAGATGCTGAAGTGTTTTTTGCTTTTTTTATTTTTTATTACCATGATGTTAATGTCTTTTTTAGACATCATATGCACCATGTAGATAGTAAAGAAGTCATAGGATGTAGGTGTTTAAGATAAAGTTGAAATCTAGATCTGAATTCTTTTATATTTTACTATCTTAGCATACATTAGAAGCAACTGATTTTTATAGTTAACTTCTTTGAAGTATTGAATGTTATAAGAACTTTCCTTAATAGTCCCCTATTTATAGCAACATGAGTTTTATGAGAAAAAAAACAACTTAAAAGAGTAACTGAAATCTGGTTTGCATGAGTTCCATCAATCTTGAAAATCTGGCTTTTATTGCATGAATGGATTCACAAAAATTGAAGAGATTTGAATCCTCTCCAATTATTCTCTTATGTTTTCTCTCCAATTGTTAATCTAATGGTTGACAAATTAAAACAATGTTTTTTTCTCTTTCTTCTCAAGTGTTTTTTTTTTAATTTGTCAACCATTAGATTAACAATTGAAGAGAAAACATGAGAGAATAATTCAAATTCTCGATAAACAACATACTCTCGAAATCTCGATTGTCACCGGTCACCACACACCACTCCCAATTAATACTCACTTTCATTTCTTCCATACAATTAAATACTTTTATTGTTAAGAAATTATTTTCAAATATACAAGCAATGAATTGATTCCGAGCAGTAAAAGATTTGAGCCTTTAAAGAAGTAGTTGGACCCTTAAGCAAGTACGCTCTAGAATTAGTTTCTACATTTCAATGTTTTTTATTACTTTTGTCATTAGACATTTCAACTACAAGCTTATAATGATAATGATTTTTTAAACTATAAGCTTATCTTGATTGAAAAAAGGTATTACAGTCAAAAGCCAACAACAACAAATGCATATTCAGTTCAATTTTTATTTTCTTTAATTTTGACATGCTATGTTGTGTTACAATTGTTAATTTATAATGTGTTACATTATAAGTAGGAAAAAAAATCAGGATTATTTTTTTATAGAAACGAATTCATTCAAACGCGAATTAAATCGGTTGTGACAAAGGAGGAAATTCATTGATTCAAATATAGTATGTGAGCTGAACTACTTCATATCTAACTCGAGTGATTTATATGAATTGTTCGATCTTAATCTAATGTCTAAGATATCTGATGTCGAAATCTTAAACAACTAGTAATACTATTGCTTTCTCAATTGTGGACACCACTACTCCCTTTGTCAGAATTTGTTCCAATAAGTCCATCTCTCCTCAATTTCTCTTCCTTAGATTTCCTACAAAAAATCACCCAAGAATTTACCTCCAAAGCAATGGAAACACCAATAAGAGTAGAAAGTCCCAAACAATAACTCAACTTAGCATAAGACCTACTAGCTCCAATCACTTCAAACCCTTGAAACACATTCACAAATCCAAGTACCACACAAGAATATCCAACAAAATGATGATAAGATTTCCAATACTTCCTAAATTTGTTCCTTTCATTTGGCCTAAACAATAATGCCAAAGTTTGCAATGCTCCGAGACAAAACACCGCGATTCCAAGCTTCCTATGGAGTCCGTACTCCACTCCTGGCGACATTTGCCCGAGTTGGATACCAATTCCAAATCCAACAGTTCCAAGTACAAAACCAAACAATTGTATTCCTGCATGAGCATAGAACCATGCAGGGCCTAATGTTTCAATGTGTCTAAGGTAACGTGCGGTTATCGCTCCTATTGGTAAAAGAATACCCCAAGAGATTGCGTTTATTGCGCCATGAACCACTCTAAGCATTTTCGTATCACTATGTTGAGATGCCGAGGATGCTGAACCCGACAAAACATCAAAAGTGGAAATAGAAGATAGATCGGTTGAGGTTGTTGGATGAATGGTGGGTGAGTAGCCTTGAACATAAAGTCCTCTATTCCACACAAGGTGGATACTAGTTTTATTAGATTCGAGTTTGAGTTTGGCGTAAATTTGAATAGGTGCACCGTTATGTATAGTAGCCATTTTGCCACCATACATGGCTGCAGAGGAAGTGAGAAGGTTGATATTATCAAAGGGTTGAGAAAGAAGTGGTGATTTTTGGAGTTTGACAGTGGTGTCAAGGATGAAAGGTAGAAGGACTATTTGTCCCGTGTTCGGGTCCGGAAAGGATATTAAGGCATTAGTTCCTGTCATTTGTGGTGAAGTAGGGTTTATGCCAAATCCAACCCAACCAGAAGGTGAAATGAAGGTGCCAAAGAATATTAGTTCTAAGGTGGAGCTGTGAGGATGGAAAGTCCATGCTATTGAGGCTTGTTGTGTGGGTAGGTTCATGCATTTTTGAAAGGTTTTTGTTGAGGTTTCTGTTGTGCAATGAGATGAGAAAACAGTGTGAGGAAGGAAGCATAGGAAAAGTGGAAGCAAGAAGTGATAAACATGAAGCATGGTGTATAGAGGGAGAATTGGTTTGTAGTTGCAGCAATGGATGTTTTCTAGCCAGCTTTTGTTAAAGATGTGTGTTTTGTAATGATGTTTCTAGAGGAAAAGTGATTAAGTGTCATCATGGATTTTGAGGGAAATTTAGTTTGTGCTTAACTTTGAAGGAAAGCCATTACTAGTCTATCTATGTGTTTGGTGGAGATTTTTCTATTTATTGTTTTTGTATGAATTTGACATGTAATGTTGCTTCCACACAATCGGACGGTTTTCAATCTCAACTATTTAGTCTCAAATTAATTGTCGAGATTATTTAAAACTGATTTGTTATTGTATAACCTAAATCATGTGATCTTATCTTAAATTAATAGCTGAGATTGAAAACTACGTGTTTTGTTTACAGCAAAAGATTCATGTCCCAAATAAAATTTATTGTTTTATTACTAGGAGGCTCTCACTTTGGAGAATTTTTGTACACATTTATAAATGGAATTGACAATTTTGGCTTATTGTGATTGATTAGAACTTAGAGCATCTCCAACGGTGATACCATTAATGCCAAACAATACTTATGCAACTCATACATATTTTGTTTTAATGGTGATACTATCATACATTATATATTAGCAAGTGATAGTGTGATACCTTATATTTAATTTTATATACAAATAAAATGTATTATTAAATAAGGTACCGTATCATCAATTTTAATACGCTCTATGACACGTCATGAAACTTCAATCATAAAAAAAATTAAGGTACGGATCATAAGTTTATAAAACTCTATATGATACTCTTAATGGAGATGCTCTTATAATCTAGTAATATATCAATAAAGCGATATTATTATGACATCATATAATATATATTCTTATTTCTAGTGGGGCTATTCCTTTTTGTGGTAGGTATGATTTTTAATGTGATATGGCAAATTGATGTCTGGATATTGTGCTTAGCTTTGAAGCTATGCCAAAATCATTTAATCTGTGACCTTAGAATTTCATAATTGTTTTTGTTTTTTAAAAAACAAAATATAATCACAGACAGATAACCATAAGTTTTGGATCTTTGTACTATTTAAACGAGTCATGCTAAAAAAATCCTCTAAAGTAAGACTTATGAAAGAAATAATTATACAACTTTTTATACAAAAATTATCTCTTTTAATCCCTTAGTTAATACACTAAAAACACTAATTAGCATTTTCGTTCGATTATATACTTTGACATATTCAAAGATAATAGAATCAATATGACACTGATTTTTACTAAAAGTTTCGAGCAAATGTGAAAAAGAAAAAAAAAACCTATACATTTTTTTGACTGGCATGGCAATAGGATTTATAGGATAACTCCAATAAATAAAAGCTTACCTAAAACCTATATAAGAAATAAAAAGCTCTAATGTAGACAAAGGTAGTGCCACTAAAACAAAAAAAATAGGGAAGTGGATGGCCATTACAAATAATGAAACCAGCATAGCATGCTTGTGATAATTACTTTTGGTTCATTAAGTTTTTTTGCTTATAAACAATAGAGTACATCCCTCTTGATTCAAGACACCAAATCTAATCCTTACATCAAAAGCAATGATAAAAAGAAACTATTAAGTTATAGTTAAAAGTAACAATATTCACTAATTCCAAGTCTCAACACTTATTTGTATGATTCAAAACAGCCAAGTTCACCCAATCCTAATTTAGAACTGTTGAATGTCATTAGTAACCAACACTAGAACCTGCAGTGAAAATTAAAATTCATCCTTGGATTGTGAAAATATATGCAGATTATGGGCGCGTTAGTTTTGGTTTATTTTTTAAAATGGATTTTATAATGTTACATAATTTTGTGTAAAAATATTTACAAAGAAAGATTTTATAAAAGCTTCAAATGACATTTTGGCTTGAATAGTTATTCTTAAAATGTCATTTTAGGTATTTCATCATTTTATTGAATTTTTTTTTTGGATATCAAAATGTCAAAAAAATCACTTAATTTGAAACTATTTCAAATAGATTTTCATAAAAATCATTTTTGAAAAAATTGCGATTTTGACTATGTTTTGATCTTCAATAATGTATGTTTATGTTATATGATGTCAAAATAAGTGTTTCAATTTAGAAAAATTAAATACAAAAAACTTGTAATATTTTATACAAAAAAACATTGTAATATTTTGAAAAACGGTTTTGCAAAATCTATTTTTTTTTATAACTAAATCAAACACACCCTATATTATAAAATCACTGAAGTTTCATAAGCCTAATAGATGAGCCATGAAGCTCGAACAGATCTAGTTAACTGATTTGGATTGTCAATGAAAAACTAAAGGTTAAACTACATATTTGGTCCTTACGTTTATTTTAGGTTTCAATTTGGTCCCTTACGTTTAAAAAGTTTCAATTTGGTCCCTTACATTATCAACGTTTGTATTAGTTGGTCCATTTCGTCAGGTATCCACTTGTGCAAACTGTCTGCCACATGTGCAAAAACTGACGGAAGAGACCAAATTAAAACCCAAAATAAACATAAGGGACCAAATTGAAACTTTTAAACATAAGGGACCAAATTGAAACATAAAATAAAGTGAGAGACCAAATATATAGTTTAGCCAAAACTAAATCATATTACTATACATAGTAACATAGATATTTCAAGCAGAATGTAATGAAGTTCAGAATTATATTCATTGATGATTAGAAAATAAAGTTTTACATAAAATTGAAGAACATTCAAGAGGAAAAAAAGATCACTCTTAAAATTGAAATATGAAAAGTAGTATGCTCAGGACAATTTGAGGTCAAAACAATTGACTCATTTAAAACCATCAAGTGTCTCTCTATGGATAAAAAATCACAACTTCCATAGGTGTTGTAAATAACACCTGGATAGTCAAATGACACCAAATACTCATTCCATATCAAATTATAAGTCACTTTGAGAGAAAAAAACTATATCAAATTATAAGTCGATTTACAATATAAATGAAACATCTAATGTTATTTTTCTTATTATACTTTTAACTATTTATTACTCTTCCTTCTTTTAATTCTTCAATTTATTTTTCTCATATAATTAATAAAGAACAATTTTATAAACTAACTCATAATTTCTCTTTTTAATTTATGCATGTTATGTGGTAGTGAGGTTAGATTCTATAATTATATAATCAATTTTCCGCAACCAATAGATATTTAAAGATTAGAGCCTCTAGTTTCAGGATAGGATTTCTTCCATCAAAGTTCATTAGTCTGATAATTTGTTATCTGTAGTTGGAGTTGAATAAGTAATTAGATTAGTGCTTTCGTGCTTGTTATATCACACTTACTTACTCACAATTTTTGAACGATTTAAATTGTTTGCTGGAATGGTATAAAATCGTTGGTTATTACTCTTTTGACACGATTTTACTTTATATATTTTTTTTCGCAAATTTTAAAAACCCATTATATTTTGGTCTATAAGATTTCTACCACGCTTATTACTTTATTTACATTGAACAACAACTTCTTTACACGTTTTGCGTTTTGATAGAGGAAGAACCGATAAATGAAGCGTTTTTTAACCCCTAGCATTTTTGGATGTTACCTTGATGATTTCGTGGATAATTTATATATTTTGATCCAAATTTATGAATATTAAACTTTTTTTTTATAATAATTAGTATATTTATGATTTAAAATTAAGGTGAAATTTTCAACTATTGACACATAACGTTATATATGTGTATGTATGTTGTGTATTTAAATTTAATATTATTTTAATGAGTTAAAATTCACGATTTTACGTTTTGATTTTACCTAGGTACAACGAGGTAAGGTGAAAACTTGATTCTCAACCTTAACTAGATTAACTATTACTCGTAATAATTTACGTGAAGCAATTTGATTCTATGTTGAATTATTACTATTTTTGGTTTTTGGTTGTTAATCTTTTGAGTTATTATCTATTAAGCGTTGTTGAAAAATATTATTTTCATAAAAAAGAATAGTAAATTATAAGTAAATCGATAAATATAAATTAAAAATAAAAATTGTCACGTCAGCATATGTATAAATAAAAGGTAAACGGGCAATAAGATATTGTTTTTTTTGTGATATTGTTTTTTTTTGTCATAAAAAAGAAGTTTCTAATATTGTTTTTTTTTTGTGTTTTTGTATTGCGAAATTTAATGGAAAATATATTTATACAGAGAAATTTTAATTCTTATTAAAAATCATAACCATATAACTCTATTTATAAAGCTACATAAAAACAAATCATATCTTTAAATAACAAACTAATCTTATAAATTCTAAAGATATCCTAAAAATTCTAAATAAATCTTAAATCATAAATTCTAATAATATATATTTTAAATATAAATTTAAAATCTTCAAAAAACAATATTTAGGTATTATTCTCAACCGTTTTTTAGCTTTATATAAAAATTGAATAGAAAAAATAATTATTTTAATTTACTTGAAAAAAAGATTTACAAAAAAAAAAAGATTTGAACAATAACTTGTCGATTAAGTTAGTATATACTAATCTTTGTAAAAAAAAAAAAAAAAAGTTAGTATATAATCTTGCGCTGCAAGTATTTCAATTACAGTACTTTCATTCTAGCAACCATATAATCTTTCAATCACTATATTGCATAAAACTGAATCGCAAGAGATTTAAGATGGAGAGATCCATGGCTGTGTTCTCTGCAAACGACAAGGTAAGAAAGCAATTACATATACCTGATGATATTTCATTCTCCATTCTTTCAAAACTGTCTATTAAATCTTTGAAGCGATTTGGATGCGTATGCAAATCATGTAAGGAAGCATGTTTGATATCATTTGACTGGAGCAATGAGGTTTTCATAATGACATCAATACCATCAGATATGAATGATGATATTTGTGATTCTTTTTCGGTGTCGACTGACTTGGTGCTACTAAATGGTTCTATTGCTTTGATCTTGAATTACTCAAAGACATCTACATTTCACATTTCAATTTTGGGTGAACTTAGTGTAAAGGAATCTTGGACTAAATTATTCATTGTAGGGCCTTTACCTTGTCTTGAGTATCCTATCGGAGCAGGAAAGAAGGGTGATATGTTGTTTCGAAACAAAGACGGTGGACTAGTTTGGTTCAATTTGAATACCCAAATGATTGAGGACCTTGGTATTATACCTGTCAGATCTGGTTGTAATATAGTAATTCATAAAGAAAACCTTCTCCCATTTGTAGGATAAAATACTTAATTATTTACTTGTTATTTTCCATTTGTAGGATTTTACCTTTTTGCTTATATTTTGAAGGTTTACTTTTCTTCTATCAGTTATCTACAAACTCATCTGATTTATCTTTCAATTTTTATTGTTTAACTTAACATATCTCTATTTGAATTTCATTACTTTCTACTTGCTTATATTGTCACTGATCTGCTTCTGTTAATCTGACCTTAGCATTAACCCATCATTTAAATTTTAAACCAAAGTTCAAATGAACACATTTCTTGTTTCTTTAATGTGTTTGCTTAAAAACAATAAAAACTGAGATGTTAATTTTACAATGCAAGTTTGCAGGATAAGGTTGGATGGTATAGACCCTAAATTTGCAAAAATAAAGTTATGTATCTTTATGATGGTATAGATTAGTTGTTATGACTTATGATGACAGTTTGTGATAGTTCAAGAAGAGGATCTGTATTCATGTTGAAATATTTTACTTGAGCTACACAATTTGACATAATATGTTAACTATTTGATCTAGTGGAGAATGGAGACTTAAGCTCCATAGCCGCGAAACAAACCTAAACTCAATTAATTAATATCTTGTTTATTATGGTTTGCTATCTTGTTTAAGACGTTTCATGAATTGAACGGTAAAAATGGTTGAGGTCAAGCGAGTAGTTCCTATGGAGTTATAACCAGGACTTATGGTCTGTCTGAGTAGGGTCAACAGATATTGTCTCGACCGCGGACACTTGTTTTCGTCTTGGGTCTGCAGACACTTGTTTCCGTCTTGTTGTCTGCAACCTTGTATTCAATCATCTGATACGGTATCATTTGTTTTCTTCGTCTCTTCCTCTTTGACAGATTCCCTATTATGCAACAAATTTTTTCTCAGAAATTTATGCAACAAATTTCTGAAAATTGCACATTTTCAATTATCATGATTAAAATTAAAAATTTCAATCAAATAAATCAAGCCAAATTGTGGTAGTGCTACGTCGCTTCAATTGATGTATGTAATTGTATCGACTAATTGGAATCTGTTTCTGAGGTTTTGCATTTTATGAAGAGTATGGTCTTCATTAGTTTCTTTTGCTATGAATTATTTATGCAGAGTCTCTTCTTTCTCATAGCAGAAAATGATTTGTGTCCAATCTGAAATAATGGTTTGGAGTCTCTTTCTCATACTTTCTGTAACTTTACTTCTTCTGATGCAATCTTAAGTATTATGCATTAGGTTGGTTGAGGATATAAAACAAAGCTCATAAGCTGAGATATTCACATAATATGTGTACCGCAGAATTCACCAAAATAAAATGCACCGTATACCAAAAATAAATAAATAAAATGCACCGACTTTCAAGAAATAAAGAAAATCCATTAAGATAAATTATAATTAAGGAAAACATATTACAGCAACTAATATAAAATTCAAATACTTGAAGTTACTTCTATGTTAAGTTTCTCAGCTTTATATAAAAATAGAAAAAATAATTTAAAGGAAAAATAAATACCAAATAGTTGAAGTTACTTCGAGGTGAAGTTTCTTGGCTTTATATAAAAATAGAAAAAAAAAATTATTTTAAGTTATAATTATAAGTATAGAATTTTTTTTTTGGTAATAAGGTATAGAGAAAATATTTTAACAATAACTTCTCAATTAAGTTAGTATATAATGTTCAACCTTTAAGATAATATAGTAGCAATTAATATAAATCCAAA
Organism: Trifolium repens; assembly: GCA_030408175.1. NCBI lineage: Eukaryota > Viridiplantae > Streptophyta > Magnoliopsida > Fabales > Fabaceae > Trifolium > Trifolium repens. Next base: position 58,084,596 of record CP125844.1, read on the forward strand.
TATTCTTGTCAAAAAATAAGGAAAATCCAAATGCAATTGTAAAAAGTAATATATATTCCAAATATTTTAAGTTACTTCTAAATTAAGTTTCTTAGCTTTATACACAAATAGAAAAAACATAAAAAAAAATTGGAACAGAGAAAAAACATATATTAAGAAGGATAAACTTACCTTCATTGTTTTAGGTGCAGTTTTTATTTTTCCTCTCACAAAGAGATAGTGTTCTCTAGCAACATATAATTTTACGCTTTAGAGCTTCAAATTGCAATTTGAAAACAAAACTTGTTCGTGTAATTTAAGATGGAAAGATGCATGGCAGTGTTCTCTGCAAATGACAAGGTAAATGTAAGAAACCAATTACATATACCTAATGATCTTTCATTTTCTATTCTCTCAAAACTGCCTATTAAATCTTTGAAGCGTTTTGGATGCGTATGCAAATCATGGTCTCTCTTATTTGATAATCCGATTTTTATGACTTTGTACCGTAAGCATTTCTTAACCAAGGATCATTCTTATTACGATGATACCTCGGTTCTTTTTCATCAAAAATTTAGTCCTTGGGACGGTTATTATTGGGAAGAAACATTTGAGTTGTATTGTATTTCTGATGAGAGGTTTGAGAATAGAGTTAAATTAGATTGGCCGAGTGTCAAGTTAGATCCGATAAACCGGCTACAAACGGAGTATGATTCTGGTTTTGATATTTTAGGTTCTGGTAGTGTTCATGGAACTCTTTGCCTATTTTGTGCAAATCGGGAGAACACTATATTGTGGAAGCCATCTACTAAGGAATTTAAGTTCATTCCTCCGAGCCCTTTTCAGCATGGACCTTATTGGTTTGTTTCGGTTGACTATCATGGATTTGGTTATGACCGTGTCCGAGACGACTATAAAGTGATGTGCTATGGACAAATTATTTTTGACTTTGATGAGCAGTCAAGAGATGATATACCTTCTGACGAGTATATATGGGAGATATATAGTCTAAGAAGTAACTCTTGGAAAAAACTTGATGTGGATATGGACCATAAGCCTATAGAAGAAGTGTACATGGATGGATTCTCTCATTGTACATGTAAAAGTGCAACGCGTAATGAAGCATATCTGTTATCGATTGACTGGAGTAATGAGATTTTCCTTACAACACTCATACCTTCTGACTGGAGTAATGACTATTGTCATAATTATTCAGTCAGGCTTCACTTGACGCTATTAAATGGTTCTATTGCTTTGATATTACAATATACAGAGACAGGTACATTTCACATTTCAATTTTGAGTGAACTCGGGGTACAGGAATCATGGACTAAATTTTTTGTTGTGGGGCCTTTTCCTTGCTTTGATCATCCTATCGGAGCAGGAAAGAAGGGTACTATGTTTTTCAGAAAAAAAGACGGTAGACTAGTTTTGTTCGATTTAAATACTCAAAGGATTGAAGAGCTCGATGTTATATCATCTAGATATTGTTGTAAGATAGTAATTCATAAGGAAAACCTTCTTCCATTAGAAGGTGCAGATATTTAATTTTAATTTCACCCAAGAGGTATATGACTATGGTTATTTTAGGATTTTACTATGTACCAGAAGTGGCTTTTGCTATAGTTGCAAATATCATAATTACAAACAAGAAATTTGTTGTTTGTTTTGAATGTTAATTCTTGTTGTATCTGCAAAATGATATGATTTTTGTTTCTATTGTAAGAATGATCTTTTGAATGTCCTCTAGTTTTATGTAAAAATAGAATATATTTTGAAAACTTTATAATCTAATGAGAACAAAAGTTCAAAACAGATATGTGTTTGAATCTAAACCTTAAATTTCTTTATGAATTATGCCAAGCCTATTTGGGTGCTCTCACAACCATTTTGAGATATCCAAACACTAGCAAGTTCTGTTGTATTATTTTTCAAATTCATTTCTGCATCGTGTACTTGTGCAACTGCATCTTCTTTTGCAAGCTTGGAAACTACTCGTGATGTGATGGAGAAGATACCTGAAGAGAGAACAAAGGTATCTAAGGGAAGCTGTTGTTATGACAGCATATGTTTAGTCATTTCTGCAATGTATCGCAAGGACCTACCCGCTCTCCTCTTAGTGGATATAACTATGATCTGTCTGAGTAGGGTCAATAGTGTCTTCAACAGTTTGATATTGTCTCGCATTAATTTGCAGAGACTCGTTTTCATCTTGCGTCTGCAGATACACGTTTTCGATTGGCGTCTGCAACCTTGTCTTCAATCATCTGATACATTATCCTTTTTTTCTTCATCTTTCCCTCCTTACAATTATATAGTCTCATTCAAAAGGTATTAATCGGTCTTACTTGTCTTAAGTCAGAATATGCAAGATAAGGATGGTAACATTCAATATTCTGTCTTGTAAATTAAACATTCAAAATCAACCTAAATTACTTGTATCATCCATAATTTACTCCTACTTTCTGTTAGTTCAATATCTCTGATCAATGATTAATTCCTAGGCTAAATGATACATTGATGTGTCAATATTAAAACTGGCTTTCCACAATCTAAAGGAAATAACTGAGCTGCTCATCTTTCTCCTCTTGCTTCCTTGAACCTCCTTCTCCGTACAAATCATTCCACTTCTTCAGCCTGTTCACATTTGAATGTTTCTGCAGCAAAACTGAGCTTTTGGATATGATCAGATCAGAGACGACTATAAATTGATGCGGCATTTAGGAATTTCACCAAAAAATTATTGTTACATTGATAGGCTACGAGAGAATCTTTTACCGGAATATGAGAGATATAGAGTTTAAGAAGTAATTCTTGGAGAAGATTTAATTGCAATATGCCTCTTGATCGGTCTATGTGTATAGAACAATTGTACATGGATGGACTCTCTCACTGATGTGTAAAAGTATATCACATAATGAAGGATATTTGATGTCATTTGACTGGAGCAATGAGGCTTTTATAACAACACCGATACCCTCATATATGAATGATGATATCGATGGTAACTCGGTGTGGATTCACTTGGTGCTATTAAATGGTTCTATTGCTTTGATCTTAAATTACAAAGAGATAGATACATTTCACATTTCAATTTTGAGTGAACTTGGTGTAAAAGAATCTTGGACTAAATTATTCATTGTAGGGCCTTTACCTTGTCTTGAGAAAACTATTGGAGCAGGAAAGAAGGGTGATATGTTGTTCGAAAAGAAAGACGTTGGACTAGTTTGGTTTGATTTAAATACTCAAATAATCGTGGACGTTGGTATATCACGTGTATTTGGTTGTAAGATAGTAATTCATAAACAAAATCTTCTCCCATTTGAAGGAAAAAATATTTAATTGTTTTTTTCTTATTTTCATCAAGAGGTGTATGATTGTGGATATTTAATTGTTTTTTTTTCTTATTTTCATCAAGAAGTGACTTGTCAATTGCAAAAATCATAATCATTATGAAGTACTACTTTCTTTTTTTATGTAACATATCTCTATTTGAACTTCATTACTTTCTACTTGCTTATAATGTTCTCCATCATTGAAACCAAAGTTCAAATGAAACACATTTCTTGTTTCTCTAATATGTTTGCTTAAAAAATACAATAAAAACTAAGAAGTGTTAAATTTACAATGCCAATATGTGTTGGCTTTTCCCAAATTGGTTCTCAGAAATTTATTCATCTGATTTGGTTGTATCACTCTGCACTTTCATGTAATATTGAAGATTAGTGACAACCTACAGAAATAAATCGGCCTATGGTCTGTCTCAACTGCAGACACTTGCAGCCACCTGTATTTTTACACATCCATCTATAAATTTAAATGTTTTAATTCAATGTCTTAACAATAATTATGATGATTTTCTCAACAAGTTCTTTTGTCTAATAAGAGTGACTTCAAATAATACTGTGATAAATTTGAGACTATTATAGATATTGTAGTAATGTGTGACCAGTGATCACAATACTTTGGCATTTCATGAATTGATCTATAAAATTAATGGTTGAGGTCAAGCGAGTCCTTCCCTCTCCCCTCTTAGTGGAGACAACTATGATCTTTCTGAATAGAACATTTGATAAGGTCCGAACGATATCACCTACGGTTGGTTAATGTTATTACCGAACGATAGTATATCATATAGATATTGTTGTAAGATAGTAGTAATTCATAAGGAAAACCTTCTTTCATTTGAAGGAACAAATATTTAATTTTATTTTCACCCAAGAGGTATATGACTATGATTATTTTAGCATTTTACCATGTCTCAGAAGTGACTTGCTAGTTGCAAATTTGTTGTTTGTTTTTTAAAGTTAATTCTTGTATCGGCAAGATGATATGATTTCTAAGGGAAGCTGTTGTTATGACATTGACAGTGTATGTTTAGTCATTTCTGCGGTGTATTGCGAGGACCTGCCCGCTCTCCTCTTAGTGGATACAACTATGATCTGTCTGAGTAGGGTCAATAGTGTCTTCAACAATTTGATATTTCTCGCACTTGCAGACACTCGTTTTCATCTTGCTTCTGCAGACACACGTGATATACCAACGTCCACGATTATGGATGTGTCCATATTAAAACTAGCTTTTCACAATCTAAAGGAAATAACTGAGCTGTTCCTCTTTCTTCCTTGAACCACCTTCTCCGTACAAATCATTCCACTTCTTCAGCATGTTCATATTTAAACTTTCTGTAGCAAAACTTGCAGCCACCTGTATTTACACATGCATATGAGTATTGAGCAGGATGAAGACAATGCATTCATTCTTCCATATGGATGACATTGTTAAATTTTTGGTAGATCTTATTCCCATACCTAAAATCTCTTGAGATTCTCATTTTGAATTGATAGACTATATTCATATGTTTATTTAAATTTGTTCTTTATATTCATTTTAGTCTGTGTTTGGTATCACGGTGAATGTATCAAAATCACGGTGACCTACCATGATTTTGCAGAAGCTACACTTTGTAGCTTTTGGAAAATCACGGTGGGACACCGTGATTCTGACATATCTACCGTGATATCAAACACACACTTAGATTATTTCAATATGATATTGTCTAACCAGTCTACAACTTTTGCTTATTGTCTTACACTTTTCGAAACAACTTTCAATTATGTTCAAATCTGATAATTATTTTTAAATATTTTGAATATCATTTGAAAACATTTCAAATAATTATAAGTAGTGCGAAGCACGGGTTTGTAACTAGTGATGTAATTATAAAAAAGATTTGAACACACAAGTAAACCAATTTTTGAGTCACAATGTTTGAGTTCTTTAGAATGCTCCTTTTGGTAGTAAATTTGTTTGTAGTTATGTTTCCTTTAAGCTTATTTTAATACATGAAGTGAAGTAGATATTATGTTGTTTACAAATCATTGTTAATTTGCCATTAATATAGCTCACAATATCTCATCTCAACCATACACAATTAACTGCACAACACAAAATTACTTTATATACAAATAGAAAATTGTTTACTTTGTTAATGGTTTTAAAGATTTACAACTTATAAATACAACATTTTAATACATGAAGTGAAGTATATAGTACGTTGGTTACAAAATCATTGTTAATTTTCTATTAATATAGCTCACAATATCTCATCTCAACCATACACAATTAACTGCACACACAAAATTACTTTTTATCATCATTTAAAAAGTGCAACAAAAAGAAAAGGTTCAACTAATAATCAACATGGAAATGAAATTAAGTATTACAACAATTGTTTTATCCTCATTGTTTACAACGTTTGGAATAGCTCAATCTAATATCCTTGATATAAAATCATTAGGAGGAGCCCCTAATGCAGATATAACAACGGTAAGAATTATATTTTGTAAAAATTAATGATTTCTATAAGGGCCACTTTTGTGTTTGGATCCCCTACAACACTGCACCTATGTGGTGGCCGCCAGGCTATTTTGGTCGCTGCAATATATGCAGCACTGTAGGGGATTCAAATCCGTTACACCCTTAGATTTGAAAATTATATAATCTTATCAATAATATATAGTATATGCATTTTGTAATTGAATTAATTTAATTTATATTTTGTGGTAATTAGGCCTTTACAAATGCTTGGAATGCAGCATGTGAATCAACAACTTCAAGCAAAATTATGATTCCTAGTGGGTTATACAAGATGAATGCTGTTGCTGTAAAAGGTCCTTGTAAGTCTCCCATTGAAATTCAAGTTGATGGCACAATTCAAGCACCAGAAAATCCAGATGAACTTAATGATGCTTATGAATGGATCAAAATTCAATATGTTGATTTTCTTACCTTATCCGGTAAAGGTGTTTTTGATGGTAATGGTGAAATTGCTTGGAAACAAAACGATTGTGGAAAAAACTCAGAGTGCCAAAGGCGTTCTATGGTAAATAATTTTTTTTTATATATTTTCATTTCAAATTTACATGTTTTTTATTTATATAATCAAACTCGATATTATACAAGTAATAACATTCGCACACCCTAGACACCGACCAATTCTACTAGACCCGATTTACAGTGTTAGTGTTACATGTAATTAAGGATAACTATACTTGAAAAAAATGAAGTATTAATTTGATCTTTTAAAATCTCAAATTATTGGCCAAAATATTTTTTGATAGAACTAAACTGTCCAAAAATTATCCTAAAAAAGACTAATTTGACCGATATATGATGTATTGAAGAATCAAATTGATATGTTTTAATGTTCAAGGACCAATTGTTCTGTTTAAGCCTGTGAATTTAGAAATTTACTCTTTACTTGATATACCAATTAAACACGTGTGCTAATAATGTGAACAGAACTTTGGTTTTAATTTCCTAAAGCATTCAATTGTACGAGACATAACTTCAAAAGACAGCAAAAACTTTCATGTCAATGTTCTGGGTTGCACCAACTTCACATTTGACGGTTTCACCGTCACTGCTCCGGGTACGAGTATAAACACCGACGGAATTCACATCGGAAGATCAACTGATGTAAAAGTTTTCAACACAAACATTGCTACCGGAGATGATTGTGTCTCATTGGGAGATGGCAGCAGACAAATAACTGTCCGAAATGTGAATTGCGGACCTGGGCATGGAATTAGTGTTGGAAGCTTAGGGAAGTATCCAAATGAAGAGGCCGTCGAACATGTTCTGGTCAAGAATTGCACCTTGACAAATACTGATAATGGTTTAAGAATCAAGACTTGGCCTAGTGCTCCAGGAACTTCTCCTATTACTGATATGAATTTTGAAGATATTATCATGGTTAATGTACTAAATCCTGTGATCATCGACCAAGAGTATTGTCCTTGGAACCAATGCTCAAAAGAGGTATATTTAATAAAAAGCTACTCTTATGCTTATTATTGATTGGAGATTCAATAGTGAAGTTTCTCGGACATTTCTGATTTACTCCTTATTGTTTGGATGTTTTGCAATGGATTAGGTTCCATCAAAAATAAAGATTAGCAAAGTTACCTTCAAGAACATCACAGGCACTTCAAAGACCAAGGATGGAGTGGTTCTTATATGCAGCAGAAGTGTACCATGTGATGGTGTTGAGCTAAATAATGTTGATCTTAAATTCAATGGAGCTCCGGTAGATGCTAAATGTGTCAATGCCAATCCTATTCTTACAGGAATAGCTCCTAAATGCATATCAACAGCAGCAGCAGCTTAGAGTAATTGGTAGAGACAATGATCTCCACTTCAAATTTCTCTCTTTCTTTGTCCATAGATACACAAACCGTCCTTGTAAAGTGATGATGAGGGTTTATTTAAGTCCCTGGGAAAAAGATTGTTACTGCCATGTATATATGTATGCGGAAAAAACCTATTATTAAATAGTCTAGTGGTCAGAAATTCACTCATTACGATATAATATTATATTGAAATAGGTTTGGCTGCAGAAAGAGGCTGCAAGGCATCTTGCTAATCACACACAATAAGAATGGCAATCTCATTACAGTGGTAAATAAGTTGAATAGAGAACTTCCTTTTCAAAATTGTTATGACAAGGTGCTATGAAGTTCCTGCCATTCAACCTTTAAATACTATATTCTTCAAAAATTTAAATAATGGTAATCTCATTAACAATCCATCCTAAATAATATATCCTTCCAAAATTTAAATACTCCTAAACTACGAAAACCATTGAAGCTTGATATATAGAAAAAGAAACCAAATAGCAATCTTAAGTATAACATTTTACGGTGATATCCAAAACGTTCGAACATGCACCACAGTTGTTTGCAGTTGAGTAGTTACAAGTCCAAACATTGCCCTCACGGGGCAGGGGATGAAAGAACCACTATAACTCATTATATCAGGCCCCAGATTGAGGTTGACTCCTGTTGTACATCTCGTATCTTCGGGAGATGCCTTCATCAGATAAGGTGTCCCATAACTGCAAAATAATTAGATACATCAATTTCAAAGAGGGAACTATTAAGAAAACTGAAGTTGGCGGTCATCTGCAATCTGCCTTTTTCACTTACTTGTAATTTTCCCTTTGAGCCTCCTATAGCCAACAAGAACGGGTTGTCCTCAGAGAAGGAGATAGAAAAGACAGCCCCCTAACAAACACGATAAAAAGAGAAGTTGAGTGTCATTTAACAAAAGACATGAAGATTCATTGAATATTTGACATTTGTCGTATATGGTAGGGGAGAAAAGAAACTCACAGCTTCTGGAGTTTTAGATGCAACACAAGATGGTTGGTTGTTAGACAAATCCCACAGTTTTACCTGTTACAAATAATTGCAGAAAATTAAATGAATTCCAATCTGAAGCATACGGTATACAGGAAAACTACAAAATTGACTTTACTATTACCGTCTTATCCATGGATCCAGTAGCAAGAAGCTGCATGAGATCATGTCAACAGGGTAGGGTTAAACTAAAGTACATAATATGTTGGTAATATCACAAAGTGTAGAAGATACATACATTAGGTGCTGACATATTATAGGATACGGAGGTAACAGATTTATCATGTGCATGAAGTGTAAAAGTAGCATTCTGCTCAGCTGAGGCATTGGACACGGCAGTCCGAACATCAAAACTCTTGACCGTTCCATCTTCAAGACTCACCTAACAGGACAATTAAATCACTATTAGTGAACTAGCACCTATGCATCCAAGAAATCAAAATTGGAAATTCATCTGACAGAATAAGAATTGGAAGATAATAACGATAAGGGGAAGTCTGTATGTCTTTTATCATCAAAAAAGAAAATCAATGCTAGTATGTTCAATTTATTAGAAATTTTGTAAGTAAAATTAGCACACAGGCCTCAGAAATAACTCTAACGCACCACATAAGAGTGCTCGGTATGTGGATCCCATGCCAAGCTCTCTACATCAGCGCTGACCGACCACGTATAGCCAGAATGTGACGGCGTCCTTACATCCTTCTGCAAAGTTTAATAGCACTAAAGCCATTAGATAGCTGAAATTTTAAACAGAAAATAACACTTTTGAAGTTCCAACAGATTCACATTAAAATGGAAATAAATGTTTCGTTTAGCTCATGCATATTGCAAACAAAGAATAAGGTACAATAGATAATCAATGCAAAATATAGAAAAGCCAAGTAACAAAGAAACATTGGATTATTACCAAGGCAACAGTATGATCAAACGAACCACTAAGAAGGATATGTTGTGCATGATGATTCCAAGCAACTGCTTGAACCTGTGAGAATATCAAGATAAAAATTGGCTCAAACAATTTAATTGCTCAATGACGGAAAATTATAGAATATTGCATTTTACAAGTTAATTAAAAAAGATATGTATGCCCCATCTTCTTCCTTGTCAACAATATAGAACTTTGCTCAAAAAAGCAGGACTCACAAATTTGTTCAACACATTTATAAATCCATAATTAATAAAGCATTTCAATTTGAAACTGATGATTTATTATATCAATAAATTGACTTCACATAAAATTATATGCACTCTAACTTAATTGTTACCTTGTCAGAGTGATGATCCATTGTAATAGTACACTTTCCAGCAACGACATCCCAAATCTTCACTTGCTTGTCAGCACTGGCACTTGCAAGTGTATTACTGTAATTTTAAAGAATATTCGTCAAACTCAAGAGGTGTCAAGGAAGAGAGTTAAAAAAAACTAAATAAAACCATTACATTCCAGAAAGCATAGAGCAGAGAAAATAGAAGCACAATCCAAATTTAACAAACCTGTATTTTTTGTTCCAAGCAAGACCAAGTACTGAGTCAGTGTGACTGCCCTCTTTGAATTTTGCTGATTTCTATCACCAAACAAACTACAGAATCAGCAAGAGAAATTCGTACGATAGCTTAAAATCAAATTTTTGTCAAAAAATGGCTAAAACATATTTGTTTTAAATCTAAAAGGATAAAATAAAATAATGATAAAAGGAGATTTCCATTAGCTGTTAGTAAATCTAGCTTAGAAGGCTTCTGTTGGGACATGCATGGCATCAGAAAATATAACCAAATTATACAAGAAAATTATGGAAGTTCACACTAAGCTTTGATCCTCATATGTATATGGCATCTATATTATATTTTCAGTTCCATCTACTACTATTTAAAATCCAAAAGTTAGTTATCAAATTCATAAATAACCCAAAGTCAAAAGATATGGTCAATAAGTGGGGACCTATCAAGTCAGGACCCTGACAATAGAGCAAAATTACTTGGACTTAAGTGAATTAGTAAATGACTAAATTCCATCCACAAAGTATAAGGTGATATAAAAACTTAAGAATCAAGATTATTTTTATTGGGAAAAAAAATGTTAAAACTAAAAGCATCAATTGAAGTACGCACGTATAATATACACATGCACACATAGTATGCAGCTACTCAAATATGTATAATCACACAACCCACCAAAACTTTAGCCTCCATTTGAGAGTTTGGAGAGGAAGGGAGGGGAAAAAAAATCCTTATAATAATTTATTTTTAATTTTCAGAGTATTGTAGAAACATAGAAAGGGTTTGAAGAATATATCTAAGACCTCAAAACTCCTACTCCAACACATTTTTTTAGTTGCCCGACATTAGGGGGATTTTGTGTTATGGAGAAAAATAAACCTCACATACAAGTTGGAGGACTAAGACTTGGAAGTTAGAACCAAATAATGCGAACGGTTTGTTGATATAGAAGATGAACAGTTATAGATGACCGACATTTAAATTTTCAAACAGCACAGACCACAACAGAACAGCATGTGACTTCTAAAGTTGAATCACAATTAAGTAAGCAGCAAATCCAGAACAAAAGAGGTAGTAGATAATTTAATGGTAATTGATATTAACAAGAATGTATAACAAACCTTTTTCCCATTTTTCCCCTTTTTCCTTTTCTCTTTGCCACCCAACACCACACATGGCTCTACCTCATCAATCTAAGAACAAAAGAAAATTACAATGTATTCTGCAAAAATGCCTCTATTGAAGTATATGATCTTTTGGATAGTGCAGCAACATTTATTCACTTACAACATCAAGGTCCCAAATTTCAATGGATGGTCCCATTGAACCAACCGCCAAAAAGTTCCCTGTTATCATAATGAAACTATATTAAGATAATAAGATGATGCAAAGGCAAGCAGGAATGAAGCTGAATTTTTAGCATAAATTGCAATTACCCAAAACTTCGAAGATTTCTTTTTAACAGTCTAAACACTAGACAAGCTTAGACTAACCGCGATTATTAATCTCCTTATTTTCTAATGAATCGTAAGTTACAACTTTTTTCTTTAGATGGAACATGAATTGTTATTGTTTTTGCCATTCTAAAGTGGAGGTAAAAATTACTGGAACATATCATTATGACAGTTTCAGGATTGTCTTGAGATTTTAATATTTCTATAAGCCCCTACATTCACTTGCAAAGAAATTGAAGATAGAAAGACAGAATAGCACAAAATATTACAAACAATCCATCAACACGTATCAAGCAAAGAACTCAATGGGTTTGGACCTTTTTCTCCTCCTTTAAGGGGGCAATCAAGCCAAGCCGTACAGAGTGGAAATTCCGGAATAATAATATCATGGTGAATATACAAGTTCATATCACGGGTATTGGCGTCCTCAAGTATCCAAACCTGCCAAAGCATAAAAATGCGCAATAAGTCTAATTTTCAAAGCTGAGTACAACAACAACAACAACAAAATAATAGTATATCATCTTCAATTTGTAGTCACAAAGAACAACTAACTTACTTCAAGAAAATGGACATCGTCCTCAGTACGCGCACAAACAACAACTGAATCAGTTGGATTGATAATCATGTCTTCAAGATCTTCAGAATCATAATCCTCCTTAATAACACATATATTACATAATCTCAGTAAATAGAATCAAAATAACCTAACAAACCATGCAATTATTAGGACTTAACTCACATTCTTATTTTGGATATATGGATCCAATTCATTACTTGGATAATAAAGATCGCCCATTCCCGAACTGAATAACTCAAATCCTAATGTCATAAGAAAAAAACATGCATAAATATAAGTAGCAGAAACATAAGCTAAAAAAGGTAGACAAAGGGCCTGTTCGAATAAACAACTTAGAATCTGTTTGAATTGGCTTACTTGAGTTAATCTACTAGTACGAGCACTTGTAAGACTGTTTGGGAGGATTTATTGAAACAGCTTATAAAAGTCCACAAGTTTTTTTTAGCATATTTTCATAAACCCTCGAAGATGGCTTGTGAAAATAGTTTATAGAATATACAAAATATAGGTTCACTTTATTTTTTCTTTTGTTGTAAAACTAGCTTATACATGACCACATTATATGATAATCATTTATACTATAAGCACTTAATTAAGTTGTTTATCCAGAGTCCAGACAAACCCTTAATTTGTAGCTTATAGCATAAGGGCTTATAAATAAGCTATTTAAATACTAAAAGATAAATTGTTTTCCTATAACCTATAACCTCATGTCATAAGCTGTCTCTTGAGAGTTTATGAAAATAAGGAGAAAACAACTTATCAACGCGTCATTTTGTTTTCTTAAGTTCTCTCAAAGAGTCTCGCAAGCAGTTATGCTAACAGATAATCTCAAATAAGTCAATTCAAACGAGCTCAAAATACATAATTAGGTATGTGAATGAGTAAAAAGACACCTTCTTCATCCTCTTCGTCATAATTATCCATATTGAGATCCTTCAATGCGAGGGTAATATCATCACTATTTTCATTCGACGGTTTACCAATTGCATCAGCAACAGTTAAAGCATGTGCAACTTCATCATTCTTTTTATTAGCATCATCATCTTCTTCATTCTCATCTTCTTCTCTAACACTGCAATAATAATAATAATTTATACACAATTTACATAAATAATAAAAATATAAAAATTAAGATTATGTTAATGTGACATGTAAATTGAGTATTATATTGTATATACGTTGTAAGAGTGTTGGAGATGATTTCTTCGATAACTTCTTGGGAAGGAGGTTCAGCAAAAACCGGTTCTGCTCTCGAAACACCTTTCGGAATCCATGAAATTGAGGCAATCATGGCGGCGGGAGGGAATTGAGCTTTTCGCCGTCGCCGGTTTGAAAGAGGTGGTGAGGTTTTGAGTGCGGCGGTGAGGATTATTGTTTTTATTATTGTTTTGTTATTTCGTTACTTCAATAAACCGGTGAGGATTCATGGGCCTTGTTTCAAGCCCGTAATATAGGTTCAATAACTTTGAAGCTTCTATATACACCCTCTATGTTTTCTGTTTATAGACACGTTTTATTTTTCTATCTATATAAGCTTATATTAAAAAGTTTAATTACAACTAATAGTCAGTTGGACAGTGGTGATTGATGTTGGACTTGATAGGAGGACCATAGTTTAATCCCCTTAACCAGATTAAATGATCCAATGAACAGGATACTGGTGGTGAAAACAAACAAAAAACGTCAAATGTTATGTTATATAATGATTTTGTTTTATTTCTTGCAAAAAATAGTGTTGTAATTTAGTTTTATGTAAGACTTATTTGTAGTTTTTAGGCAAAATGCATTCATATATGACAGATTGGTCCTTTAAATTTTTTAAGTAACAAATAGGTCATTTAAGTTTATATTTATAATAAATAAATCCTTTAAGTATTTTGAATATTATCTCTCTTTCTCTCATCGATGCAATTTTGTTTTGTCATGTTCTACCTTATGCTGTCATATTCTGTATTGTACTGTTATGTCCAGTACTTACGATTTTACAAATCAAACGCACCCTTAAAAATTGGGATTGCATTTGAAGCTATTGTTACTGTGCAAATGGAAGAAACCAAAACAAGAAAAAAGGTTTAGTATTGCCATGAGAATTTGTTTGATGTAATGTTCATCTAGATATTCGTATTTGTTTAAATAGAGAGATAAATTGATATGTTAGTTTGTTTTTTATAATAACGTGTAATCACATTAATTATAAATATAAAACTTAAAGTACCTATTTAAAAATTGATATGTTAGCAAGGTACATCATTTCACGTTGGACAAAAAACTCTAAACCCTAATATGAATAAAATTAGTGCAAATTCAATCACTAACCGGATGCTATATATATATATATATATATATATAGGGGAGGGATCAAATTACACTGGTGTAACATTTGAGTAATGTTACACCACTCAATAACGCTTTAACGAATTTAAATTTTACAAAATCCACCGTTGGATCGAAAGTTTATATCGTATAGATCGTCTATGTTGAGTTTTACAAAAATCTAAAATCGTTTGACATGTTTTTGAGACACATCAAGATTAACGGTTTATGCGTTTTTATTGAATACCGTCAATCTTTATAAAAAAAGTGTCAAGAATTACAAAACACAAAATAAACCTAATCTAAACCGTAGGAAAACATTAAAAAGTGTCAAGAAGTTTAAGGGCCCGTTTGTTTTGGATTTTTTTAAAAAATAGATTTTATAGTGTTACATAATTTTGTGTAAAAAAAATTTACAAAGAATTTTTTTATAAAAGCTTCAAATGAAAATTTGGTTTGAATAGTTATTTTTAAAATGTGATTTTAGACATTTTATTGAAAAAAAATTGGATATCAAATTCAATCACTAACCTGATGCTATATATATATATTACAACCACTAATTTTATCAAGCACTGCAAATTCAATCGACTAATTTATTTACTATAAGTTTATTCAATACAGACTAACTTATCAACATATTCTATTTGACATCGTCTAATTTTGAATTTATAGCTTATAATCTCATATGACTAAGATTCGGTTGGTAACAAGTATTTTTTCACGAATTTATATTTTTTTTAATAGCTATTTTTTTTCCTCTCAATTTTACCTTATCATCATATTTAAAAATAAATAAATATTGTCCTATGAGATTAACTCAATTGGTGGATATTTGCATTATTATATAGGGGATCGGGGTTCGAACCTCGGTCATTCGACTTATTCACCTTAAAGGTGGAATTTCAAGTCATTATACTACTTAACCAAATAAATAAATATTACATATATTTTTATGTTATTTTATATTTACAAGTTGATTCCACTACTAATTTTATCATTATAAAAAAAGTACATTAATTTTATCAAACACTATAAATTCAATTAACTAACTTGTTTATTATTAGCTTATGTGCTATTTTTATTTATTTTGAAATGATACTGGTATCTCACAAAAAGCTTTATTATTGGCTCCCATAATTCGTTTTATGTGGTTGTAATTAATCTCACAAAAAACTTTCTTATGCTATACTCTTACACTGATCAAAGACTAATTTAGTCCTTTCTAAAAATTTAAGTGCATCCACTTTCCTCATTTCTGGTGTGCGAATCATAGACTTAGCCATATTAGTATGACATTTTTCACCCATTTTTACAAGTTTTTCACAACATTTTTTACTTACATCTTCTTCATTGATTATACTATCAATAACTTCTTTTCCACAATGTGAGCCTATTTGTTCTACGCATGTAGTCAAAACTGTTGTGTTTTCAGGTCTAGTAACAAGGTCACACGTGTCGTAAATTTTATCACCAATTGTAAGATAATTAATCCATTCTTCATTTTTGTACTTAGGATCAGTTTCAAGAATAAATAATGTCATTTTAGTGTGACAATAATATCCCGTTTGAAAAAGCTTATAACAACAATCAGTGGAAATAGTAGTTGTATTAGAAGTGAACATTTTGTTATACACTTGTTTTCCACAATCTTCTCCCATATGATTTGCACATTGATGCAAATAATCAATCAACGAATTTTTTGTTGAAGCTATTGTTATTGTGCAAATGGAAGCAACCAAAACAATAAAAAAGTTAAGTTTTGCCATGATAATTTAGAAAATTAAGCTATATATTTTATATGTTTATGGTTGCTTATTTGATGTAATGTTCATCTAGATATTTGTTTAAATATATAGGGAGATAAATTGACACGTTAGTTTGTTTCTCATAATAACGTGTAATCACATTAATCATTTTTTCTAACATAAAATATGTTACTATATGCATTAATTATTTTGGTGGTTTAAAAGTTGAACTTTGTATTAGCCTAAGAATATTCACAGAAGTAGCTTCCAAACGTTTTATTAGGCTGGAAACATTTTATTCCCACAAGCTTATAGCTTTATAGTTTATTTTTCAATCAATTTTATGTAATTTAATATTTATAAGCTAATTCAACAACTATAATCTATTCGCTATAAGTTTATTCTTTTTAAAATAGAGGTGGATCTAGAAATTTCAATATGTGGGGTAAAATAACAACGAAAGGATAATTTATTTGGATTGTTGCCTCACTTAATTTCTATTTGTTAAGAATAGAGGATAGTCGGATAACAAATAAATTAACCAAATAAATTAACCAATTAAGTTTATAGTTTTTAAACTAATTTATAAATAATAATAATATAAAATAACATAAAAAATATACATTTAATTAATTATTTTTTTTCATTTAAGATGATGGTGATTGGAACATCCGCTATTTAAATATTTAAAATCTTGAATTTTCATGTAAGATATTTTTTCATAAAAATTATTCAATTTTATAATATTCACTATTTAAATAGCGAAAAAGTAAAATGAGAAAGATATAAAATGCGCGCGTAATTAGTAGGACAGCAAAAAGTAAAAGTCCCAAAAAAAGGTATGGATATGAAGAAAAAAATGGGTTCCCTGCATCTCTCTAAAACTGGGCCTCTGTGAAGCCCAACTTCCAAATCCCAAACCTTCTAAAACCTCTTGTTCGTCCCGCGCGCTGTATTTCCTCACCAGTCCTCACTCCGGCTCCGTCACCGTCACCGTCACCGTGAGTCCTCTCTCTCCCTCTCTCCAGCAAGCTCATTAACTAAACGGTACGCTACTCAAGTCATTAGGTTAATTTGAATAAACTCGATTTGGATGATTGTTCTATTAGTTGACAATCTTCATATTCTCAACTAAATGATTATATGATACTATCACTAGTTTGATTCGTTAAGTATAGCTATATATATGTTAAATCAAATTTAGTTTTCTTGTTAGTGTATCTTTGGTTCTACTTTTGGAATAGTCAAAATTGATTATAGAGATGTAAAATTGATTTTGATATGTTAGGTTTCTGGCCAGAATAATTCATTTTACCTCTAGAATTGATTTTCACACTCAAATTTATTTTTCAACTCAATCAATTCACTTTTACATGAATGTATCCAAACTTAAATCACATTACATTCAAGTTCAACTCACTTTTACTGGAATCTATTTCACAGAATTAATTCACTTGAAATCAATTTTTGCAACAGCAGAACCAATTAACCTGCTATCACTAACTTTATTGATAATAATGGTTCTATAATGTAACATGCAGTATTGCTTTTCGTCATGTAGTTAATTTATTTTTCTTTTTCTCTTTTAGAGATTGTTTCGGGAAATAGCTTTGAAATTTTGATGTTCAAGACGCATGGTGTTATCATCACTTTGAACCGGCTGTGTGATGGAATGTGACGTGGGAGGCATATTTGATTCTTGTATTGTGAATAGTTACAAAAAAAGAAGGGTTTCTGAGTGCTGCATTACTTCGTCGAACGAGATAATGACCAAAATTGAAGCTTCATTGCCAAGCCTACACTCCGCTGGTTACTATACTGAACCTTCTTTGAAGGAATTAGCGGCCCGTGAAGCCCTTTACCCCGGTTATTGCAGCGGTGTTCCTGATTTTACTGTGGGAAGATTCGGTTATGGATATGTTAAGTATCTTAATAAAACTGATGTAAGAGGATTATGTTTAGATGACATTGTAAAGTTCCATAGGCATGACGTTGTAGTTTATGAGGATGAGAATGATAAGCCTGCAGTAGGTCAGGGCCTTAACAAAGCAGCTGAAGTGGTTTTGGTACTAGACAGTGGAAAGTTGAAGTCCAAGGAGTGTCGGGACGATGTTCTAGTGAAAAAATTAAAACAAAGTACGGAGAGACAAGGAGCGAGGTTTATTTCCTTCGATCCGGTAACTTGTGAGTGGAAATTCTTAGTTGAGCACTTCAGTAGATTTGGGTTTGATGACGATGATGAAGAGGACGCTGTTATGGATGATGCCGAGACACATGATGTTGAGAAAGAATCACCGACAAATATTGATGAAATTGAGCTTTCTCATTCTCTTCCTGCCCATCTTAGGCTTGACCCTGTTAAAATGAGAGAAATGAGATCATTGATGTTTCCCGATGAAGAAGAGATGGAGGACTTGGGTCACAAATCATCTTTTGGTAAGGAGCATGTGAGGCCTTTGAAAAGTTCTGCTCAGTTCACGACCAATAGATCTACTCCACCAGTTGTTCGAAATACTCCATTTCCATTACTTGAGTATAAGCATGGGAATCTTGATTCAAATTCTCCTGGATCGATATTGATGGTTCAGCAACATAAGAGCACGCCTCTGCGGACAGTAAAAGCGCAGGGTTTTGAGCTGGACCTCAAGCATGAAACTCCAGTATCTGGAAACTATGCTCACAATATAGTTGATGCTGGTCTGTTTATGGGTAAGTCATTTCGAGTTGGGTGGGGACCAAATGGCATTCTTGTACACTCTGGTGCATTTGTTGGAAGCGGTGGTGATCACAATCTACTGTCATCTGTTGTCAAGTTGGAGAAAGTTGCTTTTGACAATTTGGTCAGGGATGAAAATAAAAAAGTGAGTGAAGAACTTGTTGACCATGCTTTGGTTTCTCCATTAAATTTTCACAAAGGAATAGACCATGTGACGAATGAGGTTGACTTTGGTCCCTACAGGTTAACACTTCAAAAGCTCGAAGCTAATCGTACAAACCTTTCAGAGATTTCTCATCAATATTGTGATATTATTGAGAGGCAATTGAGTGTACCTGGCTTACCTTCCTCAAACCGATTAGGTTTAACACACCAAGTAATGACCTGGGAGTTAATTAGAGTTCTTTTTTCTGAGAGAGAACATAAGTGTCAAATAGAGTCCTTAGGTGCTGACAATGAGGAAGATATGATGCAGGATATAAAGGAAGTTGATCAAGATGTTGACCAAGAAGCGCTCCCTCTTATGAGAAGAGCAGAGTTCAGTTATTGGTTGCGAGAGAGTGTCTCCTATCATGTCCAAAACCAAATAAGCTCTCTAGACGACTCTCACTATTTGCAACATGTTTTTACACTCCTGACTGGACGGCAATTGGATGAAGCAGTGCAGTTGGCTGTGTCCAAAGGAGACGTGAGGTTGGCTTGTTTGTTAAGTCAGGCTGGTGGTTCTACTCTGAATCGTTCTGATGTTGCAAAGCAACTTGATGTTTGGAGGAATAAAGGGCTCGATTTTAATTTCATCGAAGAAGACAGATTGAGACTCTATGAACTTCTCGCGGGAAATATTCATGATGCATTGCATGATATCCAAATTGACTGGAGGAGGTTCTTAGGTCTATTATTGTGGTACAAATTACCTCCTGACACTTCGTTACCAGCTGCTTTTGAGACTTATAAACATTTTCTTGATGAGGGAACAGCCCCATATCCTGTTCCACTTTTTATTGATGAAGGAACATCAGAGGAGGTTGCCAGTTGGAAAGCTGATAAACACTTTGACATTTCATTTTATCTCATGCTTCTTCATGCTAGTGAAGAGACAGAATTCAGCTTTCTGAGGGCCATGTTTAGTGCCTTCTCGTCCTCCCCTGATCCACTTGACTATCATATGATCTGGCACCAACGTGAAGTTTTGGAAGCAGTGGGTGTTATAAATTCTAATGATCTTCATATTCTAGACATGGGATTTGTATCTCAGCTGTTGTGCTTAGGGAAAGTCGACTGGGCCATATATGTGGCCCTTCACCTGCCTCATCGGGAAGATTATCCATATCTTCATGTAAATCTGATTCGTGAAATATTGTTCCAATACTGTGAAACTTGGAGTTCAGATGAATCTCAGTATCGTTTCATTGAGGATTTAGGCATTCCCAAAGAATGGATGCACGAGGCTTTGGTATGCAACATGTTTATTTATGGCTTCTTAATTTTTTTATAATTATTAAAGAATAAAATGACATGCATAATGTGTTGCTTTACCCTTTTAACTGCCTTTCTCACTTAGTATTTGGGTGACATATAATGAGGGCGACCAAAAAGGGAAGGGGAATTGCTAAACCTTGTGTAGGACTTTAGATAGGAGGAGATTACAACACAAGGGGAATCATTTCCCCTCAAATACACAAATTTTGTTTTCCCAAAATTAGCATGGAATAGAGGGAAACTCAAAAGGTAATGGAGTTCTGTTCCAAAGAAGGGGAATGGAACTTGTTCCATTCCTTCCCTTTCTTTTGAGTGCATGCCCTTGTGATTACTTTACGGCTTACGCGGTGTTGGGTTCAAATGAGGAGACGGGATGGGAGATATTACTTAATGGGGGATATAATTCTTTGTTTATTTGGTTCACAAAGGAGTGAGAGGGATTTTATTGGAGGGGAAGGACTAATTTACTTTTTATACTTCACAACTTTTTATTTTACATTTTGTACAAGAATAATTTAGCCAATGCATTTAAAATTTGTAAACTCATATTTCTCTTAAAAATTCCTCCAATATTGAGTGATCTCCCCTCAACTTTACTTTGTAAATGAAAAAACATCTGAACATATCTTTTTTTGTTGTGATGCTATTGTTATTTGTATATAAATGATGTCTGTTACCTGGCTTGACTGGATTTTTAGAACCTAAGAAATTTCTGACTGATCAATTTCTGACTACAATTGCATTAATTTGTGACTAAAATTTCTAGGGGTACTGAATGATCAATTTCTGACTAAAATTGCATTAATTTGTTGTCGTCATGGTGTTCTTCACTGATTAATCGGGTGGACAAATACTTGAGGCTTCTGGAAGTTCTGATTTATTTCATTGAGAAACTTTTGATTATTTGAATGATTTTCTTTTTGTGGTGCAGGCAATATATTATAATTATAATGGGGATCTCGCAGAAGCCCTTGAGCAATTTCTTCAGTGTGCAAATTGGCAGAAAGCTCATACCATTTTTATAACTTCAGTTGCTCATAAGTTATTCTTGCAAGGTAAGTCTTTGTATGTATATTGCTTGGTAAAAGTATCTACATTTTGGTAATTTCTGAGGTGCTATTGTTTTAAGTCTTTTGAGTTTTGACCAATGCTTTTCAGAATTTGTGTGAATCATATGAGCTAGATTTGCCAAGAGTATTTGAACTTGCATTAATTATTTGAACTTCGGATGTATGATTTTCCATATTAATCAACTAAATGCTACTCCTTCCGGTCTTAAATATAAACAAAAGTCAAAGTGTATTTGGTCTATATTTGGACTAAATACACTTTGACTTTTGCTTAGATTTAAGACCGGAGGGACTAGGGAGTACTTCGTAAAGCAGCTTCAGCAGCTAATGCTTGGGCTGTATAAACACAACTATTTGAAATCAAGTAAAGTCAGAGGATGTTTCCTTCTTTTCTAAACATTCAAGCAGTAATATTGGCTCTACTTGAAGATATACGATTCTTTATCTATAGAGTGGAAGGCAATTCCAATGTTATACCCTATACTGTAGAGTATATGATACTTTATGAAATACCTAAATGCATCTTGACCTGCTCTTCATTTCTACAGTGGTCGTATTTGGTCTAGGTTCTGGTACCAATTGACTCTGGATCCTCAAAATGCTTGGGTACCTAACCCAAAAGTTACAAGGTTGAGGCTTTGGAAAAACAAAAGTAAAGGATAATCCTTGGAATGTTGCATAATATTCATATCATAATTGAATTTGAAAGTATGTTCTTGTAAATTGTTCTGCACATATCTGACCCTTCTATGGTGCATACAAACAATTTTCCAGATATTTCATTATCCAGACAATATCCTGACTGGACTTTATTGTTCTTGAAATGAAATTATCTTACGCACTGCAGAAAAGAGCCAAAAGATAATCTCTGTGAAAACTACTTGTAAAATCTCTCCCCCCTCCTTTATCCATGCATCGTCAGAACTTGCACTTTTTTTTTTGGTATTTCATCGTCTTTTCATTGCCTGGAAACTAATTGCTAGAATTTTTCTTAATTCCAGATAAGTCCAATAGTGCATCATAGTTAACTTCTTTAATATATACTGTGCAGCCAAACACACTGAGATATGGAGGATTGCAACTTTAATGGAGGACTTTAAATCTGAAATTGAAAACTGGGATTTGGGAGCTGGAATTTATATTTCATTTTATTTGATGAGAAACAAACTTCAGGGAGATACCAATGCCATGACTGAATTGGTATGGCCAATGCTTGCTTCTTTCTGTCTTGTATGGTTTCATTGGTTTGTAGTTAATTGTGAACTGTAAATAAAATTTGAACAAGTTTGAACCTGAACCCAAAACATGAAAGTACAACAATATGAACTTATCATTCCATATGATGATATTTAATGGAACAACTGCACAAGTATTGGTGCAGGAGACAATAATACCTGTAAAGGCAGTCATTTAAATTTTCCCTAATTGTGGCAAACTCTACATGAGATAATCATTAATAAGCTTAAGAAGATATGTTTTATGAGGTTAGATTACTGTTGTGATTTGTTTGTGTTATGGTTCACCATTCACAAAA
Organism: Trifolium repens; assembly: GCA_030408175.1. Lineage (NCBI taxonomy): Eukaryota > Viridiplantae > Streptophyta > Magnoliopsida > Fabales > Fabaceae > Trifolium > Trifolium repens. The sequence continues at coordinate 58,107,674 of CP125844.1, forward strand.
CAAAATTTTGTTATAGGAAAGCTCGACAACCATAATATATTTTCTAGTTATAGTTATATTTCTTGATCAGGAGAGTAGGCAGTAGGCACTCACTTTGTAAATTATAATGAGGTTATTTCTTTTTTTTGTTTAATTGATTGACGTCACAAAATTTCATGTTTCAGGATTCTCTTCAAAGTAAAAATGCTGCATGTCTGGAATTTGTCAGTCAGTTAAATGAATCTTTGGCTGTTTGGGGTTGCAGATTACCTGTTGATGCAAGGTATATAACTATATATTGTCCTTTGCCGTGATTGTGAAAATCATATACTCTGTACCATAATTGCCAGTATTTAATGGTGGACCTTTTTTTAAAGTTGTAGAGCGAGTATTCTGATTTTGTAGGCTGGCTGAGATACTTGTCGTAGACCATTTTCTCTTCTATGACACTTGTTAAGATAAGAAAACAGAATGTGATAATGCAGAAGTGTGCAGTTCTACTTGTAAATTTTGTTGAAACTTCACATTTTTGTAACAGCTTCAAAATTACATATCATTTAGTCAAACATGTTCAGCACCTGTATGGTTTGACATGTGGATATTCATTTGTTAATCCCTTGCGATAATATTTTAATTGCTCTGTTCGCAATTACTACTTATTTTGCAGAGTGGCATATTCAGAAATGGCAAGTGAAATATGTGATTTGCTGTTATCTGCTGTTGGTGAGGGTGCCACACGTGATGAGCAGTTTAGTTGCTTCGACACTGCTTTCAGTGCTCCCATTCCTGAAGACTTACGCTCCGGTCACTTGCAGGATGCAGTGTATCTGTTTACCAGCTTTTTATCAGAGATTCCAGCTTAACTCTACAATCTTCCATTTACTGTTAGATTTTAAAGTAAAATCAGAGAAGAACTTCAATGTGCGTTTGCAAGGGAGGATTTTGAGCTGTGTTTGATCAATGAAATTTGTGGCTTTTTATATTGGTCTTGTATGTTAAGTAGGATATGCTGGCATATCTAATTGTATCAATGATTTTGTATGTTTACCAACTGAAACATTTTGTCGTGGAACATTATTTGCCAATGCCAGTGGCTTGTCATCACTTATAGTGCAAATGCCATAATTCTTGTTAAGAAAGGAAATGCAACAACATTCATGTCTTCAAAAGAATATATAGTATATATTAGCACAACAGATAGTTGGATTGATAATTTAATATCTAATGGGTGAAATTCAGCGTCGTTATCAATTCCACATCTTGGTCTAGACAAATCGAAACCATATGCAGTTTTTTACGTTAGAGATTATACATAGGCCAAATTCAATGATAAATATACTGAAAGTCAGTAGTTTGTCACTTACTCCAATCTCGGGTTCCCAATTTCTGTGTAAAATTGCATCTGAAATTTCCACAGTATTATTCTGAAAATAAAGTTTTCAAATATAATGCAAACTACCATTCTGCTTTTTGGGCTAGAATATATGATGTTTATGCATTCTTAGATTTTGATGGTTTACTTATATAACCCTATATCTATTTTACTTGTTTGTTGGGCATACATACATACCTTAATTGAATTGTGTGATCAAGTCAGTATACACTTTATAAAAATACAAATTTCAAGATGTTTTAAACTAAAATACTAAAGTGAAATAACTTGAAGAAAGATGAAATGAAAAATTGATTATTTAAATTTTAAATCGATACAGAAACAAGGGTGATTCAATTTCAAACCCCAAATGCAAAAAGTACACAATAGATAGATATTGAGTGAGCTTAAGGGACTTTTAACATCTTCCACTTTATATTTCATCATCCCATAGGTCACTGAGTCCTGGCTTGGTTGGTCCAGGGATCAAACGGTTCTGCTTAATTTGATCAATTTTCTCATGATCTTCTTTAGTCAATGTCCAATCAAAGATAGCCAAATTTTGGCCCATTCTTTCCTTATCATAGCTCTTGGGAACAAAAGTGACTCCTTGTTCATATAACCATCTCAATGAAATTTGTGCAACAGACTTTCCATGAGCATCTGCAATCTCTTTAAGCATATCATTCTCCATAACTTCATTTGGTCCTCTGCTTGCACCTTTCCTCAATGGTGAAAATGCAGTTAACACTATTCCATTTGCATTGCAAAATTCTCTAAGTTTCTTTTGTTGCCATGCAAGGTTCATCTCCACCTATACATATAAATGTTCATTTATGTAAGTACATATTAACAATGAAGGTTTTAAAACAAAATTCGCAACCTTTTCGTTTGAAGTTTTTGATGTCTACATAGTTGCGGTCATATGACCGCAATTTTTAGAAGTTAATCGAGACTTTAATTTAGTTGATGACTTACTTGATTGACCGCAGGAAGAACGGTAGCAACTGAGACAAGATTTTGAAGTTTCTTGACAGAGAAGTTACTAACACCAATAGCTTTAGTGAGTCCAAGTTTCAAGCCTTCTTCCATGGATTGCCAAACACCCTTCACATCAAATGGCAAGAGATCTGCCACCTCAATTGGAAATGAAAACTTTCCAGGCTGAGAACTAAGTGGCCAATGGATCAAATACAAGTCCAAGTACTCCAATTGAAGAGTTCTGCACAAGATTAACAAATCCAGATTCGTCTCAATAAAAGTCTATGTTTGAATTCACTTTACGAGATATAATAAAAGTAATTCTAGTTACATAAATTACTTTTGATATATTTGAAAGTAATATTGAATATGAATTAAAAATCACTTACTTGAGAGATTTTTGAAGAGCAGGAACAACAAGGTGAGGATGATTTTCAGTGACCCAAAGTTTAGAAGTAACAAAAAGCTCTTCTCTAGTGACAAGACCAAGTTCAATTGCTTCTTTCAAACCTTCACCAAGAGCTTGTTCTGAGCCATAAGCAGCAGCAGTATCAAAGTGTCTATAACCTTGTTTGATGGCTTCAATGATTGCATCTTTTGTGTCTTTCTTACATGTAAAATCAGGAGCTGATCCCATTCCAACCACAGGCATTTTCACTTGACTAGAAGTGTTAGTAAGAACCTTTGTTGGAATTTCAACACTACCCATGTTGTTGTCTTTGTTTTTTTTGTTGGGTTGAAAATGTTTAAGTTAAGAATATGTTACAAACTTTGAGCTATGTTTGAATGATGGACTTAACTTTGCTTGTAACCTTTTTATATAGATAAAAAATTGTTTCATTCTTTATTAATTTTTTTTTTTTTTTGAGATTTGCATTATTGTACTATTTGGTTATGTTTCCGCAATCCAATTTTGAAAGTTGTATGTATCTTAGTGGTTAGGTGAGTTAGGGTCATTTCTACCACCATGTTTTCTACTTATTTTATTTGTTAAAGTTGATGGTGGCATAGTGCAACGATGTGTATATACCTTTGACTGTTTCTTTTGTTTTGTTTGAAAACTACAGAATAATTCGCATGTTTGATACTCTACCACCATTTTTGTCTATATCTCTATTATTTTTTTATATATATTATTGGGAAATAGACCCCCAACCCTCTAAATTATATGTAAATTTTGTAAAAAGAAATATTCAAATTATAAAGCATTTTACAATGTCAATAAAACATTAAAATATTCTTTCATATCACTCATTACTATTTATAAGTTCTCTTCTTCTAATTCTATTAATTTATCATTCACATACGATTAATGATAAATAATTTTTAAAAATTACTCATAATATCTTTTTTATACTAAATTAGTTTCATTTTATAATCAAAAACTTATGAAAGTGGCTTAAAATTTTGGATACAAACTACTGTACTAGTAATTAGTAAGAATTATGAAAGTGGAGTATTATAGTATGAAAAATGCTATACAGTGCTTTTGGACTATTAATTAAGTAAATTATTTTGAAATATTTTCTTAAAAATTATACATTCAATATTTTGAAAGTGTAAAAAGTTATCTTATTCCTATTAAATTTTTTTATTTCATTTTTTAGCATACAATATATAAATTTTATTTAATGTACACGAATAAAATATTGGCAGAAGGAATAAAATAATTTTATGTCATGTACAAATATATATATATTATAAAACAACAAGTCTAATTATATTTTATTAGCTCTTTTTTCTTATCTGGCTGTCAAGTTTGTAGGAACATGGCAAGTGACAAGTTGATGGGCATTTAGCACGAACGTTCAATTTTTATTTTTAGTACAAGACAAGAAGAGGCGGCACGCACCCGTAGCAATATGTTACTTAATAATAAGGAAAATGTTACTTAATAATACTAGGTGAACATTTTTTTTTTATGGAACTAGGTGAACATTCTATATCTTAACTTGTATCGATATAATTTTAATAGATCTATAAATAATATTTTATATAGAAAAATTAATAAGTACTACTTATAAACCTATTATATTTGTATACATCAGCAAATATACCAATACTTATAAAATAAAATGCGTACTGAATAAATACTTAATTTAATACTTAAATTATCACTTTCTTATTAACGTAGTTCTTAAACTATTAAAATTAATTAAAATATTTTTAAATTATTTTCTCTTCTAATTATTAGTATCAATTATTTTCTCAATTAACATGACCATTAATAATACTTAAAATATAAAATAGTTAATTTACTTTATAAATTATCTTGAAAAATAGGGGTGGATAGAATTTTCCGAACCAATTCGAATTTGATAAAATCGATAAAAAAATTGAATGTTGGGTGGTAGTGGGCCGAGTCATGAGTTAAACGGATGAACAAAATTGAGTTTGAATAGATTGAGACGGAGGAGCTCAAATTGGATTTTCAGGCCCAATGAAATCCAAATCAACTGATGGAGTAACTTTTCTGACGACATAGTGTAGATACTAGTAGACCACATACATGTATGATTTTGACCAAAAGTTGATGTGAATTTTTCTTTTCACCTAGGTTTGTATTTCAATGAGTTGTTTCTACACTTAATTTCCACTTGTCAATACAATTTTAGAATACCGAATTTTATTTTTCTGCACAATTCAAGAAATGCAGAGAGTAGGTGGGTGAAATGGTGAACCAATCTATTCCATAATTCCATCATGTTTATCATCCATATTTCTCTCAAACTCTCTCAATCTCATGCCTCCATGAGACCATGACTATTGACTATCCTTTTGTGCTTCTTTTAAAAAAAATTCTCTTCATCTATACTTTTTTTCTTGCATTCTCTAAATTTAATGGTGTGTATTGTTTGATTTATGAGTTTGGAGAGGAAAATCACGAACAAAGAATTGAGTTATTCATAACTTCTTGGTCCGAATTTACACCAAAAAATCTCACTCAATCCAAACCATCACCCGATAAAATCATAATCCGATCAAACCACAACTTTAAGTAAATGAAAGTGGATTGAGATATTCAAACTGTGAATTATTTTGAATGGATAATTTTTAATCCGAATTCGACCGTTGTTCACCCCTAATGAAAAACAACCAATTTTACTAAATATTCAATTTTCTTATTTTGATCTCCTTAAAAACAAAGAACACAAAACATATCCTGTTCAATTAAGCTCGTATTCAATTTTGTTGTTAGACACATATCTTAATTGATTATATGCAAGGTCATTCAGTAATTAACCCTCTAATCACATGGTTATAATAAAAGAAAAATTGTCCACGAGACCGTGACCATAAACGTGCAAGCTTGATCGGTAGAATAAAAATGTCAATCTCAATAAAATGATAGGTGTTACCAATTATCAACACAATATACTATTATTTTTTAATTATTCCTCCAATAATCTAAAAGATATAGATATGGACAAAAATAGTAGTAGGGTATCCAACATGAAAATTATTCTATAGTTTTCAAACAAAACTAAATCAGTCAAAGATGGAGCTAGTATATACTAATAATAAAAGACATCATGGAATGGACCATGCCGCCACACACCATCTCACCAACTCAAGTGCTAAGTTTTGTTCCATAAAATTGTGGTAGAAATCACCATAACCCACCTAACCACTAAAATACATACAACCTTCAAAATTGGATTGCGCAAAAACATAACCAAATAAAATAGTACCAATAATGCAACTATCAATTTTTATCCATTTATCCATTTATTTATAATAATAAAGAAAGAAACAAATTTTTATCTATAAAATGGTTACAAGCAAAGTTAAGTCCATCATTCAAACATAGCTCAAAGTGTGTAACATATTTCTTAACTTAAACATTTTCAACCCAACATAAAGAACAAAGACAACAACATGGGTAGTGTTGAAATTCCAACAAAGATTCTTACTAACACTTCTAGTCAAGTGAAAATGCCTGTGGTTGGAATGGGATCAGCTCCTGATTTCACATGTAAGAAAGATACAAAAGATGCAATCATTGAAGCCATCAAACAAGGTTATAGACACTTTGATACTGCTGCTGCTTATGGCTCAGAACAAGCTCTTGGTGAAGGTTTGAAAGAAGCAATTGAACTTGGTCTTGTCACTAGAGAAGAGCTTTTTGTTACTTCTAAACTTTGGGTCACTGAAAATCATCCTCACCTTGTTGTTCCTGCTCTTCAAAAATCTCTCAAGTAAGTGAATTTTAATTCATATTCAATATTACTTTCAATTATATCAAAAGTAATTTATGTAACTAGAATTACTTTTATTAAATCTTGTAAAGTGAATCCAAACATAGACTTTTATTGAGACGACGCTGGCTTTGTTAATTTTGTGCAGGACTCTTCAATTGGAGTACTTGGACTTGTATTTGATCCATTGGCCACTTAGTTCTCAGCCTGGAAAGTTTTCATTTCCAATTGAGGTGGCAGATCTCTTGCCATTTGATGTGAAGGGTGTTTGGGAATCCATGGAAGAAGGCTTGAAACTTGGACTCACTAAAGCTATTGGTGTCAGTAACTTCTCTGTCAAGAAACTTCAAAATCTTGTCTCAGTTGCCACCGTTCTTCCTGCGGTCAATCAAGTAAGTCATCAACTAAATTAAAGTCTCGATTAACTTCTAAAAATTGCGGTCAAACATGACCGCAACTATGTAGACATCAAAAACCTCAAACGAAATAGTCACGAACTTTGTTTTAAAACCTTGATTGTTAATATGTACTTATATAATTAACTTTTATATGTATAGGTGGAGATGAACCTTGCATGGCAACAAAAGAAGCTTAGAGAATATTGCAATGCAAATGGAATAGTGTTAACTGCATTTTCGCCATTGAGGAAAGGTGCAAGCAGGGGACCAAATGAAGTTATGGAGAATGATATGCTTAAAGAGATTGCAGATGCTCATGGAAAGTCTGTTGCACAAATTTCATTGAGATGGTTATATGAACAAGGAGTCACTTTTGTTCCCAAGAGCTATGATAAGGAAAGAATGGGCCAAAATTTGGCTATCTTTGATTGGACATTGAGTAAAGAAGATCATGAGAAAATTAATCAAATTAAGCAGAACCGTTTGATTCCTGGACCAACCAAGCCAGGACTAAATGACCTATGGGATGATGAAATATAAAAAGTAAAGATGTTAAAGTCCTTTAAGCTTGCTTGTTTCAGAATCTATCTTATTGTCTTACAATGAATGAGTGTTACATTTGCTTAAAAATGTAATTTTCTTATTCTGAAGAGATGTGGTTAAAAGATGTTCCTAATCCATTTTTATTACTCTTACATGGGCTCTATTGGGCCTTAGGCAACTTTTTTATCTTTCAATATATGTGTTTTTATTCCAAAAAAAAAGATGGCTACATTTACATATATAAGACTTAATTTGTTGTTCAATTCTTATAGTTCAATAATTTAGTGCAGCTATGGGTTAGATGAATCGGATGGCTAAATACAGTGTTGAAATATAGACCATCTAATTATAGTGGTCCATAATAGCCTTTGATCCAAATGATAAGGGTTTTGGACCTGTCTCATGCATATGAGAAAAATTTGATTGAAAGGAGAAAACCCACTTGTATACTCTAGATTTTTCAATTGGGAGGGGGGAAATCCAATTACACGTGTAGTCTAAAATTCAAATTTTGAACATGTACGTGAAATGAACACAAAAATATGAAAACGCAGAAAATTATTCTTAAAATGCATCAATTTACTTTTATATGCAATAGAGTATTAGTGAAAGAACTTGTGATTCAATCTTTAATTTTGTATTGCTTAAAAAAAAACTTTAATTTTGCAATGTACTTGGCTATATATCTATCGATTTTTGTTAGAGAGAATGTGAAGATTTAGAGTGAGAGATGACAAGAGGATTGTTAAAAAATTATATGAACAAAGACAATTTAGATATTAGTATTAAATTTTAATTAAATTTAAGTGCCTGGATATTTTCGGAGGGTGTGTGGTTAGAAAAAATCTTTCATGTTTGCTTTCTTTTAATTTTTACCATAATTTTTATTTATCAATATGTTAAGACTAAACGTTGTTATTAAGTCACTTAAAAAAGAATCAGATTATAAAATAGTATTCTTTCCGGTCTTATTTCTAAGAAACATTTTGCCTTTTAGCCCAATTTAAACTTGAAGAAATGTTTAATAATAACTTCCAAGGGAGAACAAATAAGTTATAAGCTATCTTATTTGCATTACCAAACACACACTTAAATGAAATAGATTTATGTTTTTTTTTTTTTTTGATATAGTATAAAATGAAATAATATATCTATGGCATTACAAACTTGAATCTAAAACAATGAAAATTGGTTTTTTTTTTCTTTCAAAATTTATTAACAAAGGTTTGTTAATTAAACAAATATAGTTAGATAATTAGTTAGCAAAATATACAACTAACTAACCTCCCGTACCACACTCACTCACTCTATTTTATCATAAATGTCAATTATAATGAACGGTTAATATTCAATAATGAAATGAAGAAACATGTTAACATATTAAAAATAATTCAACAATAGAACTACTTTTATTGTGTGTTCGTTAAAATTTAGCCACGTGTTTACATAATGATTGTGATATATTTTCTATCAGAACCGAGTTTATGTAAACACAGTGACTAAATTTTAATGAACTACTGTAATATTTTAGACAAGTCATTACTCAAATATATATGACTAATAATCTAAATGTTTATTCGAACAAACAAACAAATCCATAATGCAAATCACACATAGAAAACACAAAACAATCACTTTTAATAGATATTGTTATATAAATTGCCTGAATGTTCAAAAGAGCAAACCATATCTACATTCCTACGAGTCCAATGATGATGATCTAAGACTTTGACATTCATTTGATTAGCCTCTCTTAGATATCCCACCTCCATAAATAACCAAATTTTTATTTAAAAGAAAGTTATGAAGGTGGAAGACCGGATCTAAAGACGTGGCTACCTCAATACCATAATACATTTCTAAGAGGTTTGAAACCATAACCAATGATATCACCTGTAATAATATATCAATAGAATGTAACTTAATTAAATCTATGCATATCTTAATAGCAATAAATTAAAAACTAAATTTATAACTATATATAAAGGGGATTGGAGATTTTGGTGTAGACTTTTTTATTTTCTCATTTTACACTTACTAACTCTTCTTCTGAACAACAAATCTTTTATTAACAAACTCACCATAACATAATGCATTTTTTATACATAAGTTTGCATAGTAGGCACAGACAGACGCGGAACGCGCTCTGTTACGCCGCTAGAAGCTTTGTTTGTATGTGTGTGTGTGAGGTATGGAGAGTTTTAGAAGCGTTGTTTAACTTTGTTAAATTGAAATAAAATTGTGTTATAATCAAATTGAATGAAAGGGGAGGTTCGTTGGTTGTATATTTTGCTAACTAACTATTCGTTTAATTAATAAACCTTTGTTAGATAAAGATAAAAAAGACGAAGAATATATACCAGTGTTGGAAATAAGTTTTTTTTGTTATATGTAGTAGAGCTTAAAATCATAATGTTAAAGAAACTACTTGGTAATCAATTCCACCGCCAATCTATTCTTGATAGGGAAAACCTTCCTTTAAACAAATCATATAAAACGGGGGACTTCGACTTAATGGACATTGAGAATCTTTTCAGACAAGGTAAGTCGAGACTCGGCTAATGAACCGGTCAACCTTAATTCCCTCAGATGGGTTGTTGGTTTTATCTCGTAGCCATCAAAATAGTATCCATCACCATTGGTAGTTTGAGTTGATTCAATACTAATAAACTCTACTTCGACAACAAAATTAGTAGGAAATCTCAAGTTCACATTAATATTCCAGCAGAAAGAAGTGCGTAGAGAACTAAAAGCATAGCCAATGATATCACTTGTAATGGTATACCAATGAAATATAGTAACTTAATTAAACCTACGTATGTCTTAGTAGTAATAGATTAAAGATAAAACAATATAGGCAAAAGCAATAAGGTTTTTGTTAGCAGAGCTTACAATATTAATGCTAAATGAACCGATTGGATACTCAATTCCACCGCCAATTGGACATCTCTTCAATATTGCATCTACATTGGACTAAAAACCCAATTGCTCTGCCTCCCAAATCCATTGTTCACCTTCAACTATCTCTGTAATTCAAGAAAAATTGTTATTGTAAAAATTCAATGGATTTGGATAATATTTTGTTTCTCATTACATTGTAGAAGAAGAAAAATAATTTGTATTATTGTGAGGTATGCAGAGTGACTGACGAATTGGATAAGTTTCTTGATTCGCTTTGTATGTATGTGTGAGGTATGGAGAGTGTTAGAAGCGTTGTTTAACAGAAAATGTTGTTAAGGATGAAAAAGTGATAGTTGAGCCTGATTCTAAAGACAATGTTAACATATAGAAGAAGCCAAGAAGAGAATGTTGAAAAAGAAGAAGCCTCGGTGGACTGTGTAGACATTTTGCTATGTTCACTGTCAGAGGGGCCAAACACACCATTCGTGAGTTCTCGCAAAAATTACTTTCGCGACATCTAGCATTTTCCGAAACATAAAAATAGGAAAGAAAAATTTTTAGGTATCGTTTGACCTGACTTTTTTAAGTATCGTTTGACCTGAATTTAGGAAAGAAATGTACTAAGTTTAATCCAGAAAAGAAGATCATGTCTACAATAAAAGATTAAAAACAAAAAATGCAATATATAAATTTTTATGTTAATATAATGACAAACTTAAATATCGAATAAAAATCGATAGATCACGTGGTCTTTAAACTAATTTGTTTTAATGTTAATATTTTCCATCATATAATTTGCTTTTTTTTTTAACTAAATAAGTTTTCTAATTCATAGTTTATCGATTAATATATTAAAACGTACCACAAATTGAAATAGCGTACCGACTATGTATACATCCCGCGTACCAAATTTTTTCAAGGTTACGTACCGCATACCCGAACCTATACCACGTATCGAAGTGAATTGCGAACTAGGTGACTATGGTTTGGAAAACTTGAAGAATGATTGTAGAGAACTTTTGGTGGAGTTTGGAACATAGCTTCAAATGTTTATATACAATAAATTTCTATTCCATGTCCAAGATCATTTTCCACAATTTATTTGAGCTTGAGGACAATCACTTCTTACATTACTGCAGCATAATTGAACAAACAAATCAGTTATAAACTACAATATTCACAACACAATACGCCAGTTATCATAATCTATTACCAATCTTTATCTTAGTCTTCTATAGTTAGTTAATTACATGTAGACATATAGCATAATCCATGGGAAAGTAACTCAAGAATACCATGATTATATGATTGTTGAGTATGGCTTCATTTGCCCCAAATGTGTACCGGGGGCAATAGCCCCTTTGGTATGGTTCATGTGTATTATTGTAATCTGGACTGCGGTATTATATTTATGACTTTGTTCATTCAATGACCATAAACCTTTAAACTGATCATCTAGAAAGTGTACAAGTTACCTCTAGCTACCAAGGTTTCTCAAACGTTTCAGCACATCTTTTTCGCCCGTGAGTTGCGTGACCAAACCTTTAAATTTACCAGAAATTCAATTCAATACCTCATGGTTAAGTATAATCAAAGCAATAGAGTAAGGGTACCTGAAATCAAATTTTATATGATATGACTTCTAAATCAGCCATCTAAGTTTCCCATATATGATTAACATGATTTCATAATGCAATGTTGCAGGACATATTGAATCATGATCTTAGATATTCATAATTTCCCAATTTAAGTGATAACATTATGCAACATAAGGTTCATTATGTAAATAACATGTTACCATTGGTATAATCGCGACAATCATTAATACCGATTCTCAAATCTGTTTCCCATTTTCTGTTAAATTCATTTGCTATTTCAACAGCATCTGCTTCTGCATATCCAACCAACCAACATTTGTTTCGCGGCAACTTTTTTAACTTCCTCACAAGAACAGCTCCTGAAAATATGAACTGAAGTGATGATTTAAATAAATAAATTGAAAACATTATGGAAAGAAAATCTAATTAAAAAGTTCACAAGTTATATATAAAATAAATTCCAAGTCTCACCTGGAATAGCTCTACCACTTAAACCTGCTAGTGCCACATATATATCTTCAGGATCTTTTGGTTGAAAATCAAAAACCATAACCTGAAAAAACATAAATGTTATTGAAGTTGTTAGCACCTGGTGAGGAGCACACTCTGAGGTCCCGAGCCTACACTAATAGGTCAACCCCTGGCGGTATATCATATTAGATATAAAATATAAGAGAGGAAGGAATAGGATAGAAACCTGTGAAGGTGAGGAAGGTTTGATGATGACCATGAAATGCTGAAAATCCCATAAATTAAGGGAATAAGCAGCAGACATAAGCAACTGGGGTGGTCCCTTTGTAGCCCTTAGAGGCATTGCTGCTACATAAACTTCCTCTCTTCCTCTTACCATTGATGTGTTTGATACAACTGATACCATTTCTATGACACTCACAATAACTCAAAGGAACCAACAAAACCAATTTCTTTATCCAATCCTTCTTTTGTATGACAAAGAAACTACTGGTTGAAATTCATCCAATTAATACATGGAACTTTAATTTTTGTCCCACTTGCTTTATATCACTTTAGACTTTTTCTTCTCAATTTTATTTCTTGTATTTCACATAGTATATATTCTTTTATTTTTATATATGGAATTGAAAAAAAATGATATATTAATATTAATTTTTTCTTTGACAAAGAGGGATGGAACATGTTCATTTTTATGGTATCAATGAATTTAGATTGATCTAAGTGATAAGGATTTGGTAAATGGTTATGGATTTCAATGGTGACTATTGTGTAAATGAAAAAAAAAAACATGATTAACAACATGGTTGGTTTGGCATTTTGTATGCTATTCTCGCGTCGCGTCCCAATATTGTATACACCCTGAGTTTAAGAAGCAAAAAGTACTAGGTTATATTCAATCGCGCAATGCCATAACGGAAACAAGCAGAGGCCAAGAGGAACTTTATCTACCTTGTGTACAAATGCAATCAGGTTTTCAAATCGACATTTGAGATTAGTCACGAATAATAATTGCAAATACTTTCCACCTATCACGTAAATGACTAAAAACATACAATTAGTCTTGCTAATTACTAACGTTTCACTTGTTTTAGCGTTTAAACTCTAAATTTAAAATGAAAGCTCGACCAAAGTTTAAAAAAATTACTTTAGTATAAAATTTCTCCTAATACTTTTTTTTTTATCTGAACCGAGTTTATGTAAACACGTTGACTAGATTTTAAGAACACACAATAGAATTTATATTGTAGACAAATCAATACTCAAAGATACATAACTAATAATAATCTAAATATTTATTTGAACAAACAAACAAAGCCATAATGCAGAATCATACATAGAAAACACATTACTCAAAAAGACAAGTGTGTGTGTGTGATCACATCACCCATGTCTTCTACCCATGCATTTAGCTACTAGCAAGTACTATAGCTATTTTATTACACCAGAAACATGTTACAAGAAAAAGACATTCAACAACAAGACATATTCAACTTAACTTAAACTTTAAGTAATTAAAGTAATTAACCCCTTCTCTAATTAAACACTTCCATAAACCTCATATTTTTTTCTTTATTCACTCTTCTCAATTGGAGCCTCTGCTTCAGTCTTCTCAGTGATCACTCCCTCCTCTTTCTTTCCATCTGATGCTGCTTCTTTCTCAACTTTTTCTTCATTTTTCTCTTCTGCGGCTTCTTCTTTTTCAATATTCTCTTCCTTGGCTTCTTCTATGTTAACATTGTCCTTAGTTTCAGGCTCAGCTATCGCATTCTCATCCTTAACAACATTTTCTGTCTCAGATTCTGCAGCTGGTGGTTCCTGAACAACCTCAGCAATAGAATCACCATTTTCTTTTGTTTCCTCAACAGGTTCTTCTGTCTTGGTCTCTTCTTCCTTCTTTGATTCCTCTTCTGTGTCTTTCACAGTCTCAACAACTTCTTCTACAACCTCTTTAGTCTCAGCTTCAACCAATGGTTTAGCTTCTTCAGCTGAAGATTTTTCTTCTTTGGTTTCTGCTGCTGCTGGTGGAATTGTACTGTCAACAATTTCTTCAGTGATTTTCTCATCAGATTTCAATGTTAACTGGGCTGTGTCGTCAGAGAGTGCAGTCGTTGCTGATACAACCTGCAGAAAAATAAATATTCAAATTTAAATTCAAATGTTGTTTATTAGACTCGACCAGCTGAGAAAAACCAACTGATTGATCTCAAGTCGTTAACAAACTTTTGTTAAGCATAAATCGTTTGGAAGAATCTAAGTTGAAATCTTGACTGAAACAATTTTTTGATCAAACTTTACTTAGCTCCTGTTTCAAACTATGTTACAAGGAAGAAGTTTCAAAATTTATGTTTCTTTCAATATTCTGACTAATGACACATGTAGAATGTACATGATTTATGTGGCTTCTCTAATAATGTACATGATTTATGTGACAACAAATGAATTAAAATTTGCATATTAAGAGCTTCAATTTTTTGTCATAATAGTATTTTTGTTTTTAGTAAATAGAAAGACATGTCATTTTTATTAGATCCATATGTTGCACTAAAAAATTCATCAAGGTTTTGACACCTCTTCCGACTACAACGCAACACGATTTGAACTAAATGTGCTATATTTTTTACTGCGATTCTATGTAATATGAATCGCAACGTGATTGGGACCATGATTTAAAAGCGTTGTTAGGGATGCATTTTAAAGAAATGAACAACATTTTTTTCCTTATGGAGGCTTTAAAAAGTTAACACAAATTCTTAAATCAATGGTTTAAAATTAAAATGAAAACAGATAAAAGAAAATTATGCTTAAAAACCAAGTAATTAGAAATTAAAGTAAATTAATTACCTTAGCAGTGGCCATAATTGGAATACTAAAAATATATGCTTAAAGAGAAAATGAGTTAATTAGAGAGGTATAAGAAACTATGGTTTAATCTTGATGAAAAATAATAACATTGAGAATGGTTTATATAGAGGTTTGAGGGCACAAGTTGATGAAAGAAAAGGAGGTGGGGGCAGATCAAGAATCTTGGGATTTGACATTCCATTCACTGAATGTTAAGTAAGGATGTTTGGCAATAATGGTAACAAAAGCATAGAGATTAGGTTACAATGTTATTTAATAATGCTTATTTTGGATCCTCTATTGGGAGAATGAATAATGGAGCATGATTTTTCATCGATGCCATAATTTTCTTTTGGTTCTATGTCTATGTGCTTTGTGCAGTCCTTTGTAGGGGGAAACTACCAAATTAGTAAGAATTTTATGTCATGATTGAATTGCGGTAAAAGAAAAATCATTAATTCGTGTAAAATTTGTTTACACATGCATCTAATTACATCATCTAAAGAGAGAGCTAGGAATGCACATTTGAAGGGTTGGCTATAGAAGTTCGAAAAGTAAAAATAGGTAATGGATATGAATATTTGTGAAAATATGTTATGGATAAATATAACAAAATCACATCATGCAAAAAATATTCTTTTAAATGCATAAAATTTCTAGTGACAAATACCACTAAAACTCACTCATTGTGAATATCGATATTATTAATTGATTTGGGACTTATGGACCAATTGATTAACAATTACTATACACTAAATTTCTAAACATGGCTAAAATCACCAGGACTTATTGACCAATATATGATATCTTAAAATCATGATATAAAATCACTTACTTATATTCTTAATATTGTCCACATTTTCATCTATAAAAAAATAAAAATAAAATTGTCCAAATTTATAAGATTTTACATGTATACTTCAAGTAATACATGTTAGAAATAATATAAAACCATTGATTTGGCCAATCCTAACAGCTTAAGCTTTTGGGATAATCGATTATTTGACATGGTATCAGAGCTTCTATGACTAAGTGGTCTAGAGTTCGATTCCCGCTCCCCTCACTTTCTAATTAAAAAGTGGAATTTAAGCATATGGTAGGTGGGCCAATGCATTATCCACGCTTAAAGCCCAAATGGGCTCTTGCGTGAGGGGGCGTGTTAGAAATAATATAAAACCATTGATTTGGCCAATCCTAACAGCTTAAGCTTTTGGGATAATCGGTTATTTGACAATACATATTAAACATAGCAATCAATAATAAATTGATTCAAATAATAAGAGACTTGAATCTCTTAAATCAATGATTACATGAAAAGTTTGATTGAAAGAGGAGAACTATATTAAGTGCCCTATAGGTTTATCGACAAAAATTAATTTAATTGCTGCTACATGACAATAGAAGTTTCATAGGTAACTAAAAATACATTAAAACGTAATAAGAGTTTTACAAATCATCCATCTTTATATTGATGTCTAATCACAGAGTCATAACCACCCCATCTTTATATTTTGATTTTTACATTGATGTGATGAGTGAAACTTTATATAATCACAAATTCAAAATGGGTGAATCATTTCCACATTGACATGGGGGGTGTGCCCTATTCTCTACGAGTAAATATGTGTTAAATAGTTGCAAAGGATTCCTTTGCCTAATAATAGAATGATGAGTCCTAAGAATAAAAATCCATGCATCACATCACATTATCATTCTAAAATATAGGAGTAATATGGTTAAATATGTTTATTGGTCATGTAAAATTAGCAAATTTTTAGTTTGAATTTTTGTACATTGTTTGCGATTCTTGATAAATGAATGAAGTTTAGTTAGTTTTGGTTGTAACTCATCTAAAACTTGAAATCACTAAATATTGTTGTTTCCAAAGTAATTTTTGGGTTGTCAAAGTATTTATGATAGGTAGGTGTTGAGTTTATAAGGGAGCAAAATAAATGAGATTGCTCATAGTTTTGACAAGGCGGCTTATGCGACTAATTTTTAAGTTTTGATTAATATGTCATATTGTATTGAGCACATTCTAATTAATAAAATGTTATGAACACTTTTATGTCAAAAAAAAATATTTATGATGGAGCAATACAAAATTTGTCAAGAAAAAACACAATCTACGTCGTCGGAAATGGATTGTTCCATGAACTTTTTTCATATGTAAATTTAAACCCGTAAACCATTCAATTTTTAACTTTTTTCTTTTTTATTTAAAATTTTGTATGGTGGTGGTTTACACTAGACCTCTCATGTCATTGGAGAGGATTCGGTCCCAACTACATTAGTCAAGAAAAATAATAAGATGAAAATCACCCAAAAAACAAACAGCTTCAAAATAAGCGCAAAACACACAACAACTTGTAAACTCGCTTCCAAATAGATCATCATATGCACAGTGGGATGTTTTTTTTTTAATATGAAGCAAAGGTCACCTGTACAAATATATCTCTGGCAAAGCTCCTTTAAAAAAATACAATAAAACTCAGTAAATTTCTATTTAGTATATTTATCGAACCAAGTCTCACTAAAATTGGACTTCCTGGATTTCATTGATTTTCACCGGTTTAGACAGGACCAATTGCATGAGTGGTTCTATAGCTTGACTGGACCGATTATTGGTATGGTTCTCGATTAAATTGGCTGGACCAATTGGTCCGATCCGGTTTCTAAAATATGAATTTTAGTGTAAAAATAAATTTTAAGGCAAAAGTAAATTTTATTTAGAGGAACCGAAATATACCAAAATCAATTATACATCTCTAAAATCAATTTTAGCCCCTTTAGAAGTCGAACCAAACTTGCGCTAAATAAGGTTTTCATGTTTTTTTCAACAGAAATGTTATTTGTAGTGAACAAATTAAATCACAAAACACATGAAACTATAAGTGTTATGTTTTTAATGGGTGATGAATTGTTAACTCTGGTTGTCTTTAGCTAGAATAAGAGAGAGTATGAGTAACAAGGCTATGTTTTTCTTTTCCAAAGAGTAGCAAGGCTATGTTAACTCTTGGTTCTCTTCGCCACTAAAAACATATTTTTGTTTTCCAAATACCAAAATGGATTTTATTTTTTTTGTTACAAAAAATGGATATGTTTTATTAAAGTGTATATGTTACTATACTAAAAAAAAAATTAAGACGATTTTTTCCAATAGACTATATGAATGATTATAATGAGATGGTAGGTAAAAATGACGAGTAATTAACCTAAAGTCATAAATAGTAATCGTGTGTTGTTAAGCACCCATGTGTTAAGCTAAAACGAGTCAAATCAAGGGCTTTCAATTGGTTTATTTTTAAACTTATACAAAATAATTTATACAAATAAATAAAATTTTATGTATTATTATAAATTTTTCAAAGTAGTTTATGAAAAAATACGTTATAAAAATACAACTTTTATTACTGAAAACTTATAAATTAACATAAAATTTTATTTATTTGCATAAACTATTTTCATAAACTCAAAAATAAGTTGAAACCAAACGGCCCCAAGTGTCTATATAGTGAAGAGACTTGTGCAATGTGGATAGAGCCCGTAGAACCGAATAAGATCGGATAAAAGACATTATAAGAAAAAAAGTGGACATTGGCGACAAAAAATAAATCTTTTTTGTAGGAATGATAATTTGACTCATATCAGATGGGTACCAAAAAAAAATACCCATAATGGAAAAGGTAAAAATTCGCATTTTAAGTATGGGTATGAGTAATTACTCTCAAAATTGAGCCAATATGGGTACGGGTACCTTAGTACCCACCCTGCCTTATACCCACCCAATCTTATACCTACATATTATATATTTATTTATTTTGATTATATTATTATATAATAATATATGTAAATAAATTTTAAAAAATATAACATTATTATACTATTACACATTTTTAATAAAAAAATTTATTTATAACATAATGCAAATATATCAACAAAAAAATAAACTTTAGCATGATATTACTAATAAAAGTGGTGTTACTCTTATGTAATTTGGGCCCAAATTTAATTTTAAGCCTTGTTGGGTCATAACTCATGAAAAATTCTCATCCCACCCCTCCTAATTTCTTTTTCATCTCGAAAAAGTTTGAGAAATGTTTCCCAAACTTTTTTTAGTGTGAATTTTACTAAAATTTGCACTAAAAAAGAATTCGGGCTGTGTTTACAAAAAAAATGCCTTCTAAGGGGTGAAAAATAAACATGCGGGGTAGGATGAGAATTTTTCATAACCCTTAAGTGATTTGGGCCCAATTTGTTTTTTCTATCACAAATTATAATACTTGGGCTTGATGGTTTTATTGGGAAATACTATAATCATCTCGTTTTGCATTGAGAGTATTGTTAATCGATTATTCAAATATTTAACTTATGTTTAGTATCACAGTAAATATGTTAGAATCAGAGTGATCCACCGCTATTTTTTAAAAGCTAAGCTCACATCTGCAAAATCACGGTGAACTACCATGTTATTGGAATACTCATCGTAAATATAAAAAATACACTTAATGTGTTAGATAAGCTATCTTTATAATTACGAGTGAAAGTCATAACAAGTTTATTTATTATATGGATAAATTTTGTTAATTGTCAAATAAATTATTTTACAATTATTCAATGATAACTTAGAAAAAAAACTATAAAACAATATGAAATTTGCTGTTTAGACCCCCTATATACTTTCAGTTTCAGCCCACCCTCCCCAAAAAAACTTGAAAATGCCCTTGATTTTGATTTCAGTTAGGTTTGGATTGTAAATTCAAAAATATGATACTGACACACTTTGGAATTAATGTTCCGTAAATTAGTATTTTTGGATTATAACTTTCGAAATATGAAAAATTTGACAGAAAAATAAAGGCAACTTCGGAACGTACAATTCAAAATAGCCTTGGATGAATCATTTACTTTCATTCCTTCAAAACGTCAACATTTTCAATATTATGATAACATACATTCCAAAACTATTTTATTTTGGATTGTACAATTCAAAACAAGCTAATTAGAGTAACTTGGTTAGAATGGGAAACCTAAAAATAATATGAAAGGCCAAAAGAGAAAACTTTAAACAATCTTAACCAATCTAATAGTCAATTTCTACACATGAAATATTACAAGTATGTTAATTTTTTACCCTCTCCAAGCTACATTAACTTGATCAAACAAATTATTCTCCCATTTCTGCTTATGATGTATGCACATGTGAATAATTATTATATTATAGCTTTGCCTAAACGGTTGTATTTGCTTAGTAGTATTTCGTTTTCTTTTTCCTTTTCCAACTTCTTGAGGAATTATGAGCTGGTGTGGCATGAAGGCAATATCACATTGAATTATTCATATGATCATACATCATACATTACATCAATATGTAATTACCATATACAAAAAGACGCGTAAAATATTGGAAGACCCACTAAATCCAACGAACTATAGAATCATATTGATAAAGCTATTTTAGCTACAAGTCACATTGATAGCAATCTCTCATCTATATTTCTACAATTACTTATACTACTCTTCAATTCTTCATTTCAACAAGTTCAATATAATATATTATTTTCATATTCATATCTTTGAATATTGCATTACTTTTGCTTTAATTCCACGACCAAAATTTAGAAGCAAAAAAAAAAGTGAACTTAAATAATTTGCCAAATGGGTGATGAGGCGGATGCTACGGTGAGAGAGCACATCATATCTCTCACCGGTGGGTTGAAGTTATAACCATTTGATGACGAGGGTACATAGATCAAATCATGTGCTATCCACACACAATTATTTTTTGTTGCTAATTTTTTTTTTCTCTCCGGCTTTCTCTTAAATTATTTTTCTGTGACAAATTACCATCTAATTTAAATGAAGATACATAGTTCTTTATAATAATGGAAAAAAATAATTCGGTCTTTTTTCGAAAAAAAAATATTAAGATATTTTATTCAGTAAAAAATTCCAGTTTTTTCCGAAAAAAATATTTTTTTATCTTTTTTTACAAAAAGTTTTCGATTTTTGTCAAAAAATCTTTTGATTTCGGATAAAAAACAATTTTGGAGTTTTTTCCGAAAACAAATTTTTGATCTTTTTTGGAAAAAAATATATGATATTTTATTCGGAAAAAAAGTTCTTGATTTTTTCCCAAAAAAAGTTTCCGATCTTTTTTTGGAAAAAAATTCCGATATTTTATTTGGAAAAAAGTTCCCAATTTTTCCGGAAAAATGTTTCCGAATTTTTTTGGGAAAAGTTTTTCAATTTTTTATCGAAAAAAATGTTCCCGAATATTTTGGGGAAAAAAGTTTCGACTTCAAATAAAAACAATTCCGAAGTTTTTTCTGGAAAGAAAGTTTCCTATTTTTTTTTTAAAAATATGTTCCGATATTTTATTCGAAATAAAAATTTCGGATATTTTCCGGAAAAAAATTTATGATATTTTTTCAAAAAAAATTGATTTGGTTGAACAGTAAAAATTTGTATTTCTTTGACAAAGAACAAACTATAAAAAAAGACCAAGATTAAATGTGTGGTGTTGTTGGTTTTTTTAGAGAAAAAAATCAAGTATATGAAAGAACACATGCAATATATCAATCCAACGGTTCTTATTATTTATAGCATCAGCCCACCGGTGAGAGACATGAGTTGCTCTCTCACCGTAGCATCCGCCGATGTTTGAATCCTTTGCTTATTCTATTTCAATGTTGTCGATCACGTGCTTTGGAATATTTAGAAGGATTTGTTTAACGAATTTAATGTGCACTAATTTGTAGGATTAGACCATTGACATTACCTCCTCACCTAGTCTATACAACCTGACAAAAGCTATTACACACTTTGTTAAAAATAATTAATGTTAGTAATTTGATTTGATAACTGATCTACTATAATTTGATGTAACCATTTTTCTTGATTTGACCGCTGGTCCCAATAAAATTCACATGTTTAGTTGTTTAGGGAGTACTAGTACTTGTGTCAAAAAAAGAAAAAGAAAAGGAGTACTGGTAATAATACCAATCAATTTACTAGGGGCATTTTCTTCTAAGAAATATACCTAGCAATAACTTGAGCGCAAATGTTTGATAAATTATTTTTGAAAAACTATATTAAAACTCTGTACATTATAGAAGAATTATTTAGAAGAATTCAAATTTTATTTTAGTATGAATAATTTTTTGTTAAGTTTTATAACTTATATATATATATATATATATATATATATATATATATATATAGTTTGTTAAATTATACTTACTTTTTGTTAAACTCTAAATTATTATGATGTTCTTTTTCTAAACCTCAGACCGTTAATATAGGAAAAAAAATACTAGCTATGTACTACTTTCTATTTTCTATTTTAGTAAAAATACTAATAATGAATTGGTTTAAGTGGTAAGAAATTTAGTCCCCTTAAATATGTGGTCAAGAATTCGATTAATCATCGCTAACGGTAGTAGAAATTCCGTACTAATAACATGGTATAAAAAAAACCAAAGAGTAAGGTGATTAGAGAATATATCTTCTATCTCACTACAATCAAGCTAGGTGATTAGAGAAGCTTGGTAGGTGTTGAAAGTGCCATTCTACATGAAGTTGAACGCAAAACTTAATTTTGTCTTTTATTTTATTTTTCAAAAAGAGATTACCTCTAATTTCTTTGTGAAACAAACCGTAACAATTTCAATTTCTACCCATTTAAATGGAAGGAAATAAAAAAAATGAAAGGAAATAAAAGGGTCAAAATGTTGGTGGAAAAAACTAAGATCAATGGAATGCAGTGATTTGTATAACATGACTAATAAAGGAAGTGATTTACAAGTGTAAAATAAAAATGGAAAATAGAAATAGCAATCCAACTCTTTTTATAAAAAGAAAAAGAGGAAGCTTATTTTTTGGGTCATGCTAACTGGTGCCCCGGGGCACTAGTTAACGAACTAAAAGAGAAAATTTTGCAGTGAAAATAACACTTTATTCACGTTTAAGAAGTTAACGGCACAAATTTCAATAAACTTTTACTTTATTTTAAATCCTTACTATGTAGTATTTTTCTAATTTTTTACTGTGACCAAAAAGTGTTTGGCTATCAGAATCGGGGATATCACGGATTTGAATTCTTTTATGTTTAATTATAGTCATTAGTCAATATATTTATGAGGTTAAATTTAGAGTGGAGAATATGCTACGGTCTAAGATTAAAAAAAAATCATATACTATTATCACTTATGTTCGAACCCGGGTCATAACGTCCGGCCTGACAATTTTGGCATGAGCTAGGACTTCTAGACTATGATTTTTTTATTCAAACATAAAATATTTAAATCCGTACCGTATCATAGATTAGTCTTTGAAAGGAAGTCTTACGATGCAATTTATTTATTGATTTTCTTTAAATATATTGAATCTCGAATAAAAAAATCTTACTTTATATAATATTGTAAATTGTTAGATTGTAGATTTACAGTCGTTTCAGAGTTAGTCAAATCATTACATTAAAAAGAAAAAGAGTTGATAAAACCATTAATTTGATTAAATGAGATACCATTATCACTTACCATTTCGTAAAATATTGGTGTGAGATTAAGAATTAGAGGGTTTGTAGATTGGGGAAGAATATGTATAGAAAATATGTACAAATCACAGAATATATCTTACTATCAAGATAATGATTTTGGTGATGATAATTAATTAATTATATACAAGTTGTTTGTATGTCATAATTCTATGTGAATATAATGTTGATAATATTAAAGAAATACTAATAATTTGAATAAGATAGAAAACAAATATTTTATACGTATGATGATTGAGAATGGAGAAATAGTGAGAAAGGAAAATGCCAACAAAATAAGTGTCGGCGGTGGTTGGTGTTGTTTTGTTTGAGTGATGAAGCATAGTCATAGTGATCTGATCTTAATTTGTTGAATTCATGATGTTTGAATATGTTACGTGAAAAATAGTGTAAAGTGCCACAACACGATACTACGGTGAATGAGGATCTATTGCAGTTGTTTATGTTTTTTGAGCATGTTTGGGGATTTAAATTGCATACAGTTTTGACCACATTTAGTTTTGCAGTTATAATAGATTTGACTATCTGATAATGGTCGAACGATTCAAATTAAAGTAATTTATTCTTTTATTTAAAATTATTTTAAATTTGAATTGTTTGATCTTGATCGGACAATCAATTATATCTTAATTATAGGACTTAATCCAGTTATATATATCTTCATCCAATTCGTATCCTATGTTTGCAAAATATAAATGATTCCTCAACAGTTGGCATGGGGGTGTTGTGGTCCTTGGTGTGGGGCAAAGCATGGAGCAACCAAATATGGCGGTGGGGTTCTTTCATGTTTGTGTAACTTTTGTGTCCTTAGTCAATGTGTATATATGTCTCTTTCTTCTTTTTTTATGCAAACAAATTTAGTTATTTATATTTTACAGACAACAATGTACATTGTACACCCTCGTTATAAGGGAAAAAAAAACTAATTAAACAATGATTTATAATAAAAAAAATTCTTGTAAATTTATTAATATATAACTTTGAATTTGTATATAAATCATAATTAATGCAAGTAAAAGATAAAATTAGATGTGTCAACTCTTTTTGTAATATGTATATAGCTTCTTTTTATTTTAGGATACAATGGGACGAGATTAGAAGAAGAAGAAGAAGAACTACCACAAAACAAAACTAGTTAGGGGAGAGATACATCACCATAATTAAACATTGCATGATCAAAACTTGCATCGCCTTTGGAGGAGGTGGTTGATCGAAAAACAAAGTGTACTTACCAGATGCACGACCCTTATTTGTAAGGACATTGGCACACATGTAAGTTTCTTGATAGACATAAAAAAAATTAACATTCCAATTTAGCTTCATAATGAATTTTATCTTTTTAATGACGCTTCACCTTGCAACGCTACATATTTTTAGACAATTGATACTCCGGTTATCCAATTTCATTTGCACTTCTAAATATGTTGCACCATATTCTTCTCATCGCCACACACAATCTTTCATAAAGGCCCAAAGATCAGCCATATAAGATGCATGAAGTTTGATCAAGTGGATACCAATCCAATTCCAAATTTTACCGTTAATTTAAATGACTATCAATAATCAATCAAATAATTTTAGTTATTTTATAAATATGATATAAATTTATTTAACAGTAAATTTTATAAAATTTATATTCGTTAAAACATTTGTATAAAACACTCTCGGAAACGAACATGATGATGCCAATTAACCATCACATAAATCATAGGCATAGTGGTCCATTCCATCAAAGAGTATTGCATAAATCATTATGTTCTTGAGGGATTATGTTAGCCTTAAGCTTTAAGGTACAATAATTAAATACACATTTTCATCAATAAAATAATCAAATACATTTACATGGGACATCTTGGTTAAATACAAGATTTACAAAAATACCACGGTCATGTATTTTTGGTAAAGAAGATAAAATAAAAAAGAATAATTAAAAAAGATGCTATTTAGTTCAATAAGCATCATACGATTTTGAATGAATCACCATATTCATCTCAAAATTGTAAGATTATCCACTCTCTTTGAATAAAATTGGTTTTTATATTGAACTTGTATAAAAATGTTATATGCCATTTTTCTTTAGATAGTAAATTTTCTTATCGTGCGTGAATACAACTTATATTGATAGGATAGGAGACCACATGAATATTTAGTGTATGCGACTCTTGTCTTGTATTTTCCTAAATTGAATAATTAAACTCAATTACACGAGCTTTCCAAAAATGATAAAACACATAAAAGTTGGAAGGTGATATGTGAATAATGAGTTAATTATATGAGAAAAATATGAAAAAACAAATTTCCCTATGTTTTTGACTATTTTTTAACACCAAATGTCAAAGACTATAGATGCCCAAATTGTTAGCGCAAGGTTGATTTTTCTTTGATAAAAATGAATAAACAAACTTGCAAAACAAACCATATCATATGTAAGATTTATGGGATGATAAATTGGAGAGAAAGAAAGAGATGAAAAATAAAAGAGAAATATTGGTGGGGTAGAGTGCAAGGTTGGTCTATGATGAATTTAAGAAGTGGTTAGTTCAAATGGATATGGAAAGACCACCCTACATTCAAACTAAGGAAGGGGTTTTCCATAGAGCATTACTTTATTATTATTTATAGAGAAGAAGCTTTCTTCTATTAGAAAATAGACAAAACTAGGCATGGTGTAATTTAACTTAATTTAAAGTTTTAAATAATTCATTTATATTTTTTCATGTCAAAAAGTATATGTTTAAACATAAAAAATGACGGATATATTTTTTCATGTTTTATCTATGTATGTGAAAGGAAAAAAAAAGATAAATAACCTTTTAAAACAAGTCGTTGGGTTTGGTCTAATAGTGACAAAATATCAGTGAAATTTACACATACACGTTTTATGGATAAATAATGTAGCAAATAAATTTAAAAGAGATTTAATATTAATAAATGTATTTGTAAATATTATTTGAGTTATAAAATCACTCTAAACTTTTGCTATAAAAAATATTTATTTACCCTATAAACATATATATGTATCCTCCAAAAGAACCAACCATTCCACTAATCGTTAGTTGGTTCAGTGGTGATTGACGGTGAATTTGGTAGGGATGACTATGGTTCGATCCCCCACAACTGCAATCGGGAGGGGACTGAAATCATTTAATGCCAGAACTGACTCCCGAACTAGTTTAAACTGGTAGTAAAAAAAAAAACATTCCTATTAAAAAACAAAAACAAAAGCAGCACACTCAAGTTAGAACTTAGAAGCATCTGTCTTAGCTGTGTGTTGTAGCCATCTATATCTCTCTTTCCCTTTATACCTTTATATACCCTTCCTCTATTCTCATTTTTCCCACTTCACATTCTTCTTCTCTCTCTCTCTCAATTCCTCATTTTCAGGTCTGTCCTCTCTTCAACCTCATTTTCATACTTACATTTCCTACTTTTTATTTTCCATGTCACTTACTTAATTCATTGTTTAGTCCAAGGTTTTTGTTTTTTCATGTATTTTAAGCTTTAACATCTAAATTTCATTTTTGTTTTCATTGGTATTTGAGAAATTGGATCAATGTTTATAGATCTCTCTCATTTCATTGATGTGTTGATGATGTGGACTTTGTCACTGTGTACTTGACTAGTCTAAGTCTTGTAACTCATTCAATTTGCATTGAATATGATGAATTTTTATTATAAAAATAATCTTTTTATTTTATTTTAGTAACATTTACTCTTCATTGTCTCATCTTGAATTTACCATTTTGGAAATGTGGTCTAAAGTTATATGTTTTCACTCTTCTTCATATCATATATTCAGATCTGTAGTTGTTTATGCTTGCTTTGGTTCAATTAGAGTTCTTAGATCTTGCTTTATACATTCCATTTTCTGTTGAATAATTTTCTGTTTTTAGTATATGTTAAATTTTGCAAGATCTGGTTTAAGCTATTTTGTTAGTGGCTTTAGATTTAAGTAAATTGTTGACAAATGTTGAGTGTTAGTCAAATTATAAAGATTTATATTATTAATTAATTATGTATTGGAGAATAAGTTTCAAGTTTGAACTTCGAGTGAATATTAATTTTTTCGAGTAAACCGTCATTTTGATCTTAAATATGTGAGTCAGCTTAACTATAGTCGTTGAATATATCGAAACATCGAATACATCCATGCGTGGATCTTTTGTTAGTAATTTTATAGATCAAACCGGCAAACCAAAGACACATTCGACGATCAAACTAGTAACATAAGATAAATTGAGGATCTGACTAAAAATTTTGATACATTCATAGACTATATAGTGACACTTGTTTACTCTATATATTTACATTATTATATTTTTCACTTTGACAACTAGTAAATTTTTGTTGAGATCTAACTTTGTGGAGATTTTTTCTTTTAGGAATTTGGAGAGAGTAGTGATATTTGTAAGCAAAGTATAAACATTCAAAAATGAAGATTTCAATGATTTTTCTTGTTAGCAACATTCTGCTGCTTCTAAGTTCATCAGCATTTGCCAAAACTGTTAGTCCACCCGCTCCGAGTCCAACTCCAACACCCGCACCAGCACCGGCACCCGATTTCGTAAACCTAACTGAATTACTCAGTGTTGCTGGTCCATTTCACACTTTTCTTCAATACCTTGAATCCACAAAAGTGTTAGACACATTCCAAAACCAAGCAAATAACACTGAAGAAGGAATCACTATCTTTGTACCAAAAGACAGTGCCTTCACATCATTGAAAAAACCTTCTTTATCCAAACTCAAAGATGATGACATTAAAAAAGTGATCCTTTTCCATGCATTGCCACATTTCTATTCACTAGCTGATTTCAAAAACCTTAGCCAAACTAGCTTAACTCCCACATTCGCCGGTGGTGATTACACGCTGAATTTCACCGATGATTCTGGAACCGTTCACATTAACTCAGGATGGTCTATTACTAAGGTCACAAGTGCAGTTCACGCAACCGATCCTGTTGCTATATATCAAGTTGATAAGGTTTTGCTTCCTGAGGCCATTTTCGGCACTGATATTCCACCAGTCCCAGCTCCTGCACCGACACCTGATATCGCGCCTGCAGCTGATTCTCCAACTGAACATAGTGCTGACAGCAAATCCTCTTCACCTTCGTCTTCGCCCGATCGTTCATCTTCTTACAAGATTACAAGCTATGGAATCTGGGGCAACATTGTCTTGGCAACTTTTGGTGTGGTGGTGATGCTCTTGTGATGATGATAATGAGGAATTTATTGAGTATTATTTAATTTAGATTTATTATGTTTATGTATCTACTTTTGATGCTACTTGCTTTGATTTGAATCAATTTTTTTGTGAACATAATGTGTTATTCAATACATGTATGAGAATGTGATTTGTGTTAAACACTTAAAAAAAAATTAAATAAATAAATAAATAACTGGTAGCATGTGATTGTCATGTTATATTATGCAGCAACAGTTGTATATCTATCTAACCTTTTCTTGAAGAGTTTTAATGCCAATGCCATCAATCACTAATCACTCAGAAAGTTATTAGATTGTTAGCCTCCTTAAGGAATGTTACCTGAAATTGGATGGCTGAGATTTATGAGCTCCTTGTCTATGTCCTGGTTTGCTAAAAATTTACGGATAGTTTATAGTGAATTAACTACGAATCACTTATAAGTTAGTTTTAGCTTATAGCTGATAGCGGATAAAATTGAGAGAAAAAAATGATAAATTGTATGGTACTTGAATTAACTTGCCACAAACTGCTACATACTAAGTCAAAATAAATTATAAATTTGTCGACAAACGACGATTATCAAACAAGTCTTTTCTAAGCGAATTAAGCTCAAACAAGTCTTGAGCTTAATTAAGCTTATAAGCTTAAGTGTTTTGCCAAACAAATCCTAAATAAAAATACAGATTTATAAAAATTGTAATTTGATATAATGGGATATTTTAAAGGTCCAGCTCCTCACGAGTCACCCGACATATTTTTTTCTAATGCTGGTGGGCATGTGATAGGAGAATTTTGGCAATGCAGATCTTAGATCTTGTGAGTGTTATTAATCATAATCTGGTTACTATTATACCAAATATTGATAACATTTTGTTTTAAGAAATGTTATAAAATTAACACGGTAAGGTTTATTTTGAGACCATTTCAAATTACTAACAAAATAATTACAATTTTTATTACCAATTATGAGTCACTTTCCTCTTGATTTGTTTATGCCAAAATAACTTTCATTTTGAAGGATTAATTTATAATAAACTATATCACTTCAAAAGTTAAGTATATCTTCAAAAAAGAATCTTAGGTGTCTACCTCTACCACGATCATTTTGTGCAATTTGTTGGTTACATGAGAGAAAAGAAAAGCAACAAAAACAAAGGGATTATTTCCTAACAAAAGCTATCCCCAAACATCCGCATGAAGAGCATTGGACAACATTTTATGCGGTTTTGATCATGGACAATGTTGTAAATTCAAATTCTACTTCAACACCAACAAGAATGAAGAGTGGAGCAAATACTAATCACAATAAAATTAATTGGCTAATTAACTTATCAATTATGTGTAAAGCAAAACTCACAATCAAACCAAAACATAAGATAAAAAGAAAGAGAAACAAACAAACCAAAGTTATTTACGGGCACAACAATGATCTATATATAGGGGGATATTAACTCTTTGATCTACTATCTACAAGTCTTAACGTGAAATATAAAAAATTTATAAGATAATAGAGAGTTCTCTAATAACAAATCATATTTCTTATCAATTTTCCTAACCTCTCATACAACAAAAGAGTTACAAATGTGATCAAGAAGTCATTCTCAATTGCTCAAAAAGAGCGATCTCCGATTTCTTTCATTTTCTATTGAAAATTTATCTTCCCACTCCCGCGTTTCTTTTTAACACCCCCCCCCCCTACAATATAGAACAAGTGTTTCAACCGTTTTATTTGCACTCACCTATTTGTTAGTTTCGTAAGCCTCTGACAGCTATTCTTTCGGGTTATGTTTCCTGAGAAAAAAAAACTCAAAAAAATTCGGTAAACATTTTCCGAATGTTTCAAAAATTCGGTTCGTATATACCGAAATAATGGTTCAAGGACATAAATGGAAACCAGAGGGTAAAAGAGAAAGATGGGAGGTGGGAAGAGAAATTTTCTTTTCTATCAACCCCTTACCTGATAGAGTCCTCTTTGTTGTTGGGCCTTGGAATAATGGAACGATATCCTATCTTGAAAGGCCGGTAGTCCAATAAGGATATATTGGGAGGAAATTACTTTTGCCGCCCTATAGGTTACTTGCGCGCCCTATATGTTTCCTATTTTACTCTTCCGCTATTTAAGTAGCGGATGTTATAAAAATGATTAATTTTTTAAAATTGTTGTTGCTACTTAAGTAGCGGACGTTATAATTGTAGGGTGTTTTTGAGAGTATTCGCTACTTAAGTAGAGAATAGAGATCCGCTACTTCAATAGCGATATTTAAGTAGCGTATAAGAGTATTTTGATAAAATTGTAGGGTGCGCGAAAAAAAATATAGGTGGCAAAATGACTTGTGATGTTGGTATGGGATAGTGGCATAAAATGTTGTGAAATTGAAAGAGCCAAAAATAATATTTATCATTCATGGCTTTGTAGAATTTTTAATGTCTGGAGGTATTCATCATTCATGGCTTTGTGATGTTTCAAAGATTCTCTCACTGCACATTGCTGATGTAGAAATGCTGCCTAGCTCTATAGGTAAGAATTCTGATAACAATATGAGAATATGCCCGACTTTTGTACTAGTTGTTGTTGTTAGCATTTGCAAGAGATTACTTCTCATCTGCATCATGCAAAAATGGAAGGTAATAGTAAAAAGAACACATTGGATATCAATTTGTAGTTAGTAATTTAGTATTGTCTAATGTACTAATCAGTATATAATTATCTTAAATACCATTTGACCCAATTTATTTTAGACCTTTTACTCCATATAAGAAGAAGTTGGGCCAAACAGCTTTTTATTTTTTTATATTTTAAAGTACTTGATTAAAAAAGTAGCTTAATTTATTTGTGTAAAATTAACAAATAATGAGCTTCCAACAAAGTTAGTATATGGAGTAATATAATTATTATGGTAAAAAAAATACACTTTTTACTATTAATTTATCTTCTATAAATTAATTTATCAGATATTCATTATTTTTTTTTATCTACCCACAAAAAATAATTAAGTAATTGATTGTGATTTGATGATGAGTGACAGGTGTCAATGAATGTTACGATATGGAAAAGTGAAATAAAAGGAAGGAACATTTGATTTGATTGATTTTGTTAGTATAATATTGTTCTCATTTCCTTACCCTTCGCTGCTCCTTTCACCAAAACGTTTTTTACTCTCCACCCCATTTCCACACTTTCCTACAAACAAACACAACACACACTTCTTTTTTTCATTTTTTCTTTCGTACAAAAATGATTCATTTCAATCTTAACCCATAAGGTACGTTTTTTTAATTTCTTATACGAATCTTCCATTTCATTTGTTATTCAATTCAATCATCGTTTATTCCAATGTATTGTTTTTGTTTGTTCGTTCAGTGTGTTCTTCCAACTGTTTGATTATTTTCCCCAACCAACTTCATCATGTCTAGTTTTGTGGGTGTCATTGTTTCTGATCAAGAACTTCAGAGCCAGTTCACCCAAGTCGAATTGAGAACACTCAAATCAAAAGTAAGGTTTTTTTATTTCTTCCTCATTAATATGAATCTAGATTTATTTGAAATTTGAATGATCAATGTGTTTGTGTTGTTTTTTTTCAGTATGTTTCTGCAAGGACTCAATCAGGTCGTGTTACTGTCGGAGATTTGCCTCCCATTTTCAAAAAATTGAAGATTTTCGCTGAGCTTTTTACCGAGGATGAGATTAAGGCGGCATTGGCAGAGTCGTACCAGAACATGGATGATGAAATTGACTTTGAATCCTTCCTCAGGGTGAGTCCTTATTTGTTTTTGTGTTCCTTATATGATTCTTCTGTCTTAGAATATGTGTGTTCATTGCTTTCCTAGAAGAAATAGTATGAACATGGAGAAATTGCACCCATATATGATTATATTCCCTCGATTTAGGAAAATACATTGACATCTCAATTGCCCGAATCTCCACCTCTATTATGTAAAAATAGAGGGTGTGTATGTGTTTTGTTTAAGTAAATTAAGAGGAGCTGTATGCAATTTTCCCAACAAATAAGAGTGGTTAGCGTGTTCATTTGAAAAATAGAACGGGTGTGGCAGTTAGTTATGCATTCCTCAAAGTGAATGAGTGCAATTTTCCACAAGAGTATACAAGAATGTTGTTTGATGCTCAATTTGTCTCTAGAGTCTTAGCATGTAGGCACCTAACTTGAAAGTATACTTTTGTTTTTGTTTTAAATGTCTGCATAGGAAGGTATATTCAGTTTATTTGTAAGTGATTTTATAGGTATTATCTATATTGAACCTGGCAGCTTATTTATTGACATTGTGTGGTAGGCACATGTAAACTTGCAAACACGAGCTATAGCAAAAGATGGTGGTTCAAAAAGTTCTTCATTTTTGAAGACAGCTACAACGACTGTTCATCATGCAATTAATGAATCTGAGAAGGCTTCTTATGTTGCACATATTAACAGTTACTTGGCCGAAGATAAATTCTTGAAGCAGTTTCTTCCGATTGATCCGTCTACAAATGCATTGTTTGATCTTGCTAAAGATGGAGTCCTGCTCTGGTAAATGATCAGCGCCAACCACACGATAATTTTTTTTAAAGATTATAACCATTTCTCTGTCTAATTTTATTGTTTTATTTTACTGCTGCAGCAAACTTATTAATGTCGCCGTTCCTGGGACCATAGATGAGCGAGCTATCAATACAAAACGGGATCTTAATCCATGGGAGAGGAATGAAAACCACACCCTTGGCCTCAATTCAGCAAAGGCTATTGGGTGCACAGTGGTTAATATTGGTACACAGGATATGGTTGAAGGAAGAGTAGGTTCAATCTTCCTTTTGTCCCTAGCTTCTCCTGTTTTGTGATTTTGACTACCTAAATTTTGACAGACTTTAACTCTTTCATTTTGAAAATTGTGTTGTTTGTTTATTTGTAGCCTTATTTGGTACTTGGTCTGATTTCACAAATAATCAAGGTATACCACTGAAACCTACTCCTATTATCATTGCATTATACGGGGCTTGACACCATTCTGATTTTGATTATTCATTGGAATGACTTTTTAACTTACGGTGTCTTGTGTTTGTCTGTCTTTTCATTATGTGGAAACGTTAGATTCAATTGTTAGCTGATCTCAATCTAAAGAAAACTCCTGAACTTTTGGGATTAGTGGAAGATGATAAGGTGATATTGGATAATATTGTTCCTTTTATTTGTAATTTACAAGTCCTGTGATATTCTTTCCTTTACATTTGTCAGTACTGCAATTAAATTAAACTTCTTTATTACATTATGACAAAATGGCAGGATGTGGAGGAGCTTATCAGTTTACCACCTGACAAGGTTTTATTGAAATGGATGAATTTCCATTTGAAGAAAGCTGGATATGAGAAACAAGTTACAAATTTCTCTTCTGATGTAAAGGTGAGGGAAATTCTATTTCTGTTACTCTAATAGAAGCTGTTGGAAATGATGAAAATAAGTAGTTACGGTATCGTGTAAATAAATAATATAGGGTGTATATATATATATATGTGTGTGTGTGTGTGTGTGTGTGTGTGTGTGTGTGTGTGTGTAGAAAACACAAATCCCGTCACTTGCTTTCTCGTTTTTTTCTTTCTCGACATGGTGTCAGTTATATTTTCATCATTTCTAACACTTAAAAGTACTTTAGGATTTAGCTCCTCTAGAGCAATAAACTGTTGAAGAAATTGAGGAGGTAAAACAATTAATGAGCTAGTATTGTACCGAATCACTGTGTGGCACATTTTCCTCACATAGCAGATGTTTGATAGATGTAAACAGATGCAACATGGTTCTAAGTTGTGTGGATCTATTTTATCTTTAATGTTTTCTTTTTGCAGGATGGAGAGGCTTATGCTTACTTGCTTAGTGCCCTTGCTCCGGAAGTTTCAGGCCCATCTGCCTTGGCCACAAAAGATCCAACAGAAAGAGCAAATATGGTTCTTGAGCAGGCAGAGAGATTAGATTGCAAGAGATACCTCACTCCAAAGGACATAGTGGATGGGTCGCCTAACCTTAATCTTGCATTTGTTGCTCAAATATTCCAGCATAGGTATGGTTACTTTTAAGATGTTTTAAATGTACTATCTACTTTGTTGTAAGTTTATACATTAAGAATATTGTGGGACATGCTTCCGAGAACCCTTTTTTTTTTCTTTAACATTTTTATTAGGAAAAGAGTGGCTCCTCTAACTTTTTAAATAGGCTTCTGACTTCTCAGTATCAGGTTCATTATTAATATCTTATGAATATAGAAAGATCGTTCTTTCTTAGAACTCTTTCCACTAGACTGGAACTTTCCCTATCGGATAAAAGACGGGGCAGTTGATTCATTTATTAGGAACAAGTCAAGTATGGAGGCGTACTGAATGTGGAGTTAGAAAATGTTTAGATGATGGAGATTGTGACTTTCATTTTTATATATAAAAAATGTCTGGTATTTGCACTTGTGTAGGAATGGCCTTACAGCTGACACGAAGACAATGTCCTTTGCTGAGATGATGACTGATGATGCACAGACATCTCGGGAAGAAAGATGCTTCAGACTCTGGATTAACAGTCTTGGAATTGCTACTTATGTCAATAATATTTTTGAGGATGTCAGAAATGGGTAACCTTTCCACTATTCAATTGGTTCATCATCTGCATTTTCCTTACTCTGTTCACATTTGTCATCTACTTATTTAGTTGAGATTTTTCCTTGACCTAACTACTTTTTTTTTTAAACACCTTGACCTTATGATTTTCCTTATTTCCTTTTCCACAGATGGGTTCTATTAGAAGTTCTTGATAAGGTTTCGCCTGGATCTGTCAATTGGAAACAGGCGACAAAGCCTCCCATAAAGATGCCATTTCGAAAAGTTGAGAATTGCAACCAAGTTATTAAAATTGGGAAGGACCTAAACTTTTCCTTAGTAAATATTGCTGGTAACGATATTGTACAAGGGAATAAGAAGCTCTTACTAGGTTAGTTTCAATGATTTTCAGCTTTATGGTAGATTGATATTGTTGGTGCTGTGAATATGTTTGTTTGATGGTTTCCTTTCCTTTTAATATCTGCTTGGCTTCTTTATCCTCACTCATTGGATATTTTGGTGGATCAATGCTAGCATAGGAATGTCTGACAGGAACTTCCATCTCTGTTTGTCGTACAGCATTTATGTGGCAGCTAATGAGATTTACTATGCTTCAACTTCTGAAAAACTTGAGGTCACATTCCCAAGGTAAAGAGATTACTGATGCTGATATATTGAACTGGGCAAACAACAAAGTGAAGAGAGCCGGAAGAACATCTCAAATGGAGAGTTTCAAGGTAATAAAGCAGAAAATAACCAGTTCTTACTATATTGATATTAACATGTATTTGTGTATACCGTTCTTGCTACTCTTATATTTACATTTATCTAAAACAATTATCAGTCTTAGATATTATTTGCTTTCATGTTGATATTTGCTAATAGTAGAGATTGATTTTATTAAACCTTTAGAATTAAGAAAAGGACTGTGAAATGAAGGATACACAGTGGTTGCTACGATGCTTGGACTACTACACAGTTTTTAGATTTATTAATTTATTTTAATTCACCAGGATAAGAATCTTTCCAACGGCATTTTCTTCCTTGAGCTTTTGAGCGCTGTAGAGTCAAGAGTAGTCAACTGGAGTCTAGTTACTAAAGGGGAGACTGGTATGTCAACTTTGCATTCGACTTGAAAGTATTTAATTTCTTATCAAGCATTTAATTTAACATTTATGTGATTGTGATGTGAATATGTTATCTACAAACAACAATTGAAATTTTAAAATGTAATTTGTTGGACAAATTGCAGATGATGACAAGAAGTTGAATTCAACATATATAATCAGTGTCGCACGAAAACTTGGATGCTCCATTTTCCTGTTACCTGAGGACATAATAGAGGTAATGTCATCAATCTTAAATGTAATTTTGCCGTGCTCCATGAAAACCCCAACTTCAATGATTTTGTTCAGTTGAGGAGTGCTAGCAACACACTTTCTTTTATTGGTTAAAATTTATATGGACTCCACCAAGTAACACAGATCCCATAAAAATTTGGCAGGACTCATGAATTTTAACCAATAAAAATTTGTATTGTTAGCATTATTGTTGTTAGTTTGGTCAATGTTATAGAATATAATAACCTCTCTATATACACATATTATGTATTCATTGAGCTTCTTACCTACATACTTAGTTCTTTTGTTATCATTGTAAGAGAGACGTTTCAAAATAGAACACTAGTGTACAATGCCGAGAAGTTTTATTTGTGTGGCTTAAGCTTATTCTGGCATTTAACCATGACAGGTTAACCAGAAGATGATACTTACTTTAACTGCTAGCATCATGTACTGGAGCCTGCAGCATTCAGACGAAAACATCACCCCAGAAGCATCGCCTGTAGCTTCAGCCGATGGTGAACATGAAACAGTGTTTGCCACTGAGGTATCCAATTTATCCATTGATGATGATGTTTCAGAGAATAAACCTGAGGAAGAGGGAAGCTCTCCTTAAGTTGGTTGGCAACGTGGAATCTCTGCCGACATTAAAAAAGGAAGTCTGTTAAAAGGTTGAAGTAATAAACCACAGGATGAGGGAGAACAATTTTTTTTTGTTTATAGAGCAGAAGGATGAAGCCAGCCTCTTGTTGCTCGGCGCAAAAGAAAGAGCTTATATTTTTTTATGAAAAACCACAGATAATAGAACGATTTTGTAAAATTTCTTTTAGAATTTTTATACTTTAGGTATATTCTTTGACAAAAACCGTATGCATTTTTTCCCAATAATAAGAAAAGGGAGGAAGGCATCCGTTTTATTTTCTATCTGATAGCCAAGATAACTCCTAATCCTTGCTTGCGGAGACTTGCCTCCACTCCATTTTAGTGACTGGTTTTTCTTGTTAAGGTCTTGGGATTCCTGTATTAGGCAGATAGTTGGAGACAATGCATTCCAATTCTTCTGTTTTCCTTCAAATACAAAAAAATATTCTTGGTTTCTGTTCTTGACTAGGTTCTGACTTCTGAGTATTGCCAACAGAAATTTGAAATTCAATTGGTTTGAAACTGAAAGGAAATATCTTTACATTTAAAGCCATGCTTATGTTGTTTCATCATTAAAATGATAGCAAATTAATGTATTCTAGTAATTGTGCACAAACTTAAATATGAATATATCGAGTTTCACTTTTACTCGAATTTTTGTTCATCTCAAATGATACCCTATAGAAAGAATTTGATATATATGTTGAATGAAAATGTTAAAAGAATCGCATTGAGTACTGAATATAATACCCACTCACATTGATTAACCGTCTTGCAGCTCTTGCTATTGTGCCATAAGTGTCACACACAATGAATGATTTGTCTCATAAATTGGGTGGTAGGAATATGAAATTGGATCCTTCCTCGCATTCTATTTTGGTACAGATATACTTGACCATTAATGGGTATTATAACGTGATTATAGAACAATTCATACGTATCATGTTACAGTTATAGTAGTTCTTGTGAACATAATATTCACCATTATCACTTTATGACTTGGCGGCAATATACCCACCAACTCTCACAAATCACATGAACAAATATCAGCAACAATCAGTGGCGGAGCTAGACGAAAAGTTTGGGAGGGGCCGTAACGGCACTAAAAAAAATTATGGGAGTTAAAAATGTATAAATATGAAAAAAATCAATAAAACGTAAAAAATGCAGCCAAAAGGGCTTGAACCCGGAACATTTAGGTTACTGGGCGCGCAGCTCAACCACTTGGCCAATACTTTTCAAGCAAAAGTTAACACGCCTTATTAATATATATATCATAAGACCTATAAAAAATGCAAAAAAAAAAAAGCTGGGGCGGGCCATGGCCCTGTTCAGCCCATTAAGGGCTCCGCCCCTGGCAACAATTCTATGTCTCCTTTTTTGAAAGTTTAATCCGACTTATTAGTCAATTTGAAAAACTATTATGTATAAA
The DNA here is from genome assembly GCA_030408175.1 of Trifolium repens. Lineage (NCBI taxonomy): Eukaryota > Viridiplantae > Streptophyta > Magnoliopsida > Fabales > Fabaceae > Trifolium > Trifolium repens. The sequence goes on from CP125844.1 coordinate 58,146,708, forward strand.
GGCACTTTTAAAAGAAAATATTTGACGAACTTCTGAAAAGGCTAATAGAATTTTTAATATCTTAATATTAGACATCTGGAGAAGGCACTTAGGGTCGATTTTGACACGTGTCAAGCTCTCACCCCATCTTAATTTCAGTTAATTTGATTCCAATTTTCAAATTTCAAACATAAGGAATAAGGAATCAAACAATAGCTGTAAAGATTCTCTCATCCTTCTCCTTATGCATTTGCACTTGGGCTTTCTAATCTCATGTTATTTATATGTCTGCTATATTTGGTATTAAAAATCCATGAAGGTAGTGAATCTCTTATCAAGGGAGCAAGATCGTCATGGTGCTAATGGAATTGATCCCTCAAAGTACTTTGCAACATTATTCCTGACTCCTTTTGTCTAACATTTGACTTGATTGATATCTAATGGGGAATGTAACACTATATATGTAACATGTTATCAAACCCTCATAGGGTCACATGGAATTTATCTATAGTTGATTGAAGTATGTACATGTTTTCTTTTATTCAATAGTTTATAGACTACGTGTGACTCGACACCAAATGACCTTGCTTACTAAGATAGCAAGATCGCCATGGTGCTAAAGTAGAAACAATATACCAAATTTTTTGACTCGACACCAAATGGCCTTGGTTTTGAAATTTTGATTTTCGTTTTTGCAGATATTATTGAGAAGATAAAGTTAATGATCGATGGCTGAAGCTTTTGGTGGTAAAACTTGCGACATTTTTTCATCTTTAGCTTTTGGCTTTTTGTGGTATTTACTTTGTCTTGCTATTTCAAAATTTGCCATTCTTAATGACACATCTTTTGTTCTACTTAAATGATGCCTCTTTTCAAGTAAAAAGCATGTCTTGAGTTTGATAATTATAGTCTATCATTAGTTATATCAGGGTATGTTTCATTTTTTTACTTAAGGGTTTAGCATAGGTTAGATTTTTCTATTGGTACTATAATTTGGTTTTGAGAATTACATGAGACTGCTCTCCTTAAACATCCATTTTGTTTTCAAACTTCAGTTTATATTTTTAATTGCTTTCTTATTTTCGTTATCATTTACCTGCTTTGTTTGAAGTGTAGTAGTGACTATTTTTCATTGTTCCCTTAAATCTACACCAACATATCCTAAAATTTGTTCATTCAAAACATTTCATAGGATTTTGTTCTATAACCACAGTTCTTTTGGAGTTGTTTGTTTGAAAATCTCATTTATTTAATTAAATTTTCATTAATTAAGGTTATGTGTAAATTCATATTGTATGCAAAGTTTGTGACCAAGCTTGGTTCATACACTTCTCCCATATATACTTCACAATTGTATGAGCCGTAAGACTGAAAGAAACAAGTATATTCTAAGATACTAAATGAAGATGCGAAGCTAATTGCTTTTGTAGGCTAACTGATTCTTTATTGGGTTTTTAATACTTAACTAATTTGTTTCTCTTTTATTGTTACTATTATAGATATGTTTACTTTTATAAAGTTCTAAATGGAATCAAGTTTTCCAAATTCTATTCTACTGCTAGAAACATTTTTGAAGCTACATTCCTTGTATTTACATCTGGGCCAGCATTGATGAAAATAAAACTTATCCTATCGCATTATTAACCGGTGTAGGATTAAATATCAGGTCTGGGATTCGAGTCAAATCGACCTTCCCGCCAAACTTTTTTCAACAGTTGAGTCAAATCCTCAATGAAATAGCACTTTGCCAACTCTAGTAAACCAAGAGCATTTTTTTTATGTCTTTATCAGCTAATGTGTCATACAAAAAATCGGTGAAAGCACGCAGTATATTAACGGTGATGTGAGGAATTGCCTCATGGAAATCCAATCTCTCCCCTTAAACAAATCATATACAATGGGGGACTTCAACTTAATAAACTCAGCGTGGACATTGAGAATCTTCCCAAATAAGGTAAGTCGAGAGTCGGCTAATGAACCGGTCAACCTTAATTCCCTCAGACGAGTCGTTGATTTTCTCTCGTAGCCATCAAAATAGTATCCATCTAGTTTGAGTTGATTCAATATTAATAAACTCTACTTCGACAACAAAATTAGTTGGAAATCTCAAGTTCACATTAATATTCCAGCGGAAAGAAGTGTGTAGAGAACTAAAACCATATCCAATGATATCACTTGTAATGATATACCAATGAAATATAGTAACTTAATTAAACCTACGTATGTCTTAGTAGCAATAGATTAAAGATAAAACAATAAACAATATATACCAGAGGATGCAATAAGGTTTTTGTTAGCAGAGCTTAAAATCTTAATGCTAAATGAACCGATTGGATACTCAATTCCACCGCCAATTGGTCGCAGACAGGGAAAAACTTTGACCACTACTTTTGGCTCATAAGAATCAAGACAAACAAATATTTTCCTCAAATAAAATTAAAAACAAACATATGTTGGTGACAAGTTCAAACTAAATATGATTTAAATTTTTTAGATAATTATATAGCTAGCCTTTTTCTACAAATATTTTATTCGGTTTTATTTATAAGTAAAATTTAATAAAAAAATTTGACCTCAAATATAAGTAAAAGTTATCGAAATCAACTTAAATTAATGCTATTCTTACAAAAATACCCTCATTAATTAGGCAAGTGTGCGAAAAAAATACAAAATAATAGATGAAAACAAGTGAGAAACAAAATAAATAAGTAGTTTAATTATTTTGACAAAATAATATAATATAGAAAAAATTTATGCGATTATTTAACTATAATAAGTTTTTTTTCCGGTAGATAGACGAAATGACGTCCGATCTAACAATTTCGATATTTCTGTCAGTTGAGCTAAGATTTTGGATATTTAAATATAATAAGTTATTTGATGAATAATAGATACATAAATATCATCAGAAAAAGATAGGGGATAAAATATATAATCATTATATATTTTAATCATATATAATATTCAATCTCACATGATTTGCATGATTCAAAGAGTCATATTTAAGATGTCAAAAAAATGAAAGAGATATTATTTGTTTACAAGATATATTGATGGATATATAGTTGTTGTGTTATTTATTAATGAAATGTATGACTTTGGTCACATTTAATTAATGAGAATGAGAGAAAATCAATTAAGTGTGAATAATCTAATATTTAAATTTTATTATTAATTAAAATTTAATAATATATTAATTTTGTCATATTTTATTTAATTAGTATTCATATCAATTAAATTTCTAAAATAAAAATGAAATTATTAATTTCAGATTGTGTTCAAAATTAAATAAGTTAATATATATATATATATATATATATATATATATATATATATATATATATATAATATATGTCTATTTTAATATGAGATAAACTCTTAGAGTTTATAAGTTCAATCTATGTTTCGATTCCACTTAACCAAAACGAGCTGACGTAAAAGCTCGATTCTCAAAACAATGATTAATATCTACTACTCTTGGCTCAAAATCATCAGTAAAAACAAATATGGAAAATGTTAAAGTGTCTTAGGGCGCTAGTTAGACATACTCATAAAAAAGTTTTATTTTGAAACATGGACAACCTATACCTTAAAAATTAAATATATATATATATATATCTAGCATTAACTTTATCCATAATTTTCTTTTTAAGTATGTTTAACAAGTGCCCCAAAATATTGGTTAACATACCAACAAATATATCCCAGCACTAAAATTCAAACACATTTGAACTTCCTACACATTTGACTTATGAATACATATAATATTTGGAGATTCAAATATCCAATATTTTGGTATATGGTTCAAGGATATTTCACCAAAAATACTTTTGTGGATAGCAAATAGAGATTCTCCATTAGGAAACTCATCAGGATTCAGGAGTTTTGAATCTGATTGATAACGGAACTCTTGTTATTACAAAGGGGTTATGATATCATTGATATGGTCCTCTAATACATCAACAACAATAACAAAACGAATTGTACTTCTGAGACACTTTACAAAGCCTCTAATTTTTCATTTGTGATTACTTAGAAAAAGTTCCTTATGATCTTTTGGACACTTTACAAAACCAATTTGTGATTATAAAGCTATAATTAAATGCAACCATCATTCCCGTGACAACAGTGATGTTTTTTTTTAAACATGCAAAAAAGAATATAGGTTAAATTACATTTTTAATAGAAAGGACCGGAGAAAATACTATTTTATATTCTAATTCTTTTTTCATTCAAGCTCGTTCATGGAGCTTGTAATCACGCTATAATTAGTATAAAAGGAGGCATATAATTTTGTCTTTGTTCTCATCTTCCTATTGCTTTCATTCAAACACAAAGCAACTTTGTTCCTCTTTCAATCGCCTTCCTAATGTATTTTTTTCTCCCAATTTTTTTTAGTTATATTAGTAAAACGGAGTAAATAGACATTTTTATTATATTACAACCATCGGTCAATTTTTTCTCCCAACTTTATTCCTCTTTCAATCGCCTTCCTAATGTAATCACAAATCGGATTAAAACTGTAACCGTTGGTCAATTTTTTTTCATATAGTAAGTTGATCACCCTAGACCTTCACATTAGCCTATTTACTTTGTTTTCAAATTTTCATTTTCTGTTTTCAATACTTTCAAAATAAAGTAAATGAGTCCTAAATTGTCAAACATTAACCTAAGCTTTAAAATTCTTCATCTAAACATACAAAGTTTTAACAAGAGAATGTAATCAAACAGGCTCAATTGCCTTGAGCATGCTTAAGAAATTAAGTAAAATACCACTTCATCAAAAATTTGATGATAATGCTCCTACTAGGGTGTTGCAAATTGTAGAAGATGATGCTAGGGGTGTTTTTTTCCCCCGATTAATTTCTTTGTAATTTCTTTCTTTTGGGCTTAGGCCCCGTTGAATACCAAAAAAAAAATTGATGATAACGCACATTGTAACATTAATTAATAATAGTTAATAATGTTTCCATATTAAAATTTACACTTATATATCACCTACAAACATCCTGAAAAACATCAGGGCTCATATCATGCATGCCCTGAGGAGGATATAAAAGGATACCATAAATTCAACGTTCGGTTTGGTTCTTCACTCAAAGTATATCGTACTTAGGAAGACGGTGATTCCGAAACATTTCAAAGTAAACTAGACATTTCAATGTCCCAAAAGAAACAAAAAATAAAAGAAATATAAATCAAAGGGCTATTATTTGTCATCCACTTTAAGGGAATTTAGCTTTCTTATCCTTTGATCAAGTTCCTTCATGACTTCAGGTTCCTGTTTCTTCCTTTGTTTCAATATTGTATTTGTTGTCATCGAACCTATCTGATCAAATGCCACCTGCAAACACGAAAAGGGTGATAACAAAGGAAACCATGAAGCATAGCATATAAAAAATATTGAAAGAAAAACAATTAGATAAAGATATGATTCATATGAACTATTGAAAATTGTCTTACGGTTAGTAAATCATCTGGATCGAATAGGTGATGAGTGGTCATCTGCAGGACATTGATTACTTCCCCGACATGATGGGTTAGAAGTAACTGATCTTCCTTCATCTGCAATAGTAAGTGAAAATTGTTGAAATATTACTTCCTTTGCAGCACATTCTTCTATAATTTAGTGCGCATATTTATCAAAAACCACGAAAGAACAACATAAACAGCATTAGTAGTACCTTAAAAATTGCCAACGCGACATTAAAGATAACATTAGCTCCCTCATAGAAAATAGCATCCCATACTCGTAGTGTTGTCTGATTCAAGAAAAAGTATTAATATGGAGCAACAACTTAAAGATTTCAATGCATTCATTTTATTGCATTGTTATTCTAACTAACCTCGGAAGGCAAGCTCTTTGAAAACAGGCAAAGGAACCACTCGGTGGTAACAAGGGAAACATCAAATTCCAAAGCTTCCAAATGAGTAGCAATCCTGCATTTCCATTTGACAATTTTCAGAATTTACTAAGAAATAAACATTACATGCAGTTAACATAACACGTGACGTTAAAATACCTTGGGCACTTTTTAGCAAGTAAATCTTTAAACACTCGTTGTTCAACATGGCATCCTGATAAGTTATTTGTGTAACAGTCGCTAACCATGACATTTTCCAACAAGACAGCAAGCATCCAAAATGCATCTTCTTCGGTTTTCATGACCAGCAACAGCAGTGCTGCAACATAATTTAAACCCTGGAGCCAAAATATTGTACAGTCAGTAATTAAAAAAATACATTCTCCAGCATGCATTTCAATCGAAGTTAACCACATATGTCAGCTTTAACAAAAGGAATTGTGTTTTACTATAATTTACATAACTTCAAAAATTTTAAACACTAGCCGAAGCAATTGTGACTATGACAAGCAAATGTAGGAGCACAATAGGTTTTATGAATGAAGCATATTAACATCTAATCCCAGAAGAAAAAGAATAGAAGAATCATCAATTGAATGAAAGACAAAGGCAAATAAAATATATTTTCTCTGCGGATGGCTAACATCAGACATTGCGTAAATTCAAATTCAAATTTAGCTGACATTATCTTTAATGTACTTGGCAAGGGGAAAAACATCACAAAAAGAAGGAGATCAGAGCCGCACATACCTGACAATAACCAACATCAGAATCACGGAAAGAATAAGCAACAAGAACACGCCTAAGAGCAGCATGTCCCTCAGGAGTGTCCAGCCACGGGTGACCAGGGAATGTTCGAGGTAGATCCTGCCAAATGGTTATTAAAAAAATTATTAAGAGAATAAAACAATGAGCATTTAAACATCTAAACAAGTTCAAATTATTCTCAAACAGATATCAATAACAAATGACCATTCAAAGATCACATCAAACACCCTGGATGGTTGTAAATATAAAGCTCCTCAATGCTTCACCTCTAATGAATCTTTCTAAACTCTCATTGCAATTCATATATAATAAGTTTTGCTCATTGGTGGATAAAAAAAATGAAAGTCAAACCAAGAAGGATCATAAAAATTCTGCAGCAACATTTGTCTAAAAAACAGTTCACAAAACAAAACCAACAATGTAAAGTATAGAGGCTATAGACAATGTAATTCTCAAATCAATTTCAATTGAAAATGATCAACAACACAACACATGTCGAATAAAAATGAACCAAACAAGCCATAAGGATGATGATGCACACAAACTATGATCAAAGTCAAACCTCAATTGTGTGATGATCATAAACAGAAAAGGCGAATAACTCACATGATCGATCTGTCGAGTAGCAGGGGTAACCTTCCCTTCCACAGCTTTTGTCAAATCATCATAATAACTATCAGGAACCGTGGACTTTTTCTTCGCAGCACCGGACAATGAAAACCAAACCTTAGGCCTAAGAACAGGTGGTATCCCTTTCCTTATTAACTTCTTCAAAGTAATAGCATTAGCCAATGCCGAAAATTTCAACGAAGATGTAAGGGCACTTCCTTGTCCTATGGTTGTATGGAGATACCAATTAGCACCTTTGCTAGCTTCCAATGCCCACCAAACTCTACCCTGTTGTCTCACCTTTTCCCTTACATCATTCAACACATTCACATCATCCACATTCCCTTCGACCGTAAATCCATAAAGGTCTTGGAATTTTACAGTCAGATTTGCTCTTCTAGAATGAATACTAGGCCTCAAAACTGGTATTTGAGATTGGTATTCAAAGGCAAGGTCAATTTTGCTTTTGGTTCCATACATTTTTCTTCAACTTAAGAAAGATAAGGCCACAAAGGGGTTTTAATGTATTGAAACAAATTTGAATTGAAAGAAAAAAAAGACCTTTTCAAATGAGAAATAATCCCACTAATCTAAAGCAATGAAATGGTCCATTTTGAGGACCTGGGTCATTGGGATTAGGTGAAAAAATCAGATTTTTTTTATCATTAACAAAAAGGGTATAACAAGATTTGATCAAAACAACGGTGAGATTCAAAATTCAACAGCAAAATAGAAAAAATATCATATATTATTGATAAAAGCCATGAAAAACCCCTTTTTCATAATCATCAAAAAGCATGGAACTTTGATAAATTTGAGCTTAAATCTGTTCTAGACTGAGCTTGTCTAATGAAAAAAAATCAAAAATTTAGATGAATTAGAACAGAAAAATCAAAAGGGGAAAATCAAAAGAAAGGGAAAAAAACTCAGAAAAAACAGATCTTTTATAGATGAATGTGAATGTGTTGAAACGGTTAATAAGTTGTTAATTAGAAAAGAGAAGAAAGAATGAAACAGAGGGAGAAAAAGAAGGGGAAGAAGGAAACCCTAGAATTTAGGGAAAAGAAAAGAGAAAGAAATAGAAAAGAGTGTAAAAACAGAGCGAAGAAATAGGTGGTTGTGATTTCTGAGCTGCTTGATTGTTGCCACAACACAATCTTACAAATGTTGTGGTGTTTCTCTTCTAAAAAAAAAATTTGGTAAGGTTTCTCTCTTAATTTGCGATATTCTTTTATTTTTTAAATTTATTTTGAGTTTTTTATTTCTCTCTCTTTCTTTTGAAAAAGATTGAATTAGAACGTTGTGTTCATGATGTTTATTATAGACTAGGTTGCTTAGTGGATTGATTTAATTAGAATTAGAATGCTTAATAGATGGAAAATGACAGCCTATTTAAATAATCAGCATACTATAAGTTATTTTTATCAGGCTCTTAAAATTGAGTTTTTACATCAACTTGTTTTATCTAGTTGAAAATGAAATGTAAACTCTTACTCGTATTAAAATTATATATAATTTAATTTATTATAAAGTATATATATGATAAATTTTAATATGGACTATTTCTTTAAGTGATTCCTACTGAACAGTATTTAAAAAGTATTTAAAATATTATCAATAATATACAACTTTTTATTTAAATAGTATATATTGTTGTTTGAAAGTTTAATTTAATGGTTATTTTCATTTTTATTATTGAAATTATGACTTAATTGATATCTATTAGATTAAAACAATATATAATAAAGATGTAATTCATACTGAATTAACGTTTAAAATATTATTTTTTTAGTCGTAAAAACGAGAAGAGTCGTATTTTTTACTTTTAAAAAGTATTATTGACAATTGTTAAAATTTCTGATAATTTTAAGCATTTGTCCATAGTAAACCACTTGTGAAACTAATCCATATACTATTAATCTCTAATCTAAATGTTCATTGTTAGAGTCGGCTTTGAAACTTTTGGGGCTTTAGGCCAATTAAAATAATTGTCCTTCATGATCATATTATTGGAACAGTTTGTTTATACAGTTGAAAGAACTTGAACAAAAATCTTGTGGGTGTAAAGTGAAAATAAAAAATATAAGTTGCAAATTTATAAAAGTTAAACAAAACACAATTATTTTGACCAAAACACTAATAACAAACTCTAAACCAGCAATAAAAAATAATTAAAATTACATATTTTAAGTGATTAAAATTCATACAAATCAGCGAAATTTACAACTACCAACTAAATTATACTTATATAATTTGTCATGAAAATTGAGAAAAGAAAAAGAAAAGAGAGGACTTTTTTGTTGACATATTTTTGTAACAATGTAATTGATTTCTCTAGGTGACTAGGTGAAGACAATCATATAAATGTGATCCACAAAATTATCATTTGAATTTTGCTATATGGGACCCGTTTGGTAGGACCATCCTTTCACTTAGGCTATGTTTGGATTGATGGTATGAGATGAAGCGGAGTGGAGCGGAATATAATGGAATGGAGCGGAACGGAGTGGAATGGAATAAAATTCATATTCCATTGTTTGGATATTTTAGGATGGAGCGGAACAAGATTTCCATTCCATTGTTTGTGAATTGAACGGAATGGAATGATTTATAATATTATTTTCTTACTCTTAATTTAATATGATTTTGGGTCAAATAATTTAATATAATTTATTACACCATTATGATATAAAATTAAAAATATATGAGATAAAACATGATTCTGTAAATGAATTCTTTAATTTCTTTGCAAATGTAGACGAGCCCTTAATAATGAAACATGATAAAACATTGAAACTGGATTATTCAACAAGATTAAAAATAAATATGATGAAACATGATAATTCAATAAAAAATTGAAACTGGAAAAATTGTATTAGTAGTAGAATGTTGGTCCATTCAGGTTTAACATTAGGAATAAAACATTCAAAACGTAAACAAGAATAATTATTAAATTGTGTGAAACATAAACAAGAATGGGTTCAAAACGGAAGAAAAAAAATTTAATAGAGGCAAAAAAAATTATGACAAAAAACAAACTGAATATAAAGGTAAATAAATTTGGAGTGAAGTACTTGCATAGATATATGTATAAGAGGATAAAGTAGTAAAATAATTATTAAATTGAATTAGTGAGTCATTCCATTCCATTTCATTCCTCCCAAATTGGAGGGGAAGCAAAATGAGAGTAAACAATGGAATAGAGTGGAATAGATATCATCATGTTCCATTCCATTCCATTCATTTTTATAATATCCAAACAATGGAACACAATCTTATTCCATCTCATACCACTTCATTCCATTGCATACCACCAATCCAAACATAGCCTTAGGGATGGCAACGGGTGCCCGCGGGTGCGGGTTTCACACTACCCAAACCCGCACCCGAATTCTACACCCGAACCTAAACCCAAACCCAAACCAAAAGACTATTCGGGTGACAAAATAACACCCACGCCCACACCCGTTGGGTTCGGGTTTTTCCACCCAAACCCGAACCCGTAGCAAGAACCCGCAAAAATAGAATAGCAACATAGTTTGGTAACAAACATAGTTCAAATTTTCAAGAAAATACAACAATAAAATTGAGTAATGTTAAATTACAATATATTACATTAATATACAACAATAACATAATTTGGTAATAAAGTTTCAACATAGACTTTTAAGAAATTAAATTAAAATTATATTTACATAAGGATAATTAAGTAATTTAATATCTAAACGGGTGTAGTTTCGGGTTTCGGGTGCGGGTTTGAGTGATCCCAAACCCACACCCAAAATATCGGGTGTCACCCGAACCCAAACCCAGTCAACCCGGGTTTCACCCGTTGACTCGGGTGTGGGTGCGGGTGGGCCCCACGGGTTTGGGTTTGATTGCCATCCCTACTCACTTACTCCAAGTGGAAGAAATCGCCTCTTAGTGGTTACTCTGAAAAACAACAATTAGATGATACTTTCAGTTCCTTTTTACAAGAGACAATTTACTTTTTAGATTTATTCAATAATTAATGTATTTGGTCTATATTATGGATTAAATACATTTATTATTGAATGAATCTAATAAGTCAACTGTCTCTTATAAAAAGGAACGGAGGGAGTATAATATAGATCTCTTTTAAGTTACTACGTCAAAACATTTAAAGAGATTTTTTCATTTATTTAAATCTCATAAGATTCGAGAGATTAATCTCTACAATTGTACATAAATTAGGCTTGATTTACGTAAAAAAAAACTATTATTTTTTTCATAAAGTGAAACTATTTTTCTTAGTTAAATTAGAAAATAAAATTATATCATTTCATCTAACTGTTTACTGAACATTCACAAGACAAATTTGTGAGAAAAGATCCTCTCAAATTTTTTTTCTCAAGTTTTCTCAATTTGTACATTTTAACCATTCACCAACCTTTCTTCATTATTTTCTAATTAAAATATTAGTAGATATTTTTGATCATCAACATTACTTCCTCAATTTTTTTTTAAATGGAGAGAATCAATTCTCCAAATTTGTATAGCTATGAAGTTGCATAACTTTTTATTAGGGAACAAAGAGTGGATATCTTCCCAGTAATTGTCCTTGTATTGGGCCGGCATGGTTTTACATTGGGCTGAACCTGGCCGGTTGGTGTCGATGTGGGTCCCAAACACTTTTAGTTTTTTCTTCAGTTCTTCTTCTTTTTTTTCGTGAACTTTAATTTTTATTTTGGTTACATTAATTAAAGTTAAAACACTTTAGTGTACCAAATTAAGCCGGCTGTACCGGTGCAATTTAACTTCATAGATACATTTTGATGTCTACAATCACATTAGGAATTTCAATTTGCACTCATCGGTGGAAATTCTATGGAGATTGTTCCGTTCGGAGCTCTGAAAATGGATATTTTTTATTTATGGGGATGAGAATGGGAAAAAACTCCCCGTGTGGATTTTGGTGCGGGGATTGGGAAAGAAACGCTTGTCCCCGCGGATTCCCCGAATTCGTCCATTGCTTGATTTTTTATTTATTTTATATATTTGAAAATTCTAGGTATTTATTTTGCTATATATTATGAGATATTTTGGTTATGAGTTTTGTACGATTATTTATATTTTTCTATACATTATGAAATGTTTTGGCTATGATGTTTTGTATGATTATTAATAGTTAAATGTTTTTGCATTTTTTTTGTTATGAATAAATTATGTGGTGTTTGTATTTTTTAAAAGAACATGAAAAATATTTGTTTTTTTTCTTTAATAAAAAGGAAAAAATAACATCATACTATTGTCATAATTGTGACCGAAAAGTAATTTTTTTTTATTAATATTTGATATCCGTGGATCTCCACGAACACCACGAGGATATGTAGGAATAGGGACAAATATTCCTCCGTGGTGAGAATTGAGGAATATTTTGAGAGGCGAAGCGAGAAGTGGGAAAACTTCCTCTGCTCATTTTCCGCCCCGTTGACATGCCTAAGTCACACACACAAACAATTTTTTCAATGATCACACACAGAATAAATATATACAATGATAAAGATAATTAGTGCTATATAAAGACTCTAATAAAAATTTATCACACACAAAAATAAATATATACAAAGATAAAGATAATTAGTAATATATACTCCCTCCAGTTTCATATATAAGCAACAAAAAAATAATTGAAAGTCTCAAATATAAGCAAAAGTAACCTCTAATCATTACAATAAATGTCACTTTTTCAAATATATCTCTACTTTTTTCACATTATCATATTTTTAATGATTTTCAAATCAAAATATAAGAGTAAAATTAGAAAAGTATATGATTTAAACAGATTTAAACACTTTTCTTAAAAAAATATAATTTTTTTTTGTAAATTTTGAGATCAGAAAGAGAGTAAATAAAGACTCTAATAAAAGTTTATTCATACTTTATAAAGATGTGTGTGTTTAGTTTTCACGGATAGTGAAGAAGAACCTTATTAGTGGTGGTGAGTACGTAATCTTTAAATAAATCTATATCAACACTATCTTAATTTCTATTATTTTTTCTTGTTTAGTTGTATTTTTTGGATCAGAGTTGTAGACTTGTAGTTGTACATTTGTGTTGTGTTTTAACTATAGAGACACTATATGATTCAAAAAAAAAAAACTTTAGAGATACTATATGATTCAAAAAAAAAAAAAAACTTTAGAGACACTATCAATATATACAAAATTAGTCCAACTGTTCAATCTAAATGGTATTAAATCTTTTAAACAAGTGATAACTTCAGAAAAAATAGGGAAAAATTATCAAAGTTTAGATTGTAATTGTAACTCAATTGGTGGTAATTACGGATATTATTGGTGGGTTGGAACGTTGATACTTTACAAAGACACGTGTTCCATTTCTATTGTCAGTGATAGACCTTGTTTTGATGGCAATGTGGGTAATCTTTAACTACATCAATCAACATTCTATAAATTGTGGAGGAAGTCTTACATAAGCACAATGATTTAGATACAAAATTTAGGCACACTTACATAAATCAAAATAATTAAAAATAAAATAAAATTGTCACATCAATCTATATCATTTTAATTCATTTTTTTTTAATTTTTTATATTTGTTGTGAGTGTGCCTAACACCTTTTATTTATAGTTGTGCCTATACAAGTATTTTCCATAAATTGTGAGGTCTTCTCAATTTTTGGTGATCCATGAACTCAAAGGCTTTTATTATAAAAAAAAGAAAAAAGTTTACTTTAAATACAATGTTGACAAAAGAAAAACGTTTTATGAACAATAAGATTAAACAATATATAATTAACAATGGAAAGCCAATGTATGAGAAGTATTATTTTTGACTGTTGAATACAAAGAAAGACCAAATTGGCACATAAGGATAGATGACATTAATTAAAATAGTATATGATATCTCATTTTGACTATATAGAATATAGATCACTTATTGATTTGTACACGTAAAAAAAGTTGAAAAATAAGATTAGATCAAAATTTGTAAAGTTGTAATTATTTTTTAGTCAACTTTATATATAATACATAATTTAGTCAAATTTCATTTACATTATGAATACATTTTAAATTATCAGGTTCTCTTAAAAATTAGAGGCTAATAAAAAATAAAAATGAGGCAGGCACATCATATGCATATGCATGATTGAGAAAATGGACCTTGTTGGTGGCAATGTGGGTAGTCTTTAATTACATCAATCGACATTCTATAAATTCTGAGGTCTACTCATTTTTTGGTGATCCATGAACTCAATTCACTTAACTCTTTTTTTTGACACAACTCAATTCACTTAACTTAAGCCTTTTATTATTAAAAAAAAAAGTTACTTTAAACACAATGTTGACTAAAGAAAAACATTTTATGAACGATAAGATTAAAGGTAAATCCTAACTAACGTTTCCAATAACTATTATTCCAGATACATCATGGTACGGAATTATTTGGACGACAAGACCAAATCAGATTATTGAGCAAGATTTGATAAGTACTAGTCAACAAATTGGAATTCATTTATCAACAGATTTTTTTCTTCCATTTGAACTAATTTCAATAATTCTTTTAGTTGCTTTGATAGGTGCAATTGTCGTAGCTCGTCAGTAAGAAATCTTTAGAGAACTTAGAATATAAATCAAGATTCTTTTTTTATTCTTTTCCGAGACACTAGTTAAGGTAACCAAAGATAGTAATATTATTTTGAAACTTGTGAAGTCAATATCTTAAAAGTTTAAATATTTATTTTTTCAATGCGTATTTTTTTCTTTTCTTTTCCTTAACTAGTGTCCAGTAAGCACTAATTAGCAAGACCCTAATTAACAATCGAAAGCCAATGTATGAGAAGGATTATTTTCACTATTGCATACAAAAGAAAAATCAAATTAGAACATATGGATAGATGAGATTAATTAAAATAATATATGAAAATGCTAAATAGTATCCCGAGGCACCGGTTAAGAAAAGAAATATAGTAATACTCCGTATAACATTGGAGTTTATGAAGTCAACTACTCGAAAATTTAAAAAGTGTTATTTTCAATTTAAAATTTTATTTTTTTGATTTCATTAACTAGTGTTCTGGGGCACAGGTTAGTATGAACCATTTTATATATATATATATATATATATATATGAGTCATTTTGACTATATGGATCACTTATTGATTTGTACACGGCAAAAATTAGATCAAAACATACTTTGTAAAGTTGTAATTATATTTTTGAGTCAACTTTGTAAATATAATAGTATATATAAAAGGAGGCAGGCACATGATAGTATAGCATTAGCATATGCATGATTGAGAAAATGGAGAAGGAGGAAGCAAAGCAAGTAACCGATGAAGAAGCTTTTCTTTTTGCAATGGAACTAGTTGGTGCTTCAGCTGTTCCAATGGTTCTAAAATCAGCTTTGGATCTTGGCATAATTGAAATTATAGCCAAAGCTGGTCCTAATGCATACCTATCATCTTCTAACATTGCTTCTCAAACACCTTCCATAAAAAACAAAGATGCACCTTCTATGTTGGACCGTTTGTTGCGTCTATTGGCTAGCTACAAAATCCTTACTTGTTCTATCCAACATCAAGATCAAGATGATGGAGATTCTAATGAAATTAGACTCTATGGTCTTCACCCTTTTGCTAAATATTTTGTCAATAATAGTGATCAAGGTGGTGTCTCCATGGTTTCTTCTTTTCTCATGCATCACGACAAAGTCCTCCAAGACTTGTGGTATGATATTTATATACTGTATTTTGTCAATTATACAAAAAAAAATTCGGTATTTTAAACCTATCTGGATTGACTTATTTTTGAGCTTCTGCAAACAATTTATGCAAATAAATAAATTTTTATGTAGTTTATAAGTTTTTCGAGAAAGTTTATGATAAAATGGATTATAAAGATATAATTTTTTGCGGTATAAATTTATGAATCAACATAAAAATTTATTTATTTGCATAAATTATTTTCACAAGCTCAAAAGTAAGTCAATACCTTAATAGGAGGAGAAAAACAATTATCTTATCTATTATTATATTTATCGACCTTATAGTGAATGGAGTGGGGATCAAAATTTTCTCTTCCCCACCCCCCATGACTCTTTCTCTCCCCCACCCGGATTTCCGTTTTTGCCCCTAGTTTTAAACTTCGGAACGCGTTTTTCGAAGTTTTTTTTGCTTTGAATACGAACTTCAAAATGTATTTTCCGAATTTTTCGACGAATTTGAACTAGAAATACTTCGAAAAACACGTTCTGAAATTTTTGTACAGGAGTAAAATCGGAATATTGAGGAGTTAAAAAGAGTCATGGGGAAAAGATAATTTTTCGTGGGGATCAATACCTTAAGGCAAATGAATGTTTTCTAATACTCAAATTTAGTTACCGACAATTTTGATATGGCCCAATTTAATACCGATAGTAAGTAGTAATATTCAAAATGTGAAAATCATATACGGAGGAGGACCTAATTAATCCCTTTATGTTAGATTTCACATCTTCCTTTTTCTTTTCTTTCTTTCTCAAACTTCTTGGTCAAACATCCCCTCTTGGTTGTTTTGTTCTTGAACGTGTACACTATGTATTCTCTAAAACAAGTTCTTAGAAATAGATGAGGAAAAAAGATTTTTCCTTTTTTTGTCAATGATTAGACCCATTAACACATGTTACTTTTTTTGTTATACTTCTATAGTCATGTCTTAATTAGTGTTTCGTTTTTAAGTAAATAGAGTTTCTACGATACATTTGAAAACGCTTCCATATTAATTTTTGAAGAATATTTATAGATAAAATTATTGTCAAAATATAAACTTCTAATAAATTTTGAAGAAATTATGAGAGTGCGTTTGATTTGCTGTAAAATAAATGACTGAACACGACAACTTCAGTTGTATCGTGTGAGACAACTTTTTGTTCAATGTACAAATTGTCAAAAATACCAAAATAACTTTTTGTCTAGCAAATATCGCACAAAGTAAAATTAATTTGTTCAATATCTTTAACTTTATTATGTGATGTTCTATCTTGTACTATTTTATCCAATACTTATATAGTTATATCTTGCAAATCAAACTGACCCTGCACAACATGAAAAGTACAATTCCTTTGCTTCATTTTTATTCTCTAGCTAGTACATGGTTTATCCGAATCTATTCATAATTCAAAAGTAAGACTCTCTTCTTATAATTCTTGCCTATTTATGCTAAATAGTATTTCGGGACACTTGTTAAACATGCCAATAAAAAAAATGAAGACAATTAACATTTAAAAGATAATCTTTTCACATTGTACATACATTGAATGTACAATTTTTAAAATAAAATTTCTTTATTTATATACGAAACATTATTTAGCATTTTTATGTACATGGTCAAACAAAAACCGCAAACTCGACTAAGTTGGATCACCTAATTTGATTGGATCAGGTTATATAGTAATATTATCAAGGCAAATTATTTGACTACACTGTTAAAAAGTAGAATATTACACATGCATGCATGCAAGCAAAGCGAAGTTCAAAGATAAGATATATTATTACCTCAAAAAATATTATAATAACCAAATGGTGTTTATATAGTCAAAGGAACAATTCTCTCACATGACAAATGAAATGTTTTTATAGATAAACAATTTCACATTTAACTAAACAATATTTTACAAGATTAATTTTTGTTATGACTGTATAATCAAACACATACTTTGTTATGTAATTTAATTGTAGGTACCACTTGACAGAATCAATTCAGGAGGGTGGCCTTCCATTTTACAATGCTTATGGAATGACTGTCTTTGAATTCCAAGGCAAAAATCCAAGGTTCAACAAGCTTTTCAACAATGGCATGTCTAATGTCTCTAGCATTATAATGAAGAAAATTCTTGAGACCTATTCAGGTTTTGAGGGTCTTGAATCTGTTGCTGATGTTGGTGGTGGGACTGGAGCTATAAGTAACATGATTGTATCTAAGTATCCCAACATTAAAGCTATTAATTATGATCTGCCCCATGTGATTAACGAAGCTCCGTCTTATCCAGGTATTCTCTATTTTGGATATGGATTTCTAGTAGTCCTAGGAAACGACACAATTCTACATAGTAAAGCAGAATAACCGTTGATTTAAGATCGAATGGTCTAAATCAAACATTCAAAAACCAATTTTGACTGCTAATTATGTATGATTGGACGAAAGAAAACAAGTTTCACTTTAATAAAAAATTAAAAATAAATGAATGTCATTTACTTTTATCAAGAATTGTTTTCCTTTATTATTTTCATGTCCTCCCACTTATCCACTTTAAGGGTGAAATTTCTAACTACAAGATAGAAAGAAAAAAAAATTGATTAGTGACATCATTAATATATAGTTAATAAGTAAAGTGTGTTTGATGTAGGTGTGGAGCATGTTGGTGGAGACATGTTTGTGAATGTTCCAAAAGCTGATGCCATTTTCATGAAGGTGATACTATTGAATTAAAACTCTTAATTTTATTTTCTAGTATGTTTCCTTGATTTAATTTATTTTGAGAAAATTTGAAAAGAGGAAATTAAACCAAGTTAATATATTTTGAAAGCAGTGGGTATTACATGATTGGAATGAAGAGCAATGCTTGAAAATTTTGAAGAATTGTTATGATTCACTTCCTGACACAGGAAAGGTGATTGTGGCTGAATGCATTGTTCCAACAGTTCCAGACTCAAACTTAGCCTCAAAATCTGTGGTTCAAATGGATGTTATCATGTTGTGTCATAGCTCAGGTGGAAAAGAGAGAACAGAGAAAGAGTTTGAGGCTTTGGCTAAAGGAGCTGGATTTCAAGGATTCAAAATTGCATCTTGTGCTTTGAACATGTATGTCATGGAATTTCTTAAGAATGTTTAACTTGTTATCTTCTTTTGCCAATTGTATCTTTAGATTAATGAATAAGTTGTTTGAGTTTATTGTGAAAACAAAAACTGGTTGTATTTGTCGAGTTTTATTGGGATATTCCACGAGGATAAAAATAAAATAAAGATCTCGATTGAATGAACTTAATTCTCTCGATATTTTATCGTGCAACAATAAAAATATCAAAGTAGATTTGCTCCGATTATTATTTGATTCGATTTAACATGAAATTCATGCATAAAAAATATAAAATTGACGGAGTTTAGCATTTAAATTTAGATTTTAACGACCTTGATTTTCATAATAAAAAATAATATATATAGTAGTTAAAAAAAATCTTATTTTGTTAGTTATTTTTATAATAACTAGCCCGTGCCCATTTGTGTGATCGATATTCTTTTTTTTGTTTGTTGTGATCGATATTCTCTATTGTGCAAATATAAATAACTATTTAATCTCCTTTTTTATTGGACTTAGTTAATTGATAACTATTTAACTTCCTTTTTTGTTGTGGCTACTTATTAAGAAGAAAAAAAAAATTTACTATAAAAAAACTGAAAATCTACTTTTATGTGGAAGTTGTGTTTAGTTTTTTTTTTGTAGTTTTTTTAAGGGTAAAATAGGAATATTGAAAAAGTCATCCCAAAAATTTGTATCCCCTTTATATGGCAAAGGATATTATGCATAAGCCCATCCTTATGCATGGTGCATAAGCCAATGAAAACACAATGATTTTACTCACACACCCCCCAATTTACTATGTGCGCCCCCCACCCCCTTGCTACGCGCGCCCCCCATATTACTACGCGCGCCCCCCACCCCCCACTCATATTTTTTGAATTTTTTTTTAATTGTATTTTTTACTTTTTTAAAATATTTTTTATTCCTTTGAAGTACATATTATAAGAATCTATTTTCGATGTTTATATAGTTTTATTTTGATTTAAAATTGCATACTAAAACATGTACTATAATTATGGCTAATTTTTTACAATTAACATAAAAACTATTTTTTTCCCGAAAAAAGATCGGAAACTTTTTTTCCGGAAAAATCAGAAACTTTTTTCCGAAAAAAAATCGAAAATTTTTCCCGAAAAAAGATCAATTACTTTTTCCAAAAAAACCGAGAACTTTTTTCTGAAAATTTTTAGAGGTTAAAAATCGATTTTTTTTTTTAGAGAGTTAAATGGTTTCTGGAAACCATTTATGCAATATTATTCTGGAAACCATTATGCTGGTTAAATAGTTTCAGAGAGTTAAACAGTGAAACCATTTGTTTTGTAAAATGGTTTTATGTGTTTACTGAAACCAATATTGTGTTTTTATGGTTTTAAAAATTCTGGAAACCATTATGCTGGTTAAATGGTTTCAGAGAGTTAAACAGTGAAACCATTTGTATTGTAAAATAGTTTTATGTGTTTACTGAAACCAATGTTGTGTTTTTATGGTTTTAAAAATTCTGGAAACCATTATGCTGGTTAAATGGTTTCAGAGAGTTAAACAGTGAAACCATTTGTATTGTAAAATGGTTTTATGTGTTTACTGAAACCAATATTGTGTTTTTATGGTTTTAAAAATTCTGGAAACCATTATGCTAGTTAAATGGTTTCAGGTAGTTATACAATGAAACCATTAGTATTGTTAAATGGTTTTATGTGTTTACTGAAACCAATATTGTGTTTTTATAGTTTTAAAAATCCTGGAAACCATTATGCTAGCTAAATCGTTTTAGATAGTTATATATTAAAACCATTTGTATTGTAAAATGGTTTTACACTAAATGGTTCAATGATTTTAAATACCGATTATTACTGAAACCATTACTAAAAAATCTAGTATTTAAAATTGATTTTTTTTTTTGGAAAAAAGGTTTCCGACCTTTTTTCCGGAATAATTTTCGATTTGTTTTTTCCGAAAAAAAAGTTCCGATTTTTCAGGAAAAAAGGTTTCGACAATATTTATGGTTTTAAAGATCCATTATGAAATTATTCCACCCAAAAAAAGGTTTGGGCATGATTTTAGTTTAAAAATAACTACGAAAATATTTAATCATATATAATAAAAAAAAAACTATAAAAAAATACTAAAAAAAAAAATTATTTAAAAAAATGGGGGGGGGGGGGGGGGGGGCTTATGCATGCTGCATAAGCCTTATGCAGGATAACCGAACCCCCCTTTATATATTAGTATAGATAATAATAATAATAAAAGATATACAATTAATCTGACGGTTAAAATTAGTGGTACATGAGTGAGAAATTTAATTGAGCCCTCACCTTAGAAGATAGGCTATATTTTAAAAATTAATTTTTTTTATAACAAACATATATTTTGTTTTTGGATCTTGCAAGTGCTCCCGGAAACTTTTAAGTCACTTTAAATAATAAAATTTTATGCATCTTTTATAAAAATCTGTGAAATCAATGCATTAGAAATTAAATTTTTAACTTTCTAAACAAATAATTATTTGTTTGTTCTGTTCCAAAATCTTAGGATTTGGTGTATTTTATAAAAAAATTAATAATAATTAGCCCACCCAAGAGAGAGTATTTCCATGTAGGATTTGTTCTGTTCCAAACAACATTAAGATGAATATGGAAATTAGGTCAAAAAGAAAGAAGAAGATGGATATTAAAGAAGAAACAGAGGCTGTTGCAAGCAACAAAGCAGTTCGGTCTAAAAGAAAGAAGCAGATGAAGAATAAATTTCTCTCTCACCTGTTTGCCGGAAGATTTGCAATGAAGAAGAAGAAGAAGAAGAAGAAGAAGACAAAGAAGATGAATAAAGAAGAAACAGAGGCAGTTGCTTTGAGGACAAGCAACAAGGTTAGGAACTATCTAAATCATGATATCATAATTTGTATTCTCTCAAAACTGCCTCTTAAATCATTCAAAAGATTTGAGTCTGTATGCAAATCATGGCCCACTCTATTTCAAGACTCTTATTTCAACACCATATATATCCACAATTTGACATCTAATAATAATAATCATTATGATCATACATATCTTGTCCCAGAACATGGTATGGGACTGGGACATTTTTATCTGCTTCCTGGCCAAAGGTTTGAAGATAGGGTCAAAATAGATTGGCCGTCTCCATTACAAGAGAATGGTTCTGGGTTTTGTATTTTGGGTGCTGCTAGTATTAATGGCATTCTTTGTCTCAATCAAAGATGTGCAAGACGACTTGTACTATGGAACCCAACTAATGGTGAATTCAAGATCATTCCTTACGACCATTCTGAGTATCTACCACCTAACCGTCAACCTCTCTGTGATCTTAATGGATTCGGTTATGATCATGTAACAAATGACTATAAAGTGATTCAATTTGTGGATTCATATCTCGGAGCTTTAGATGAAGATGAAGAAAATGAAGAGTTTATACCTGAAGATAGATCATCGTACGAAACATTCTGGATGATATATTCTCTAAGAAGTAACTCTTGGAGGAAGCTTGATCTCAATATACCAAATCGTTATTACTATTCGCAAAATCGACTTGTCGGAGCGTACACAAATGGAGTTTGTCATTGGTGGGCTAGAACTGATGACTCACCTAATATTCCAGCATATAAAAATAATCTCATAGCCAAATTACAAACCAGCACACTTGAGAAAAGTTGTCCGGTAGCCAAAATACAAACCGGACCACTTGAGAAATTTGTTTTCCGGTAGCCAAAATACACACCGAAACACTTGATAAAATATTTCCAGTAGCCAACTAGAAACTCAACTTACAAACGGAAAAAAATAAAGAGATTTCCGGTATTATAAAATGGTGCTTGTAGAAGAGGCATCAAGTGTTTGAAACCCAACATAAGTGTACTGTATATGCATCACCTAATTCACGAAAAGACGGCGGAATATATAATTTCATGAAACAAATTCAAACATTAACATTGATTCATTTAACAAAAAGGTAATTGAAATTCCAAACACAAACATTAATTCATTGAAACCTAATTTCGGTGCTAAAAAACAATTGGGTAATTGAAATCATGATTTAAAGACACGTGAATAGATCCAGCAAGGGATAAACCAAAATATGTATTATAATTTAGGTTGGAGAAATTGGGATGAAGAAACAAACAAGAAGAGTAGATCTATAAAGGTTTTATGAAAATTCTTCATTTAACTGGAAATCTTTTCAACCTTTTCCAGTTTTGGAATTGAGTTCAACAACCCCAGACTTAAAAGGTAAGTTTCGGAAATCTTTTCTCAACTCCTCCGGTTTGCAATTTCTTCTACTGGGAAACTTAGTTGTGATGAACTCAATTTTGGAAATTTTATACATACCAAAAATGTTTAGTTGTGATGTGATGAACTCAAATGATAAAAGGATAAAATAGGAATATTATATAATTTGTAGGGGTGAAAAGATAAATGTAGGGGTAAAAGAAAAAATTTTCCGTTTTTTTTTCCCCGACAGTAGTTATGTACAAGTTTAAAAACCCATTTATTATCTTTAAACGGGAAGGTCCAAAATTATTTCTACACTTTTCTTCTTAAAAAATTTTCAATGAAATTGTGCTTAGATGAGATGGGGCAACAATAACAAAAAAAAGTCCCCTTTCAGCAATACCTCAAGACCATTCCAATTCCAATCATAAGCAGATCATTGAGCCCTGAAATGAGGAAAGGAAAAGTTGCAACCAAATGAGATAAGAAAGCACTCAAGAATTCTCCTAACATATAATACCAAACTAACTCAGAACACTATATTAATGAAATTTGATACTCAGAACACTTGAGTTAAAAGAGTTAAACAGTTATTACATGCACTCAAAATCTCCCAATCATGTGCATTATATCAAAAGAGAAAGATCCTACATGCTAGTCTAGCCCTAACTTAACATTACATATCAGCAAATTAAATTATAGTTACTTCACATATTCAAAGTTCAACAATATCATAGATTGGAAAAGTGACTAAGATCACAAATTCAAAGTTCAAGTGTGTGGGTAAATATATTACTTCACAATTCAGATGCAGTAGCTACTTTTCTTAAAAGGCTAGTTTCTCGGAATGTTAAAGATTTTGTTTTAACTTTCAATGCTGATACTCAATAAATATACTACAATAGTGTATGTTAAGAAACAAATGTGCCTATACTATTATAGTAGCTACTATAGTTTATGCTACTATACTACTTCTAGATTTTGTTAAAAATACAAATGCTAAGAAACCAGTGTTCATGCTTGTACTGGGTAGGAGCTTGACAGATTATGAGTATGTCCATTGGGGAATGAGAAGATGTTCAACTAATGAGATTTTTTCCTCTACTCAATTTCAAGCTAAAATATACAGGGTAAAAACAAGAAAATAAAGTAACATCAGAAACTGTATTCTTTCGACTGGTGTCTTGTGCATATATTAAATGAAAAATGTAATGCCAAGATTTTTAATTAGTTCCGATCCCTATAGATATCTCAGCTTCTTTCAAGGAATCATCTCACATGAAATGGAACTCAATTTCTGTTTCTGAGTAGATTTCTTATTTTATCTGCTTCATGAAGATCTCTGATCATCCTCAACCTTTCTACGGTCTCTCTTAGTGACTTCATTATTTAAACAAAATTAATTATCTGGACAACTTGGCAAGATCTACTCATTTCTATCCATTGAAGGTACTAGATCAAACTATTTAAAGCATACCATGTCAAGAGAAATGGCCCTATATTACTACCAACCTATAACATGTCATTAACTAACTGAATATTGTCATATGCAAAATAACTAACTGAACAAATTTTATATTCTTTCCACATGTAAGTTAGACGCATTCAGAAAAAGTTAAATAACATTCTTGTCTTGAATCTAGATAGTGTCTGCACTCTAAATAAGAAAATGGTAACATATAGAAAACAATTTTCTTTTAAATATATGATAATTTCTACCAGGTATCAATCTGCAGCATATTGCTGCAGATGAATTATAATTATCTGTAGAGTTAGTTAAATTACCTTGTGAATATCAAGATGCATTTAATAGTTTACCATTAACACTAGATTTAATAAAAACAATGAATTATCAAGAAGAATAGTTTTAAATAGTAATCCCCAACTCCAATTGTGTCCGCAACATCAAGGGTTTTAGGGACCAATAACTGCAATTGCAACTCTATTGGCCATTTTTTTTGCAGTTGGATTGGACCGCATGACCACAACTTCAATGGTTATTTTAAGGGCTAGGAATTCATTGAATCAACTGATGCTCTTAGATTATCAGTCCTGTTCCACTTTTTTAGAATGCTCCTAACAAGACGGGGGCATTAACATGCCAAGCTCCCGGAAGAATACAAGTAGGAATACAGTTTCACAAGCATAATCAATAATGCAAAACTGATGTTCTCAAAATGAAGGGGGGGAATAAAAAGGGATCTACAACATGATGTTTTTTTCTGCCCAGAGAGTGCTAAATCCACCGCATTTCCATCATTCAAACAGTCTAATGGTTTTGTGTCTATATACTTGAGAACTAAAAGGACAGAACTTTCTCAACTAAAAGAGAATATAACTGTCTCCATCAAGTGTGAAAAACTACCTCTTCAAAAAAATAAAGGTTCCTTTTGTAAGAAGAAAAGTGAGAACAGCCCTATAAGCACTTTATCCGAGTCTAATCCCCCTAAAAACTATCAGTACAACCTACCGAGAACCGAAACAAACAACCACAGTCACTAGAATCAGCTATAAAATCCATTAACTCAACTGGAAAGCCAAGAAGCAACACTCACTCAAAAACCACTCTACACTAAACAAAGCAACATGCCTCAATCAATGCAATTAGCAATCATTGGTGTCTAATAAATTGCATTTAGCGAACATAAACTACAACCACGATATATCTCCACAACGCAACATCAATATTTTCAGTTCAATGTATACCTAAAGTAGATAAAGATAGAGGATTACCTGTCACGGGAACTCCAAACGACGCAGGCGAAAACGCATACGGATGTCTTCTGGAGACCGTGTACCGTGTAGTAACGAATAACCTTGCGATATCTCCCCACCGGGGCTTTCCGCCATACTCGATCAATCCCCTCATAAGACACCTGTACATTAAATAGATAAGGATAGAGATTAAAACAGCGAACATGAATTCAAAGCTTCCTATTAATAATAATAATAATAATAATTCAGAAAATCTTACTCCACTTCTTGCAAATTCCACGGTCCATACCGCCGACGGCAATTTAGAGGTAGCCTAGGGTGAACATAAACATGACGTGGAATCGGATCGGCAGGAATCTCTGCGGGGAGAATCTCTCCATCGGAAGGCATCAGAATCGGAATCCTCAAGAATCTCTGCAGTGAGAATCTCTTCATCGGAAGCATCAGAACCAGATGGAATCGGATCTGCAAGAATCTCTGCAGGGAGAATCTCTCCATCGGAAGCATCAGAATCGGATCCTCAAGAATCTCTGCGATTCCGATTCTCAATCCAGCGATTCAAGCAATGATGCTTCCGATGAAGAGAATCTCCCTTGAGGATTCCGAAGGATTCCGATTCTGATGCTTCCGATGGAGAGATTCTCCCCGCGGAGATTCCTGCCGATCCGATTGAGAAGTGCTAGGCGATTCTTCCGCCGTTGTAAACATAGAATTCAAACTTTTCTTGCTACAATAAAGCGTCGACGATCCATGTTCGGATCCGCAAGAATCTCCGCAGGGAGAATCGGTGTGTGGAAAAATCTCCCGCGTCACGATGATTTAATTTCTCTAACCACTGTAATTTCTCTAAATGCTTGGTCGATTTAGTCGAAACTCGAAAGTGTTCGTAGTGGTGAATAGCGAGACGGTTATTTCGCAAGGTTTGCTTATTTTACTTATGGTGGGTCGGTTTAGTCAGAAAAATGGATAATAGATGGTCGTTCAAGATAAACTCGGTCGATATAGGGTGCGTTTGTTTTAGATTTAAGAAAATGAATTTTTTTTTTGTATTTTTGAAAATGGATTTTGTAAAATCGTTTTTTAAAATATTATAAGTTTTTTTATATTCATTTTTTCTAAATTGAAACACTAATTTTGAAATCATATGACATAAACATACATTATTGAAGAACAAAATATAGTCAAAATCACAATTTTTTGAAAAGTTGTATTTCAAAAATGATTTTTATGAAAATCTATTTAAAATAGCTTCAAATAAAATGATTTTTTTGAAATTTTGATATCCAAAAAAATTTCAATAAAATAATGAAATGCCTAAAATGACATTTTAAGAATAACTATTCAAACCAAATTTTGATTTGAAACTTTTATAAAAAATTTCTTTGTAAATTTTTTTTTCACAAAATTATGTAACACTATAAAATCTATTTTCAAAAAAATCCAAAACAAACGCACCCATAGTCGAAACTATTCATAATGATTAATAGCGAGATAGTTATTTTGCAGGGCTTGTGTATGTTAAGCTATGGTCGGTCGATTTAGTCAAAAATTGTTAATAGATGGTCGTTCGAGATAAACTCGCTCGATTTAACCAAAACTACTCATAGTGATGATGAAAAGCAAGACAATTATTTTGCAAGGTTTGTGTAAGTTATGCTATGGTCGGTCGAATTAGTCAAAAAAATTGATAATAGGCTAATATCACACCTCGAAATTGATGGTTCAATTGAGAAGGAGGATAGGGGAAGGATTTATTATGTTGACAAAATTACCCTAATTTTTTTATTAAAATTCAAAATTATCCTTGTTGGAATATTAAAATTCTAGGTTTTATTTTTTTTTTACAACAAAAAAAATTTAGGTTTTCTACTCATTAGATTTTTTTTTTGTTATATATCCATTAAATTTTTTTTTTGACGTAATATATCCATTATAATTTAATCCTTATTTTGAGTTTATAAGTTTAAGAGTAAAAAGTAAATTACTTCTCCAAAATTTAAAATATTCCCTCACCTCCCCTCCCCTCCAAAAACTTCGAACCAAACGGACCCTATATGTCATTCAATTAAAGCTTCTAAGGGTCCGTTTGGTTCGGGAATTTTGAAGGGAAGGGGAGGTGAGGTGATATTTTAAATTTTTATTTTTGGTTCAATTTTTTTTTGAGGGAGAGGGGAAGGGAGGGAATATATGGCTATTTTTGCTTCCCCAAATTGGGGGGATTTTTTGGAGGGGGAGGGAAGGGAAACCAAAATATAATTTAATATATTGATATAATTACCCTAAATTAAATTTTTTTTTTAACAAACCCTCAATTAATTTGTTAAAATCCTAAATTATCTTTAAAAAAACATAATATTAAAAGTTTATGTTATATCTTCTTTGCTCTTATATGTAACTTATATCCTATTAATACATCACCTCCCCTCCTCTTCCCTCGTTTGAACCAAACACGTATTTAATTAAAATACCTCCTTCATCTCCCCTCCCTTCCCCTCCCCTCCATTAAATTATCTCCCCTCCCCTTCCTTCTGTTTGAACCAAACAGACCCTAATATTATATTTATATGGAGATTTTAGCTTAAGGTCTGCTATTCGAATCTCATCGGCAACAATAATTGAATTTTTATACTAATATTTTATGGAAAACTACCTTATTTTTTGTTTCTACCTAAATTAGAGCTTCTCAATATTTTTTTTTTAGAAACTCTTACTTTCATATTTTATTTTTTTGGAAACACTCAATTTTTTTTTTTAGAAACTCTTTTCTTTTTTATTATTACTAGCGGCTCATTTGTATGATCGATATTATCCATTGTGCTAATATAGATAATTACTTAATTTTTTTGTTGTGTTTAGTTAATTAATAATTACATAACATCCTTTTTTGTTGTGCTTAGTTATTAAGAAGAAGAAAAACAAAATTATTTTAAAGGAAAAACTGAAAATCAATTTTTGTGTAGAAGTTACATCATTTTTTTTAACATATACAAATATTTTTTGTCAAAAAATATAAAAAAAAACAAAACAAATATTCGTATTTAAATAGAATGAAGAGCAGAAGTAACAATAATAAAAGTCTACACCAAAAAAGTATTCTCTTTAGGGGTTTGATAATTTAGATTCGCTTAAAAACATGTGGGTCTAAATTAGCAAAGTGCACCTTTTCACTTTGGACTAAAAAACCATTCATATTAATTATTTAAAACTAGTAACTTAGAGCATCTCCAATAAGGGTATCTAAGAGGGTTTCATAGGTTAATGATACAGTACCTTGTTATTTTAATCATTGGAGTTCCATGACGTGGCATAGAGGGTATCTAAATTGATGATACCGGTACCTTAAATAAGGTACCGTATCATCAATTTAATGTTACCTTTTTTTTGTTTGATCATTAAATGATCATTTAATCTTTCTTTTTTTACGAATATTTAATCATATTTTATATTTTTCTATATTACACAATTTCTATTTGTTTTGATCTCAAGTCATATTTTATTTGTTTTCTATCAAATCGATCGTAATATGAAAAATAATAATATACATGCTTACATAAATTTGTTCCAAAACATATCTCCTATCGGTAAAACTTCCAAAATCATCCATGTTTTTTTTATCCATCACCACAACCCAATACCACTTTGGTTGAAGCTCCTTAAGATCCACAATTATCAACTAAAAGTGGTTTAGAAAATATTAATAGGTTTGATGAAGAAGCACGTACTTCTCAGAAGAAAAAAAAAATCTCATTCCTTTCTCGCCACAAGAGAACACAATTGGGAGCGTGCTAGACAAGAGAATAATCAAAATTAATTATTATATTTTTTATTATATATTTCCCGTCATATTTATGTATTTTTCACCATTTTTTATTTATTGTCTTGTATTTCTCATTATATTTAATTATTAATTTATTTATCTATGCATTTATTAATTAAATAAATTTTTATTTTTATTTAGACAAAGTTAAAAAAATAAATATAGAAGAGACCACTTGTTAATAATGTATGATACTCAAAGTAGTATCACCACTGGAGCAAAATATGTACGAGTTGCATAAGTATTACATGGCATTGTAGAGACCACTTGATAGTAATGTATGATACTCAAAATGGTATCCAGTAGCGGAGCCAGAAAATAATATTGGGGTGGACCACTTAAAAATTATAATAAATAAATTATATTTGAAAATTGAGTCAGGATCCGTTGACACCAACTAGTTTGACACCAAATGTTACACCTCTCAATAACGTTTTAACCGATATAAATTTTATAAAATCTACCGTTGGATTGAAAGTTTATATCATATAGATCATTTATGTAAAGTTTAAGAAAAACCTAAAATCATTTGATATGTTATTGAGATACATCAAAGTTAACGGTTTGCGTATATTTTTAAATGTCGTTGATCTTTATGTGTCTCAATAACATATCAAATGATTTTGGATTTTTCTGAAATTTTACATAAATGATCTATATGATATAAACTTTCAATCCAACGGTAGATTTTATAAAATTTATATCGGTTAAAACGTTATTTAGAGGTGTAACATTTGATGTCAAACTAGTTGGTGTCAACAGATCCTGACTCTTGAAAATTATATTGCATACAAAAATTATTGATAAAAAAGTTGTATTTTATTCTCACAAAAATGAAGTTTTTGAGTTCATCTTTACGTTAGGTCTTAATAGGTAAATAAGTATTTTTTTTAAAAGGTATTTCTTTTTCTATCATTTAAAAAATTATAATAACTAAATATTATTTTCTAAAACTACCAAGAAAATAAAATCTGTTTTTTTTTTTTATAATTTTTTTTATTACTTATAATAATGAATAGTGATGTTTTTTGATGAAAAAAAATGTAAAAGTTAGTATAATATTTATAAACAATGAAGTTGTGTTTTTTCTTATAAAATTATTTTCTCTTAAATAAAATAGTTGGCAAAGAATTTTTAATTAATAAAATTTATTTTTATTAACCAAGTTGATTGGGCTCAAGTGGCAAGGAGCTCCTTCCAAGGACGTGCCCGGGGAATACCGGGTTCGATTCCCAGAGGGAACAACGCTTGGCCAGTGCGCATGCCTCTACGCACGAGCCGGATTAGTCGTCCACCTTTGGTGGTTCGGAACCGGTGCGAAAACAAAAAAAAAATTATTTTTATTAATTGAAAGATCAAGTGCATTAATACATTCAAATTTTCGAATGTGTGATTTAGATTTATATTTATATTCCTTAAAGACTTTTTTGGTTTCACTTTGGTCCCTTAAAGAAAATAAGTTCCACTTTAGTCCCTTATTGATATCTCCGGCAGTCAATATGGTCCTTTTCGTCCATTTTTTCTCAGAAACTGTTAACTTCTGTACATGTGGTAAAATAGATTGTTACGTGGCACATGTACTGAAGTTAACGATTTTTGAAAAAAATGGACGGAAATGACCATATTGACTGACAGAGATATCAATAAGAACCAAAGTGGAACTTATTTTCTTTAAGGGACCAAAGTGAAACCAAAAAAGTCTTTAAGGGACTCAGAGACTAAAATTGATACTATTTTTAAAAAAAATTAAAATGAAAAAATGAAAAAATTTAACGGGGAGAGGACCGAACCTGCACCCTTGTGTATCATATATGCATACAATTTGCCACTCAGCTTACATAGACAAATATTTATATTATAGATGTGTAATTTTATTAATTACTATGGGCATATTAATAATTTCTTATTTTTTTGGGTGGGCCATGGCCCATCCTGGCCACCCCTGTCTCCGCCACTGATGGTATCACCATTGAAGATGCTCTAGGGGTTAGTTTTGTAACTTTCATTAAAAATGTTCCTTAATTTATACCCACTTTACTAATTTAGACATACTTTATTTGGATTAATATTCACTAACTTTGAAATGTGAAAGTCACTCTAACTTTCAACCAATAATATCCATCTGATTGATCTCATAGACCATATTGTGGCACGTGTCCAACTCATTAATATTATTTTACTTCAAGTAATATTTGAATCTTTTCCACCGATTCCAGGAAATTTTCCGCCGTCAAATGGCTTCCCGCCGTCCACCGGCCGACATCATGGAACCACCACCGGCCTTGTACCGGTCGGCCGTCTTGGAACCACCATCCGCCGTTATCCTTCATTTTTTTTTTCCCTTTTCATCATTTAACTTTCCCTTAAACATGTTAATTTTCTGCCCAACCAAAATCCGATTTTCTGCTCGAATCTAACACCGGCAGCAAGGAAACGATCGGCAGCAAGGAAAGGAACCGGAGAGTGTCGCGGCAACAAGGTGAAGGCAGTAAAGCACCGGAGCAAAATTCATTCTCTGTCACGTGTTTAAGCTTTATTTTATTTCATAAAAGATGAAGAAGACAAAGAGTCCACCATCCATGTGTCAAGTTTTGGGGCATTTGATAGATCCAACGGACAAAAAACAAGCAAAGTTACCTACCTTTCCCGCAAAAACGTTAGAGAATATTGATCCACTTTATTTATAGACACCTTTATCTTTCAAAAGACATAAAACAATTTTATTTTATTTTTTAAAAACAACATAGGTTTCAATGATTTTTTTTCTTTTCTTTTTTTGATATTGAGATTCAACATCAGACTTTATAATTTTAAGAACAAAGAAATTCAAAAAATGGCTTATCTACAATATACATTTGACAATAAAGATATTTAATTAAGAGTTTAAGAAGATAGAAGAAACCACAAGAAACGGATCCATGTTGCAACAAATTTTATCATCTTAATTTCTCTGGCCATGGTTCTTAATTGACTCGATAATTATTTAAAATATTGTTTTAATTATGGATTACGATTATGAGAAGAACAGGATGTGACTATGCTTTATTATCATCTTTCACAAATTTTAAATTTGTAACTTAGTTCAAAATTTGTAACAAATTTCTTTTTTATTTCCTAAATTGTTTATTTAGGTTGCATATATTTATAATTAAGTAGGTGTAAATTAATAAAGTGAGTGCACATCACTTACTAAAATTTACCTAACTTAACTTCAATTTCCTGGTGTGAATTAATAAATATCAAGGGTTTTTGTCCAAAGTGAAAAGGTGCACCTTGCTAAATTAGCAACCTCATTCTCTTTATATCTTGGTATAGATGTAGATAATTACTTAACTTTCTTTTTTATTGTGTTTAGATAATTTTATTTTATTTTGATAACTGGATTTTATTATAAGGGAGTACAAGGGGTGCTCGATCCCTTACAATACAAGAATAGAATTCATACATAAAATGAGATCTTGATTTGATGAAATGCTTGGATGAGTATATGTGGTGTAGTATACCTTTGGACTTTTTTTGTTGTCTGTTTATTGATGCCAAAGACACGTTTTGGCTTCTTTTAATATCTTGCACCTTCTTAGACTCATACATAAACTCAACAAACAGCAAACATGAAATGAGATCTTGCACCTTCTCTTTCTTGAGCTGCATATTATATTTTGCTGCTTTTCTAGCAGAGTAACCTTGGTAACCAGTTCATATTATGGTAAGCATGTACCATCGAAACATTTATAAGTAAAATGTGGCAAATCTTTGTTGTTTGTTTATTGATGTCAAAGACACTTATTCCTTTAATATCAATGGGTACCAAAAATAATGTTATATTGCGGCCAGAAACGAAATTTGAGTTGTATTGGCTGCATTTGTCCGCAATACCAAGGATCCCAACATAAACCATGTTGAAAATTGTGTGCTTAGAATTGTGAAATTTAAGATTCTAACTTGAGCCATTGTATATCGGCGTCCTTGTAACTATGGATTGAGCTGTAGATTTTACACATATTTAAATGGCAATTTTATTATATTGATTACTAAAATATCTTCATGACATGTTTATTTACCACCTCAAATATGTAAGATATTCAGTAGAAAATTTAAAAATATTTGTTCAAGGCACGTCATTTCAATTTTAAGAGCTTAATTTCATATTTTTGAGAGACAAAGTTCAAATCTCATCATACTTTCATATTCAGATTTTAGGTACTGAACGCAAATCTTATTAAGCACCAGCGAAGCTAATTGCAAACGAAACATTTGCGCAAAACAGCTCCACTGCTCTAAAATGTAAACCAAAAAAAAAAAAACACTTTTAACATTTAGCAGATAGATAGATAGCCAAAATAGCAAGGCCATAGCAAGATCCTGCAGGCTGCAGCGAGAGATCACCATATTAAGCTCCCAACTTTCAGAACATAATAGAGCATATCTAGAGATATTTTTTCAAAAGAATATACTTTACTGTGACACTACCATAAGTTAAATAAGGTAGTCAACATGATCGGCAGCAATACCGTACCGACTTTGTGCAAATCAATCTTTAACTGATAGTTGTCTTCAAAATCTTGTGAGCTTGTTTCGTCAACTGAACATAGAGGATCACAAGTTCCAGACTCTGATGTCAAGTCCTATTACCAAAATTAACCCCCTTAATTGCATACGAAAAGCAGTTTCGGTAACTTTCCAATATCAGTACTAATGCACATTTAACAAACTGAATCATCAAAATTAAGCCAAACACTACGCCCGCCCACTAATAAAAAAGACATCAATAAGCAGACATGCAATTAACAGAACAGCTGCTGGAATGAGAACGTGTATAGTATATTAGTATCTCCCTAACAGACATATGAAGCACATAAAAAGTAATTATTGTAAACCAAATCAAAAGACCATAAGATATTGAAGCACGTAAAAAGGTATCTTTACCTTAACATCTCCAAACAACATCTCAACTTGTTCAACTTTACCTCTTGGCAATGCCAACTTTGCCCTCAAATGAACTCATTTTTCAGCACAAGGGAAGAGGAGGACAAATGAACTCATTTTTCAAGTTTAGTTCTACAAATTTTGTCAAATTTTAATCCCTAAACATAGGAACTATAAAAACACTTTTTTTAAACCAAAAATTTCCCCCCTCCCCTAGTTTGAATCAACAGACACAAAATGTCGAACTAAATTGTTGAATCCTCTCAATACAATAATTTAAACCGCATAAATCAAAGGTTGAACTCAACACAAACCAAGACAAAAGGGTTTACCTGATATCTGCTCGACCAGATGATCCATGTGCTGAAAAAGACTATATATTATTAGCCATAGCTGTGAAATAAAGCAAATCATTTGGTATACCAACCATAACCTGAATCCCGTTCACAGCGTTAAGAAAACAACATTCCTGTGAAGATGCAGCATTAAAAAAACAACATTGATAGCGTTATAATAACAGCATTCACATCGTTAAAAGAATAAAAAGATCTTGAAAATTCTTTTCTTTCTCTCAACCTTCACTGCAAGTTTCCAAAATCTCTTTCTTTTCAGTAATGACTTTGATAGATTCAAAGTTCCTTGCCATGTCGAACAGGGTGTCACTAAAACAGACAATGAAAAAAGTTGAGATTGATAGTGTTAAGAAAAGCATCGTCATTGCGTTTTGCAAATCTGATAATGCTTATGAAAGTTCCATAAAAACAACAATTGAGGATTTTGTCTGCTTATGTTAGTTTTAATGTTGGGAAGAAAGCTAAAAGGATGGTTAATGAGTGGAAGGTAAACTTGGTGAATGATTTTGGACATGGCTATCATGCAATTTGTTGTTGTTTATGGTTTTCTTATTGAATTAATTGTTGTTGAGCTTGTTGCTTATTCTGCTACCGTTGCACTTTTCATTTTGGTCCTTGTCCTATATTGACCTGACTTTTGAATAAGAACTACCACTTCGTAGGTCAATTAGTCAATCAATTTCATCAAGAACAAATGGTTTTGTAATCAAATCTAACAATAAGGACCAATTCCACTAACGAAAATATAATTCAGAAATTTTAAAATATTTTTTGATGATTTAGAGACCACTATAACAACTCAGATAAAATTATGATGTGTGCATGCTAGCATTTATTTTTACTTCTAAATCTTTTTGGGTTAGAATGTTACATCGGCTCGATTAATGGTTCCGAAAATTCGCCAAAGTATAATATCTAATTCTATTTTGCTCCAATAAAAGTATTTTTTTTTTCAAGTATTAATAGCTATTAGGTATTAATACTTGAAATATAAGAAGTACATACTATAAAATATATATACTATATAGTTTAGCCCAAATATAATATCTTCCCCAAAGCTATCAATCTCAAACCAAATAAGCTCCAAAGAAATGGAAACAAATGAACTAGCTCCAGTTGAAACCGACCCGAATCCAACTCCAAACCCGAATCCGATTCCGGCACCTTCGCCAGTCCCGAAAGACATGGACGAACTTAAGAAAGTCTTCAACGGTTTCGACGCAAACGGCGACGGCAAGATCTCCGTCAACGAACTCGAGACTGTTCTCCGAACACTCAGATCCGACGTACCACAAGAAGAAGAACTCCGACGTGTGGTGGAAGATCTCAGTGCTGACCGCGACGGTTTCATCAACTTATCAGAGTTCGCTGCGTTCTGCCGCAAAGGCACTTCTGAAGGCGGCGATTCAGAACTTCGTGATGCTTTCGATCTGTACGACAAAGACAAAAACGGCCTTATCTCTACTGAGGAGCTTCATCTAGCACTTGACCGCCTTGGAATGAAGTGCTCAGTCGAGGAATGCCAAGAGATGATTAATTCCGTTGATTCCGATGGTGATGGTAGCGTTGACTTCGATGAGTTCAAGCAGATGATGACAGCCAAGAGCCGTGCCTTGAACGACTCTGTTAATTAGACGGTAGAAATTTCTCAGACTTTGTCGCCGCTACATGTTCCGGTGTATTTCCGGTAACAACTTCCACAGTTTTCTATTTTTGCTTTTACTATCAATAAATAAATAAATAATGAGCAATTGCTCCACTGAAATTTTATGGTGTGTTTGGTTCAAAGAAGAAAGAATGAGAAAAGAAAATTACGGAAACCCTTAGACTTGGATCAAAATCGAAGACGAAAATTTTCGTCTATATTATAAAATTAGTAATTAGGAATTGTAATGAAACTTTTGTTATTCATGTATATTTGCTTCATTGTCTATAAGTAAAACTGAAATTACAGTTATAAGCACCCGCTTCTGTATTTCTATAAGTAAACTGAAATTACAGTTATTTATTTGAGATTATTGACAACATTGAGTGTATTTCTATAAGTGAAAAACATTGGAACTTAATGAGTAATGTTTGATTTTCAACTGTTAAGATTTTTTCATCGCGCAAAGTTCCTTCAACAATCTAAATTGAAAAAGATTTCCAAACTATAAAGCGAAAAAGAGTTGTTGCAGAAACCTTCCTCAAACATGCACTAACCTTCTGCTGCTGCTGAGAACTTATTTGTACAATTGTGTGTTGTTTGTATTTCTTTATTTGTTCATCTCATACTATTGAGCCTGTTTTAATAACAACTTATTTGCAGCTTATAACATAAGCTCTTAGGATTGATAAGCGCTTATGTATAAGCTATTTTTATACATGTTATACAAGCTGTTTTGATAAGCTATATTGGAGAATTTATGAAAATGAGCTAAAAAAACTTATGAAAATTGTCATATGTCTTTTCATAAGTTCTCGCAATCAGTCTCACAAAACTTATGCCAGTAGATAAACACAAATAAACCAAAATATATGAAGTTACAGTTATCACTTATCAACAATAACAGCTAGCAGATATTGCAAGTGAGGAGTAGCCTGCCTTTCTATGTCTTGTGTAGAAGTTGTTTCCTGTCTGCAGATTTCAACATCAAAACGACACCGAAATCAATAAGGAAACAAATTCCAAAAGGAAAGTAACACAAATGAACAAATAGATGAACAAATAGACGACAAATTGATTGATTACCTTATAGCAATATATTACTCTGGTTTTATATATAAGCAAAATTTGGAGCACCAATGGACTATTAAGAGCACTTTTGGCAGATGATCCATTGTCACTTTTATTATAAACAGATCAGTTGCCTACTTCCTGTTCATTTGTAGTTTGAGGTTTTTCTGACTTATCATCACTCTTAGATGACACTACAAATTTTGGACTGTCAATACCCAAAGCTTTCGTGAGAAGTGTAAGACGAAGTCATATCAAATTCTTGGAGACATTGAAGCACATAAAAAAGGTATCTTTACCTTAACATCTCGAAACAACATCTCAACTTGTCAAATTCATCTCAACCAATTCATTTCAATTTCAAACACCACGCGCTATTCCATTCAAATAGTTTATCACAATCATGAACTCATTCAAACAAAATGTTGTTGATCATACAATAAAATCCAACTAATCAAACTATATTACTCTCACTTTTGTAGTACCAAATTTTTAAATATTAAAAGTGAAATTATAGCCACTAAACTACTTAACAAAAAAAAATAATATATATTTTAAGTGATTCAATCACGCGTGTGTGAGTATTGAGAATGAAACAAACAATGGAGAATACGGATAAATCTCACCTAAATTCAGTTTCAAACAAATAAAACAAAATTGAAAATTCAGTTTCAAACGAACAAATTGAAAATTATTCTTCCATTACATGGCAGTAGAGTTGGCAAGCATAATTGAATCAAGGTAATAAAAATGTGTGTCAAAATTAAATGTAATTAGAAAAATGTAATCTAGTGGAGGGTAATGTGCAATGTCCTTTATGTAATGAAGAGGTGGGGGATGATTATCATCATGCATTTTTTACTTGTTCACAGGTTCAATCTTATTTGGACAATTGCTATCCTTCATCCTGTGCTTCATAACACAGGTTGCATGGAATTGTTAATACAACTCATTTGCTTTGACATATACCGCCCTGAAGATTCTGATGTTGCAGGGTGAGTGGCTATGCTTATATATGTTGTATTTGGCATAAATAGAAATGATAAGGTGTCAAATAATCATAAAATAATCATAGTTGGAAGGTGAGGGCTTGACGATGTTATATGTGATTCAATTAGCTATGCAACATAGTGAAATTTTGTGGTTTTTGAAAGTGATTCTCAAACTTGGTAAATTCAATAGTTACTTTGTACAGGAATTTCAAAGTTTAGTTGTATTGTACTAATATTAGAGCTAGTTTATCATCATTATTCAACTTTGAGATTAAGTTAGTTCGAATAAATTTTATTGTTCACTCTTTTTTTTCTTATTGTAAATACAATATTATATTTGATCTTTTAATGGTATGTTTGGTTGAGAAGAGAAAGTGAGTAGAGAGAAAGAGGTGAGAGAGAGTATAAAAAGAGAGAAATAGAGTAGATTTAAGGTATTGTTTGATATAAGAGAAAAATAAAAGAAATAGAGAAGAAAGAGATGTGATAGTTTAATGAATTGACAAAATAGTCCCTATCTAAAAAAATCTTATCTTTTGCTTCTAAAAAAAATCTCATCTTTATCTTGTAAAAAAAATGCATCTTTATGAAACAACAAGAAAGTATAATTGGTTCCGAAAAAAAAAAAAAGTATAATTTCTCAAAACAAAAAAAATGCTACTGCGTAAAAAACAATGCTAGCTATTGCAGTAAAATGGTGGAATAACACTCAAACACATTGACGGTGCACTAGTGAAGATTGTAGAAATACAAAAAAAAAACAAAAACAAAACAATGAAAATAGTGAGTGAGGATGAAGTATGAATAGTAGTAGCACAACAATGTATTGTGCACAGTGACAACAAAAGGGTAGGATTGGAAACAAAAAATGAGAGCATGTTTCTTCCATCTTTCTTCGCAGTTGAGTGAAGAAACTGAAAACCAATGGGACCCATCTTAAAGTAATCTCTCTCTTCAATTTCTTTCCAAACCAAACGAGAGAAGTATGGTATCTCTCTTCAACTTCTCTCTCACCAATTTCTCTCTTCCCTATTTCACCTAAAACAAACAAGCCCTTATTAATTAATGATATGAATTAAGTTTATTTGCTTCAAAAAAAGAAAATTGATATAAATACAATATTATATTTGTATGATTTTTTTTTTTGACAAAATTATATTTGTATGATTGTATATTTAATTATTGATATAAGTATTTTTTTTAAGTATTATTGTGATTTTTTAATGTTATACATTTATTTATTGGTAAAAAAATGTTATAAATTTATTTAGTCAACAAAAATGTTATAAATATGTTAATATTATGTTTTTGTTAGATATTCAATGTGATATAGTAAAATACTAAAAAAAAAAATAGTAATATTATGATTTTGTTGAATATTCACAGTAATTTGTGATGTTCAAAATTATAATTTATGAAGATGAAAATAATGCTTTAAAATTGATTAAAAATCATTTTAAAATATATACATATTTCTCAATACATAATTAGCTCAAAATTTTTATCGAAAGGGGGTTATTTAGTTTTACACTGTATAAGTTAACATAAAAAGAGTCAAAAAAACATAATAAGAATTATTGCGTCAAAAAACATAAAAAGTAATGTTTAAAAATTACACATATAAATGAACATATATAATATATTAAGTTTTTTTTTTGACACAATAGTACTACAATAAGTTAAAAAAACAAAAGTTATACAATTTTTTTAAAAAAAAGATATAAATTTAATTTTTCAAATAATTGTTTGACTTTTGATGCCCGATTCATCAAACCGGGTTTCAAACACGAACCCATCTTATTTATGCTTTCTTTGCAGTTGTACACGACCACAAGTACAATACAAATGTGTTTGAAACATATCTGACGTGTCGAATTCTCATTGGCTGAATGAGCTGCACAGTCCAATCACACACCTCACATGACTAATACCAAACGACACCGTTTCTAGTTTACCAAAAAAATCACAAAACCAAACACACACAAAAAAAAAAGCACTTCGTTGAAATTAAAAACCCTTCTTCTTCTTCTTCAGCATTGTTCTGTCTCAAATCTTTCTTTTATAATTCTTATTATTCTTCTCCTAATCTCAGAGAACTGAATCCAAGAATCAAAGGTATCTATATCTCTCTTGGTTTTCTTGATTATTATTATTATTTTTTTATAATATTTTTGGGGTTTAATAGAAATTTTGTGATTTAAATTAATAATAATTGAATTTAATTTTGTTTGGATGCAGATGGGGTTGTTGTCGTTGAGACATAGTTTTGTTATAATGTTTGTTATAATTGGGTTGTTGTTGAAAGAAACAGAAGGGATCAGATTTGTGATAGATAGAGATGAGTGTTTTTCACATGATGTTAAGTACGAGGGTGACACTGTTCATGTTTCTTTCGTTGTTATTAAGGCTGATTCTCCTTGGCATTATGGTGATGAAGGTGTTGATCTTGTGGTATGTTTTGTTTTTTTCTTAATTCTCAATTTCTCAATTTTTTTAGCTTAATTTAATTCAATGTAACAGCTATTACATGATAGTAGAGTTCAATTTTGAGCACATCACAACCAATCAATTATGTTTGTGACTTTAGAAGTGATTATGGTAAAATTAAAAAACAAATTCTTATAATCTGACGGGTACGATTGATTGACGGTGTAAAAACTCTTTAGGCTGAATTAAATCTTATATGATATAATTGATCAAACCCTACATTATTTATTTAATTTTGTAAATGCATTCTTCATATTCGATTCCTATTTGATTTACCTTAATTTTGAGCTTCGAGAAGTCAAAGTTTACTTCTTTTTGTTCACTTCTTAAGGTTAAAAATAGCTTTGAGTTACACGTGCTACTCTAGGAAGGAATAGAACTATGGGAATTTCACAATCACATCAATACAAAGTAAAAACCAAAAATAATGAATCTTTTCTAGTAAATTGCACCCACGGGATAGAGATGAGTGTTTTTCACATGATGTTAAGTACGAGGTGCGAAGCTTATATTGATAGTTAGGAGATAACTTCATGGTTAGAAAATGCCCTTATGTCTAGGAGTGTATATGTTCCATACTACCTTTACGATTAGAAATATGAATGATCCACATTTAGGCATATATTTGTGTATTCATGTGCTACTTTCCACTCAGATCTTTGACATATATATCTTAAGAATCCATACAAATTGACATTTATAAG
The DNA here is from genome assembly GCA_030408175.1 of Trifolium repens. Lineage (NCBI taxonomy): Eukaryota > Viridiplantae > Streptophyta > Magnoliopsida > Fabales > Fabaceae > Trifolium > Trifolium repens. The sequence goes on from CP125844.1 coordinate 58,188,685, forward strand.
TACTAGTTCTATAAAGAAAAAAAAATTCTTTGAATTTTTCTTTCCTTAATATATTTGATCATTGTTGGAATCTCATTACACGACAATGTGAGAATTTCAGGTAAAGGGACCGGCTGGTGAACAAATTCAGGATTATCGTGACAAGACCGGTGAAAAGTTTGAATTTGTGGCTCACAAATCAGGGGTCCATAAGTTTTGTTTCACCAACAAATCTCCTTATCACGAGACCATCGATTTTGATGTGCATGTTGGTCACTTCTCTTACTTCGAGCAACATGCAAAAGACGGTAATGCTCTTCTATATACTCCACTTGTATATGGTTATTTGTTTTTACTTTTGTAGTACAGTACACTACTTTTTGAGTTGCATGGAAGTCTAATGAGAAAACTATCATTGAATGAAATTTTTGATCGAACGCAGAGCATTTCAACCCTTTGTTGGAGCAGATAGCGAAGTTGGAGGAAGCTCTTTATAATATTCAGTTTGAACAACATTGGTTAGAAGCTCAGACTGACCGCCAAGCAATAGGTATTATTTCAAGTTTACTTTCTAATAATCATCTAAAAGTTTACATTTTTCTGCAAGGAAATCCTTTGTACATACCAATTATGGTTTTACTCATTATTCATGTTAAAGATAACCACTTAGTTTATATTTGCCATCTGGTTTTAGATTAGTGGTACCATTTAGTAGAACTTCTGTCGCAAACGATCCGATTGGTTAAGGACCTCTTTTTCTATTTCATGAGAGTGTTCACTGTTTACTTGCTTTACTTTGTGGACGAAGGTGACTTTTTTTTTGGTCTAACCATCCCGTTCCTAGGGAAAAGGCCTTAGTAATCCGAAGTTTAGCTGTGAAGTAATAAAGCTTGGCTAAGGATTTTTTTAGCCAGGATCTGAAATCTGGTTTTCTCGAACGGTTCATACTTGCTGAATCTCATTAAACCACTTAAGTCAAATGACTCAAATTCTGACCTACTCCAGCGCCTCTCATCTCATTGTTAAATTATGCTCATACCATTTACTTATGTGCCATATTTTCCTGCATCCTATCCTAGATGAATGAACTATGGCAGAATATGAAGCCGTTTTAATTGATTAAAGCCATAAACTTGTTTTCTCTATTACCTTTTTTTGTGAATGCAAATGCAATAATATAATGTCTCTTGTTTGGAATGCAGTGAATGATGGGATGAGCCGAAGAGCAATACACAAGGCAATCTTTGAATCAGCAGCACTGATTGGAGCTAGTGCACTACAAGTTTATCTTCTGCGGCGCTTGTTTGAGCGAAAGTTGGGAACCTCTCGAGTTTAGAGTTAGGACATGTTCCAAGAACCTGTAACATTACGGATGCCAAGTTTATTTAAACTCCTTTTTTATTATCACATGGATATTTATATTGGTTGTGCACTTTACTCAATATACTTGTGGAAAGATGTTGCTTATTGTTAATTACAGTTGATTTCCGAGAAAAAGAAATACAAAATGAGTGCCGATGTAGGCCTAAGATTACTTCTGCTCATCCTATTATCTTGCTTGTTTTTTCCGTGTGAACTTTCCCTTCAACGGATTAAAAGAAATCGATATATTATTTAGGTGGAAAAACGATAGTTCTCTTCTATTTAGATCATTAGATGTGTTTCGCAGTTAATCAAAAACTCATTTTTTTGACCAAATTTCATGAACCGCTGTTAAATGTGTGAAAAAAGATTTATTTTTTTAGTTGTTGCATTGATAAATACGGCGTGTGGGAGACAGGATATAAGGATTGAATAATCTCTTTGATCATCAAGAATGTAAGCAATTATGTTTTCGGCGTGAATCTCTAGAGGTGGCAAAGAATGCGCGCGAAAGAGGATAGGTGAACCATGAGTTATAAGTCAAGCATAAACTCGGTTATAAAACAATTACACCAACATGAAATATAAAATATAAGATTTCAAAATTAAGTAGATAGACACACAAACACCATTGTTAAGGAATATATAGAGAAGTATGACTCGATAAAAAACTTGAATCGAAAAACTGCCAGTTTGAATCGAACAAATGTCGAGCCAAAAAATTCCAGTGATAATTCACCAGATATCATAAATATAATGTAATATATGTTTCCTAATTATTATTTCCTCCAAGCTCAATGATTCCAGCGGTACCCATCATAGCTTTAATGAAGCTCCAGACTTCCTGAAATTATGTTGAGTTCAAAAGCCTTCTCATGGTTCTGCAGATGCGACGCAGCAAAACCATTTTTTCTGCAAAAAAATCAAAAAGACGGACAAATCAATACACATGAAGTGATTTAACTGAAAGGGAACAAAGCGGTCAATTTCAAAATATCACACGACATTTCAAGGATTAAATATATGCTTTCCTGGTATAAAAACCAGTCCAAACTCTAAAGTCTGAACAGTTAAATCCCACATATAAATTCTGAATCTGATATACCCTAAAGTTTAAGCTGTAAATAGACCGTACACGAATTGTTTTATATCTAAAATTCTTAATATCCAATTCAAAATTTCATTCAGAAGTTAGTAATATGATCAGGACAGTTCACGAAGACAATTACTGCATAATAGCCACGAAGGCCTTATCAAATCCCCGGACAAGTGCAACGGATGACTGTCCTGGACAGAACAAGGAAAGATCAACAATGTCATTAGTTGTCCAGCATGAACAAATGCAGGAGGAATGGATTAAAGGACAAGATACTAATAATCTAATCAAGTATTTTGTCTGTCATGTCAATGACATCAAGTAAGGGCTACGATATAAAAGAGTAAAGGTCAAACATGATTATATCAGTTCTTGATAAAGGTATGCATAAAGTCTGAATGATTGATTGGGTGGAAATTTTGTGTACAATTGTGAAAGTGGCCGGAAATTGAAGTTATTTAACGGTGGCTCTAATGGCCGGTTTTGCAAGAATAGGAAAAATTGAGATCACTATTTTAGCAAATGATGCGGAAAGGGGTGGTATTGCAAATGGGAAAAGCACTCCAAGCGGTCAGTCTAGAGGTGGGGAACTTGATTGTGTTGGTGGATGGGTTGTCGGTTGGCTGAAACACAAAGTGAATTAAAAAAAAACAAACAGGGGAGATGTTATCCGAAATAAGAGAAGAGTGTTGGAGCATGGTGTTGCGGTGATGTCGAGAGACACAACACAGTAGACATGTAGATCAATACATCCTAAAATATAGTAGTTGCAGACTTGCAGTGGCGTGTACCTGGCAAAATGACCAGCTATATAGAACACTTACAATTTTTTTGGACAAAAAGCTTCTACTTTTCTTTACAGTAGAGATATATAAAATTGATACTATTTGCTTAATTCTTCAAAAAGTTAATGGATCATGAACATCCCTTATAGATGGGTAATTAGGTTTATATGAAAGGCATGTTCACTGGTTGGTTAACACACAACTTTTCTCTTCATCTTACAAAAATAGAAAACGTTAGTAGAACGGATCCGTTCTGGAAATTTATGAAGTTGGATGAGAAATCACTCTCATATTCTCATCTATTTCAATAAAAATGTACTTTACTTTTCTCCTCGAAGAACTTGTAACATTGTCACACACTAGGCCGGGATCCATTACATGGGCAAATCAATGCCATCGAGATCTATCAACAGCCAAAATTTAGGGATCTATCTATTATGAGTCTCAACCCAAATACCCGATCATACGTCACAAAAAGACATTAACATATACTAAAGTTTGAGCATTAAGCACAGATCCTCATGACCCTATTGGAGTATAGGAAATTGGCACACATTGTAGCATTAGTGACTGTGCACTACCAATACCGACAGAATTCTGGGTTAAGCGTGGCAGAAACAAAGAGAAATGACAGTAGGAGAGAAGAAATGCTAAAACGATTTTATCAAGCACATAATTAAGATTTGAGACACTCTTTTCCAAGAATGTAAGGGAAAGATATAGGAATATACATAGGCCTTTCACTTATTAGATCATTGCTACAAGATAAGAGTTTGAATAAGAAAACTGAACTAACCTACTGCAATCACGCTGTAGCAGCAAGAAGAACTATTCCAACACAACAGAATGACCAAAAGCATTTCAATATGTAATAAGAATAACAACAATACATAGAGTTTTCACATTAACTTGAATCATTAAGTTGTCTAATATTAACCGAGGTTTAAAACCTATGAAGCACGATGGACACTGACACGTCAACACTGATAATAATTTGAAAAAATAACATAACCTAATGTAATCATAAGTGTTGTGTAGGTGTCGGACACTGATGTATGTCTGACACCGGTACACGTCTAATTCAAGGAGTGTTTGTGCTTCATAGTTTAAACCTACGAAGCACAGACACAAACACAGACACTTACACATCAACGCCGATAATAATTTGAAAAAATAACATAATTCAATGTAATCATAAATGTCGTGTCTGTGCATCATAGTTTAAAACTACTTACAAATGAAGTACATTGAATTATATATGTTTAATTGTCTAAGATAGATATATAAGGGAAATTGGAGAAAAAGAAAGAAAGAGCATACGGAATGTTGGGGTTTGCCAAGAACAACTTGATTCTTGTATTTGTTTTTATGATCATCCTTTGGTGGTGAATCAACCTTAGCACCAGTTTTCTTCTCATTCCTAGCTTTGTTGAATATAACTGTATATCCCTCAGCTGATGCTGGATCATTGACATCCCATTCACCAAACTTTGGCAATGGTATACCCTTCTCCTGTTATATTCAAAATGAATCATTAATATTACTTTTACATCTAATCTAATCTAATCTAAGATTCAATTCAAATCCCTAACAAATATATACACAATGGAAATCAATGTTTAGAGTGAAAAAATAAATAGAAATTAATTAATAAAATTTGAATAAAACTAACAGAAGAAACATATATTCAAATCATGAATCATGTTATGGAATATAATTGCGTAGAGAAAGAAAGAGAGAGAGGATTGCAAGAAATGGAAACATACCGCCATGATTGGTGATGGTGATGAACAGGAGGAGAAGAGAAGAGAAGAGAGCAGGAGGAGGATGATGATGATGATTTGTGATTCTGTCTGTCTGTCTATTGTCTGTCTGTCTGGCTGGCCAAAACTGTTCGAGATCCTCCGTTTTTCAAGGAAGACACGAGTGGGCCCGCCCTATTATGCCAATCACTTTTTTTTTTTATCTTAAAAAATAAACATTAATTAAACATTTTTTAATATCATTTTGGTTCAACATCAAATTTTACTAAAAACTACAATTTAATTAGTTAACTTGTTTGCTATAAGTCTCATGAGCTTAGCTCAATTGGTGGACATTTGCATTATTATGCAGGGAATCGGATTCGAACTCCGGTCATCTCACTTAGTCACCTTAAGGGTGAAATTTCAAGCTATTAGGGTACTTCACCAAAAAAAAAAAAAAAACTTGTTCGCTATAAGCCTATAAGTTAAAAGCTAAAATTCAGCTTATGTGCTATTTGGTATAAGCTCGTCTACTATAAGTTAGCTTATCAACTATTCACTATTTTTTATTGAACAAAACCTAAATCAGTTTAAATGGACAACGGTGCACAAAAAATATTCAAAATATCTACCATAATAAATATCATCTCTTGAATATAGAGATTAATGGTCTTCTTAGTGTCTATAGTTAAAAAATAATTTAATTGATATTTATTTGATTAAAACAATAAAAAAATAGATAATATCCATCTCGTATTAAACCGTATGAGTTTTTTATTTATTAAAAGTATCATCGATGATTATTATAATTTTTTGACACAGATTCAAAATGAACCACCTATTCGGGTGGTCTATGTTAGCCCTTGCCGTTTGTTTGAACCAAGTTCTACTATTTTATGTTATCCAACCAAACATTCATCATCTTAACGATGTTATAGAGCATGAATTTATAAATAATTTATAGTAGATAAGTTAATTTATTGAATTTGTAATGTCTAATTAAAAAAGTCTTAAATATTATTTTCGTTTTCGAAAGCTCGTATTTTTTTAGTTTTAGTCTCTGTATCTTTTCTGATGCAAATTAGTCCTTGTATGTTCAAATCTTTTGGTTTTAATCCCTTACAACTAAAATCCGGATGAAACCTGCGAATTTTCCTGCAGATTTTAGCTTTAGGGACTAAAATCAAAATGAATTGCACATGCAGCGACTAATTTGCAACAAAAAAATATACAGGTACTAAAACCAAAAAATTATAAACTTACATGACGAAAATAATGTTTAAACCTAAAAAAATAGTCGTTGAACTATCTTATGAATATATTAAAAAATATAAAAATAGATTTGTTTAATTAATATATAATTTTGAGAGAGACCAGTAAATAGTATTCAATATTGTAATGTACTCAATACATGATGAGATCCCTTCTATATATCTATAAATATATGGGGTTTAAGTCTTTGAAAGTGTTGTTGGAAAAACTATATATCTTCCCTATTCTTTTATTGTATTGTATATCGTTTAACGTTATTGTTATATTTGGACTTTACTATATAAAGAAGTGTTTTAAAAAGTAGATCGGTCATCGAACCGGTAAAAATATTGGTTCATTGCTTCAATGGTCGAACCACCGGGTCATTGATCAAATCGCATGAAAGAACTAGATTAAACCAATTAACTTGAACGTGTTAAACAGTCTCTAAAATAAAAATCTGTACTACTAAACCGGATGACTCAATCTCTAAAAAAATTCTTAACATTTTAAAATATCAAATAAATCAATATAATTTCACAAGTTTATTATTCAAATTCAAATCCATCGACTATGATATAATTTCTTAACGAAAAAAATTAATTTTAAACAATATATTTTCACCAATTTTTTTTTATTTACAAACAACTATATTAAAAATATTCGTATTTTAATTTCAAAAATAATAAATTTGACTTTCAACATATTATTAAACTAAAATTATAAATATTATTTTAAAGATAAAATGCTAGTAGAAGTGTGAAAACTTTTGTATTTGATTTATATTATATAATAGTTAAGAAGTAAGCAAAAGACACAATTGAGAGCATAGTTTGATGGTTGTTTACAACGCCCATGTGCTTTTTAGACTATCATGTTGCCTGATCGATTCCCTGTTGCAATGTTTAAAGTTAGTGTGCTAAAGTTAATGTTCAAAATCCAAAAACTTTCGTAGTTTAAGTGGGAGAGTTTGTCAAAATCACTGAAAAGTTGGTAAGTGTTATTACTGAGAGTGAGTTTGGTAGACTTGAGCGTTTAGTAACAAATCAAGAGTTAGTGTGTTAAACTTACAATGTTGAATGTTTAAAATCCAAAAACCTTTTGGTAGACTTGAGTGTTTAGTATCTTGCTGAACAAATCATGAACTAAGGTATGCTGCCACTTTTTGTAACAAACACATCATTTGTTGACTATAAGTACGTCGTCCCTTGAATCACATCTCTACAATTAACAAGAAAAAAAACAAAGAGATTAACTACTACACAACTTGTAGAGTTATGTTCCCACTATTGAGTTCCAGTCACTTCTGCCCCCTCCTTCTCAAAATAATCATTCAAAGTATGGACCACTTCACATACAACAAGGCAGTCCCATCAGTGGGATGTTGAACAACAGACACAGTCAAAAGACTTTTGTGTCATTAACATATATAATTAAGTTCCTTAAAATATTTCACTTGACGTTTAGTAGCAGCAACAAAGGATTTCTCTACTTCAACCTCCCCTGTGTATTGTATCCCGTGTGACATTGTTTTCCTAATTTCCCAATCAAGGTGAATTTGAAATAGTAATCAAACTGCAATTAAATAAATCAAAGCGAACTGATAAGCTAATAATTGCAACAACTTGTTGTATCTTACGGTGATCCTAAAGATGATGGTGTGACTTGGGGAGAACGTGAAGCCGCCATCAAAAAGATACCACAAGTGGATAGAGAGAAATCAATTGTTGAAACACGTGTGTATATGGAGCTGGAGCAAATGCCCAAAATACTTCAGTTTATTAAAGATTAATGCACTGCTACTTTGTTACACGAGGATACAAAGTAACGTTAGTCAATTGTTTGAAGCACATGTTGGCTATTTTGTTATTGTTATTTAGACTATTTTTGTTTTTTGTTTTTGTTATTATTATTTTTCAACAATCCTCTATTAACAACACTATTATTGTTAATGTTATTTAGGCTTTTTTTTTTTTGTTATTATTATTTTTCAACAATCCTCTATTAACAACACTATTATTTGATATGGTTTTTTTTGTGTTTTTGCTATTGCGGAATTTGGTGAAATATATTTTTGTGTGGAGAAACTCCAATTTTTGTTCTCATTAAAATAATAGGTATATGGCTCTATATATAGAGCTACATAAAAACAAATAATATCTTTAAATAACAAACTAATCCTATAAATTCTAAAGAAATCCTTAAGATTCTAAGCATAAATACAAAAAAGATATTTAGGCATTATTCTCAACACTCCTCTTGACTGAATATCTTTTTGTAGCATCCAATCTGAGATTTGCGCTGAAATTTTATTTTATTTTTTGTTTCTCAATCCTCCTCCTTGATCGAATATCTTTGTCTTGTATCCAATCTGAGATTTGAGTTGAAAAAACTTTTTTTTGAACACTCCTCTTCGACTGAATATCTTTGTGTTGTATTCAACCTGAGATTCATGTTGATTTTGTTGTTGTTGTTCATCCGCATCAATTGTTGTTTTTTTTTTCTTTCTACATCTTCATATGAGACTTGAGCTTTTTTCATGTATATATTTTAGTTATGGGTTATATAATACAGAAACTATCTCGCATATAACATATGAAAGGTCATATGAGACTTGAGCTTTTTTCATTGAAACTATCTCGCATATAACATATGAAAGACCATATGAGACTTGAACTTTTTTCATTGAAACTATCTCGCATATAACATATGAAAGACCATATGGGATCTTCCATGGACAGTGCATTTGAATATGTATCACTCAACTTATAGTAATAAGTTATGATAGTGTTAAACAAGGAAATCACGAGGGAACCGATCGTTTTAAGAGATTTTTCTGCAGTTGAGTTATATCCAAAGAGATATGAAACATTTTCCAATAGACATTATTTAGATATAATTTACAGTCTCTTTGAAAAACTTGTTTTTATAGTTGCAATTAGTGGAAAAAGGCTTTGGTGGCATTTGTTATATGGGCCGACTTTTTTAGTATGCTTCTTTAAACACCACAAGGATTGTAATTTTGCTATTTCTCAAGCTTTATTATGTATTCATATTTGAAACTATAAGTTATGATGTATGATTGTTGTTGATGCAATAAATGATTATGTAGGTGTATGATTCTTCAAAATTGTTTAATTATGCTTCAACACATACATCTTGTTTAATTATGCATGAATACATACATCTTATTATACCAATCCTAAGTTGATTCAGTGATGATTGGTGCTAAACTTGGTAGGAAGAACCACGGTTTGATCCCCGCAACTGCAATCGGGAGGGGGCTAAAACCACTTGATGTCAGAACTAACCCCGAACCAGATTCAACTGGTGGCGAAAACAAACAAAAAAAATTGTTTAATTATGCATCAACACATACATCTTGTTTAATGGTTTAATCATACATCTTGTTGATGCAATAAATAATTATGTGTTGGATTTAATTTCTGCAGAAGAAAAAACTTATTTGATGATTCTCTATGTCATGCCAAATCAAATCTTGATACAACAGATTCATACACCTGAATTTTTGAACACCGTCATTTCTTTTTGAATTCCGAATCACAAGCTAAGATTAAAAATTGGAGTACCTGTAATATTGCTTAGAAACATTGAACAATCTTTAGGATTATGCAATGGTACACGGTTGATAATTACAAAATTGGGAACATATGTCGTTGAAGGTAGAGTGATATTCGACAACAATATTGGTATAAAAATTTTTATTCTTAGGTTATGATTGACTCATTCCGAAAAAAGAATCCCTTTTAAGGTTCAACGTAGACAGTTTCCATCAATTGGTTGTTTCATTTGCTATGACTATCAACAAAAGTCACGACCAATCACATAAACATGTTGGTATATATCTTCTACAATCAAATTTCTCCCATGTGCGACTATATGTTGCAATAAGAGTAACTTCAAGGAAAGACTTAAAAATATTGGTAACCAATGAAAAATAAGAAGATACAGATTAAACTGAAAATGTAGTTTATAAAGAAGTTTTCCATAATATTTAGATGTATGTATTATCATTTAGATTCAAACTGATAAAAATGTTTTCAGTTAATTTCAATAAATGATGAAAATGCAATAAATGATGAAAAATAAGAAGATACAGATTAAACTGAAAATGTAGTTTATAAAGAAGTTTTCCATAATATTTAGATGTATGTATTATCATTTAGATTCAAACTGATAAAAATGTTTTCAGTTAATTTCAATAAACTGATAAAAATGCAATAAATGTTTTCAGTTTGAATCATAATATTTTCAGTTAATTTATAAACTATTGATCTATATCTATCTTTCTATTGAATATTATCATTTTTATCATTACCATGTTTTGAATTTTTTTTATTTTATTTTTTATTTTGAAATCATTATTATATTTTTTTTAATATCAAATATGATTGTCTATAAAATCCTATGAAGCACGGACACCTCTAAGAGGTGGCGTGTCGCGGTGTCCGACATTTGTATGACACCCGTACGACACCTGTTGGAATAGTCAAACAAGTTTCACCCAAAAAATAATTTTTTTCTTTATTTTGACACTCTAAAAAAGTTAAACATATATATTGAAACAATGTTATCAATGAAGAATTAAAGATATTAATTTTGATTAAAATATTTTTAATTTTTTAAAATAATAAATCGATAAAGAAAATCATTGTGACTGCAACAAGTGACACGATGTCCGGTCCAGTTTTTAAAACATTGGTTATAAGAGTTTAAACTCTTCTCAACTAAATTCAATCTCCGTCCATTTTAAATTACTTTTTATTTAGCCAAACGTAATGACAATGTTGATAAATATATTCGAAACAACAGTGATTAAACTTGAATTCACAAGTTGAAAGGCAATCAATGTGATTAAACTTTCAATTCTCCAAGAGTGGAATGAATAAAACGAAACTAATGAATCTTAATTTGGACTCTTAACACAACAGCCAATTTACACCAAACCCAAGTAAAAACAATAAAAAATAAAAAAAAGGGACACAAATTAAGACTCAACAATTTATCTGCAATGTGCTATGAGTTGAACTCAAACATTGGAAGCAAAGTTTGGTTTGGTATGAGGCTGAGGAGGTGAAGGGAAGGTGTTTGAAATTGCAGCAGCACCTGGCGGCGGAGTTGGCATACCATAAACTTGAGGATTGGTGAATACTTCACGTCTTCCTCTTGCTCTTCCAAACAAGTAACAACCAAAACCAAGAATTAAGCAAAAGAATATAAAAGGAAGAGAAATCACCACTACCATTCCCATCTTAATTTTCTTCTTCTTGCCTTTTTCTTTTTCTAAGCTTCCTTAGCTTATGTGTTAATGTGTATGGTATAATATATGTTTGTTTTCTTATAAAATTAAGAGAGGGAGAGAATATTTATACAGTGGAAGCTAAGTTTCTAGATTCTGTCTTGAAAGATTTGTGTTGTAATAATGGCTTAACGTTCAAGTTTTTAACGGTCACTTTTTATGTCCCACAATAGTGTTTTTATTTTTGGACATATCTGTCCCACAAGAGTTGTTGTACTTCTAAAATATTCCTCTGCCTTTAACGTGACTTTTGTTTTATGTTTGGTCACAAATTTAAATATTCTTTAACTTTTTTAGTCATCCATGTGCAATCTCCCACAAATTAGCTGGGTGTTTCACAAATTTTCTCTATCAACTTATCTTAGCTGCCAGTCTTAGTCCATAAAAAACTCAGCTGCCAGTCTTGCAGATTTCCACCAAAGAGTTTTTTTTTTCATCAAACACTCTAATAAGCTCATCCTACATTCCTGCTTCAACTGCTGCATGCTTTGCAATCTTGCTCTTATGAGTTATGGTGACAATGTATTGGTTAAGATTACAAAAAATATTACAAAATTGAAAATTATTATATGTTGAGATAAGCTCTGTAAACACAACGATTGGGCAAGTGGAGATGAACTCATATTTGACACTGTTGTTAGTATTATGTAACTACGTGTTACTTATGATAAGTATATTATTTTGTTGAATGTATATTAACCAGAGCAATAATAAGTGGCAAGAATACCAATCACAGCTTGCTTGTTTTCATTATTTATTTTGGGTTATTTCAGTTTTAAACACAATATTCTTGCAAAGCACGCTAATCTGTGTAATCTTGTGTTCTGAATAACAGGTTTGAAGAATTATTCATCCCACAACAATGTACACCAACAACTTATTACAGAGAAATGAAAATTTAAATGTCTACTTTGCTACTAAGATCTGAGACTTAAATCTAAGAGCTATATCTCGCCAAATTTTCCCACTCTTTCCTTTTTGTCATTGTAAAAAAGTTGAAATTTGCACGCACACTTGCATCGATGTTTGAACGTTGCACAAACGCTGGCTCTAAAACAACAACAACCGAATATGGATTACGTTCACAGGAGTTCCAATACAAGGGCAGATGCACCACCTCCTCCATTGCAAACACCGCCAACTCCGTATTTTCCATTTTTCTGCTTCAGTACCTGTATGCAGCAACTTTTAGACTGATTGAATCGAAACGAACATTCAATATTATGGACGACATCATACACGAACAATCGCAATCAAAGTTACTTAAATATAACACAATGACCATATAAAATTCATATGATCTTATGTGTACATGTAAGATCTAATCATCAAAATTTGCTCTTTTCACTTTCACAACGAACTACTCTCACTTGATTATCAAATTCAAAATTATCATTTTAAAAAATGAAATGATGGCATAATATAATAAAATAACTCAATTACTGTTAATTTAAATTATGGACACTTGAATAACTAAGCATAATGAGTTTTATTTTTTGAAAAAACACAACGAGTTTATATGATTAAACAAAGAATTTGAGAAACCAGTAGCAGTAGCACCATCATTTCTTCTTCAAACACAATGTATTTGGATTGACAGTCTATCGATGTGATAATATATATTGTGAAGTAATCAAAGTTATAAACTGAACATACCCCCAAAAGTGTCACCAGGATACGGGCACCACTGCAACCAAGAGGGTGACCCAATGATACAGCTCCACCATGTACATTCACTTTTTCCTGCAAAATAATAGGAGTAATTGAGTAAAAGGAACAAACTTTATCCTGCAAAATAATACTCATTTTGAGTAAAAGGAAAAGACAAAAGTTTAGAGCCGAATATGGACTACACAAATTTTATACTTCCGCGACACAAAAAGGGGTAGGGTCCCTACAACAGCATGCAATCTTCCAAGACACTCACACTCATTCATATAAATAGTTTACTACACATACATCACAAGATTACAACTTTCACATGACAAGGGATAAAACTCACCGAATTTAGCGCAAGAAGTTTCTGGTTTGCAAGAGCCACAACCTACGGACAGAAATCAAAGAATTAGAACTCATGCTTAGAAAAAGAAAAAAAGAATTAGAGCTCATGTTGCCATAAATTGACAAGCTACTACATTTAAAAGTTTGGCATGAAGTCCTACCGCAAAGGCTTCATTAATTTCATAAAAATCAATTTGTGAATTCTCCAACCCTGCATTGCCGATAGCTTTGGGGATGGCAAGGGCTGGAGCTGTTGTAAATAACTCTGGCTCCTGTACAGATCACATCATATGAGCATAAAGTTAATACCAACATATAAAACACTACAAGTAATGTGAATATCAATATGGCCTGAAGGTGTAGTTTTATTTAAATGTTTTATGTACCTGAGCAGCATCAGCATAACCAGAGATTTTTGCGATGACTTGAAGCCCAAGCTTCAATGCCTTCTCTCCGCTCACCAAAACTAATGCAGCAGCTCCATCACTGACATCAAGAACATTATCATTTTCATTAAAAACCAGGGCTCATGCTAAAATTAAACTTACAAGAAATCTATATCAGTTGATAGCATTTAAGAACATAAACTAATGGAAACTCAAAATTTAGCACAATAAATTTAGCTCTCTAACTGACTTCAAGTTTCAAACAGTAATTTCACTGAACCACTTGCAGCTAAGGATTTAGGGAAAAAATTGTCTGCTTCATGGCATTCTATGCTAGTGCTTCTTGAAAGTGCCAGTAGCAGCTTTACATGCAGTGTTCCATTCCATTACTATAATTTCTGAGGACTACATCAAACTGTGTGATTGACCATTCACTCAAATTGATAAACTACTCCATGTCAATATTACAACAATTTTTTATCTGCTTCTTTTCCCCACTCATTCATTCACTCAACTCTCAATAATAAGTTAACATCGAACAACTCCGATGAATCATGTTTTAGACCATGCATTTTATTACCAAAAAAATTAACAAGAGCATCCAAATACAAACAATTAGGCAGAAAAGAGACAGGAAAAAGTTGAGGCGGTTGAGCAAATTTAAAAATATATCAACCTTATGCTGGAAGCATTGCCAGCAGTAACAGAACCTCCAGTATCCTTGAAGCTTGGTCGGAGTTTGCGTAACTTGGCAGCATCAAACTGGGATAACAAAAGGAAAAAATATAAAATGTGTTGGCTTAAATTCAAAGGCAAGATTAAAGCAAAATTAACCATTATACTAATAAGTTACTAACTTAGGAAATAGAAGTACCATAGATTTAAATTATCTTTATGTCGAGAGGAAAAAAAATAAAAAACTACAATCCTACTCTTGATTGATTGCTTACATTAGCAGACATTGAGTTATTTATACAAGAGACACATGCAAGACCTATATTCTCATGCTGCGAAAACCTACATTCTTTTAACAAACTTTTAATATTTGGAAAACTTAGATTGCTTAATATAGATAAGGAGTCTATAGATATGTATTTTGTAGGTCCGTCGTATGTACATAAGAATGAGTATTTCCATGGTTCAAGTTATTTGGCTGATTACCTTTCCTAGGCCCTCGTCCTTGTCAACAATTGTTGATGGTCTACCTCTTCCACCAGACACTTCAACCGGAGTGATTTCCCACTCAAAGTAACCATTTTCTTGGGCAGAAATACCACGCTCAAAACTCTGAACTGCATAATTGTCCTGTACAAAAACATAGCCATCAACAAAAATTCAATAGAACAACTGAGCTGAAACCTATCTGAACAGAAATCAATCCTAAAATACCTGGTCTTCTCTTGATATTGAATGGTTCTCTGCACACAGTTCAGCACACACTCCCATACCAACATCCTTATAGACATCCCACAAACCATCTTTCAACATCCCATCAACTAGTGAATCGTGTCCAAGGCGGGATCCTTTCCTGAACTTTTAGCATTGAATCAGTTTATTTCAACAAAAGAACTAATCTTAAGAAAAGTGTAAAATAAATGTCAATATCGACCTTGCTTCCGCCAGGTATTTAGGTACACTAGACATGTTTTCCATACCACCAGCCACAACAACATCATTTATGCCCAATTGAATACTCTGTGCAGCAAGCATTGTAGCTGCAGTTAACCAGAAAAGATTTATTAACCTTGTTCTTTCATTGATAAAATAAAAATAAAAATATACAAAAAGAATGATTTGTTTATAATAAATTACAATATTACATACCTTTCATTCCTGATGCACAGACTTTGTTAACAGTAGTGCAGACTACTGATTTAGATAGTCCTGCTCCAAGAGCAGCTTGTCTTGCAGGAGCTTGCCCCAAATTAGCACTAAGCACATTCCCAAAGAATACTTCTTGCACAAGTGATGGATCAACATTGGCCCTTTTAAGAGCGGCTACATATCAACAAAAAAGAGATAAGCATATCTTCTATAAGTGTCAAATACAATGCAATAAGAACTGACACAGGTTAACATGATTACCTTCAATAGCTATAGATCCTAGCTTGGTGGCAGGTACAGATGAAAGAGTACCAAGAAACCCACCCATTGGTGTACGTGCAACACCAACAATGCAAACATCTGTACAAAACAAACTGATAAGATCGACTAAAACAAAAGGTCTCCCATGAGTAAAAGTTTTCAAGTAAAATATGAAAATCAATGTTTCTTTTTTTTTTTTCCTTTTATGATTGTGCCTGATGGATGAAATGAACAAATATACAGAATAAACTAAAGTTACAATGAATCAGATAAATGCTATGCAAGCACCACAAAATTCCAATGTTCTTTAAATAGCATTTATTTAAGACAAAAAGTTTGATAAAGACCTCTAGGCTGTATATTGTCTGAAGATGCTGCTGGAGCCATTGATAGATGAAAATTGAATCTGAAAAACATAATAAATGGATGTAAATAAGTTTAATTAACAAGGCAACACATAAAAATTTTAAGGCAGAGATTAGAGTGCAAATATTTCTTAGAACTACGTTCGGAAAAGAGAAAAGTCAATTTCTCAACCCACATTCAATTGGAAACTACATATCAAAGCGTTGATTCATCGCCTTTGTTTGGGTATGACGAAAGGCTACAGCTATGCATAGGAAGTCTCAGTACCAAAACGCAATTAGAAGTGTAATAATACTACTTATTATTAAACCTCTTTGTCTATATTGTTAATTTCAAAAAACTTGTTTCTTTTTTCGCCATATTACGATTAAGGTGAACCAAAACAATCCAAAAATTCACTAAAAATATGCTTCTTAGCCAAAAAAATCTTAAAGATCAACATCAATGATCCATCAAAGAGTGTCAAAAACAATTGAACTAAAAAATTAATCGCTATAACAAATTAAAACCAAAACGTGCAGCACAATACTAGAAAATAGTAGCGCAATTTGATCATAACATATTGAAGTATTCAGAATTGAGAATTAACAATAAAGATCTAGCATAAAATAAAAATAGTTAAGTACTAATTAATGCATAAAATGATATCAATATTGTGACATTGAAGCGAAAGAAAACATAGATCTGAAAGAAATTGAGCTTAGAAGAAGAAGAAGAAAGGGGTTACGTTACCGTAAGGTTTGTTGTTGTTGAAAGAGGTAAAAGAATGCTTAGAATGAGAAAACGAAAGAGGGAAGTGTATGAAGAGTGAAGATGAATATGTGAGTGAGTGTTTATATAGTGCCATGTGGGACACGCCACGAGTTACACGCATATTTCTTCGACGGAACCAATGAAATCAAAAAATATTCACTTCACGCCCACAAACAAAGAAACTCAACTACTCTACTACTACTCTTTCTTTTTCAATTTTAGACTGAACTCTCAATTTCAATAGAGTTTAATAGATACTTCATCTAATACTTTAATTATTCAAGATATCTAAAAAGTAACATTTGTTTATAATTAAAGCCGAAGAAAATATGTTCTTACACTGACATCTAATAGAAATTAAATATTCTACCATATCATACAATTATTTTTAATTGTCACTGCATATCATTTTTCTTATTTTTCAATTTATTTATTTAATATGAAATGCTGCAATTATGTTGTAAGTTGTACTATAGTTACAAAATTAACTGTTTTTGGATTTTAATGAATAATAATCAAAATTATTTTAGTGTTTAACTAATATATTATGTTTAAGTGATTAATAAGCTCTTATTACGATAAATTGTTCGGATAGTATTTGAGTTCGGTTCTTTTGGAAACAATTTTTCATCATATTTTACTTACTTTGTGGTCAAACTCTGAATTACTGAGAGAGGACTCTTCCCCTGATAACCAAAGAGTAAAGAAAAAAAAATAGTTTTGTATAATCTAAACCGTTCAATATGAAATTAGTGGTTGGGATCAATTATTGCGTAAGATCGAGAGCTTTTTCTAGTGCGATAAATCCAAATCTATTTACTAGTATTTTTTTTTTTTGTTTAATTTCACCCTTTTAGAAATAAAGAGAAGAAAAGTATTTGGAATTCGAAATGTAAAATAAGTGAAGTCTTAATAATAACCGATTAGGTTATAATATAAACTCAATTTTTTTCAAGTAATGTTTTTTTTATAATTAAATTCCTTACTCAATTGCTTAATCACACCACACTTTTGGCTAAGATAAATGGTAGTTAGAACCTATTATGTGAATGGTGTATTGATCGGTTGGACCGTTTTATAAGAGCATAGTCATTTTTATGAAGAGTTTGAGCAGCCCTATTTTATGAGTGTTGCGTTTATCATTTGTGTCGTCTCTTCATAGTCATTTTATTTTTATAAGGGTTTTTTCTATATTATTCATTTTCTCTTTATTTTTATATTGTTATATATTATATATGTATTTCAATTGAGTATCTCTCACACTCTTTTTATTTGAAATGTTAATTTGTTGTTTTAAAAAGATCTAATAAGTTGATAATGGTATGACCTGCTAGTATCAAAGAAATATTCAGGGGGCGAAGCCTCTCATGGGTTGGGGAGGGCCATGGTCAGCCCTAAATTTTTCTTCTTTCATTTTTATAGGTATCTATAGATATTTTTGCTAACTATTAGGTATATATACATGTAGGGGAATGCTAATGCACACCCACTCTTTTTTATGAAGGTGTGCATTAGCAACATACACCTTAAGGTGTATTTAATAACTTTTTAGTTATCTTTTGCTAACACACACCTTCTGAAAAATAAGTTGGTGGATTATAGCAAATGCCTATAGGAGTTGCTAACGTACACCCACTTATTTTTTAGAAGGAGTGTTTTAGCAACATACACCTCAAGGTGTATTTATTTATTTTTTAGTTATAACTTGCTAATGCACACCTTCATAAAATTGAGTGGGTGTGTTATAGCATATCCCATACATGTAACCATTAATTTTTATCACAAGGTTGTGCTTGACCGAGTGGTAGGTGGTGTGCCTAATTTTCTAGATGGCCCCACAGTTCAATTTCTTATACATGTTGATTCATTTTATGTGATGTTTTTAAGCCTTTATTACTTGAATTGTTACCTAATAATATGGTCATCATTTCCTATATTGAGTTTTTTTTTTTTTTGGTAGTGTGAGTTATTTTAGTTAAGTTTTGGAATTATTGAGTCAAACACACTATATACTATGATTTTCAATTTTTCTAATAATTTTTATGGATGATCTATATGATGTAAACTTTCAATCCAACAGTGGATTTTGTAAAATTCGTATTCGTTATAGAGTTATTCATGACTGGTCCACCATAGACTACTTGAAGAAGTGGTCCATGTTAGAATTTTCCGGTATAAATATTGTAAAAAAAAAAAAAGAAATAGGTATAAATAAATACATACCACAAAATAAATTTATGTTAATCTTTTTTAGGTGAGTGACCTAGTGATCGCACATATTTACATGAGAGAGAAGAGTGAGTGACAACTTAAAATTTAACTTAAAAACTAACATTACCTCGGCTGGCCACTAGACTGTAACAAGGTGGACATATGAAAATTATAAATATGTACTCCCTCCGGTTCTATATATAAGAAAACATTTGCTTTTTAGATTCATTGTAAAGTTGATGTATCTAGACAACATTATAGTCTAGATACATCAACTTTACAATGAATCTAAAAAGTCAACTTTTTCTTATATATAAGACTAGAGGGAGTATGTAATGTGTGTTTAAAAGAATAAATTCATATCTATAATAATTGAAAGAATGATGTCTCAATTCAATGTAAGAAAAAAAAAAAAATACAAGGGGTTTACATTTATCTCTCTCTGAGTGTATTTGATGAAAAAATAAAAGTAAAAACGATGCAATCATAATTAAATATAGGACGGCTAGCTTGTATGATTTTCTTGTCACAGGCTTGCATGTAATTTAATAATAGGTACTGTATTCTACCAGGCAGGGTTGGACATCCTCAAGGCTTGCGGCTATAGTCATACCAGTCTAGGCTGAATTTTTTTCCTTTTTTTAAAAAAGTAATTTTTATAAATAATTTAAATTATTTTGTATACATATTTATAGAAATATTAATATAAATAATTTTATATATTGTTTGTTGTTTAATGAATTATCGGGATGAAGAAACTTTTTTAGAAGTACATAATATTTTTAGCCCCATTAATAATTTGTGTCGGAATCCGACCCTAGTATCAAGTATTTTTTCTTACAATTATTATTCTAATATAAGCCGATAATAGATTAACAATGTTCTCAGATAAATTGATAGTAGTTGTTTTTTGACACTTTATTTTCTACATGTTTTTTTAAATTGTACAACAATTAAATTTAATGTCCTAATTGGTCAAAAATAAAAGGCATACAACAAATAAATAATTAAATATAGAATGGCCTGCATGCGATGCACACTAACAATTTTTTATTTATCGCATACACTTTGAAATCACACGTGCAGTCTCTGCGCTACCAATTAATATACTGTGGTGCATCATGTGAAAAGCACCTAGGCAGTCTAACAAGGACAATACAATTCAAATTGGACAATAATGCATTGAGCCACTTTAAAATATTAATAATTTTAATTATTTAAACAACTCCAATCAAGATTGTATTTTAAATTTTTGTTACACAATGGGATGGTCTGTTCTAGTCGTCTTTATCCAAGTGGGATATTGAGTCTACAAGTTTAGGAGATGCTGGCCTTTGTTGGAGGATTTGCCAATAAGTTTAAAATCAAGTGAGTTGAAACTTGGAAGTTTCAATGAATTTTAATGGCAAGATCATCGATATTCAACGATAACTACTCCCTCTGTTCCTATATGTAAGCAAAATTCATTTTTTTGTCCTAAAATGTAAGCAAAAGACATAATTTTTATTTGTAATGTTACAAAAATACCCTTCTTGTAATTAGTGTTTGGAGTACTATCTCTTTTTTCTCAATGCAACTTTTCGGTTTCCAATAACTCTATATGAATAATTATTACTTCAAAAGTATCTTGTTTTTAAAATAACCAAGGGTAATTTTGAAAACTTAATTATTTGTTTTGATAAAATTTAAAATTTCTTAATAAGCGTGATTTTTTATTTTTTACTTACATATAGGGACGGAGGGAGTACTTTATGTTGGATTAAAATGTGAAAGGAGAATGTACCAAAAAAAAGTGAAAGGAGATGCTAAACTTTTGGTTGAATATTTCTCTTAGAATATTAAGATTGATAAATATAAACACTTGTTTTATCTCTACTGTTGAAAATTATTTGCTAAAGATAGAGAACATTTTGGTCTAAATAATTAGAGAGTTAAATGACTATTTAAATACTCTTTTGACTTAAGCAAATGCCTTGAGGGATTATTTCGAAAATATCAAAAGTTTACCAACTTTGGTTCTCTTTTTTCCTGTTCTTCCTTTCTCTCCATTTTTTTTCTTCATTTTTTCATCGGTTTTTCTTTTTTATCCATCCATTCAATGTTGATTTTTTCTTTTATAAGTTAGGACAAATAAATTGAACTTTGCTCCTTATAATTTTGACGAAATCTGTCTTTGGAGCATTGTTGTATGAAGTGAAGAGTATCATTCACATCATACCCTTTGCACCATATAGAAAGGTCATTTTTTAAAAATCCAGATACCAAGCATTCTCTTTTGGAGAAAACTCCCAACATTTTTTGTTGGTATAAGAGACCTTCAACATTTTAATTTAAAAAATCAAATGTAAAAAAACGTGTAAAGCAGTAGTGCAAGCAAATAAGAGGGGTACCACCTTAGGTCACAATTAAATAAAGAGCTAATAGATTAGTCTGATTATTTGTTTATTTTGATCTAAACAACCATACCTATTATTTCCTCACCATTTCTCTTTGTACCAATAATGTTCACATTTTGCTGCCTTGTAAATATGGGCAAAGAACAACGCACAAGTTTTACTAGACTTTTCTGTGTCATGGGAAGTTCATGTAACAAATTCACCTAATTAGATAAGTATTTCATCTTAATTAGACAAGTTGTATTTGATAACTTCATGCAAAATTCCGAGCAACAGCACTGATTCATTTATTGACCCTTTCTTCAACATTTTTTGTCATTTTTCTCAAATTGTACGTAGTAGAACTATTGAAGTACTCAACAACATCTTCAATGGACAATTACTTAACCCAATAAGCATTGATATTTAATAGCCACTTAAAATTTCTACTTTATAAATTATAAATAACTTAAGATTGTTTACATTTAGGTGAATTCTTTCAATAAACATTTTATTTAGATTGTACTGATACATATGGCGAGTGTTAATATTTATCTATTAAAATGAGATGAAAAAGAAAACCAATTTATCTAGATTATCCATTTAGATGAGTTGTTTGAAAAAATTGTTTTATCTTTATATATTAAGAATCTTGTAGTAGATAAAATATGACATGAATGTATATATTTATAAGTGAAAAAATAATTATTTTAAAAGTTAATTTTATAAATATTGAGTTGTCTAAACCAAATTCTACCACCACCCAACTAGGTAAACCGAGATACACTACAAGAAAATTGTCATTTTGCGACAGTCAAAATTGCAGTTTGCGACGGTTAAAACCGTTGCAATTGTATATTTGCGACGGTTTGCAAACCGTTGATGATTTCTATGTCGCAATAGAACTTTGCGACAGTTCTAAAAACCGTTGTTACAACAGTTTCAAACCGTCGCTATGTTTTTCCCCACATAACACTAAATTTAATGTTGCAACGGTTACAAAACCGTCGCAAACTTGTGTTTTTTTTTTAAAAAAATATTGATTTAAAACCTATTTAATTAACTGTCAAAAAAAATAAAATCATTTTGATGGCTTATTAAACCATTACAATTCTATACAAGAGTAAAGAAATTAAAATGCAAAAACATATAAATAACTTAATCTCATTTATATAATTCATTAAATAGTGACAAGATCCACACATCAAAAATTTAATTAAAGTACTTGAAGTTCCAAACGAAAGAAACTAATGTAGTTCATTATGTCAAAATAAGTTCACAAAATATCTAAATATCCCTAGTATTATGTGATGTTGCTTCATAATTCTTGATTAGTGTTAGCTAGACTCAGAACGCCTACCATCGCTTGATTCTTCTTATTCCACTACCTGGAAAAACATAAGTATATATATTAAAATACTTTAAAAAACGAACTGAGTTATACAAATTGACTTAGTTCATGGCATAATTCAAGATAATGGTATTTTCAAACATAACATATAATGGCTTTTAAAACAGAACAAATTCTTTTTTAAAAGCCAAGGAATAACTTTTTTTTTTGCAGCGGCAAAAAGGAAAAGTTTTATTAATAAATGCATAAGGAATGCCTCAAGAGTTACAAAGAAACCAAAGACAAACTGCTAAATAAACTAATGCAACTTGATAGCCATAAAAAATGAAAGCAATCAAGAAGGCTAAACATCCACTAACTCATAGGATAACGCAACAAAATCCAATTAAACTCACCCCTTTACATTACAATCACAAACACCCTTATATCATAGCTAGCACAAAGCAGCCCTTAAAATAGAAACTAACAGAACCTTATAAAATTCTAAACTGTTATATCAGCTTAAAATTGAGTTCTTTAGCACGGACTACTCGGGACCCCGGCCCTTGTCACACAAGCTAACGACTTTAGTGCAGTGAGCAAACACAGCTGCATCGTCGGAGCTACGAACAAGGAATTTGGGATTCCTTATAATGAAAGAAAGAGACAAAGTATACCAAAGAACTATAATACAACACTTCAAACCATACAAACACATGACTACAATTCCAAAGTGACTCAATCATTAACGACCCCAGACTTATAGCAACACACAAATGACAAAAAAAAAATTAAGCTCCATCAAAAAAACTCTCAGGCCTAAAACATGATTACAAAGCTACCGAAAAGGTAGAAATAAGCTGCAATCAATTAACTCTCATACCTCTTTTCAAAGAGCAATTTTTTTTTGTAAGCACAAGTAGTATGTCATAGCAGAATCTATTCAATCAAATATAAAAAAAAAATGACTTATGAACTAAACATAACAGGAGATAAAAGAAGAGAGTTTTTTACCTCTATGCTCGAACAATGCTTGTAAAGTAAAGGGTATACTTGAATGACTTATGACTTATGAACTGCACACTTTTATTATGTTCTCTCAACACTAAATTCAGCCCCCACTCTCTAAAACTCATGTTCTTTGCCCCACCACTCTCGCTGGATCACCATCATTATCAACACCTATCTCATTAGACCTTCTCTTTCATGTCCTGTTAACTTTCACTACAAAGAGTAAAAAAGATGTTACAACTTTCAAGATTCAATTTCAACCGTCTTCACACTGATCGCAAATTAGCATAACAGGTAATCTAGAAAAACTTGTGTGCCAATTGTGCATCAA
This sequence comes from Trifolium repens, assembly GCA_030408175.1. Taxonomy (NCBI): domain Eukaryota; kingdom Viridiplantae; phylum Streptophyta; class Magnoliopsida; order Fabales; family Fabaceae; genus Trifolium; species Trifolium repens. The sequence goes on from CP125844.1 coordinate 58,213,072, forward strand.
AGAATAGCTAATCTATGAAGTAAAAAAATAAAGTAACTGATATTCTAAAAATTATGATAAGTTTATAAGAAACTTAGCATAAGAATTGAATTGAATCAAATAAAGAAACCCCTAAGTTTACTGTATTAAATAAGCTAGAGAGATATGGATAGATCATCAAGAAGAATCAGGAACATGCAAAAGTTGCACACATAAATTGAAGTAGAAAATTTAAAAGAATAAATTAATTAATTAATGGACAAACCTTAAGAACAAGGTGGAAGCACCGATAGGAGGCAACAAAGTGAAGATGCTGATGTAGGCAGGCAAGGCACAAAGTCATAGAAATTTGATCAAGGATTAGGAAACCAAAATGAATTGATTGGTTAACTAAGAATATACTAGTAAATAATAAAAAAGCTTTTCAGAACTTTTTTTTTGAATAAGCAAAGTTTTATTCATAAGGGTTTTATGCACAAGGAGTACACTAAAACCTCAATAGAGAAGGGGTACAATAGGACCAGATGGTCAAGATCGAAAAAACAAGGAAAAAACAAAGTAGCCTCCCCTAGAAAAAAGGCAGAAACTGATACACCAGGAAAAAAGAAACAGCCAGTTACAACAAAATCAAACACTATCTTAAAATACAAATGATAGGCTCCTGGATCCATTCATAGAGCAGACAAGTGGGTGCTTTAGATTTTCCAATCCACCATTTCCATGAGATCAATTTAATATCAGCCACATACCATTAACATCTGCGACTCCATTCTCAAAAACAATATTGTTACGGTGTAACCAAAGAGACCAGATAACCGCATTCCAAACCAAAACCAACCCTTTTCACTTTTTCTTTGTACCCGGGGCAGACGCAACAAAATTCAGCAAAGACACCACATTATTAGGTAGTATCCAATCAATATCAAGCCAGCTAATAATTCTGCTCCAAACCTGAAGCGCTACATCACAGTACACAAACAGGTGCACTACCGATTCCACACCCCTATCGCACAGCACACACTTTAAATCCCCTTCATGTTGAATAACTCCTCTCCTAAACAAGTTGTCTCTCGTTGCCACCCTGTTATGGAGAACTTTCCACGATAAGCACAAAACCTTTGAAGGAGCCGGACAGCTCCACAAAGCTTTTCAGAACTATATTAACTGTTACTACTACTAGTTAATATCTTAGTTTTTTTTTTACTCAAAATAGGAACAATATAAAGACAAAATCTCTATAGCCAATTTAAGAAGATTAAATCTAAATTATTGTAAGATCTTGCAGCTTGAGCTGATTTCTAACTAAATCGATTAAAATGGGCGATAAACAACTAGCTAATTTATTTGCAGAGGAACAAACAACTGGCTAATAAGTAATATACTCCCTCTTTTGTTTGAGTTGAGCACCAATAACAGCTTACTGGTACAATAGTATTGATAAGGCCCATTTTCTCGGCTTCGTCGGCAGTATAGAACCTTGTGAGAAACCTCATTTTGCATGCTTTTTTCGAACAAAACCTGTATATAAAAAATCATAATCTTTATCTTTTGGATTGACAACATCAAAATATTACAGCAAACAAAATAGTTTTAATTTAATACTCACCATACGCGACATGATAGTACATTCGCAACCGGCTTCAAAGCTCCCAACATTTATATATACAAAAATAAAAGATGTTACGAAAGAGTAAAAAGGGGTGCATATAAACTTTCTCCTCTATAACTAAATTATATTGTGATTAAATGTTTGGTTAATACAAATGCTAAAGGCAAATTATTGAAGCACCTTAGGACCTGTTTGGCCGAAAATAGCATTATCTGCTGCATGGTTGAATCACAAACCATATGTAATACATGCCCACCTCCCAACAACATACTCTGCAACCTGTTTTAATGTTAGTAAATAATTTGCAGCTGTTTAAGGCTTTTGAGCATAAAAAATGAGATTAAGAATAAAGGTAAAAAGAGCTAAAGAGAGTATCATTGCAATTAATGATTTTGGAAGTCGGCGAATCTGCACATGTAATCTCGAATGAATCGATACATAGCTGTAAGTCTAACACATTAAGGCGACCAATGATTTCATGATCGGAATAAGAAAATGAATTTGTTCCCTACATCAATATAGCATTAAATTAAAATCAACACAAAGATTAAAATCTCATACCAGGGAAATAAGAAGAAAAAAAAATACAGTATAGCAAAAGAAACAAAGCATAAATTGACAGTGAAACAAAAACAAAGAGGCTTCTAAGGGGAAATAAAAAAATGCAGTAAAAGAAACAAAAAACAAAGCATAACTTGAGACCATAAGAACAACTCACAAAGGGCTTCTTTAATTAACGAAGAGAAGAATTGAATTGATACCTAACAACAAAACAACAAGCTAAAGATAAACAACAAGAATGCAATCGATCAATGCAATGAAACAACAGAGAGATACCGCGGAGAAAGAAGATGATTAAAGGAGAACAACGGAGGAATTGAAGAAGAACGGCAGAGATATTGAAGGATTGAACGAAGGAGAACGACGAAGGGGTTTGAGGTTCTTCGATTAGGGATCAGCGGAGGGGTTTGTGGTTCGTATTTGCGATTCGGCGGAGGATTTGCGATTCGGGGAGTAGGGTTTGTGAAATGTTGGGGGAAGATAAAAAAAATAAAATTATACGTATGTTGTTTGTGTGGAAAATAAAGCCAAAACATTGGGACAGTTCACTTAACTGTCACAAAATTAAAATATTAAGTCAGAATATTGCAACGGTTAATTGCACCGTCGCATACACTGTCACAGAATTCCAAAATTTAGCACATTGCAACGGTTCTGGTCAAACTGTCGCAATGCAAATGTCGCAAAGTGACAATTTTCTTGTAGTGATAGGACATGAATTTTAATAAATAAATCAATATTGAGTTATTTAAACCAAATTCTACCACCACCCAACTAAGTAAATCGAGATTGGTAGGAGTATATGAATTTTAATAAATCAATGGATGTGTAAATATAGTTTCAAACACATTCCCAATGTACAAAAAGGTGAAAATGATATACAGAGGTGGAAAAATATCCTTGACAAAAATAGAAAAGAAAAAAAAAATCAATTTTGGCATGTTATGAACTAAATCAAGTCACTTCACTATCAATAGCTTTGTTTCTTTTTCTTTTTTGACGCAAAATAGAAGTAGCTTTGTTTCTTTTTTAAGGAAGGATTCACTATCAATAGCTAGTATAAAGAAACAAGAGAAAAACATGGTACAATTAAAAGTTTGTCTATGGCTAGAAAGGATATAAATTTTGTACCATACATAAGTTTGTCAATATTATTGCATCACTAACGTGTGTTTGGCAAGAGAGAAAAAAGTGAGAAGAAATAAAATTGCAGAAAACGATAAATAAATTTGAATTAATATTTTAGTCCAAATTCATTCATTAATTTTTGCAATTTTTTTTCTTCTCACTTTTTTTCCTTCAAGATAAACGAACTATTAGTCTCACTATTAAATTAATGTGGTACTGAATACATATTAATTTAATAGTGACATTTATTCATCTATTAATAAAAACAAATTTTTATATGCACTATAGATTCTTTTTTCTAAACAGATAATGTTAGTAAATAGTTGTTAATTTAATATTTTTTTATCTTTGTCAAAATTTTAACCAGAACCTTCAACTTGTTTAACCTTCCATTCAAATCACTTGTACACTATAACTTGACCCAACTAAAAGTACTATTTTTATTTTTTTTAGGCATTAAAAAGCCCTATAAGGTCACTACCAAAAAAAAAAAAAAGCCTATTAGGCAGTATTAACACTCCTCACTCATCTATCTCTACACAAATCCTAACATTTCACTATTTCAGTTTTTTCCTTTCAACCTATCTATATTTTTCCTTATTTCCCTTCTCTTTTTCTTGTTCCCTGCAAGCCCTGGTGTTCTTGGTCCTTTTGCAACATATCCAAGGTGTGTGTTGGTGAACTCAAAGGTTTGTTTTTCTAGTTTAGGTTTAGAGTTTTTGATAAATAAATTTGCACATTTTAATTCTATTCTTCACTGTTTATTCTATGGAGTTTAATACTAAAAAAAAACCTTTGTAAGTCTCTTATCTCTATGTAATTTAGCCATGCTAACCATTTTAATTAAGTTAAGAAATAATGTAAGTTAAAAAAAAAATCAAAAGTAGTAACAGTTTTTTTTTTGGTACATAGAAGAATTGTCAAAGAAAATATAAGAAATTCTCACACAAGTGAGAGAGCCGGGGTTCGAACCCCGGTCATGACGTCCATGTCTTGCAATTTCGGCAAATTTTTGCCAGTTGAGCTAGAACTTATGGGACCAAAAGTAGTAACAGTTAATTTTTTATCTTAAAAAATAAAAATATATTGTGTTTATAGGGGTTTTTAAATGATTATGTAGTATTATTCCATTGTGGGTCATTCACTTATTTTAATATTTAAAAAAGTCTATAGTGGTTTAAAAATGTTTTGTTTTTTAAAATAAATAGTTAAAATTTCAGTCACAAAACAAATTAAATTGATAAATTTGGTAATAATTTTTTTTACAAATCAAGTTATTTGTAATAATTGGTTTAGATTTATCTCAAAAAACAATTACTTCTTATTTTTCCTCTGTATAAAAAAACAGTTTCTCTGATTTTTCATTGAAAATAAAACAATTTCTCCGATTTTACTTTTAAAATAAAAAACAATTTCTGAAGATCGAAACACGCTTGGACGCTGTTTTGACAAATTCATATTTCGCTCAAATTCATATTCCAAGAATTTTCGAAAAGCAAATTAAAAATTTAAAAAGCTACACTTAAATTTAAAAATTCAAAATAAAAACGCGTTGCAGTTGAGTTCTTATTCTATTTAAGAACAGAGAAAATAAAATCATAATCACATATTTCATTATTATTACATTTGACTTTTCAATTTCTTACGAAAACAAACCATTTATTCCTCAGTTCAATTCGTAATCCCTTTTAGCAATTTTAGGTCACAATGAACGATAATAATCAAATAGAAGAGGAAAAAATTGAAGAAGAAATTAGTGTGGAAGAAGATAAATACGATGGAGTAATCTTAACCGTTCAGAAGCCTATGGATTCTGTTTACTTTGCTTCTCAATTGAAAGATTCAATTTCCCATTGGAAGAAACAGGTTAATTATTTAGCTAGTTAATTAGCTACATTTTTCGTTAATTAATACTGTTAGTCTGATTTATAATTTGATTGATTCAATACAGGGAAAAAAGGGAATGTGGATCAATTTGCCTATACTACATTCAAATCTTGTTGATTCTGCTGTTAAGGTATATTCATTTTTAGTTTACTTTAACATAGCTTAGGGTGTGTTTATTCTGCTAAAAAATAAAAGACCGGATAAAACAATTTCAGTTGTAAATTTGTTATATAAGTTATAAAAAATTTCGTGTGTGTTTGTTTGGTTCTGCTTTGACATGAAATGATTTTAAATGAATTAATTCCGACTGAAGTGAATGTAAAGTAATGTATGTTTCGATACTTATAAAAGTGGCTCGAAAGTAAATTCAATGCTAAAAAGCAAAGGTAGAAGTCAATTATGTACCACTAGAATTGATTTTGAGTCCTCCAAAAGTAGAATCAAACATACACATAAGCTATTCCGGGTAACTTATGGAAATGTCATAAGTTATTTCTTTAAGCTATTATGATCAATCTCATAAGTGCTTATGGTGGATAAATTCTAATAAGTCATTTCAAACAGGCTCATGTTCACGTTGAGTTAAGAGCAACCACTTAAATAATTTGGATATGGGTCCCTCACTCATATATATGGGTATACACATAGCTTAGATAGGCTTGAATGTGAATTCTAAAAACTCTTTTTATTTTGATTATTTTGTAGGCTGGATTTAGCTATCACCATGCTGAGCCAGATTACTTGATGCTTGTATATCGGATCCCTGATACCTCTGTTAGCATTCCTGCAAATGCTTCACATCGTGTCGGTATTGGTGCTTTTGTTGTCAATAACAAGAATGAGGTAATCATTCATGTTCAAATTTTGCTGCTTTGAAAATATACGGGGAAAAACAATACATGTTTAACAAGACTTTTCATTTCATGCAAAGTATATGTTACAAATTAATCTTAGACTAGTCATATTTGGATAACTTAATACAAAATTATCTTCTTGCAATTTGCAAATGAAATAACTAGTGTTAGATGAAATAATCAAAAGGAAAGTAAGGTAAACGTATATGCTTTTAGAAATGAATTACTTGGAAATCTACTGTATACATAATATAAGGATAAGGATTGTGGAAAATCTGAGAACTAGTCAATTTGGTCTTTCTTTTTTCAAAGTACAAAAGCAAAAAGAGCATATGTAAGGATATATTAAAAAATATTGGTCCAAATTATCAGATTCTTTCAAACTTTTATATTTATGGATAACTTTCACTTATTTTTTCTTTGACTACTTCATACCTTTTTGAGATATCTGATTTGAGACACTGTGTGTGATACCGGATACCTCTATGGCTCTATCTTTATCTTTCACTTAGTACTCATCATATACAATGTACACCAGTTTTCGAAAATTCCCTGCAAAAACAAAGGGACACCCTATTTGGTTTCCTGTATTCCATTGTTTTGTCATTGTTCCCCCACCATCAACTTGTAGTCTATCTTAGCCTTCATTAATTCTGTAGTTATTACTTATTATACGGTTTGTGCTAAATAAAGTCTTGTATTTTATACTGTGATAATTCAGGTTCCTTATACTGTTTAAATCGTCTTGTTTCATTTGATAGGTGCTTGTGGTTCAAGAAATTAGTGGTAAATTTGTAGGCACAGGTGTATGGAAGATGCCTACAGGAGTTGTTGATGAGGTATATATCAAATTGATTATGGATCAAATTATGAAACTTCTAAAATTATATCACTTTGATACATTTTAATTCTATTTGCAGGGTGAGGATATTTGTGATGCTGCAATTAGAGAAGTGAAGGAAGAGACAGGGGTAAGCAAACATATAAGAAGATTAAATTTCATGTTTTTAGTTTGTTCAAATAATAAACAAATTGTAAATCAAATTAGAAGTTATACTATTTCAGTTTTCTTTTTTGTCACTGACTGATATTTTGTTACCAAATGTTCTTCAAAATAAATATAAACTAAAATATGATTATTTCTTAGTAAGATTTATATTACAACATTGTACAGTATACCATAATCATGTTCTATGGCCTTTATTATGTAAGGACTATGCTGCTTTTCATGTGTTTTTTTTATGGTGTTTGACAAACTTTATGTTAGTTATGTGTTATTTACTTTATAGTTTGTTTTCATGTGGTTTTTGCACCTTTTCAAAGTCTCATGGCATTACTTGTTTTTTTCTTCTTCTTTAGTTAGAGACAGAGTTTGTTGAAGTTTTAGCATTCAGGTAAGCATAACACACTAACTTCATCAACTAGCATGCTTTGTGAATTTTCCATACAGGTTATGTAAATGTAGCATATGCATTTTGACATATAATTCACAAATTTTCAGTCTGTGGATTATATGGTCTCTGACTGACCTTTACATTCTGCTTCGTTTTTCTCTTTGGTATATCAGGCAAAGCCATAAATCTTTCTTCCAGAAATCAGATTTGTTCTTTGTTTGTATGTTACAACCTCAATCTTTTGACATTCAGCGCCAGGACTCAGAAATTGAAGCAGCTAAGGTATATATATCTACAATTAGTTATTATATGTTGCAAGGCCATTTGAAATGAATGAATGACACTAATTTTCAGTTGAATGGCATTCCATTGGCATTTCTTTTTTCATTTTTTTTATTGATATATCTCAACTAATAAAAGTATCACATATTTTACTTTAATTTTAAATTTTTGTAATTATTTTCACCATTTCCTTTGCCCATGATATTGGTATCAGATAACTTTGTGGTGGTGACCATTCTAACATGGTTTGTTTTTCTATTCAGTGGATGCCAGTTGAAGAATATGCTGCCCAGCCTTTTGTGCAAAAAAATGAGCTCTTTAAGTTTATAGCAAATATATGCTTAACAAAGTTGAATGACAACTACACTGGTTTTTCTAATGTAGCTTCCACCACAACTTCTGGCAAAAAAGCTTATCTGTATTTGAACAACAATGCTAATATAGCTAGCGACTTGTTAGCTTCCAAACATGAGCAACTTTAACATGAAGCTTGCTTTGTAAATCTCCATAAATAGTTGCTTTTCAAGCGCGTCTGAAACCTCATTTTAATATGATCTCCTGACCATTTGTTATGTTCTTTGAATTTGTTGTATAGACATATCATATAATGTAAATAGATATAGTATATCTCTTATATTTAAATGATCTTTGTATAAATTGTATTTGTTGTATAGACATATCATAGCATGTACTGGATGGATAGTATCTCTTTTATTTAATTTTGTACTTATTGCCTTGACCCTATTATAAAATCTACATTTTATTTTACTCTGCAGTGTAATTCAAACATGGTTTTATCAGACGTCTTTCTATTTTTCTCTCGTTCAACAAGTATTATTTTAAATGGGAATGCCCGAAATTTTCTTTTAGTTAAGTATGGCCACTATAATTTGGATATGAAATGTTTTGAGGTAGAATAACCAGCTCTAATTTATTAAGATTTTATCCAGAGGGTAACATAATTTATATTATAAAAGAACAAATCATAATATAAACTATTTTACTAAGTACTCACACACAATGAATTATAGATAATTAATCGTATATTCGGTATCTATTACATAAAATAAAATAAGAAAAATATCATTTGAGCATTACTTTTTTTACAAAAGAGTAGTAGTTTTTCAAGTTAATTACCAAAAGAGTGTAGTTTTCAAAAAAATTACATAAATGGTTTATATTATGATTTGTTATTTTTAGAGCAAAGTCGTCAACAACAGCTACGACTTTGCTATTTTTTACAAAATAACCAGTTTATAGTGACAGACAAAAACCATCACTAAATGTTAGTTTTCCGTAGGTATAGATTAATATTTCTTTTGTTTTGCTGTGATAGACTTTACCTACAACCATAAGCTTCAGAAATCCGTAGGTATAAGTCAATTTTGTTTTTTTTTTTTAAATAGCAAAGTCGTAGCTGATAACTGCGACTTTGTTTTAAAAAACATGGTAATTTTTTAAAAACTACACTCTTTTGATAATAAAATTGAAAAACTACACCCGTTTACAATATAATGGAAGGGTTTCAGAGGGTGTTCGAGATGACAACCGCACATGACATTAAAATTTTATGGGCACCAGTTTTTTTTTTTGCTTAGTGCGAGTGTATGTGCGTGCACTCGCGTGTGCGTGCATCCGAGTGATAAAATAAATAAATATTATAACTAAATTTTAAACTAGACTTTAACTTTTATTAGTTTGATAGTAAAATATATTTGAAAAATTAAAAGTTATCCTAGGAATTATAATAATTGAATGAATATTTATGATTTTGATAACTCTTTTTTGTTTTTTATGTTTACTATTACTATGTCAATAACACTTGTTTCAGACACTAATTTCGATTACACATCATTTCAAAGAATCACTTTCAATGATATTGCACTATTTGGTGATACATTCATCAACCTAATCGGTGATACATTCATCAACCGAAGAATCACTTCGTTTGCTTGTTGCACTTTCTTCCCTGAATAGTTTAGGAGCAATGATTCATCCATCTCCAATTTATCTTTTTGATTTTGTAAGAAAGAAACCAAACTCCTTTAGTATCGGATTTTCTTTTTCTATATCAAAAGTTAACTACGACTATTTTGGAGAAGGTTTCTTCTTTTTCATCACTCCAAATATACTCTCGTGTTTCAATTCATAGGAACAGTTCAGGACTGCTCCTTTTCGACCTTTGTCGTTGGAAGAAGTGAGTTATACTCCATTCACACATGTAATTTCACTTCCAAAAATTGAAAAGTCACGGGAAAAATCTTATATCATATTAATAATAAGTGTAATTTGTGGAGTGGTGGGATTAATTGTTGTTGCACTTTTAATTTAATTATGTGGAAACTACAAAAACGCTCATCGGAAGAAGATAAAAAATACTATAGTATTTCATAAAATTTGTTGACATTTACAACGTATTTGTGGACAGTTAAATATAATATAGGGGTTAAAATATACTCCCTCCGTTTCTTTTTAATTGTCCTTTTAGAAAGATAACACCAAATTAAGGAAGTGTATTTTTGCATGTTATCTTCCTATTATACCCTCCTTTTAATCCCCAATAAATTCCTATTTTTTTGCCCACACTTTTTCTTTCCAATAAATTTAATATATTATATACCAAAAAAAAAACAAAATTTAATATGTAATGTACCAACAAAAAAAGATTTAAAAAAAAATTAGTTTTCCAAATATATAGCATTAATTGTTTTTATGAATAAAGATAAGAGCAATTAACAAATGGTATAATTGACAAATCATACCCATAAAATACAAAAAGGACAATCTAAATACAATATATCTAAATACAATATATTAAAAGGAATTACTACTAAAATACCAAATTTGTCCAATCAAGATTAATAATATTTCAGAGTTTATGCCCTTAAATGTAATTTTAACTCTAAACTTAAAAAAAGATACAAAATAAAAATAGGAAAAAAAAAAGATAAGCATAAAAAATCTTTCCATAAAAATAGCATCAGAAACTACCTCTAAAAAAAGATATTAATCAAATATATTTAACAAAAAACAATTAATTTAAAAAAAAATTACGCATAAAAATAGGAACAAAAATCAATATAAAAGATACACATACAAAATAGTGCAATTTTTTTTTAATGAAAAATTAGTAACTTTTTTTTTTGAATGATAACTCAATCTAACATATAACAACTTATATATAAAAAATAAAAATAGAAGAACCTAATAAAAGAAGATACTTATTTATGAGTTTAAAAATAAAAGAACATAAAAATAGAAATAAAAACACAATGAACCCATCTGGATTGACTTATTATAAGTTTTATAATGTAGTTTATGAAAAAAGTTTATAAAGATAAAATTTTTGTTAGTGAAAACTTATGAATTAACATGCGTAAAAAAAACTTAAGAATTTACACGGGACAATTGCTTTAATAATTTTTTTTAATCATACACGGGACAATTGATTTAATAAAAAAAGAATTGAATAATAAATATTTATTAATTTTAATTTATTATACAAAATGAACTCATTTGGATTGACTTATTATAAATTTTATAAGGTAGTTCATGAAAAAAGTTTATAAAGATATATTTTTTGTTAGTGAAAATTTATGAATTAACATGCGTCAAAAATGCTTACGAATTAACACGGAACAATTGCTTTAATAAAAAATTTTAATCATACACGGGACAATTGATTTAATAAAAAAGAGGAATTGAATAATAAATATTTATTAATTTTAATTTTAATTTATTACACAAAAATCATACACGGGACAATTGTTTTAATCAAGAAATATTAATTTAATAAATTTTACAAGAATGAGCATAATGTCGTCACTTATATTTTAATAATATTTTATAACATTTTTCTAAATATTTTATCATAATTAATTTTATACTTTAGTATAATATCAATCTTAAATATAAAAAAAAAAATCAATGGACATGAGCTTTCACAAATAGTTTTTTTTTTAAAACAACAAAAGAATGAATTCTCATCAATAATAAATATAAAAAAACACAAGATAAAATATTTATCACTGATACATAAAAGGAATTTAATAAAAAATTCATAAACGGGACAATTGGTTTAATCAAAAAAATTTAATCATACACGGGACAGTTGCTTTAATAAAAAAAGGAATTGAATAATAAATATTACTCAATTGCTTTAATCATACACGGGACAGTTGCTTTAATTCATACACGGGACAATTGCTTTAATAAAAAAAAATTAATCATACACGGGACAATTGCTTTAATAAAAATATGATTTGAATAATAAATATTTGTTATTATTAATTATAATTTATTACAAAAAATCATACACGGAACAATTACTTTAATAAAAAAATTAGTAACTTAATAAATTTTACAAAAAAGAACACAATGACTTAACTTATATTTAAAAAATATTTTATTAATAAAAGTCAATAGACCCGTGCGATGCACGGGTCTCAAAAACTAGTTAAATAAAAACGCTAAATATAATAGTTAAAGACAATTAAAAAGAAACGGAGGGAGTACAATCATTTTGTATTTCAATCATATATAATTTTCAATCTCATATGATATGCATGATTTAAAGAGTCGTAATTAATATATGAAAAAAAAAGAGATATTATTTATTTACAAGATATATTGATGAGATATAGTTGTTGGGTTACTTTGATATATTGAGATGCATGATTATAATCATATTTACCTAATGAGAATGAGAGGAAATCAATCAAACGTGAATTATCTAATATTTAAAATTTACTTTAATTTAAAATTAATAGTTTATTAATTTTGTCATATTTTCTTCACTTAAATTTCTAAATTAAAAATAAAACCAAGGTTGTCAAAACCGGACCGAACCTGCATCCGGTCCGGTTAAGGTGCAAAACCGTTCCGCGAGGGAACCGGAAAAAACGCGCGAACCGGAGCTGAACCGGAACAAACCCGTCGGTCCAGCGGTTCAGAGGTCCTTTTTTTTTTCTTAGCAGTTTTTTTTTTTTCACATAGTTTCACAAATTAAACCCATTTTTGTTCAAACCGATCAAAATATCTCAATAAAAAAATATGTTGTATGCATTCCAAGAGAAAGAAGAAGAAAATATTACAAACTATGAATTTCCAAACTATTAGATTAGATTTAGAGAAGAAAAAACCTTTGAAGAAATAAAAAAGAAATGAAAAAGGAAGAATATAAAGAAAATGAGGGATGTCGTTTAGAAGATAGAACAAAAATAACTAAAATGAAGAGGAAGAATTTATGTTGAAAAAAAAAATGATGAAGAATGTGATACAGAGAAGAGAAAGAGAGGCTGCGCATCTTACTCATTCATTCATTGATATTCCAATGTTCCATTTATCAATTATAAAACTATTAATTTCAGACTACTTTCGAAATTAAAATAAGTTAAAATATATATTTTAATTTGAGGTAAACTCTAGAAATTTATAAATTGAGCCTACATTTCAATTCTACTTGGTTAAAACGAGTTGACGTAAAAATTAAATTCTGACAACAATGCTAATGCTAGCGACTTGTTAGCTTCCAAACATGAGCAACTTTAACATGAAGCTTGCTTTGTAAATCTCCATAAATATTTGCTTTCCAAGCGCGTCTGAAACCTCAATTTAATATGATCTCATGACCTTTTTTTTTTGACACAAACAAAATGATATTCATCCATTAAAATCGACAGATACATCAAATATAACCATATACTCAACTTCGCTAAAAACGTAAAGGATGAATCTGCGAACCAACTCACATCATCCGAGTTAATAGCATACAACGGCATAATGCCTACAACAAATAATATGATAAAATTAAAATCACCGGAATATCCATATTTCCGGATCTGGAACGTTGATGCTCAAATTATTGATTGAATCTCTAATTGACCGAAGATAATCTTTCGAGAAGAATCAAAAGAACACCGCAACAATACGGAAAATCAAATAACGCCGCACAAGACGACGACTAACACAAAGCCGCACTTAGACAACGAAATCACAAAAAAACACAAAAGAAAAATTTAATCTATGTAAAAATCACTTATCTAAGTTAAAAGAAAAGAAATAGTGATAGTATCTCTTTTATTTAATTTTGTACTTATTGCTTTGACCCCATTATATACCCAATTATAAAATTTACATTTTATTTTACTCTGTTGTGTAATTCAAATATGATTTTATCAAACGCCTTTCTATTTTTCTCTCATTCAACAAGTATTATTTTAAATAGAAATGCCCGAAATTTTCTTTTAATTAAGTATCACCACTGTAATTTGGATATGAAATGTTTTGAGGTAGAATAACCAGCTCTAATTTATTAGGATTTTATCCAAATGGTAACATAATTTACATTCTCTTTTTTTTTTTTTTTCTTTTTCTTGAAACAACTTAATTTAGATTCAATTACTTCTCTAACAAGAAAGAACACTCTAACTAATCCAATTAACTAACTAATTTCTCTACCAACTCATAACTGCCCAAATAACAAAACTAATTAATTTCTCTAAAAAAACTTAAACCCTTGGGGAGATAGATAAAATAACAAATCATAATATAAACTATTTTAAAAACAATAATTCAATTTACTTAACCAAAAAAATATTATATTTTTTTCAAAGAAAAAACACTCTCTTCTCTCTCTTGGTGAAACAAAGCCAGATCCGATCTTGACCCCTAAATCCAAAAACCTCTGCTTCAAGATGTAGACTTTAGGTTCACGGTGGTGTTCCTGGACCTTACGTCCTCACCATCGTCAAACCCATGTGGGGTTAGCCGTCCGTCGTCCTTCCGTTCGCGGTTCTTCTCTTTTCTCGGCGTTTGTGTTTTGTTTCTTGGTGATCGGCGCCGGTGGGTCGTGGTTGCGGTTTGGGTTCTAGCGAAGTCCGGCTGTCCACCACTGCGTCAGTTGGTAAGTGTTGCGGCGGTGTTGTTGTTTAGTTCTGTTTTGGTCCGATCTGGTGAGTTATGGTGTTGAGATGGTGGTGGTGAGGTGCTAGCAGTTGTTGGGGTTGAGATGGGTGGTTGGAGGTGCTGAGGTGGCCGGCGGCTACTGTTGGTGGTTTGTGGTGGTGGTTTTCCATATCTGAGTCTTTGAAGTTTCGTGTTGGTGGTCGGATCTGGTGGTGGGTGGCTTTGGTGGTGATGGTGAGTAGCTGGCCGTGGTTGTGGAGTTGGGTGATAGGTGTTTGTTGCTCCGACGACGGCTTAGGTGGTGGTTTGTTGCTCAGGTGATGTCAGATGAGGTGTTGTGTGGTGAGGCTGTCACATTTGCGTTGGATCTGTTGATGACGTGTGCGTTTGGCTTCCTTGATATTAGTTTCTCTGACCCGCTATCAAATCTGTTGAGATTTGCAGGGTTCTTTGGGATTTTTAAATCCGGTTCTTTATATCTGGTTGTCATTTATCGCATAGAAGTCGACTGTTTGGTACCTCCTCGATACAGACGTCTCTGACCGCTTTCGAATCTGTTGAGATTCACAGTTTTCTCTTCTGAGTTGCTGATGGTTCCAAATCTGCTGAGATTTTGCAGGATGCTTTGTATCTGGATAACCTCGTCCTCGTTGATGCCGATTGTTCCTCGAGCTTGCTGAGACTTGTCCGCCTCGGTTCTCGTTATACTTTCGGCGGTTAGCTTTTCGCCTTAGGAGCTGGTTCTGGATGCTGATGGGCCGATCGCTTTTGATCCGAGATCGGGAGTTAATGTCTAGTTGTGGCAACTGTCTGGGCTGAGTTGGTGACTGCTCGGGTATTCGGAAATCTGAGGGGTGCCTTTCTCATGGTGGTACATCTGATGTTGCCGAGATATGCCTGCCTGGGGGTTTTTGTTCTACTTTTGTCTGGTCAGCGGTTCGCTTGATGAAGCTGGTTCTGGATGCTGATGGGCCAAGCACTTTTGATTCGAGTTCGGGAGTTAGAGTTCAGTTGTGGTAACATTTTAAGCGGGATTGGTGACTGCTCTGGTAGTCTTGAATCTGTGGGATGCTTGACTGTATTGGGGATTAGGAGTTGTTTTTTCGATTAGGTGATTGTTTAAGAGTTTTCTCATTTCGGTGTTCCGCATATATACGGCACCTATGTTTTTGTATTCCTTTTTTACCGGTCTCTGTTCGTCTTGTGCAGAGACTCGGTTATTAATAAAATTTATCATTCAAAAAAAATAAAGATAAACTATTTTACTCAAGTACTCGCACACAATATATGATAGATAATTAGTTGTATATTCGGTAACATCATATTATATAAAATATAATAAGAAAAATGAATATGTAATCGAAATGAATGTGTTGGGGTTGTGCCCAACTAAGACTTTATCAAATATTAAATGGGAATGTGTAAAGTGTTGGAATAAAATGAATAAAATGTTGGAATGTGTAATCGAAATTAGAATATATACCTAAAATATTAAATGGGAATGAATATGATAAAAATAAAGAAAGAAAGCTTTGATTTTTTATTCATCTAAATGAACTCCGACTAAACAAAATCATGCAGACTCAGACATACTAAAAACAAATTGGCTCGAGCTAACTGATGACCAGATAAAAAGTTGGGATAAAACCGAGGTGCTACATTACTCTAAAAAAAGGTTCATATATTGATAAATGAAGTGGAGGTATTTGATAAATATATTATAAATACAAGAGGGTGTGTGACGCTTTGGCCAATTTGAGGGTGAGTTATTTGTTACTCCCTCTGTCCCAAAATAAATGATATGTTTGACCACTAATATATTTGACAATGCACAACTTTAATCGTTAATATCTCTAATTATATGTTATTAAAAATTATAAAAATGATATATTTTAAAAGTATTCGTCGAGACAAATCAAACAATATCTCATATGCTAATATTTGCATGTATATATTAGTAGAAAAATAAAGTCAAAGCAGGTCAAATGAATAATATACTAAGTCAAAAAGAGGTCATTTAAAATGGGACGGAGGGAGTAGTATTTAGTAGTATTTAAATCGTATTAAAACTATATAAAAAAGTTTTAAAAAAAGTTAAAAAAAAAGGCCGCTAGACCCATTCACCATGTGCACGCATATATATACTCTAAAATGTTCAATAACCTAAAAACCCTAATTAGTCACTTCCAACTCCATTTCTGCTACAACCCTAAACAATGGCCGCCGCAGCCCGTCCCCTCGTCACCGTCCATTCTCTCGAAGGAGATATGGCGACTGACTCCCCCGTAACTCTTCCCATTCCCGATGTGATGCGCGCTTCCATCCGTCCTGACATAGTGAACTTCGTTCACTCCAACATCTCCAAAAACAGCCGTCAACCCTATGCCGTGAGCCGCAAAGCTGGCCACCAAACATCCGCTGAATCATGGGGTACCGGACGTGCTGTTTCCCGTATCCCTCGTGTTGCTGGTGGTGGTACTCATCGTGCTGGTCAAGCTGCTTTCGGAAACATGTGTCGCGGTGGTCGCATGTTCGCTCCTACCAGGATCTGGCGCCGCTGGCACCGTAAGATCAATGTTAACCAGAAACGATATGCTGTTGTGTCCGCTATCGCTGCATCTGCTGTTCCTTCTCTTGTTCTCGCTCGTGGTCACCGGATCGAGTCTGTTCCCGAGTTTCCACTCGTTGTTGGAGATTCTGCTGAAGGAGTTGAGAAAACTAAGGAAGCTATTAAGCTTCTGAAACATGTTGGAGCTTTCCCCGATGCCGAGAAAGCGAAAAACAGCCACGGAATTCGTCCTGGAAAAGGTAAAATGCGTAACCGTCGTTACATTTCACGTAAAGGTCCACTGATCGTATATGGAACCGAAGGAGCGAAAGCGGTTAAGGCTTTCAGGAACATTCCTGGTGTTGAGATCACTAATGTTGAAAGGTTGAGTCTATTGAAACTAGCACCTGGTGGTCATCTTGGTAGATTTGTGATTTGGACCAAATCTGCTTTCGAGAAATTGGATTCAATTTATGGGTCTTTTGATAAGGCTTCTGAGAAGAAAAAGGGTTATGTTCTTCCTAGGGCTAAGATGGTGAATTCTGATCTCACTAGGATTATTAATTCTGATGAGGTTCAGAGTGTTGTTAGGCCTGTTAAGAAGGATATTAAGAGAGCTACTTTGAAGAAGAATCCTTTGAAGAATCTCAATGTTATGCTCAGGCTTAATCCTTATGCTAAGACTGCTAAGAGGATGGCTTTGCTTGCTGAAGCTGAGAGGGTTAAGGCCAAGAAGGAAAAGCTTGACAAGAAGAGAAAGACTGTTTCCAAGGTAATTCACTATTTTGAAATTATTCTAGATTAATTTCAATATTATATTATTAATGAATATTTTGTTATGCCTATATACAGATGATCATGATTAGTAAATTAGTAGCTTCTATTGCAAGTAATTATCCAATTTTGTCACTGAAATTGTAGGACTGTATCACTATAGTATAAGGCTCTGTTTGATAAAAAATAGCGGGTAGCTGATAAGCTAGCTTATAGCGGATGAACTTATAGGATAGCTTATAAGCTAGCTGATTGAATTTGTAGCGTTTGTTAAAATTAGTGGTTGGACTAGCTTATAAGTATGAAATACCATAAAAATGATATGTTTAATTAATATTTAATTCTTTTCAAGTAAGATGATAGGGGTAAAATTGGAAGTAAAGATAATAAGCTATAAGCTACTTGAAATAGCATTTGGAAAATAAGCTATAAGCTAGTAAAATACGCTATAAGCTCTTTTATAAAAACGGTTACCAAACAGAGCTTTTAGCTTATAAGCTATAAGCTAGCTTATTTGGTTTACCAAACAGAGTCCAAGTCCCTAATACAGGAGTATATCAATAGGGAATGAATTTGATTAATATTTTGTAATTGTATGTATCACTTTGAAATGTTTCTGATAAAGGTGATTGTAATGATACTTCAAGACCGAATTGAGTAGTTACTCAAATTTATCATGCTTTTACAAATCGCAAATTTGATTTACTCTTGTAAGTTGGTTGATATGTTCATGTATAGTGTGCTGCCATGTTGTACATGTGTATAGAGATTGGTGTTCTTTAAAATTTCTATTATAGAGAAAGATTGTTGGCTCTGATTTGTTATGTTTAATTTAGACTGGTGCTTTTGTTTTATTTTATTACTTTATTAAAAAGATATAGTGATAACAATTTCTTATATTCTGCCAATTACAGTTTATAAGGAATGTGGATGTCTATTTATGTTTACGAACTTACCCTTGTGTTCCATCATAGAAAAAATGTGTATGTTAACTGTAAATGGGTTGAATTGTGCCTTCATAACTCCAAGTGACTAGTGAGTTGTGACAGTTTTGATTCACCCGTATGAATTGCAGTTAGTAAGTTGAATTTCATTGTCAACTATTCAACCATGTATGCAGAATGATGAGTGAGTCAGTTTTATTTATGTAGGAGAGATTGAAAAACTCTTTTCAGCATTCCATTTGTGTTCCCTGTCTGTTTGTCTTTGCATTTTATCTACCTATTGTATTTTTTTTTCCCAGTCGAATATCTTTGTTATTTATATTTATATTAACATTAATTTCCACTGTTTCTCAGGAAGAAGCTTCTGCAATCAAGGCAGCAGGAAAAGCATGGTATCATACTATGGTGTCGGATTCTGATTATACAGAATTTGATAACTTCTCCAAGTGGTTGGGCGTCTCACAGTGAAATCCAGTTATATTTTTGTATTGAACTTTCTTTTCTAGGCTTTACCTTAATTGTCTTTGGATTTTGAGTTTATTAAATTGTAAGGAATAGCAACTTTTATGTTGTGCATTTTCTTTCTTTTTTGTTCCTGATATAGTGATATGAAAGATTTTTCCTCTCCTTTGTGTCCTGGTATACCCACCTCTATGGATCTATTGAACTGAACTGCCATTTAAACAAATTAGGTTCTGCTTAATCTTTTCTCAAAAAGTGTGTTTGTCAGATAAGACTGCCATTATAGAACTTATTGTATGCTTTGTTCTACGGAGATTATATTTGATTTTGTATGTTAATTTTGGTTTAAAGTGAATTGAATGTAATTTATCAATGTTTTCACAATCGAACTGATTGTATTTACGATACTGTTTGGAAAATTCAGATCAAATGTTTTTTTAAGTGTGTAAATATATAAAAATTAACATGTAGTCTCAATAGTGAAATCCTGCAAATAAAGCAAAAACGGCTCCCATAGAAAGTACATAATGGAAATGTGCAACCACATAATAAGTATCATGTAGAGCAATGTCTAGCCCTGAATTTGCCGGGACGTTCCAGCTAATCTGATCCTGTGCTTTATAGCCTATTTCTTTTCCCCCTTCGCTCGTGACCAGGGAAGCTTTTTAGCAAACGCTATTCCCCTCTTAAGGTAGGGAGTGCAGAATCAACTAGCTCCCACAACTCCGCATATTTCTTACGGGATCTAATGCGAGTTGTTCTGTACGGGATTAGGAGCGAAAAGCGCAGCATGGCAATCGGAGACATCTCAATATTTTATATTTATCAAAACTGCAAGGAAGTGATTGTTGGAGCTGTCTGGTTTTATCAAAACTACATTTAAGCACCGGTCCTCAAATATTCCCAAAATTTAGTACAGAAAGTGGCAAACTTATTTATTAATTTTTGGATGTGATTTTTGTGAGTTTGTAGTTGGGATGAATTGGAATAAATTCAATACAAGTTAATTCAAGTGACAATGGAATATGAGAAATTGATATTTTTTGAAAAACTCTGATCTATTTTTATTCTTTTGAGAATAGTAAATAAATTGGAATGTCGAATCAAGTTTATAGGAAATCTTTTCAAACCGGAAATATTTTACTAACACTCTTTGGCAGTGAGAAGAAATTGAGAAGAGAGAAAAGTGTATGAAATAGAAGAAATTTGAGAGGTTGTTTGGTTTAAGAGAAAGATGAGAGAAATAGAAGAGAGAAAAGTATAAACTCCTTCTCTTGTTTGGTTGAGTAGAAAGTGAGAAGAGAGAAATAGTAATAATCTGGACATTGACAATAATATCCTTTTTATTTTATTATTTATTATGAAACAATTTGCATTGCACTATCAGTAAAGCATAAAATCGACCAACACTCCAATACTCCCTGATTTCAACAACCAATATTCCTTTGTGTCAAAAGAAGAAGAAACGACGGCAAAAACGGTAACGATATGGTTGACGAGGTGAGGTATATGTTGAGCATTTCTTTCACAATTTGATTTTGCTCTTATTTTTATAGTATATTTAGTTCAACATTGCTTGATTGAATTCCATTAATGTCAAATCCTTTTATTATGCAGAAAGATGTAACGATCATTTGATTATATTGAAGTTGTCAACGACTCGAAGGAAACTTTGGAGATTGGTTGTTGGTGTTCTAAGCCAACTAAGCAAGTCAAGATTGAACTCAAAAAATGAACTTACTTTGTTATATTCATTTTCTTTTTACAATGTGAAATCAATATACTACAAGTATCACTTGTTTGATGAATTTACAATGCAAATTTGATTAGTTTACCACAAGTACCGACTCATCTTTATTAGCTTAGTATTGTTAACAACTTACATCTACGTATAAGTTCAGTATTTTCTGCTTTGTGTGTACAAAAACAAAAATTTGTTGGGAAGATAATAATTTGATACCTTTAAATTTCTAAGTCAAAATATGTGAGGAAGTAAGGAAGAATACTGAGATACCCATATTTGCTGCATTCATTCTTATAAGTATTTGTTGTTATTAGTAATTACATTCTTGTTAGTAGTACAATATAAAGTCTTGATGAATCTACAACAATTATCACATTATCTTTCTTTTTAATATCATCTATATTATTCTTCATCTGAATTTGAGTAGTCACCAAATTAAATGCAGAAAATGTATTTGGGTAAAAAAACCAAAGGCTCTAATTTTGATTGAACTTATGCTATAAAATCATGTTAAGTTTTTATATGGCAAAATACATAATGTGATGGTAAATAATGCTCTGTACTTTTTATATGCTAAAATTTTATTTTAATGTAATATATTTTCCATCAAGGTCTACATCTACAATACAAAAGATGGAAAAAAAACTGAAAATCGAAATTAAAAATAAAGAAAGTCGAGATATGAAACACAAATAAAAAAAATTTCATTGTATTAATTAAATATCTCATTTTATTATTAATTTTTTCAGACGTTATTTTAATTAGCTTTTGAATATAACTAAAACAAAAATTAGCTTTTGAATTTATAGTTTATATTTTTTCTTCCATTATTACCCCTCTTATTTTATTTAAAATACCACTTTATCCTTTATAATTTATTATGATTTTAAATAAAAACTGCATATATTATGTTATAATTAATATAAGCCATGCCATTTTTTTTAATAAACTATGATTACTCGGTAATAAGTTCCGTTGCCACTATTGTATAATATACTCTACTCTACTGCTCAGTATACTTTGTAGCAATTTATATATGTGAATAATTTGAAGTTGCTCACCCTCAAAATAAATAATTTATGTTGGACACTATTTTATAATATATTATTATTATTATTATTATTATTATTATAATAGTTGTTGTTGTTTTGTCCAAAAAAATAATAAAAAATACAGTATATTATAAAATTTATTTTTTAATTTTAAGTAGGTTAAATATTAATTTGATTTGATATAAAATTTATTATTAATTAACAATACCCTTTTAAGTGATTTCACATTTACCAATCGATTGAACCGCTAATTTTATCAAACACTTCAATTAGCTTATATAAGCTATAAGAATAAGAGAGTTTAGATTTATAAAAAAAATCCACCTTTGTTTTTGTACATACACACTTTGACATGAAATATATATTGCATTAAAATAAAATTTTGACATATAAAAATTAATTTAATAATAACATATAATTAATTTAATAACAATATATAAATTAAAAAATAATTTTGGTGAAAGAGAATAAAATATGGTGCAGGCACTTTATTATAGTTTAGTGTAGACCTTTCTAATCTAAAGGTTAAAATTGGTCTCCCACTATGGGAGACCTATCATCCTCTCCCATGCTAGAATTCCCCACGTTATGAACATACATGTAGAGAGGAAGTTTAAGTTCTTCAAAAATAAATTAATTGAAATGTTTATCTATACTAATATATAAAGGGGATACAAATTTTTGGGATGACTTTTTCAATATTCCTATTTTACCTTAAAAAAAAAACTAAGCACAACTTCCACATAAAAGTAGGTTTTCAGTTTTTATATATTAAAAAAATATATATATATTTTTTTCTTAATAAATAGCCACAACAAAAAAGGAGGTTAAGTAGTTATCAATTAACTAAGTCCAATAAAAAAAGAGATTAAGTAGTTATTTATATTTGCACAATAGAAAATATCGATCACAACAAAAAAAAAAAAATATCGATCACACAAACGGGCACGTTCCGTTTGGCGGCTAGTTTATATAAATTTGATGACACACCCAAAATTTTCTTTTTACATGCTAGCATCAATAAAGGAAAAATTGATTATTATGGACATTTTTCAGCTTGAAGAAAAAATATGTTTATAAATTACAAGCATACATCTCAGCTGGCATCTACAAGACTACCACAAACTGGTCCTACCCATTACTCACACACACTCTCACACCGACAAAAAACCCCAATTAAAAAAAAACATTACAATAAATAAATACAAAACATAACTGTAATTTAATTTTTTTAAACTTTTTTTTATAAATAAAAGAAAATAAAAACGACAGTGCCCCCAACACGTTGGTGTCACCGTTTTATTTCCTTCACAAACAAAATCAAAGAAATGAAGAAAAGAATATCTATCACAAATTGACCATAGCTGTCACATGTGACATGTGTTGAAGTAGGAGTAGTAGTTTTGTGTCCACCGACACTCCATTTTTTTTGGTCAATTATAGTACCAAAAACCCAATAAAAATACTGAAAAATACCATAACGAATCTGAACCCTTGATTTAATCCACTGACTCCATTATCATCAGCAGCTTTGTCATCCTCGGAATCTGCATCCGCATCTGGTCCATCCGCCGGTGAATCAGCATCTTCATCCGCCGCCGGCGCTTTACCCTTCTTCGTCGTCGTCTTCTTCTTCTTCGCTGGTTTAGGTGACTCTGCCGGTGCTAAATCTTCTTTCACTCCCTTAAACAATTCTCTTGGCATCAAAACTTTGTCAATCTTATACACCACAAATGGATCTTGATCTATCAAAGTTCCGATTATATTCGCGGTGTTAACTTTTGTTTCAAGGTTAACATCTTCACCGTCGTTTTGAACTGTGAAATCGTATTTATTAGCACCTTCTGTTGCTAAAGTGTTCATAATTCCGTTATTTGATTTCAACATTTGTAACGATTGATAAACGGGAACACCGTGATATAACAGAAGTGAAACTTTTTTAGCATCTGTTAGGTTTTTGTATTTTGCTGAGAAACTGTTAACGGCGCTGTCAGTTGGACAGAAAACGGTTAGACCTCCGTCTACGGTTTCTTTGAAAGTTGGAAGCGCTTTTGAAACGCGTAACAAATCAGCGAAAGCTTTGCAACCTTGTTTTGACATAATTGAGATTAAATCGATATCGCTCGGCGCTGCCGTTGGTGCTTCGGCGTCGGCGGAGCTTAAAGGTTGACTGATTTCAAGAACGGAGATGACGTAAGGAAGTTCTTCAATGGATTTTACGTAGAATGAGTGTAATCCGTCGTTGTCTTCAGCGGCGAAACCGACTTTACCGCCTTTGAGATTTGTTACATTGACGTAACCGGCTGTTCCGGCGGCGGATCCGGTTGCTTGAAACATGGAGGAAACGAGAGTTGTGCCGTTGGTGATTTGATGGAGTTTTTTGGCGCCGAAGTAGTCGACTAAGACATGGAGGGAGAGGACGTTTTTGAGAGTGGCGACGGAGAGGTGTTTGTCGAGGAGCGATGACATGGCGGCATTGTCGATGGCGAGGATTGTGATGGTTTGACGGCGGTTGATTTCATCGGCGAGGTGAGTGATGGTGAGGTAATGGTTAAAGGTGGAGAATCCAGGGTGTTTGGCTAGAATGCGAGTGATATTGTGGCTGCCGGAGGTGGCGGCACCGGCGGTGGTGGAATGAATGAGTGAGATTATTAGTGTGAGAGAAAATAGAACAAGTGGTGCTAGTTGCTTCTTCATTTTGGAAGAGGATGGATGATTAGGTGAAAAGTGGAAGAAGCAACTAACAAAGCAAGGAAGAAAGAGTGGTATCAATGTGTATATATGTATATGTTTATGAGTATATATGATTATGTTTATTATTAACGCTAATCATGTTAGAGTGTTTAATCACTTCCATATTTGTGTTGTGTGTATGGTGATGATATTAAATTGGTGTATGGTATATAGACTTGGTTTTAGTGTAGTCATCAATTTGATGTAGTAGTCAATTTTAGTTGTTCGATTAAGATTGAATGAATTAGATTTTAAGCTTATTACTTTCTAAATTATACAATAAAATTTAAATTGACATTTTTAAAAATATTTGATTGAGATCGGACGGTTACTGATATCTGATTGCACCAATAAGGAAAATGGATTAGTGCATGAAATTCAATTTGATACCATTATTATCATATTATGGTTAGTGTGGTGACAAATAATGCCAGGTTGGTATTTGGTGGTAGGGGGACCCATGAAGGATTGGATGATTATAATTATTTAGGCATATTTTAAAGACCAACAAGATGCAGCTTTCATCAATCTTTCATTTTAGAGAATGGGAAAATTGGTATCCCACCGACACTCTTTGACCCCACTACTCTATACTCTATCTATAATGCAATGCAGTTAGTGTTTGTTTTATTTTCTGTTTATTGTCTTTGGTGTTAATTTAATTTAAGGATAACGGCTAATTAAACTGTTTAATGGACAACTATTAAGTTACCTTTAAAATAATGAATCTGTATTGAGATCTGTTTATAATGTATGATGAGGTCGAAGTCATATTTTTTGTCAAGCTAAGTACAATGTCAGTAAACAATTGACATACACACGACGGCTAAAGTAAGTAATTGCCGTGAGTGAGTTGTTTCATTGCTTATTATTCGTACAATTTAGAAACAAAATTATTGAGAAAACTTCCACTTCCACTTCCACTCACCCTGCCAAGCTGTTGCATAAACTAAGGTGACAAATCATGATGATGATATGTTGCAACTTGCAAGCTTATAGTAGAATAGAACACTGAGCACAGCAAAGAGAATGGTAAAATTATTACCGATTGCGGTTGACTCAATCAATATGGTAACCAAATTCGATCCTACTTGTGGTTTACCCAACTTAAACACACTTTTATATCGGTCGAACATGATCCAACTCGATTAAAATCTAAAGTGTTTTAGATTGGAAGCATACACATTTATAAAATTTGATCTTGTGATGTTTATATAGCGTGCATAAAGTTTTAGGTTTAAATTTCAGTTTTTCAAATGTAACAAAATAACTCTCAAAATAATGATTCATTTAGTGACTTAATGTAAAATGTTTATCAGTTTAACATATTTCATAATTTTTTTTAATTGATACCCTTGGTCTATTTTCATTTTTTAAGGAATACAAAGATCAATCAATATGATAAACCTAATACGAAACCAAAATTGAAACAAATTGTATTAGGATATAAATTGAAACAAGGCCAAAGGGGAAAAAAGGATATTGCTCTAATAAAAGTTTCATCCTAACAACCAAATTGATTTCTTGCAAACATGATTATTGATCAAGAGGAAAAGAGGGTTTACTATCTTTAAATCTATCTAATTACCAACCATTTTTTACTTCGGCAAGTTCATATATTGACTAAAGGTGGTATCATACATGACCAATCTATAACCACATGTTAGAGAGCCATTTATGGGATGTAGAGGGTATCCACGTTAGAACTTAGAAGCATCACCAATAGCACTGAACCTATAATATATTTTCAAGAAGCCAAACATTTATCGAACTTTTCAACAAACATAACGGATAAATTTTTTAAGGAGAATGTTAACACGTGTCCTTATAATATATAAGGAAACAAATTTAGAAAGTATTTATTGAAATTAGTTGTGCAGTTTATCTCTCAAATATTAAAGTCACACTAAAAAACAAGATACAAAATAGGAAACAAAACAACCAAAACACTAAAACACCACCAAACACATTATCTCAAACCCGGTAGAAAAGTTCTCAATCTATAGATTTTTATTTTTTTTAATTTATATAAGAGATTTTAGTAAACAAATATTTGATTTTAAAAAATCAATATTTTAGTATCAAATGTTATAAAATAAAAAACATCAATTTAATTTAGTAAACAAAATTTTTATTGACAAAATTTTCTCCTAATTGGTAATAAAAAAAGGTGATGCTTAATTTTAATATTTGAGGAGAGTATAGTGAATACAACATCCAACTAATTTTTTTGATATATTATTTCCTCGTAGTCAGGGGGTCTTTGCGCCTTGTTTTTTGGTTTCTCGTCCTTTTTTTCTTGTCTATTTGTAAACTCTAGCCTCTTAGTACATCTTGTACTTCGAAGTGCTTTAATAAAATTTCTTTGTTTGCCGATAAAAAAATAAATTAAGCATAATAAACTTACTTTTAGTATTCACTGTTAAAATTAGTATTGATTTTTTTCTTTCTTCTAATAACTTAATGATTAAACTCGCATATTTTAGTGTGAAAAATTGTGGAATTCCGGATTTGAATCCTAATTATATAAATCAATAACACATTTATATGAAAGCCAAATTAGCTTTTGCAAGTCATGACAATTTTGGCTCAATATTCCAATAAACTAGTTGGAGCAATATTTCCTTTTGAAAGGGTATCCAAACCAAATACAATAGATTGAACATACATTAATTATGCTCT